>VWZX01005528.1:92053-780207 GCA_013399015.1 Galbula dea
TCCTCACCCTGCAGCTCCCGTTTCTCCCTACGCTGCTGCTTCACCAGCTGCTGCAGAGATCCCTCGGCCTCCGCCTCTTCGTCCCCGGAGCCCTCCATGAGCACTCTCCGGCCGCCGTCACCCCGCGGTGGCGGAGGCGGCGCGCATGACCCCCGACCCCGGCGCGAGGCGGGAGTTCGCCGCGCTTCCGGCAGCACAGCCCCGCCCGGCGCCTCGCACCGCCTGGGCCGGGCCGAGGGCGGGCCGAGGGCGGGCGGAGGGCGGGCCGAGGGNTCGCGCCCTCTGGGGCTTTCTCTGCCCATAGGGCTCTGCCGTGTGCCGCTTGCTGCTCACACGGCGGTGTCGGTTGGTTCCTGTTTCGCCCCCGCCTCGATCTCTGGGGGCTGCCTATCGCGCCCCGCTGGCGGGAATGGCGGGAGGGAGAGGTATGCTGCCGTTCCTGAGAGCGCACGTTAACGGGCCAAGCTCGGGTCGTAGTAGGGAAAGGAATCGTTTCTTTTGGTCTTGGCCTGTGAGAGCAGAAGAGCGGGGAGAGAATGGTCGTGTTTACAGGGAAAACGATCCCATTCCTCATTTCTGTCCCCTGAGACAAAGAACTGTGGAGCTACTTGCTTGTATCTCCTGCCCAATGAAGGGCATGTCAGAGAAAGGACGCTGTAATGAGATGTTCAGACATACGACTCAATCCATCCTTCTAGCAGCCTGAACTCTCTCCAGTGTTTGGGGGGGGCTGCAGGCTTAACTCTTTCAGAAAAAAATGGTAGCCAGTCAAAAGAGATACATCCAGTGAGGTCCCTCCAGTGACCTGGATTTAGCCTAGGCTTCAGCCATATCTGTAATAATCTGTAAATGAAGATTTTAGGGCACCCTAAAGGAGAGAGCATGTTTTAGGGACAAGTGGTATGACAAATGCTGGAGAGGTCGTACTGCATAGCCAGATAAAGATGAGTTTCCCCTAGTGCTGTGTAAAGCTATTAAGAAGAGCACTACCCTTGCTAGCAGCAGGCCACAGGCTCAGTGCCACCTTCCCAAGGCCCCAGTCCTGGCCTGTGGTGCCTCTTATCAACCAGGGTGAGAACCTGCCCTTTGAACTGCAGCTCTGTGCCAGGCAGCTACTATGATCTGGAGTTTAATGTTGGATAACAGCAAAGGCCTTGAAAAATATCATTGAAAACAAGAGGACCCAACACTGTAAACAACTGATTACTGACTGAAAACAACACAACATTGCACGTTCTGAAGACAACTGCTCTGAGCATTCCAAAGGAAAACAGCAGCTGAGCTAGAGGAAAACAACCAAGCAACAGGAGGAGGCATTGGCTGAGACCTGGGCAAGTAACGATTCTCAGTATTGAAAGGTATGCATATGGCTTAGGGGGTGGAGACCAAAGGCTGCTGGCTGGCTGGAAAGCATCTTATAAAAGGAAAGAAAAAGTCTGAATTTGGGGAAACCATAATCATTGGGAACTGCAGTCATGACATCTATGTGCTACCTGCTCTTCCTTGCCTGCGCTAGGGGCCCTGATGCTCCCTCCTGTGCTGCCTGCTCCAGGGGCCCTGCCTCTGCCTGGCTGCCTCACTCAGGATACCTGGCTTCTCAGGGACCTCTTGACTGCCAGCTCAGCAGGGCCATGGATATCAGGATTGTGTAAATGTGTTCCCTCCCCCCCGAGTTCTGTGTATTTTTCCTCTGACACTCTAAATTTAAACACTTAAATAGAGCCTTACTGCATGTAAGCCCACCTTGGCTAATGGTGATTCCTGGAGAGAAAGAGTGGTTTCACAGATATGGTCCTAATGAAATGTAATGGTTAGAAGCTAAAATGAAAAACCTGAAATCTGAGGTAACTAACTGTGAAGCACTTTCTCTAGGATGTGACAGGTTCACTGTCACACAAATCTTTAACTCAAGACTGTATCCCTTCCTATGGATAGGCAGTAGTTCAGCTGGAAGTTATAGGCTCCATGGAAGCAACATTTACTGACATCTCAGAACTCAAAGTTAGACTGGATTACCATAACAGCCTTTTCTGATATTAAAATTGACTGCTCTGTAAAAAGATGCTCTCCACTAAGCACAGTCTTTGTCTTACATACTGTCAAAATTGAAACTTGCAGAATTAAGGGGCATTTCTGAAAGGTGACTGGATATGTTACTGAAGTCAATGGCTGAGGGTTGTCTCTGATACCATCTGACTTGGACAGCAAATTAACTACTTCTCTTTCTTCCATATGAGAAGGAAAGCATGCATGGCTTGCATGGTATTTCAAATATTACACTTCTACCTCCTTTCAAGTATCTTTCTTGCAGTAGTTTCACAGTGCTTAATAAGCATGCTGAAAAGCAGGAAGGTTGTTCATTGGTATTTTATAAGTTGAGGCAGGACCTCTGCTACTTCTGTCACTCTCTACAAAGTCTTGATTTTGTTCCTTCAGTTGCAAACCCAGTAAGTTCAGGCTGTGTAGCAGACAGTTTTCATGACAGCAGTAAAGAACATTCAAATCTTACTCGGCTAAATGATCTAAAACACAGCTCAAACAAAGAAGCTGCCTTACTACTTTAAGTTCAGTATGTATCTCATTTCCCTCCATTATCTCCAAGATGTTTCTTGCTGAGCATTAAAGTGAAGATAGACCAGTTGTAGCCACTTTGAGAGTGGCTCTATTCTTTCACTGAGGTTTTGCTGAGAGTTTTCTGAGTTATCTACTACCTAACCAGTCAATCTGGGTCACTTGATCCCAGATATTGAAGCAAAAGTAGCTAAACTTTCCTTTATGCCACAGAATTTGCTGGTAGTAAGATTTGCAATTACTCTGCATAAATTAAGGAGTATACATGACCTTGCAATTAATCTTCCACAGAACATGAAGCGCAATGTGGCAGGTTCTGTTAGGTTCTGAAAATCTCCTAGGATGGTATGTGTGCTATATATTGATGTGTGAAACTTCACTTATATCTGTAAATGAACTAGCTGAGATTTTCCTGTTGTTAGTTTGTGTCTGCTGGAAACAGTGCTAACAGATTTTCACAGCAGCACATCTGCAGCTAAGATCCCTCATCTCTGAAACTGGTTTCTAATAATTTTTCAAGACAACTCTGACTTTGCATCAGGACCTAATGCAAACCCAATCACTGAATAAAATCTGTAATGAGTCATATTTATCAGCTAAACAAAATAGTGGGGTTTATTTCTGGATTTGATATATTGGAGCTCACAAAGGCCAGTGTATTTACCTTTTCTATTTGGAGCACCAGAAGGTGTTAAAAGAATCCCAGGCCTCTGTTCATGCAAACAGATTCAGGGTCACTTGTTATTCACAGTTATCCTGTGAACAATGGGATGCTAAGAAACTGTGGCTGTTACCTGGAGACATTCTTGATTCCTGTGAAGACTGCTATTGAGAAATGTGTTAGTGGTAGCTCAGTTTTGCCAACCTCTGCACATGGATTGTGAGCTCTGAAATGTTTTGCTTACTTAAATCTCAGCAGCTGGAGTGAGATTTCATAAAGCTGTCTGGATTTTTAAGCAGTTTTCTTGGCTATATGACTGAGAGATATGACCTGTGTTTGACAAGAGGTGACTTGAATGCATCTTAAAATGCTCAGGAATGATAAGCAAAGAGAAAAAGGCCAGCTCCAGCAATTCACACTGCTTTTCTGTAGTAATATTGATTAAAAATTGGACACTTGGGATTACCACTACTTAATAGAGGCACTTCATGCATTCAGCAGAGACTGTCAGCCAGGTTTCACAGGGTTAGCACTGAATGTCGCCACATTTTGCTGCTGTAGTCTTGGCAAGAATCTTGGCCAGTAATTCATGCTCTGCCTAGCCCCTCGAAGCTTCTGTCATTTTCACTGTGCTCTTTATTTACTTTCTAGATTGTGGAGTTGCTAACTATAGCTCATCTTATTCCTACAAAACAATGAAAGAGAGTTTCACATGTTAAGTAGACTTCTTTTTTTTTTGCCAGGTAATGTTCCCAGATCTCATGATAATGAAAAAGAAGAAAAGAGGGGCCTCAGGTGCTCCTTAAACTGCTAAAAAGTATAACTGGACAGTTACTATAATGTCTGAGACTCCAGCACTCCAGCTAAAATTGCATTTTACTTGTACATAGACTTCAAGACAAATATGTGACTAAATATTTGTACTGGGATTCATGTAAAACAATTTATTTCTTACCTCAACAAAATACAAATACACCTTAGCCCAGACCATTGCTATTTAGCACAAAGACCACTGGTTAATTCTCTTCATCATTGTCCCAACTCAATCAAAAATACTTGTCTGTGTCAGACAAAGGGCTGATGTATTTCACCAGTGAACCTACACATGCATGCAAACTCAACAGCAATGGGGAGGGGAGGGCTTACAGGGGGAGATTCAAGAGTAAACCTGCCTGGTGACAATCCTAAATGCTGGTGGTCTGTGAGTAGTTTCAAACCCCACCTACTGTACAAGTTTAGAACTGTAAGGAGGACCTTCATCTACAATGCCATGCAAGGAACTCATAGCTAGGAGTGAGTTTTTGCCCCAGCTGAGTATGACTGATCCCACAGACTGGTGGAGCACAGTCTAGTCAGGAACATAACACCAGGCTGGAGCCATCCTCTAATCCCAACACTCAGTTGCCATAACCCTCCACAGGTCTGAGTACTGGAGCTCATCTCTAGTGCTGGCTACCAGGGAGGGAAGAAAGGAATCTGCCTAACTCAAGTGCCCCAAGGACAAGGAAAAGACAAGCAGAAGATTCAGAACATGAGCCTTAAGATCCAGACACAGGGAAGGAAAAGGGAAAACTCTGACTGAGAGCTGTGGAAGGAACATTGGCCTAGAGAGGTGATGGTTGTAGAGAGGTATCATGGCTGTGACAGAAGGAAGGTCTGGAGCTAGTACAGGAAATGGAAGAGGCAACTGGAGAAGGTTTGCTTGACAAAAGGAGGGAAATTTGGGGGGCAGAGTTTTTAATAGGGCCTGTAGTGGGAGGAGGAGGGCTAATGGTTTAAACCTAAAAGAGGGTAGCCTTGGACTAGATAGAAGGAAGATGATTTTATTGTAAGGCTGGTGAAACACTGGAACTGGCTGTCCAGAGAGGTTGTAGATGTCCCATCCCTGGAAACATTCAAGGTCACATAGAATGGGGGTCTGAGCAACCTGATCTGGTTGAAGATCTGCTCATTGCATGAGAGTTGAACTAGATGACCTTTAAAGGTCCCCTCCAACCCAAACCATTCTATGATTCTATGAATTTTAAAACAGGAGATGAACAATGGGACTAGGACTAGTCAGAGAAGAGGAGAGAGAATCACTGATCCCTACCACAGATACTCAGAGCTGGGAGGTAGATCTGGCAAGAAGCATGGCTGCAAGAGAGAACTGAGACAAGCTGAGTGACAAGCCAGACAGAATCAAGGAGTTGTTCCTGTGGAGGGCAAAAGCAAGAGGTAAACCTGGGAAAGGACCTGGAGTGGAAAAACATGAGTACTAGGGCAAGGAAATGATTAAGGGAGATTAACAAAACAGATGAATGAACTCCAAAACACTGCAGTGCAATCCCAAAGCTAGTGGGCCACAGAAATAACTCTGCTTGACATGCAGAGACATTGCTGCACATAGCCCAGAGAAAAACCTATCACACTACACTCAACATTTACAGGGAAAGAGCTGAGAAAGTAGCTGATGAGTTTGGCAGCAGGCTTGCTCTTGCTCTGCATAGAATGACTTATGACTGAGTTGTGGGGAGGGAAGAGATGGAGTAAGGCAACAAATGATTAGACAATGAGCAAAACTGAATTATTTGGAAAGGTGCAGAGCATATGGAGGATACAGCACTTGGTAAGTGATGAGAATAGGGCAAAGAGCTCATAGAGCTGTACAGTATAACTACTTCAAATGTTTCAAACTGGTGTTGGTACCTTCCATCAGTCACCTTTCAATCCTTCTCTCAAAGTGCCCTGGGCTTTTTTATCTCTAGATTTATAGAACCTATTAATGAGGACCTGCCAGAGCTCTCTATACCTTTGCAATGTATCATGAAGGAGAAAAGAAGGAAATCTAGCAGTTTCTGCAAAACTAAAGCAATAAATAAACAAAGGTGTTGTGTGTTTCCATTCATCTTATTAAACACATCACAAAAATCCTTTTCCATACTTACAAGGAAGTGACACTTGCAGAAACAAAGGATATTCTTTTTCCTGGGTTTGTTTGGGGATATTTTGGTGGTGGTGGTTTTGGGTATTTTGAGGAGAAAAGCTGCTTTTAGGGCTTGAATCTGTGGCTGAACTGAACTGGCCATTTCCTTGGCAATCTAAATCAGTGCCTTTGAAATGCCAATAGCATGCTCTTAAAAATCTGCTGGAGAATTGTGTTGGTTCTTGCTCTGTCATCTGCTTTAGCAGCATGGCCAGAGATGATGCCATGTCTGACTGCTGTTAGATGCTAAGGACATATCAGAAAACACAAATATTATCAATTTCTCACAGAAGGTTGTTGGGGTTTTTTTTGTGATCTGTAGTAGACAGCATACCAGAGACCTGAAACAGTGTAGCAGGTCACCTGGGAGGGGTTGTGGAAGGCAGGCAGAGCTGGAACTGTAACAGCTGCCTGCAGGAAATAAGGGAAGTGGAATCTATCCATACTGCCACATGCACGTTAAATAGGAGCACAGTGCAAGCTCTTCCAGCTCTACAGGGAGAGAGCAAAATGCTATAACTTAAGTGAGTAACCTGATAGCAAGATCACAAGGAAATTGTGTCACTGGCTTCCAAATAGCTTTTACAGAGATTCACTGGAACAACTAGAGGGGTTTTTTTAACCCCAGATAAAAAGATCAGAGGAATCATGTTGCATGCATTATGTGCTAGGTAACAAGAGGCAAAGACTCTGTGTTTGTTAGCTCTTCATTAGGGTAACTATTTCTAAAGATGCTGCAGTGGCTTGAAGTCCACTCATTTCATTGCATCTTTTACAATTCTATTGATCTCCAAACCTATTTGTAGTGCCAGGAAAGGGAGGTTTTTCCCATTCAGTTGCTGCCTTAATTGCACCATTTTGCAATCTTTCTCCTTGTCATACCTCCTGCATCTTTTCCTGACAATCTTAAGATTGGTTAATTGGTAAGTAGCTCCTGGCTCTGTTTTGACCTTGACCAGGAGGATATTGAGGTTTCTATCAGAAAGCTGTAAATGATTCTTCTGCTGAAGATCATGATACTACTGGCATGCTTCTCACATCTTTTCCACCAATAGGAAAAAAAACCCAAACATGTTTCCACTTGTCCAGTTTCAATCTGTACTGTTAAAATCTAGAGAAAGAATGATTTCTCTTATTTTTATTATTATAGGAGGAAATTCAGCTTTCCAGGAGCTGGATTCCCTCCAGGCTTCCACTTTGTCTGTTTTTCTCATCACTACTATGTTTTGCAGTTAATTACAGTTTCCTCTTTATTGGTGGCTGTGACTAGACAAGCTGTTGCCACCCTTGCATCACATGCTGAGAGGCACACAGTAGGACTCCATATCTGTAAAACTAAATTATATCTTTATGAAAAAAATCAGTTAAAGAGGTTCTGCAGGTGCATCCAATATTTAGATGCAAACAGTTTAATTTCTGTGTATCTCCAGTAAACTCATTCCCCCCATAACCTCTTTTCTTTACAAGGAGGTTTCCTAACTGACAGAAGCCTTGCAGAAGCCCAAGCCATAGCACAGGATCCAAACTCAAGGCACCCAATTCTCCTTGAAGAATTTAATTCAATCAGATTTCCAACATTGGTAGATTCCTTCCACAGCAACATCTCTTTTGGCATCTCCCAGTAGCAGAGTGTATCTTGGAGACAGTCTGATTTCTTATGTCTCCTTCCAAAGTGCAGGGGATTCAAAGGTCACCAGTTCAGCTCACATGTGAGCAACATGTTAACAAATGCAGTTAGTTTGAAAAAGCAGCACTGTGCCACTTCAATCCTCACAATCCATATCAATGGGGAACAGTCTTTGCAGTGTTGTCATCAATCTCCTAAGCATTAGATCATCAGCAAGGCTGCTGCTTCTCTGAAATGAGGGGGATGCTTCCATAAAAATAGCTAGGGTAAGAGGCCTTTGTACTCTTTTTTATGCTTGTGGACAAACCATGAACTTTGTATTAATTGCTTCATCTGTTCCAGAAATAGAGCAACTCCTTAATGAACATATTCCATCAGAGGAGGTCTGGTTAAAAGTGAAGAAGACTGCTCACTGAGACTGAAATGGCAATGGGAATTGAAGTTAGACAATTAATTATCCACAGTGGAGTTTGACCAAGATGCTGCTATTCCTCTCATGTGTGTTAAGGAATAGCTCATGACCAAAAGCTGTTCTAACCTTTTCTTCAATTTTCAGCTTCCTTCCCACTTGGTACCAGGAGGGTACAATACCTCTGTCCTTCCTCAGAGGAAAGGAGGCCACCTGCTTGAAGCACCAGAAGTACCATTACCTATTTTTCTTGGATGTATCTAGGTAGTGACAAAGCCTGATATTGCTTGGGTTCATGACCAAAGCCTCAGAGGTGTTTCTGGCTAAAAGGTCACTCCAACTGAAACTGAAAATATGCCCAATTAAAAATGCAAGACAACTTTTTCCTTGTTGCTCCCCCTAAGCCAACCCTCTGCTCAGAACAACAAATCTGAGATCAAATTAAAACCATAGAGGATGCCAACATTAAGGAAGTGTCTCCAAATTTAGAAGTATCTTCTTATGTCTGTAACATCCATCCATTCAAGAGTAGGGAAGAAAACAGAAGAAGGGAATTCAAAGGTTATTCAAAAGCTATTGGTATGATAGCATTTAACTGACATTAGTCAATGATGAGCAATGATTTTACAGAAGGAGGGGATTTAGACACAGGTATGTATAGAGTAGCAACTTCTGATAAATAATAAAGCAAGGAATCTTGAGCATATGTAATGTGATTAAGAGGATATTAATATATTAAATAAAGATTTCTGAAAGCAGCTGCTGTCTTCAGGATGACCAAGAAAGCACTTAACAGTTATGGTAATACACTGAGATGGAGCTGGGCTGGAAAGGAATTTAATATCTGTAAGCAGTTTTCCTGCCAATCAAGATTCCATTTTCCAGTCTCAACTGCTTCTCCCTTGTTTTAAAGATCAGGTTAACTACAAATACCACCAAGACTGGAAAAGAAATGTCAGGTATGCAATCAGAAAAAAGATGATAACAAGACTAAGCTTTACTAGAATCACAGTTCCAGTTAGGAATAACAGAAGAGGTCTCCCTTTGTGTAAATGACATCTCTACCATGACTAACTTCTGTCTGTCACAGTCTAGTGTAGGAAAATCAATGCAATCCAGCAAATTGCAGCTTTGTGACTGCAGCCTCCATCCATACATTTGCATGAGTGCTCTGTAGTGACAGGAATAGAATATATGGGATAAAAAGTTGCCAAAATTAGACTTGTTTAGTCACTGGCCAAATGCTACCTGTCATTTTGGGAACAGAGGCTGGTGAGGAGCAGAGGCTGTCAGTGCAGTACACGTGACCCTTCCCATTGCTCTGTTGTGCTGCTCTCCTGCCTTCAGAGCCCTGCAGGTGGGAAGGAGTGGGTTGGCAGAACAACCACTTTCTGCAACATTAACAGCTGTCAATCTCTTAAGTCAGCATTGAATAACATCATGTTCTTTGTCTGTGTTTTGCCAGTGGGAGGGTGACTTACCACACAACTGTAACAGGGTGAGCAATGTTGATGGGACTAGAGAGAAGATTCTTCTGCAGATCAGATTCTATGATCCTATGAGCAGAGGTTCCTATTTGATTCCTGTGCTCTGTAGACCTGGTATCTTATGGAATCAGCCCTTTCCCCAGTACAGATCAGTATGGAATTCTATGACATTCCCATTTTCATGGTGCTTGTGAATAAATTAACAGACATATACCTTAAAAGAAAAAGAATAATCAAACATCTCAACATACTAACAGCTCCAGAAGTTATCATAGGGTTGTGCACATCAATGCCAAACTACAATCCTATCTGGAGTCAGGAGTCTATGCTCAGTTGTGGCACAGCACAACAGACAAAGGCAAGAAGGGTTTTCAAAGGACTTGCCCATCTGTCAAGATATCCTCTCAAATACTATCCTGGATACTGTATCTTGATTCTTCTATTAGATTATGTTGCATTACCTTAGCTGAAACCACATATGCAAACCTACAGTTAGCTATTTAAATAGCCAGTCCTATGATATCCTGCATTTCATGCTATGCACTAATGTAATTGCATTTCTCAGACTATCTACAATATAGAATTCTACCTTGTCACAGGCTTCATCTTGCAGCACAGGATAGCTCTGCAAATGAAAATCAGGAGAGGATTCTGTGTACCCTGTGTATGCTGCTCTTATGCATCTCTCTCTATTACTGTTTTTAAAACATAAACCTTGTGTCATCTTCCTTTGCCTCTTTCTAATCACAGAATCACAGAATATTAGGAGTTGGAAGGGACCTCAAAAGATCATCTAGTCCAACCCCCCTGCCACAGCAGGATTCCCTAGACCAGGTCACACAGTGTAGCAGGCCTGGCAAAAAGAATAAGCACTTTTCCTTCTGTTTTTATTCACTATATTCACCAAGTAGCAGAAAAGAAGTTTATTTCAGTAACACAGGAAAAGAGACATTACTACAAAGGCACAGAAAGCAATCTCAGAAAGCTTCAGTCCCAATTTTAGCCTCTCCTTCCCAGCATGGCCATATTCAATGCCTGCTATCTCTAGAAATTCAGATATTTTACCAGTTAACCATCTCTCATAGCCAGGGCCTTCAAAAATTATTTGACCTGGCAGAAATTCTGCAGACATGTTAAGGCAGAGTTGTATTGTTCTCTGTTACTGTTTCACTCAGTATCAAACCTGGCAGTAGATGAGCTTTTCATTGCTCTCAGCCATCAGGTAAGATTTTGCCATCCAAAAGTTTTTAGCCATTTCATGTAGCTTTAATTTCCATCTCTTTAGCTTATTATACTCTCTGCATAGTATCAGACAAGTGTGCTCAGGCCATGGAGGGGTGAGGAGATAGACCCTGTGCAAGACAAACCATATCAGGCTTTTCCTTCCTCTTCCTTCAGCCCTTAGGAGGAAACTTGCTTTAGCAAACAGCCCTTTGGCTGCACTAAAAACCAAATGAATTGCATTTCTTATGCTACAAGGGAGATGTTCAAGTGAATTTGCATAACCTGCATTATGTCTGAAGTTTTTTTATCTTGGAAATGGTCAGGATATTCCTCTGTGTCTTTGTGCAGCTCTTATCAGAATGGATTTAGGCTTGCAGTCTCTAAGCATTTGCAAATGAGAGGTCATTGTTGGAGGTTATTTGTTCTTAAATATAACACATACATTTACAAGGTTTCTGGAAAAAAAAGTCTGCACAACACAGACTCCCTAAGATGGGGGTTTTTTGCACCTACTAATTAGAGGCAAGATTAACAAAGAGCTGTGGTTGTTTATAGTATTGACACACAAATACTTTTGCACTTGACAATGAGCTTCAACATGTGCAACATGTTCATTTTCTGTCTCTGCTTAATGTAAGCCTTCTCAGTAAGTGAAGTGCTCTCTTGCTCAGCCATCATTTATTTCATATGCAGAAATAGATATTCATTTTATTATTTCTTATGCAGAAGTGTATCTGAAACAGTCCAAGTGTGGGGCAGGATAGAGAGGTACATATGTAATTAGATTCTGTGACACCAAGACACCTTGAGAAACCTTCTCAGAGGTATAGTTGGCTCCTTTCAAAGCTGTGTAGTAGCATGCTTTCAGCTTAGCTGCACTTTGGAGGCATTCTCCATCGAGGTAAGTGGTTGGATCCACAGTCTCTTAGCATTCAGCCTGTACTGCTGGGAAGCTGTGAGATGCCTTGGCAGCAGGAGCAGGCAGTACAAAAGTGAGGCACACACAGGGTGTGCTGGGACTTGCCAGTCGAAGGAGCATAGGGGCAGTGAGGCCAAGTGTAGAAAACCACTGTGGTGTGCCACACACCATGGCTTGTGCTGAAATAGTGACACAGCTTCTGGCTAGTCCAGTCACAGGCAGGGCTGCTCTGGGCAGAGCATTCCAATCACTGGACAAGGCAAGAGTTTCATGGAAGGAGAACTGCACAGCAGTGTAACTGAACATATACCACAAGGCATTTGTGTCCAGAGGAAGAACAGCATGAAGAAAGCAGCAAGGTCTCACTGCCTAAGTCATTTTCAGCCTGGCATTACCCAATATTTGAATTCTTCCCTTTATAACCCAAGTAACACCCAAAGGAGGTCTGTTACCAGCTGAGTGCACACCTTGTTTCCCAGGACACCTTTTGGTACCCTCTGTTGTCACCAGCTGGGTCCATCCAACTTCACGTGAACACTGCAGACAATGCTAGCAGATGTAGGTGTCAGGCTGCAACATCTGACTTGGCAAGTCCTGTAGCCTTTTAGCTACCTTAAATGATTGATTCAAAATACTGAAAACCAGGGGCAGATGGCTGAACTGCTACTTGATTTCTGCTATTTAGGCTGTTTAGCAGCTCAGGTGACTGGCAGGTTTAAAGGACTCTTGACAGGTCAAGTCCCAGGGGCTGGAAGGATGCAATTTTATTTTATTTTAAATCCTAAATAGGTACTTAAGATGACAATTTTATTTCCAAGAATAGCTCAGCATGCTGGGATGCTTAATGGTAATAATTCTCAGCTATATATGCAGGCTTGAGCTGTCAGAGTGAGTTGGGACACAGCTTTCCATGCAGGCCCCTTGGTGTGATCATGTTTTTCAGTCTTCTTCCAAAGCACAGAAGAGCAGTTCAGTGGTGAAGGAGATCCCACACAGACAATGTGCTGTAATTGCAGTGTGATGGACCAGGTGTTGGTGGAACTCAGTGCTGCTAGCTGGCAGCTTTAACAAGATGTAGAATCTTTTCTGTCTTTCCCCAAATGAGAAAAAATGGTAAAGAAACCCAATTACAAATGCCAGTTCCTGCATAAGGACTCCAACAGAAAGCCTACAGCTTTGTACTTGTTGAAAATGGGGCATGTGATAACAAGATCATGAGCTTAAGATAGATCCTGACTAGTAATATTAAGGATCTACTTTTGACCTGTCAAGGTCAGCCTCACAGTACCTCACAAAGACAAAGGATCTGGGGGCACAAAACACCTTGAGCTCTAAAAATCCTCATTAAACAAGCTCTTAAGTATTGATTTGAGCTTGAGAGAGTTCTTTTTAAGCTGACTGAAAACTGAAACCTCCATCTAATTTAGACCAAAAAAGCATCTTCCAAGTTAGTTCTCCCATTGTCCACAGCAAGAGCAGTTTGACATGGCATTCCTGCCTTTCTTTGCATGATGAAGACAATTGGCACTAATAAAACCAGCTGCCTTCTGCATATTATTCCTCAATGTGGAAATATCAGAGCTTGCTCAAACATGCTGCTATTTCTACAGGAAGCAACAATGTTCAAACCCACGATTTTGTCCCAAAGAAAGAATGAACAATATTTCAAAATTTGCTTCAAAATAGAACGTTTTTCCTCCTTCCAGATGGTGCCGAAGTGGGCTGTCTGGCAGAAGGAAATTAAGTCTTATCTCCTCAGAGAGCTCAGTGACAGCAGAGGAGAGACTTCTCCTTTTTGCAGCAGATAGGAGAACAGGAAGGTTTATCTCCTGACGTTTAGAGTGCTTTTGAAAGTTACCACCATTTTCACACCTCGGTGAGTACCACTGCAGTGGAGTCCCTCACTGCCTGTCTGCATCCTCAGATTCCTGAGAAAGGCGCCTGGAAGCAGCTAAATCAACTCTTAACACTTCTCTGTTATTGATCAACCACAACGTTTCAGGAAAACAAACAAAGCAAGCATAAACCGAAAAGTGCTCTTTAATAAATAAATAAACAAATACGGTTGTTACGTTTCTTCCCCAGACACCTTCCTGCTGAACCTGCCCTCCATTTACCGCTCCCTACTACTGGCCATCAGCAACGGACTTTCCAACGGCTTTTCTCCCCCTCGGGGCTCGCCTTCTCGCCGCGGACGCTCCCCTGGCCCTCTGCAGCTGCCAAAAGGCCGCAGGGCCGCTACGGTGCGGCTCGCCGGCCCGGGAGGACCCGGCGCGGCACCGCACCGCCGCAGCGGCACTCCCCCACCCGCTCTCTGGAGAAAGCCCGGCCCTCCCTGGTCCGCCCCGCTCGTTAGCCCTTGACTGGGGGACGGAGGGAGGCAGGGCCTGGCTCATTCAGCCCCCGCCCCGCCGCCGCTCCTCCCCGCCCCGATCCCATTCATTCCCAGCCCCTTCCTCTGCGCTCCTTCCTTGGCGCTGCTGGTCCGGCCGCCTCCCCGCCCCACGCCGAGAGCCCAGCAGCGGGAAGAGACCTTCGCGCCGCAGCCATGGCCGCCGAAGGGGTGGATGAACGCTCGCCGCTGCTTTCCGCGCCCGGCTCCGGCAATGTTACACCGACCGCGCCGCCCTACTTGCCGGACAGTAGCCCCCGAGGTAAGGCGACCGCCGCCGCCCTCCCCGCTCTCCCGGCGCCGCCTAACCGCCGCCTGCGGAGCTGTGCCGGCCAGGGGGGCGGATGCCGGCCCGGCGGCCGCAGGGCTGGCGGCGGGTCAGGTCGGTCCGGGCAGGCCCTGAGGAGCTCGGCAGGGCCTTCAGGATGAGGGGGGCTCCTGCCACCGCGTCGGGGACGCGGCCTCGCTGCCCGCTTGCGGCAGCGCCGGGGCTCGCTCCGCCTTTGTCGACGGGCGAAGTTACCGGGCGGGGCGGCGGGGCCGGGCCCGGCGCCGCCGGCAAGGGATGTCCTCGTCCTGCCCCGGCAGTGGAGGACGAGCTGGGGAACAACAGGTAACGCCGCTGAGGGCCGGGTAGGCCGTGCTGTGCTCCCCGCTCCGGAGCGAACTCTTCAAGAAGGAGAACGTCAAATGTTTGCGGTGGCAGAACAAGCCCCAACCGGTCTGCTGATTATAGCTCACTTGCGTGTCAGGGCTTGCAAAGGTAATTGTTGGACTTCGGTTCCCCCATTAATTAGGAGCAGGATTAAGTAAAAGATCCTAGGCTCTGAACAACTCAAGTCGGTGCAGCGAGCTGCGGGGCGGCAGCCGGTAGAGGTGTTGAGGCAGAAGCGGTCGAAGCAAGCTCCAGCACACAACCCTTGGGTCTCCGGTGACCCTCGCAGTGCCTTAACCCGGAGCTGCCAGCTGATCAGCTCCTGCTCTGGCGGCGACATTCAGAGAACGAAGTGGCTCTGTGCACTCTGGTAGTTGAAGTCCAAAACCACTAGGATGTCCTTGCAAACACATTTCAAGGCCATTGCTAGTTTTGGCTTTATTTTAAAGCGAGTCCAATGGTGTGGTTACAAATTTGGAATCGTGCCTTAATAATATGTATAAACTTTCCTGCACAGATCTAGGAAAATAATCTGGTTGATGAATACTGAATATTTATTCAGTAAATCAAGTGTAGTGTAGTAAACAGGTGAAAAAAACTACTTAGAAAATATAAATCTAGGTGGTTTACAAAATACATTAATAGGGTTTGGGTTTTGTTGTGTTTTGGGGTTTTTTTGTTCCCCAGTTGCATGTTTCAGAGCAGAAAATGTGTGTGTGGGGAAAGCTGAAGGAAATCAAGACTAAATAAGATTAGTGTTGCTTTGCTAGCAGTAGCCTTTAAAATGTAAGATTACAGTCCTGATCTCACTGGCTCCAGTGTGTTGGCCCTTTCTTAAGGATTTATATGTGGTTGATTTGTGACATATGTACATAACTAGAATGCTAGGAGTGAGCATCTGTCTGTTTTGCATAACATTTAAACTGGTGGAAAGCTAGCTGTCTTTGCCTTGAGGTGAAGATGTCTATCAGTTAGTGCTGGAGCTGCTATTGACTGTTCACTTGCAGCTGAATTGCAGAGATGAACATTGGGCAGAAAAACAACAGAAGGCTGGGGCTTTTTGGTTTGTTTGGGGTTTTTTTCCAATCAAATTGTATAGGATTGGTCTCATCCTTTAAGTTTGTAGTTTGAACAAACATCCAGACATCCATCTTAGTTTAAGTTCTGGTATTCAATGTTTTTATTCTCAGGAGACCTTCTTCTGTAACTAATCTTTCTGCCTACACTTCAGTCTGCTTTTAGAAAGGGCTTTATAGAGTCAAAAATTCATGAAGATGCATTAGATCAGTAGTTGTTGTTTGAACCTAGGGTAAACCTCATCACCTGGAAACAGGCTGGACCCTAGTTCTCTTTTTGGTTGGTAGCTGTGCCCTGCACACCAGGGGTAGGATGTGGTGCTAGAGATAAGTGGCTTGTTCCCAAAAGTGAGGAGGAACCATAGAATTTGTGTCACCCATCTCTTCCCAAGTTGAAGATCTCTTGCTTGATGAGTGCACAAGCAAGCACACTAGGTAGCACCTCAGAACTTAAAAGAAGAGATCTGCAGAAGAAAAATGTTGCAGAGGTGTGATGCAGTGTCAGGTACCCTTAGTGAAGGGATCAGTGCAAGCTCAACAGCCTTTTGAGCTAGCAAGCAGTCTTCAGCTCTCTCCCTAGCACATGGAGGGAAGGGGCATTCTGATGGGGAGGTGAGATTTGCCTCCAGACCCCTTTCTGCAGAGCTTCCTTGCTTAACATCACTTGACTGCTGTGGAGCTGCAGAGGAAGGAGGAAGCAGCCCTTTGCCTGCCAAACTACCACCTGAATGTACAGTAATAGATTTATCCCTGTAATTACCTACTGTGCCCAATATGTCATCCTGAGCTTTCAATTAGAGAGGCCATGGTTCACAAGTAGCCTCCTCTTCCTTTGCTGGGCCACAGCTGAGATCCAGCTGAGCCTTTTCAGGGGAAGCTGGTGAGTGGTTGGGTCCTGGTGATAGCTCAGGGTTTGCTTTCAGTGGTTCAAGCAAGCAAGAAACATACTTTTGGTGTGGATGAAGAGCACAGGATTTCAGGAACTCTTCATGTAGATAAAGGGTGGGGCCATCAGCTCTGCTGCTTGCAGTAGGCTTGGTATTTAGTGGCTTTCTTCCTTTTTAATGTTTCTTTGGCCTTTTTGGGGGGGGGAGTGGTTCAGGCTTTTTAAGTTCTTAACTACCTGTCTCTTCCCTCCCTCCCTCCCAGGTCAGGATAAAGAATTGCTTTTGTTTGGTTGGGGTTTTTAAAGAATTCAAACAGATCCCAATAGAAACTCCCTTCTGTTTGACTCAGGGAAGCTGCAAGTGGTTCTCTGTGGTCTCTACCCTTCAGATACCAAGAGAGGAAAGTGCACAAACACCATGAGGAATTTCTAAGGTTGAATATGTGGGATCTTCCAGTGCATCTCTGTCCTGTGGGGTTAAGGAGGGAATCCTAGGTTAGAGGCAGATGTACTGCATGGTAGGGCACCTTGCTGGTCTTGCTCAACTAATTACTGCTGGAGTTTTATTATTTAGTATCAGTTTTTCTTGGAAAATAGCTGGAAACTGGTATGTCAGCAGCAGGAAGTTCAGCATCTCATTGGTGTCCTGAAACCTCTGGTGTGGACAGGAAGCTTACCCTGTCATCCAGGCAAGGTCTAACAGGATGGACCTCTGTGAGCTGGTTTTAGATGTTACAGTTAGCCTGAAATTCAAGCTGTCAACAAAAGAAGTGATACTGAGGTATGTTCATGTCTTCTGAAACCTTTTTATTAAGGTGGAATGAGCAGTGGATCTGTGACAATGCCTTGACTTTCCTTTTTGCTTTCCCTGCCTCCCCAATATACTTGAATTTTGGTGGCCTTGGGTGGTTTGCTTTTTGGAGCTCTTTCAATGGCACTCTCTTTAAGCATGACTGTTGCAGTGCCAAGGTACAGCCAGTTTTCTGCTCCATAGCAAGTGTTATTTGCTGCAGCACCACTCTGAAAAGCAGCCATTATTAGCTTGCTGTCTGAAATTTGCTGAGCCAGCAGGACAGGAGGAGCAAGGCTGCTTACCTGGAAGGCAAGCAGCTCTGCTTTGAGGCTGGAGGAATGGCTTGCACTGTCTGGAGGAGCTCACTCCTCAGTTAACCAACCTTCCAAATCCTGAGTTGCCACTTATAAGTAGACTGTAGAATATTAGACATGTCCAGAAGGGTATAACTGCAAATTCTGAAATTATTCCACAGTCCTGGAAAGCTGAAAAGCTGTGCTGAGCTGGAGGTAGTCTCTTTTACTTCCTAATACTCTTCAAGCCACTGTTTGCCTTTCCTTGGTCCCCCTGCCCTGTGCTGATGGAGTTGAGAAGTCACAGGACAAATCAGAGCAGTTCTGTAACATGATTGTTGCCTCTCAGAAAAGCAACTGTAGGAGTGTCTTGACATAGGGTTTGGGATTGGGGCTGCTGGACATGNGCCTCTCAGAAAAGCAACCTGAAAGCTGGGATTGAACTGTAGGAGTCTCTTGACATAGGGTTTGGGATTGGGGCTGCTGGACATGTCTTTTGTCTTCTGCCTACCTATTCTCTTAGGCAGAAAGTGTGTCAGCTGCTGGCTTCAGAAGCAGCTCAGCAGCCTGCCTGCAGCAGCCTTGACTTTTCCCCTTGCAACTAAGACAATGCTGCTCCCATCATCCAAATCTCAGAGCTGGTTTGTGCAGTGATCTAGTAGGCTTAAGATTGTTTCCAGTTGCCAAAGCCTGAAGGGGTTGGGCTTTTGTCTTCTGTGTGTTTTTTGTTTGTTAATATCTTGTAATATCTCCTCTCTTGCAACTGGCAGTCTTGTACTGAAAACAGGATGTCATGCTACTGAAAAATATTGTTATTCTTCAATTGTTTTGACTGGATGCTGCATTTTCCCAGAATGTCATTTCTCAGAAGCAGAAAAACAAACCCAGAACCTTTTAAGTTACCTGATACTTCTTAAGGATGTTGGTTTCTGCAGCTTGGTATATGAAAGCTGAAGGGGTGGAGTTCTCTTGCTTCAGGTTGTATGATGACTTCAGAATGGCCTAGCTGTGCATGTGAGTTCAGTTTGGGTCTTGTCTGAAAGAATTCAGTCATGCTGAATGTGGTTCTGAGCCCCTCCAGGTGGCCACCTCCCTTCCACTGCCTCTGAGCTCAAATCAGCTGTGAGTCTGGGTTGGTTTTAGTCCCTTAGCAAAGGGGTAGAGCACTGACCAGCAATGCTGCTTCAAAGGCTTGTGATGATTTTGGGGTTTGAAGGGCAGATAGGGTTTCTTATCTCACTCCAGCTTATGATATTCACTTTAAAGCACAGTGAAGGAGTGGTGAGAGCTTTCTTACAGGCTTCAGTGCAGTACTTGGGCTTGTCAGCTCTGATAGCAGCCTGTGATTTCCCTTGCAGATACTGCTCTGTTCAGTGCTGTTTGGAAACTGGAGGTAGGCTGGTCTGCCATTGCATCTCTGAAGATTTTATTGGCTGCTTGGATGTAATTAGGAAATAATTTATTGAAGTCCAAGGCTACAGAGCATTTAAAACTGTTAGTGTAAAAGTAAGTTACCTATGAACTGCTAAATCTGCCCATTCTTTATTTGCTTACCTGAAGAGCCCTGAACTTCTTGATGAAATAGAAGTCAGTGCTATTCCATGTCAAGTAGTTGTGTTAGTAAGCACGTGAGAGGTTGCTGTGTTGAATTGTTTTCATTCCATGGATTCTTAAAGTGAGAAGGATCTTGAGTGTGTTTCCTCCCTGCTTTGTGGTGGCCTTAGGACTGGTGAAGCTGAAATCTGCTCTTCCATGCAGGCCTGAGGCCAGTATATTCTCCCCTGTGTTAGCCTGTCCTAAGTGACTGAAGACTTCCTTGTCCATCTGTGCTTTGGTTCTTGGGCAACAGAATTACTTGGAACCCTTAAAAGCAGAAGTTCTGAGGCTTCAGTTCATCTTTTCTTTCCAAGATAGCATAAATTTGCTGTTGTTGCACTCAGCAAAGAAGCACTTCATGCCACTTCCCATCCAAGACCTATTGCCTTAACAGGACATTCTTTTACCTCTAGTATTTGTTACTGTGTGAGAAACACTTGTCTGTGTTTCAGACTCTCCAGGTGTTTGGAAATGCTGCTTATGGCTCTTCTCCCTACCTGGGGCTTGTTTTATCTTCTGGCTTTCTTTCCTTCAGAAGCCAGTCTCTGGTTGCTACTAACCTGTGGAAGGTTGTGTGGTTTTCTTAGTGTTTGTTGCTTTGGGGTGGGGGTGTTTGTTGGGTTTGGGTTTGGCTTTTTGGTGTATTTTTTTTTTTAGGTGGGGTGGTTTTAGTTTTGGGGTTTTTCCCCTTTTTTTAAAGCCTGTAAAAAGTTGGTTTGAGAACAGTTGCATAGCTGAGCCTTTTGTCTGATCCCTTTCAGTGTGTTTCTGTTGCTGGTATGCTTTAGGTACAACCACAGGCGATGTTTGGGTCACAGAAGTTTTGGGGAAGGGGAAAGCAAACCTGGATTTGGCTTCTGTTTATGCTAATCATTAGCTTTGATTTTGAGCTGTAACCATCAGCCTCTTTGCTGAGAATGTTTCAGGGATCCCCTAAACCTTTTGGTGTTCAGCTGGGCTTTCCTGATCTCTTACAGCAGAGCTCCCTCCTCCCTACACTGCCATCGCAAGTCCGGATGCCAGCAGCGTTCCTGTGATCAACTGCCGGGTGTGCCAGTCCCTCATCAATCTGGATGGCAAACTGCACCAGCACGTTGTCAAGTGCACGGTTTGCAACGAAGCTACGGTAAGGTGGATTTGGAGCAGTGTCTGGGTGTGGAGGGAAGCGGGGGGAGGGGACAGTGGAAGTGTGGCACTGGGAGCATTGGTGTCCTCAGCTACCAAGGGGGAGTCTTTTCTTGCCGGCCCTGCAGAGGAGCTGGCAGTGCAAGCTGTGACCGCTAGAGTGCAAGGTGGAGGGCGGCTGGCAAGAGGGATGGTGGTAAGCAGTGAGAATCTTGGGGCAGGGGAGGACAAAAAGCAAAGCTGTGTTAAAATAATCACCCTTCTGCAAAGAAGGGTGAAACTGGTTTTGGTGGGATGGAAGGGAATGAAGAGTTGAATTATTTCAAGAGTGGAAGAAGCAAAGTCACTAAGACACCTCTCCCTGGATGGATGCTTCCATCCTGCAATCCTGTGCAGTCAGTTTGTTAGCTTGCTAACAAACCACAACACAGGAGTTTTGGAACACATCAGCTGTAGGTTCTTTTCCAGGGCTCACAGACCTTTTTGATTCTCTCCCCTTTTCTTAATTCAAGTCTTCAGTATTTGGCCTCCTGCTTTTATTTTCTCCCTTCCTGCCAGTTTTAGTTTCAGGATCTGATACTGCAGCCCTCCACAGCTATCAGCTGCATTTGCATAAAAACCACTGGATTGGATTTATTTTAAGAAAAGAACTTGAACATAATTTAATGTCCAGAAACAGAAAGCCTTAAAACTGTAGTAAACCATCTTTATTTCAGTGGAGCAGAGAACCTGCCATTAATGCTTTCCCTGCCAATATATAAGGTTTCAAGCCAAGCAATGTCTTGCAGCTTTTGATTTGCTGTGTGAAGGGGACCCAGAAACTTGACTCTCAGCTTGGGGAAAGATCATTTCAGTACACTTAAAATAAAATTGTAGTTCAGTGATGGGTGTCTACATATTCTCCTAGTGCCTGAGAACCAGGCTGTTCTTTAAAGACTAAAATGTGAGCTTAAGTAGTGCTATAGAAAATACCTAAACCAAGGTCTTGAATTCTTCATTGCTCCAACATGAATGATTTTTTTCCATGAGTTTGCAGAATCTTGTTTGCTGTAGTGTGGAAATATGCACTTCTCTCTCTGGGAAGAGAGAGGAAACTTCTAATTTTGTCTTGACTCTCAAGTTTCCTCTGGCAGAGGAACTGTATTCCTCTGTTAGCAGTAACTTGTCACTGTAGTTGTTCTGCTTTGTCATACTGTTATGGGGAGGGGGAACCAAGTGAATTGCTGTGGCTTCTGATGTGTGTTCTCAGGTGGGTTTGTTTCTGTTTGTTTGTTTGTCTAGCCAATCAAAAACCCTCCTTCAGGGAAGAAGTATGTTAGATGTCAGTGTAACTGTCTCCTCATCTGTAAGGACACCTCTCGGAAAATAGGCTGCCCAAGACCCAACTGGTAAGAGTAAAACCTGGGAGTGCCTTGGAAGAATTGGCTTTAACACCATGGGGCTCTTGGTTTGGAATGGTTAAAGCTAAAATTGGTTCAAACCTGGGCCTTTTACATGGCCACTTACAGAGCATTACTCAATTGCTGCAGGCACAGGTTGTGCTAGTGTCAGTTTTGAGGGTTTTTTTTGGGGGGGTTGGGGTTTTTTGTTTTGTTTTGGGATTTTCTTTAAGGTGAAAGATTTTGATTAGTTGTAGTCTTCAATGTGTGGTTCCCATTTTAACTGTTTCAAAGGAGCAAATAGTATAAAGAACAGCAGAGAAATAATCACTTTTTGTTTCTGGGACTCTGCAAACTTAGTTATTGTAAACACAGAGCTTGCTCCCTTTGCCTGCTTCAGAGTGGGCACTTGAGAATGAAACAGGAGAGGGACTTGTAGCTTGGCTTCAGTCTGAGTTTCCATCTCCTTTCAGCTCTCCACTTTCATGTTTCCATCTCTTACAACAGAAACAGGCACAAGATTGCCATACTGAGTGTTCTTACACTTGGGCTTAGGGTGTTAAACATCCTGCTCAGGTGGGAGTCATTTGCTTGCAAGTGGTGCAGCTCTCACAGGAAAGATTGAGATGGAGGCTAGGTCTGAGGACACATGACTTGGAGCTCTCCCACACCAAGTGCCTACTCCCCAGTCTCTTGGCTATTCTGGTTTTGAAACACTTTGAGACTGGGGTGGGAGGACACTTTTCTTTTTTTGTACTAATGCAGTGTTGGGGAAAACTTAAACATTCCAAATATTTTCTGAGAGTGGAAGAATGTTGATGTGATACTTCAGTTGCAATCCATCCTGTGGTTGGTAACCAAGTTGCAACAGAAACTCCCTAATTTTGTTAAAATAATCTCAAAAGGATGTAGCTCAACAGTTTCCCTACAATAGCCTATGAATTTGTCTTATGAGAAGATGAGCAAAATTGGGATGCTTTGAAGGAAGAACAGAGTTGGGAGGGTCCCCAAACTGGAAGGCTGGAACAGATTGAACATAAACATGTGTTCAGATTGGAACACATTGAACATAAACCTGAACACTTAAAGCCTTCAGTTGATTGCATTTAGTCAACTGGGCTGGTTTTCTTTTTTAGTTCACTCAGTTTGATTGGAAATTCTGCTGGACAGATATGGAGAGGCATGGTTGTCAGGGGCATAGGAAGGAGGAGGATCTGACTTGGGAAGGAGAACTGGATTATGGAAGAGTCCTTATGTTTTCTGCATGTTTCCCATAGGTAGATGCATTCCAGTTCATGGGCTTGCTCAGCCTAGGAGTTAAGATTTCATTTTGCTGAGCAGTGTTTCTGCCATCTGATGGCAGCTCTCTGATCTCTCCAGGGTTCTGCCTGAGCTTGCAGCGCAAGAGAACATTCTGAGAACTGAAAAGGAAAAGGCTTTGGAGAGAGACCAGAACTGGGGGCATTATCTGTTTTAAAAAAAAAAAAGCAGATTATAGTTTGAAAGTGTCAGATCTTTGGTGGTAACTGAGCTGATAGCTTCAGTGCATGGTCTCTTGTGCTGGATTGATGACATGTGTGTCTGATGTTCTCTCCACACAGCAGGCGCATCATTACTCTTGGGCCAGTAATGCTGATCCCAGAGGAGCAGCCAGCTCAGCCTGCCTTGCCAGTTCAACCAGATGGAACCAGAGTGGTATGTGGCCACTGTGGAAATACCTTCCTTGTAAGTAAAGCACAAGATTCTCCTCCTCACCTTCCTGTGCTGTCCCTCGAGCTGTTTATTGTAAGCCCTTCTAAGAGCT
The DNA here is from genome assembly GCA_013399015.1 of Galbula dea. Lineage (NCBI taxonomy): Eukaryota > Metazoa > Chordata > Aves > Piciformes > Galbulidae > Galbula > Galbula dea. The sequence continues at coordinate 115,916 of VWZX01005528.1, forward strand.
CCTTGCCTAACTCTGTGGCATCACTGAGGAGCTGAAGCTGCTTCTGGGCTCATATTGCTGTGCATGTGTGGTCTGTAGTTGGTTATCTATGTGCACTTCAAGAACACTTTCAACAGTCTTTCTGTGCATGCATGGATGAAATCCACAATCAGTCTGTTGTTTAGTGATGTGTGAGTGGAGAGTGCTGGGCAAGGAAGTTAAGCTTCCCAGTTCTGTTGAGGCTTGCAGTGATGGTTCTGTCCTGTAGTGGCTAAGGGAGTGCTTCTGCCATTGCTCTGTGGATCCCTGCAAGCTGTTTGTTAGGGCACTTGCCATTAGCATATCTGTCAGTTGTTAGAGAGCTAGGAACTGTGGATTAGATGTGCAATTCTACTGTGGGCAGTTTCAGGCACCACAGTATAGGAAGGACATGGAGGTGCTGGAGAGGGTGCAGAGAAGGGCAACTAGGCTGATCAGGGGTCTGGAGAACAGGCCTTATGAGGAGAGGCTTAGGGAGCTGGGGTTATTTAGCCTGGAGAAGAGGAGGCTGAGGGGAGACCTTACAGCTCTCTTCAGCTACCTGAAAGGAGGCTGTAGAGAGGTGACTGTTGGCCTCTTCTCCCTTGTGACTAGTGACAGGACTAGAGGGAATGGGTTCAAGCTGTGCCAGGGTAGGTTTAGATTAGGTATTAGGAAGAATTTCTTTACTGAAAGAGTGGTGAGATATTGGAATAGGCTGGCCAGGGAGGTTGTGGAGTCACCATCCCTGGAGGGGTTCAAAAAAACAGGTAGATGTGGCACTTAGGGGGATGGTTTAGGGATAGCAGTAGTGTAGGGCTGTGGTTGGACTTAATGATCTTGAAGGTCCTTTCCAACCATGAGATGTTTCTATGGTGTGAAACTGTCAGTTGATCCCTTATGTGAAGTGAAGGATGCTCTTTGGCTGATGGACCCTGTGCAGCCTTTTCCATGGATAAAGGGTTGCCATACTTGACTTTTGATTTTGGGCACAAGTAAGTTAGCTTTAGCTTCATTACCTAGCAGTGCTTGAATGACTGTCAGGTTTGTGACTTATGGAAGTGGCCACAAGGACCTGCATAGTCACTAGGGTGCTGTTATGATCCTGAAACAAAAGATAAAGGCCAGAGAACACTCAAGTGTGTTTGCTGAAGTGAAAGAGGAAGCTTAGGGGATGGCTCTATGTTGGCTTGTCAGCAGTGAGAGAAGGGTTTGCTTGAGATGGGCTCTGTAGTGGAATAGACTTGTACCCTCAAGTCCTTACTTCAGGTTTATGGGTCAGTGAAGTGTGCAATGCTGGCTTAAATACTACAATAGATGATGAGTGCAGGGAGCAGGAGGTGGCTCTTTTTTATTTTGAAGGGAAACTAGGGATTTGATTATGAATTTAGAAGTAATGTAGTGTCTGAGAAACCATTAGAGAGATGCTTGAGAAATAATCTACTGTTTCTGCCTGTACATTAAAAAAAAGACATGTATTCCTATTGTAACCCTTGCTGGAGAACAGTAGCCTGTCACTGGAGAGAGCTGAGTGGGGTTTCTGTTTGCTTTTGTTTAAAATGCAAGTCTACATGTGACCTTAACTGTTAAGGACACTGTGTGCAGTACAGAATAATGGTATTAACAGACAACTACTGGATCTAGGGAAGAAAAAAGGCTGTCTCAAATACAGAATCTTTTGTTAAAGGTTGCCTTTTCTTCTGGCCATTTCTTTTTTTCATGTAGCTGCATGTTGCAAAGTGTGAAGTACCTGCATGAACACTGTGGCTTGATACTGGCTCATCATCTCATTTTGTGATGCAATTAAGTTGTTTTAGCACAGCTTTGAAACTGCACAGGCAAAAGCAGTGCTGTAGAAGAGCTCCAGTATTGAGTTCTAACGTGGTCTCAACCTAAGAAAGCATCTCTACTGTGGGATTTAATCACTTAGGGTTATTTATTAGAGTCACTGCTGAGTTATTGCCCTTCCTGGGGCTTCCATAAGTATGGCAGTTTTATTTCTCTTTCCACCTCTTTACTTACTATAAGGGCAGTCCAAATGAACTGTTGCTTACATGATGAACTTCTTGAGGTGAACAGAAGGGAAAAAAAATAACCCCAAGCTGATGAAGGCTGGTTTTGCACATAACTACTAGATTATGCCTTAAAAGGCTAAGTTTTCTGGTGTGGAATCTGTGCATGTGAGTTCAACTCTGGTGGGTGCTCTAGGGACCTGCCATCATTGTGAACTCCAGAGTCCTCTCTGCCAGGAAGCCCAATTTACCACCTCACAGGACAATGGGAAGCAACCCTCAAAATCATGAGATGTTTAAAGCTTATGTTCTTTGATGCTGATTCATCTTTTTGCTTACTTTATGCAGCTTTCCAACCACTCTTTTGCTTCTCCCTTTTCCTGGAAGTGAGTTTGAGTTCCTGCAAATCTTTTTTTTTTTCTGTTAAGAAAAATTGGGATTGAGAATGTGCAGAGAAGGAAAAGAAAAGAGAGCAGTGCTTTAGCCAGCCTGGAAACTCAGCTTCTGTTAGAGTATTTCTGCCCTTTGAGATCTCCACATTGTAGAGCAACTATGTAATGCTAGATGCATCTCTCAGCAGCTCTGTAAGGTATCTACATCACTCTGCTTGGCAGTTAAGAAGTAAAATAGAAAAGCAAAGCTCAAATCCCTGAGGTGGTAGAGTCAAGCTGTCAGTTGCTTTTCTGTGTTCTTTTAAGAGTATCAACTTGTTCACCACCTTTCCAAGAGTGTTTTTCCCCTGTCATATGAAGGCCTAAGTAAGGGCTGTGCTTTCCCTGCCTCTGCACCTGAGAGGTGGGTTTCTAGTAAGCTATTAAAAGCATGCTCCATGCTGTGGAGTGCCTTCAAATTCCTCTGTCTCAGCTGGGACAGTGACTCAGTACTGAAGTCATACTCTAGCTGAGCTGTCACTGGTTGGTCATGTTTTGTTGATCAGAATCTTTGTTCAGTTTGGGTTTTGTGGTTGGTTTGGGTTTTTTTCATGGGTAAGCTGATAGGGGTCTCTTCTGTGTTAAGGTTTCCACTGTTTCTGGCAGATTTGGAGTTCAGCCAAGTGGAAGAAGGGGTAGAATAGAAAAGGAGGGCAGGATGAGAGTTGAGCTGTCCTGCTGATCACAGTCTGATCTAGGTTAGGCTTTTTTGAGAGCCTCTGGACTTGGCCTGTGGCCGAGATACTGTTCCTGCCCAGCAGGAAGTCATTCATTCCCCACTGCCCCTCTCCCAGGGGGCTCTGCCTGGGAGGATTTGTGTCTGTCAGAGGCTGAGTTGCCTTTGGAGTTGGTGGCAGGCAGGGGAGAGGTGTCCTTGAGTCCCTCTCCATCCTTCTGCTACTGGACTGCTGTCAGGGAGACCCTGTGAGTCACAGGCCGTAGGCTGGGCACTGTGCTTTGGCAGTGTTGGTTTAAAACTAACCACAGAGCAAAAGTATTTCTTCTACAAGAAGGGAACAGAAACCCCTTTACATTCTCTAGAAACCCAAGAAATGTTTTAATCTGCAGAAGTATTTTGGTTTCCTGAAGGAGCTGGGAGGAGCAGAAGGGAAGCTTGTTTTGGCAGCAGCAGCTCTTCTCTAGTGATGTGTGTAGATAGTTGTGTTTTACTTTGGTTTTCTCCTCCTCTGTCTTGGATTGAATGCATTCAGAACTAGTTTAGGCTCAGAAGGAAGAAAGTTTGACATACTATTCTAGTAAATTCCTTGATAGATGTCTGGATCTGTCCACAGTTAAAACATTTAAGGGCTCCTTGACATCTTTATCTGTGTTTCAGTCCATCTAGCCAGGGATTGGGGCTGTTTATTGGATTGCTTCAATGGGAAAAATACAGTTTGTGCTGTCAGCAGAGAGTTAAAAGTTCACCTTACTGTAACCTCAAATTTTCTTATCAACATGAAACAAGAATTAGGTCCTTTAAGGCACTCTGAAACGTGAGTAAAAACACCAGCTTTAAGCATGATTTAACTAATTGTTAAACCCAGCAAAACTCCAAAACTTAGGCCGTGCATGACAATGACACTAAGCTGGGTGGGAGTGTCGATCTGCTTGAGGGTAGGCAGGCTCTGCAGAGGGACCTAGACAGACTGGATCGATGGGCAGAGGCCAATGGGATGAGTTTTAGTAAGGGTAAATGTAGAGTCCTGCATTTTGGTTGTAACAACCCCCAGCAGCGCTATAGGCTCGGGAAGGTGTGGCTGGAGAGCTCCCCAGCAGAGAAGGACCTGGGGGTGCTGATTGACGGCCGGCTGAACATGAGTCAGCAGTGTGCCCAGGTGGCTAAGAAGGCCAAAGGCATCCTGGCTTGCATCAGGAATAGTGTGAGCAGCAGGAGCAGGGAGGTGATCTTGCCACTGTACTCGGCAGTGGTGAGGCCACACCTCGAGTGCTGTGTGCAGTTTTGGGCACCGCAGTTTAGGAAGGACCTTGAGAGGGTGCAGAGAAGGGCAACTAAGCTAGTCAGGGGTCTGGAAAACAGGCCTTATGAGGAGAGGCTTAGGGAGCTGGGCTTGTTTAGCCTGGAGAAGAGGAGGCTGAGGGGAGACCTTATTGCTCTCTTCAGCTACTTGAAAGGCCATTCTCGGGAGGCGGGTGTTGGCCTCTTCTCCCTTGTGACTAGTGACAGGACTAGAGGGAATGGGCTTAAGCTGAGCCAGGGTAGGTTTAGATTAGATGTTAGGAAGAATTTCTTTACTGAAAGAGTGGTGAGATATTGGAATAGGCTGGCCAGGGAGGTTGTGGAGTCACCATCCCTGGAGGTTTTTAAGAAGAGGATAGATGTGTTTCTTCAGGGGATGATTTAAGGGTAAGAGTAGTGTAGGGCTATCAGTTGGACTAGATGATCTTGAGGCTCCTTTCCAACCCTAATGATTCTGTGAGTCTGTGTGACTTTTCCCTACTATGCTGATGGGATCTGAATGGTTAGAGTTTGAATGGCTTTTTGCATTTCTGCTGTGTTCTGCAAATATTCCTGGTATGTGCAAAAAGTAACATAACAATTAGTGCTTCTCTTGCTTCCAGGTAGTTCTCAGTGAAAACAGTTTCAGTGCTGCTTTCTTTCCCCATCAATATTTAGAGCCCAAATGCATTTGAGATTGTAGCCTTCAATAATTATGGCTAACTATCAGGGATCTGAAATAAAACCTTAGAAAGATAAAATAACTTTGGAAATGGAGTTGCCTACCCTGGAATAAACTAATGTCCAGAAGTAAGGCTGAATTCCAAGTGCATAAAATATAAGTCCTGGATTTAGATTTGCTGCTTTTTCTGGAATTGCAGTTTAAAAAGCTGAGAGAACAGCCCTGAAGAAGCTTTTCTCCATCCCTGTTGCTGAGAACCACCCCTTAACCCACTTCTGCTGTGTAGACCTAAGCAAAGCCTGAGTAGTCTTTGGCAGGGATGCAGGCAAATAGCCAAGTACTCCTCTGGCAGCAGTGTGGAAGTAAAATTAATACTCCTGAAACACATTGCTTAGGTGGGGAGTGTTACAGAAGCTTTCATTTTAGTAAGGAATAAAATACAACTCTGCTAACAACAGTTTGACTGAGTCTGTGCAAAGAAATCCATTTTCAAGACCAAGTATGTAATTGCTATTGTAACTGGATACTTCAGAACCAGGGTAAAAATGGTGGATTTCTTCCTAGTGGACAGTTAGCCCCAGCAGAAGTAAATAAAGCTAAGAGAGGCCTGCAAGAGTCAGGAAAACACACTCTAAACACTACAGCCCCAAACCTTGCTCACAGGGAAACCTGCTCCTGCTGGCAAGGCATTAGAAGCCACATCCCCTTTCTTTGGACAGAAAATCAGCAGTTGATTCTCAGTGTTTGACTGGTGCTGTCCTGGAGCTGGCTCCTGTTTTCTATCCAGGGATGGCCTCTGGTGTTGAGTTGTGTTTGTAGCAGTTCTAACAACACTGCTGGCATCAGTAGATCAGAGACAAGGAGGATTCAAGTGGAGGCATTGGTGTTCTGGGCTGAGATTGCTTCCCCTGCTAGCAGTTTGCAGTGTTACTTCTGCATAAATTAAGCAGGGACTGGCAAAGTGAATGGTCCTGAGCCAGGAAACTCTGCTTGCTACCTCCAGGTGAGAGAGGCAGCAGGAGAGAGCTGCAGTCAGAGGGTGAAGGACAGTAATCTTAGCTCCTTGCTCCAGGCAAACATGGTTCAAATGCTTTGTCAGTACTTCTGTTATCCCTGCATGGAATTCACTGGTTTGACATGAGTGTATGACTGTGGATCCTCTGGTTGAGGTAGTTCTAGTCCCTGCTTTCACTAAGCTGGGTGTTAGTCTCTGCATGGCAGCTTGTGACCATGCCATGGATAAATTGATATAGCATCTTTCTAAGCTGTGATGTATGTAGCCAAAGGTCTTCTGTCTTTTACTGATATAAAGACTCCTGTTTTAAAGTACTCTCTAGGTCATCTTCCTGTGCACACTTAGTTTTCACAAGTGATGCAAGGGTTGGGAAAGGGCATCTGGAGTTGTGCCAAAGAAAGCACATTTGTTTTGATTCAGGCTATATCCATAGTGATGGAAGTAAGAGGAAATACTGCTTTAATGTTACCATGTTGCCCATCCTGTGCCTGTGGATGAAGCCACATGAGGTCAGGGAAATGTTGTAATACTGAGGCAAGTCATGGGAAATGTTCCCATGGAAATCCCAGGCCCATGTTGCCACTGCCAAAAGGGCATCCCATGGCCAGGAGCAAGCAAGAAAAAGGCAAAAGAAAGCCTGAGAAGCAAAATGTTTGAGTGACATTTAGCATGAAGTACAACAAAGATTTTTCTCAGGCCACTTTTTTTCTTTTTTTTTCAACCTTCTTGTTTTTTCTTTTCACAGTGGATGGAACTGAGATTTAACACACTAGCAAAATGCCCACACTGCAAAAAAATGTAAGTTCTCTGAAAGCAAGGTTCCTGTATTAACTGGTAAATCAGTGCTGGTGTTCCTTCTCTAGAAGTCTTTCCATGCTGATTGTTGTGCTGTGCTCATCTGAGTGTCAAGGTTGGAAGAGCATGTTGTGTACATGGGAGTTCTCCACTAACTTGGGGAACTCAAATCTTTTAAATGCTGTGAATTGAATTGCTAGAAGCAAAAATAAGCTGCTAATAGTGGACAGGAATGGATTGCTAAAATGAGTACCTTACATCCTTGGAATTTGACCCTTTTTGTGTAGTTAATCAGATGTCATGGTTCAATGTAGAACTGGATTTGCTTTATTCTGAAAGGAAATCATCTTGTCTTTACTGATTTCATGAACTCAACTAGCTTGTGTTAAACACCTTCAGGCATTAGCTTGGTTAATGTTCAGGAATTACTGTGGAATAACTTTCTCATTTGCTGTTCCTTCAATAAGAAGGAGAAAAATGAGAAGGCAAAAGCTGTAGGAGTTGGTTTTGATGGTGTTTGGGACCTTTTTTGAGTGGTTGTTTGGAGGTCAGGAATCCTTAGGTTGGACTGATGATTGAAAAGATACAACTAAGATCCTTTGAACTTGGAATCTCAGCCATAGGGTGTGAAAGAAGACAGTGCAGGCTGTGAAAATCAGACTGAATTGCAGGATACAACCCACATTGTATCACACTTTGCATCCTCAGCCCAAGGACAGAGATGCCCTCTCAGAGGGCATCTCTGTCCTTGGGCTGAGGATGCAAAGTGTGGAATATTGTGATTTAGCTTTGACTGAGTTACTTGATACACAAACAAATGAACCACTTTTGCCCCCCACAGAGTCTGCAGTACCTTTAGGAAAGAGAAATGTTGGAACTCTGGCACTGCTGTGGAAGCTGCTGGCAGCAGTGCTGCTCACCTTCAGAATACTGGCATTTTGGTTCTTCCTCTCAGAACTCCTGGCAGCAGTTTGGAGCACAAGACCCAGAGCCTGCATTCTTTCCCTTGAACACAGCCTCTGTCTGTTCTGGCAGTTTCTCCTAATTACTACCTGATGCTAAATTGGTTTTGGTGTCTTTTATATCTGCTGCCACTGCCCAAAGCTTTGGCAGGTGTCTTTATTTCCTTAGCAGCAGCTCAGAAAGGGAAGAACTGCTGTGTCCTGGATAGCTCTGGAAGTGAGTTCACCCTCATTAGTGCCACAATGGCAACAGCTGCTTCTCTGGTGGGGAAAAATGTTCTTTTCATCCTGGTTTTAATGGTTCTGAATGTGCCAGGCAAAATTCCTGCCTTTTTGTAGGTTTTGGGGGAGGATTTCAGCTTGCTTTATTCCAAGTCAGTTTGGGGTGGGGGAGAGGGAAACCTCACTGTTAGTGTGGCTGATGCCACTGTTGGGAGATGGAAAGAAACTAATGACAGTTTATTTGGATTGTTAAATGTTTCCCAGGTCTCTTTTGTGACAATAGAAACTTAAATGTTTTTATTTTCTCTTTGGCTTCTGTGGAAAGAGAAAGGCAGTTAAATTCAGACATCCTTTGCATTTCCTTTTTGGGTTGTCTGAGCTGCTGGCTTCTCCCCTAGCCTTTCTTACTGCAGAGGTGGGGATGGAGCTGGAGAGAAATATGGCTGGGAAATACACAGGGTTGGACTAGATGATCTTTAGAAGTCCCTTCCAACCCCTGATATTCTTTGATTCTGTGAAATATAATGATTACAAAACCAAGATCATAAGTCAGTTCTGAAAGTGAATGTCTCTTTCCCCAGACAAACTTCTGTCTCCCTGTGAAGCACAGTGCAGTAAATAGCATCTGTGTTTTAGTTGTATTGACCATGACATCTCTCCCAGCTTATCTGAAGGTAGCCAGCTTTGTAATAGAATTAACTTTCTGAGCACAGAGCCAGGAAAATCCTGCAAAGGAGGGAACCTGAGGTCACTTTGGCAAGCAAGCTGCTCATCACTGCAGCTTTTGGACAAGGCTTCTGCTCCCTGACCCCCTTTAGAAAACTTCTGAGATGATTTTGGGGTTATTTTGTGAGGTGGTTTTTGTTTTGCTGTTTGTGGCTTGGTTTTGCCTTTCCTTGTGTCACTTGGAATTAAGACAGCAGAATGCTCCTCTAGAATGGCTGTGGAAGTGTTGGGGAGGGAGCATGTTTGAGGGGGGGGGGTAAGGTACCATTATTTCCCAAACTAGAAATTCTCCCACCCTAATCACAGCCCACACCTCCCCTCAATGCCATCCCAAATGTGTACAGTGAGGCTTTTGGTATGAAGTAATGTCCCTGACAATTCCCTCTTCCTCTGGAAACACAGAACAGCTGGCTCCTGAGTGAGGACTCTCTTCAACCCTTGCCTTGCAAGGTGAAGCTTAGCATGTTGGCTTGAGGACTGGGGTGTGGGGTTGGGGGTTGTGTTTCTTTTTCTGGGAGCATTTTAGACATTCCTTGTAAAGAAGTAATATTGGAGTAAAGCTGCTTAAAGCAATCTAGTTGAAGGCTTTCTAAGATGAATGCTTAAAAAGAGTTGTAGTCACATGCTAAGCATATGAGGCCTTACTCTGTGGTTAATTAACTGGAGCCAGAAGTGTGGTCAGTCATATGACAGAAGGACTGCTTCAGTAGCTGAGCACTGCTTGCTTCTGTTAGACATGTACCTTGAACATGCTGAGCTGTCATGGGGTGAAAATGACTTGCCCTGGCATCTTGGAGCAAGGACTGCAAGCATCCCAGTATTTCCAAAGGTGTGTTGGTCTCCCAGGCTGGGATGAAGTACTTCTTAAGGATGGCATGCTTCAGGGGGCTTCAAATCCAGCCCTGAGGTGGATGGCAGCTGAAAGCACCTCTGCCTCTCTAGTCCTTTGAATGAACCTGTGTGTTCACTCTTGTCTGAACAGAATTAAATCATCTTCCTGCTTCCCTCCTGAGTGTAGCTGCCTGGGATTGCAAACGTGTGACTCAAGATGTGTTTGCCAACACTGCTGAGCTTCTGGGATGATTCCTGGAAGCTGTAGTAAAGAATGTGAATGTTTTAGTTGCATTTTCTATTGGTTTTGGCTGAAACATTGTAACAGTTGACACAGCAGGTAGACACAGCTCTGTCTTGGAGTTCAGAGTCTAGAGGATGAGTGGCAGAACTTGCAGGGGATTTATTTCCCTTGGTTGTCAGCAGTCATTTGTGCAAGCTCATGTAATTTGTGCTAGAACTCCAGCAGGAAACTGGGAAGTAAAAAGAAGTTGTCATGTTTTTGAAATGACTAAAACTGACTTCTGTGTGTCTGCAGAATTTCACTCTGTTGTGTTTGTGCTTTGGGTTTTTTTATCTTCAGAAAATTGGGTAGAGTTTAGTGACTCAAGAGTATTGAGTGAACTAATCCAGGAAAGAGGGAGTGCAGGTTGTTCTTGTTAATGGCATTTAGCAGTGATGGAAGTGGTGTTTGGTTACTGGGGTGCACTGAATGTATTAAAGCCATGTACTGATGGATTAGCAGTCTGAAGGGTGTCTTAGAATCTATACAGAAGCTGCTAAGCAACCTTGGGCTTTGGAATCCAAAGGCTATTGAAGATACTTATTGGGTGTTGGAGGGTAGGCACACTCAGACAGGGGTGTGACACCACTCTTTGTTTTAAGCACTTGGATTTTTAGGTACTCAGCAATCTTCCCCAATCATTCTCCTTTGAAAGATGTGGCCTCTTTCTTTTACTGCTTGATATTAACTGTACCCTTTGCCTGCAGCTTTCTAAACTGAAGGTGATGCATATGTATTGCCATCCTCTTCCCTTCCACCCATTTAGACTGACCAGTTCCTAGTGCTGCAGGGGCTTTTGGTTAGTTGGTTGGGTTCTGTTTTTAATGTAGAATGCTGTTTCTTTTCTCACAGCTCTTCTGTTGGGAGTGCACTGCCACGGAGGCGTTGCTGTGCCTACATCACAATTGGAATGATCTGCATCTTCATTGGAGTTGGATTAACAGTGAGTCACATGCTATCATCTCCTTGCAGCTCTCTGCAGGAGAGTGCATGTACAAAGGAGCTCCCTTGGTTGACCAGCTCTTCTTCCCTCAGCATTTGAGTAAAACCTCCTTAGTTTGTGGAGGTTTTGTCAGCTCTGTTGCAACCATGGACCCAGTCATTTAGGCTAGCCAGAAAAATGAAATGTTCCTGAAAAGGAGTGTTCTGATGCTTTGAGTCTCCCCTTCCCAACATCAGATTTGGCTTCCATTTCTCTGAAAACTTCAGCTGCATGAAAACTTGTTCAACTTCACTGTTGAACTCCAAAAACACTGGAACCCCTTGCTCTGGCTCTAGGGCTCTCAGAGCTTCCACGTTTCCAGCAATCCATGTTGCTGTCTAGGCAGCAATGTCAGTTCCACTGTAAGTTCCCATTTGTGGACTGGGATTCCACAGGATAGAAACATGGATATGCCTCTGTAATTTGTACAAGCTGTAAGGAGTAAAGCCAGGTCATAAGCTATTGAAAAGGCTTAAGTAGTTTTCTGAGTGATGGAGTAACAACCTGACTTGCTTGGCTCTCAAGTATCTGGTGCTGCTGGTTACCAGAGCCAACTTCTACTCAGCAGTCCCAGAGGAGTATGTATGAGACAATACCTGCAGTCTGTGATTGTCAGTGTAGCTCTAAGCTGCATTATAACCTGAGTATTTATCTATGTGTCATCTTAGATGAGTTCTGCAGGATTTTCCAGGGGCAGCCAGAAATAAAAGCAGTGAGAGACAGATTTCTATAGGGATGTGTTTCCTTTTTTAACAGCCTTTACTGGGTTTGATACTTCTGAAAACGTTTCAGCATGAGGTTTACCCAGAGTCCTGTGTAGCCTCCATCCTTGGAGGCTTTTTGGGATGCAGCTTGGTTTGATCTCAGAGTTGATCTTGCTTTGGTCAGGAAGTTGGCGCTAGGAAACTCCTCATGTCCCTCGCAAGCTCAGTTATGCTCTGTGTGTATAAAATTAAACTAATGAAACATCTGATTTATCCTTCCCAGGGTAAAAAAAACCCCTTGTGAGATGCTTTTCCTTGTTATCCCCTGAGGGGCAGGCAGTGCTGTGTGTCTGACACTTGCCTTTTCTCCCTGCAGGTTGGCACACAGGATTTCGCCAGGCGATTTCACGCTACATACGTTTCTTGGGCTATCGCTTACCTCTTAGGTTTGATCTGCCTCATTCGAGCCTGCTACTGGGGAGCCATTAAAGTCAGCTATCCAGAGCACAGTTTTGCATAGAGAAATGGGTAGATGATAGTGGATGAACATCTAGTAATCCTGGATATTATATCTTGGACACTTCAAACCTTTTCCTGTAAGGATTCCATTCTCTTCGAAGTAGTTTTAAGACTGGGGGTCTCTAAGAACAAATGTTCATTGCACTACATAATATGCAAATAGTTTGTTTTGCTGCTAGATTCCCTAGCTCTGAATACTAAAGCTGTGTTTACATGTTCATAACTCTGTCTTTCTAGGTGTTGAAGTTGAGTTCCAACAGGCAGTATTGAGTTTTACATTTCCTTTGTTACGTTCCAAGCCGTCTGCCACTTTTCCAGATGATCAGAGTCCAAAGCCAGAGTGTTTATAAGTGTTTCTACAGTAGCTTCACATTTGTACTTAACATTTTAACCAAGATTAGAGTCAAATGGCTTGCTTTGAAACCTAAGCAATAAGCATTTTGCTTGAGTGCTTACTGTATCTTTTGCCTAAGATCATAGTGACCTTACTGAGGAGACGAGAGCTGTGAGTATCCTTTCAAGGCTGGCACTGTTGCTCCAGAGACATTTGTAAACACTGGATGCTTTGAGATGTTTCAGGTAGAGAGAGGCTATTTTGCTAGTCCCATTCAGTTTCCATTTACCCAGGATTGGATTTCAGTTAGGAAAAATGCTTTCTTCTCAAGGATCCTGGGACCTAAGTGTTTGGTTTGGGGTTTTGGGTTGGTTTGTGGGGGGCTTTTTAGTTTGGTTGATTTGTTTTAACTGGCAAATCTTAAAAGCCATGCTCGGGTTATGGAACTTAACTCTGGTTATTTGTGCAAGTTCCTTTACAGGGTCTAAGGGAAGCATTTCATATGACTTGTTTCATAAGGCTTCAGTGTCATCTAGGTGACAATAAGATGGTGAAGGGTTGCTCTGACTTTCCTCTGATCCTGTCAGACTTTCCCTCCTGGGGAGAGTTCCACACTGGTCACTGCAAAGGGAGACACTGTAGATTCACAGTAACTACTGGAGTAAGAAAAGGAGGAAACTCTGACTTGGACCATTCCATCCAAGTACAAGTAGTCAATTTAGCACTGACTTGCTAAGAGAATAGGGACACAGAAGGTTTCTTTTCTGCTGCTGTGTTCACAGAGGATTGAGGGACCAGTTCTTGCACTGCCCATCTTGATAGTTTTAAACAAGTTTTTGCTAAATTCAGAAGGAATGTCCTGAGTGATTTAAATGACTGTAGCAATTTAGGTAATGGGGTGGTGAGATGGGTAAGTTAATGTGGATGTTTCAGGGATACATGTAATTTAAATTATCTATGTTCCTGCTAGGACAGAATGATACTCAGATAAGGATTTTGGAGCACAATAAATATAAATGATCAAACTGTAAATGATCTGTCTTTGTATGATGCTAAATGTATAAAAGCAGTAGCTCAGGATTCAAATGTACCTTTTACAAATAAACTAATAAAGAAATAAAGATTATTATTCAAACTGAATGTGCTCTCTTATTCATACATAAATAAAAGCACACAGGTGGATGAATTTCCTAGGGCCATGCAGGAACAACAAAGGTCTTGTGCAGCAGAGGTGAGCTCTGCCTCACTGCCAAGTGGCAGCCACAGGAGTGTCAGAGACCAAGGTGTTTTGGGAGGAATGTGAAAGTAAATAAGGGCTGAGACCACTGCTGGGATTGTGTCCTTTAGTCAATGGTTTATTGAAGCAATGTGCTGATGTACTCTCTTCTCTTCCTAATGCTTTTTACACTCCTTCACTGTAGGGCTTTGCTGTGCTCCTTTGCATCTTCCCTCTGGGACTACTCTTTGCAGTTGTCTCTCAAAATACTGCCTGCCTCCCACATCCTGAAATAAGGCAGCCTGGAGCTCTACAGAAACTCATCTACTGCTTCTGTCACTGAAGTGAGGCTGGGGAGTGGGAAGCCCAAGTGTAATGTTACGTTAATAAATGAAAGGAATTGGTACTTTCCCCCTGTCTTAAGCTGTGTTTTGTTTCCTATCTTGTGTTCCTCCTTTTTCTTCTCTACCTTTTGAGGCAGAAGAAAAGAGACAGGGACAAAGTAATTTATTTCTGTCTATATTGGCCTAATAGCACAATATTTGCTGCTGCTTCCTTTTGCAAAGTGAACCACTGTAGCTGTTTCTATAAAATAGGAAGTGTATTGTGTTGTGACAGTGCAGCCACTTCTGGGGACATAAGAACTGTGATGCTTTCACTGTGTGAGAAAATGCAATGACAGAATCTGAAAGGCCTCCACAAGGGACTGGAACACATCTGCCTATTTGTAGAGCAGGCTTGTTTGCAGACAGTCATGTTCTGTCCTGGACTACATCTCAATCCATTCACCTTCTCTAAACTTAAAAATGAAATAGTCCTGTCCTGTGCACACTGACCACTGGAAGAACTTTTCAGCTTTTGGAATTCACTTCTTTCAGTTGTTGACTGCAGGTTTTATCTTCACCTTCCCCTCCTTCCCACCAAAGAGCTTGTTTGAAAGTGTTGACTGGGAAACACTTCAGACCTCAAACTGGGGCTTTTAGCTATGAACCTACTGCTGAGTGTTTTACTGGTTCTGTCTGCATCCATCATAACATGTTGCTATGTTGTCCTTCAAATATAAGCCAAGAGGCCAGTGTTTGAAGATCAGATGATCAGGAGATCTTTGTCACAAGCATGTTGAAAGAAGCTAGAGGTTTCAAGCAGCCTGATAAGTACATCCCCATGAAGTGGATAGGGAAGATGCTGAGAAATGGATGATGGGCAGTATTTGCTTTTTCCTGGTCTTTCAGACAGTCTGTGTCTTTACAAAGAGAGGGAAAGCCAAGGCAGCACCTTAACACTGAGTGCTGGAGAATCCCTGGAACTAGCTAGGACTTGAATAGGTCAGTAGCAGCAAAGAGAACTTGTTAACTGAGATCAATCTTTGTCAGCCTTTGCTGACAGCACCAAAATTCATCCTAGAATGGCTCAGGTTGGAAGGGACCTTAAAGATCATCTAGCTCCAACCCCCCTGCCATGGGCAGGGATGCCACCCACTAGACCAGGTTGCCCAGGGCCACATCCAGCCTGGCCTTGAACACTGCCAGGGATGGGGGCACTGAATTCCACACTGAATGGAATAAGTCCTCAAAAAATACCTGTGCAGTGTCCTGCCAAGCAAGCTTGGGAAACACATTGGTGAAATGATTCAGAGCCAGTGATTAGCAGACTAGGAGGATGTGGCAAATACATGCCTGCTCTTTGGAAATATTTAGTATTTCTGTGAAGTTAGTGTGCTGTTCACTTCATCTCTCTCACTCCTAGCTGATAGAAACTGAGAAGGAGCTGAATGACTGGATTGAGTTAGCCCATCCTGTTTTCTTGCTTACTTTCCCTATGTGTGATTCAGAGTTAGAATGCCAGGGACTCAGTTTTCCCTTAAGAAATGCTGTTGTGGAGGAATAGATCTGTGCTGGGGAAAAATGAGGATCACTTGGCTGCTTAACACTGGAAAATTCTAATCCTACCATTTAGTATAATGTGCAGTGTTCAAAAGCTGGGCTCTCACTGGATTAAATCCCCTTTCATACTGCAGATAGTTTTCTTCATAGTGCAGTTACAAACCACACTTGTCCCAGTAGCTGTATCAGATGAAATTATCCCCATTCCTCAGCCTTCCACTTGACTGTACCACAGCTCAGCAGCAGAGCTGTACTGCTGGGGGAGTGTGAGCAGCTGCACTGGACACCAGTCACTGGGGTGCCTCCATAATTCAGATTTCTTTCAGTGCTTGTATTGATAGAGCTGATGTGCAGCAGCCTGCATGAAGGTGAAGGAACAAATGGCTGGAGCTCAGGAAGGAGAGGGGGGAGAGAGAAACTTAATCTGATTTAAGTTATTTGCAAGATTTTGTTATGGTTGTTTGAGCCAACAGGAAAATATCCAGGCTCAGTTTCTTACAGCTTTAACCACAAAAGAGCTTTTATTTTAGAACAATAAAGGTACTTGTTAGCCTGATTAGCTAGCAGCTCATCATGTTACACTTCACTGGAATCTGGAGAAGGCTGCCAGGTAGGTATCCCTCTATCCCTTTTGCTGCTGCTGTGTTCATCTGAAGGCATTCACTGTTGGCTGCTTTCAGAATAAAAGGGCATTGGGCTAAAGAGGTTTTGGATCCAGATCTCCAGAGCTGGTTTTATGGTTCCTTTCTAACAGATGATTAGCCAGAAGTGTGATCAGCTAAATCTTGGGAGCAAAAGTAATGGGCATGGCAGAGTGGGGATTGGAAACTGCTGATCCAGAAGGCAGGTTGTATGTCAGTGCAATGCCTTCAGACAGTGATTATCAACTGGCTTTAAGAGCACTCCTGATAAATTAATGGCTGCAAGGTGAAACTGGATGAGGTGCATGGAGCCATAAGGATGGTTTCATTTTATGGTTTTATCCCATAACACTGTATCTTGTAATGGAGCAACAACAACTGATGGCAAAGTGCATTTCATTTAGCTCTTTTGCATTGCTTTGTATCAGTTTGTTACAGATTTATACCAATTTATATCAATTAACCAGTCATGGTTAGAGTTCCAGCTTGCTGAAGTTTGTGTTGCTTAGTGTTTAAAATAAATACTGGAGGATGGGCAGTGAGATTGAGCTTAGAAAAACCCCTCTTATTTTTCTTGCAGTATTTCCTAGGGGAAGTGATGTGGCTGATGGAATTTCAAGACTGATTTGACTTAAACTGTGTGAAAAAGAAGTTGCTAGCAGGTTTATCTGTTATGTGTCCAGGCCAAATAACATACAGCATACTACCTTCACAGGAAGAGCAGGCTGAGTTTCTAGTATTTCCAAAGCAACTTCTTTCAACTTCCACTGTTATTTAACACATCTTGTCATGTGTCAGAGTTGTTTAAAAAATCAGCAGGGTTGCTGAGATAAGAACTAGGTTTTTGATTTTTGTGTTGTTTGCCTCCAAACTTTTACCTCTGTAGTATTACTGGATTAGTTTGGGTCCTCTTGATTTTTATACTGTGGTTATGATGCTTTTCTCTGGTTGCTTGCAATGGTCTGCCTGTCACTGCTACTGCTGTGTGTAATGCCTTGCAGTGTCTCAAGGTAAAGATGTGAAATACTTGAACTCTTGCCTAAGGGATGCCTTTACTACATCCTCAACATGACTTTAGCTGTTTCAGAGAGATGAACATAATACACCTGGAAGGAATTAATCTTTAATAGGATTTCTACTGCCCATCAGTTTGAAAGGTGTAACACACATCCTGAGAAGCTCTCTGAGCCTGGAGCCTCCCACCCTGAGCAGGCTGTGTGGCAAGGAGCCCAGACACGCACCAGGTGAGCCACAGCAGGCATGCAGGTGTTCTTTCTGATGGAAAAAAAAAGGCAGATTGGCTTTTTTTTCCATCAGAAATTCCTCAGCTAGTTCTAATCAGTGCTGAAGAGGGCTGAGAGAGCTTGCAGTGCTGTTTATAGCTTGTGGACCTGTGTGATTCTGATGGTAAAGTCAAGTCTTCCTGAAATGCTAAGGCAGGCAGACTTCTGGGTCAGGGTCTGAGCTGTGCACATGGCAGATGGTGAGCTCAGTGCACCAGAAAGCCTGCTCTAAAAATACCTAACTTGCCTCAGGTTTCTGTTCTCTGAGCTTTCATTCTCTCCTCTTTCTGTTTGGCTGCTGAGAATGTCAAACATTAACCTTAGAGATGAAAAATGCCCATCCCAGCTGGCTCTCAGGTAGCTTTCCTGGGCAGTTGCAGTTGGAATAGGATCACTTGGTGTGGTGTCAGGCAAGGATTGCCACTCTCCTGCCAGGGTCAAGGGAGCTGGCAAGGGGCTGAGTTGGGAAACAGCAGAACTTCACCTGTGTGCTCTCAGCAGAAGCAGTCAGCTACATATCTCACATCATTTTTTTGGGGGAGTTGCTTTATTTTGGGGTTTTTGGGTGTGTTTGGGGTTTTTTTGCCTTTTTTTGTGGGTTAGTTTTTGGGGGAGGGTTTGTTTTGTTTGTGGCTTTTTTGGGTTTGGGGTTTTGTTTTGCTCTTTTGTTTGGTTAATTTTGGGAGGTTGGGGTTTTTTTTGGTTATTTTGGGGGGGGATTTTTGTTTTGTGGTTCTTTTGTGGTTCTTGTGTGTGGTTGGTTTTCTGTCTGGTTTTTTTTTGTGATGGTTTTTGTGCTTTGTTTGGGGGTTTGGGGGGGTTTGGTTTTATGGTTTCTCTTTGGGGTTTTTTGTTTTATTTTTCTTGCTTTTGCTTGTTTGATTTTGCTTGGGGTTTTTGTGGGGTTTTGTGTTTTGGTTTCTTCTGGGATTTTTTGGTGGTTTGGGGGGTTTTTTGTGTGTTTTATGGTGGTTGTGGTTTTTTGGGAGTTTTTTTTTTTGTGTTTTATTGTTTATTTTTTGGGTTTGTGGTTTTTCCTTCTTTGCTTTTTTGGTTTTGTTGCTTGTTTGTTTGTTGATTTTCTTTTTCTTCCAGGTGTTTGGGGGTTTTGTTTGTTTGTTTTTGTTGTGGGGTGGGGTTTTTTTTTTTGGCAGGGTGTTTGGAACTAGATGATCTTTAAGGTCCTTTCCAGCCTGAACCATTCTATGATTCTATGCTTCTGCCTGTTTTCTACAGGATATCTGTTTCCTCTGAACCTGTCAGGTGAGTTATCTTCATTCAGGATGTGGAGGAAAGAGGTGGCTTTCCCATAACTCCTCCTTCCACTGTACCTGAAAGCAGAAGAGGACTGTCACAGCAAAAGTAAGCCTCAGAAGACCTGCTCTTAGCCAGGTTTTCTCCATCCTGATAAGGATGGAGAAAACCTGGCTATGAGCAGGTCTTCTGAGGCTTACCCTGGCACCACTAGTGTCTGCATCAGTCTCCCCTGTATCACTTCATGGATTGCTCCTGTAGGAGCAAGATGTTCTTCTCTGACATTAAAAGCACACTTGTGACCCTCACAAGTTCCCTCCATCAGCACTGCCCTCTGTGACCAAGGGTCCTTGGAGTTCCTGGCAGAAATTCCCCAAGCTTGAGAGCATGCAGGGACATCCAGCATGTCCCAGGAGAAGGAGGGGCCAGTGTAAATTTTAGAGGTAAAACTACTCCCCAAGGGCTAAACCAAAAACTCCAAGGGCACTTTTAAGTTTTGCATTTTTTTAAATCATTAATAAAAAAAGTCACTGACAAAGCTGTTGTATTGAAGTTGTAGTTAGATTCAAGTGGACAGAAGGAAGCTAATAGAGCTAAGCAAAATTGTTCACAATGCAGAGCCTGCTATGAAATAGTCTGGATTTTCCTCAGACCTGGCTTTCACACCCACACAAGAAGTGTCTCCTTGCTGTTATGTATTAATCTCTTTCTAAGTCAGTCTGCAGTCAGCTCTCTTTCCCAGCCCTGACAAATTTGAAACCCTTTTCCACTGTGAGCATCACCATCTTATTTGTCTTCTCTAGTGCTAAGGTGAGAGCTGTCCTCAAATTCATGGATTTTATCCTGATTAGAAGAACACCAAGGTGGTTTCATATACAGTTGCCTGAAACATCATTAGAAACTGCATTTCTCTTCAAAACACTTCCAGTTTTGTTTCAAATGCCTTGTCACCAGTACCAGAGGTGCCATGCAACAGACTTCACTGGCTGGCAGGCCTGCAGCAAACACACTCATTTTGTGACTTACCAGTGAGAAGACAACACAGCCTCACAAATGGGGTTTCTTCCCAAAGCTGGAAAACAGAATGGAGCAGCTATTTGATGAATTCTAGAAAGAATATGGTTGCCTCCTCTAATTCAGGCCTTGTCAAACAAACTACTGAGTTTTCCTGTGCTTTCAGCATTAGGAAGACAGAGCAGGTCAAGAGTGTGGAGAAATCAATGTCATGCTTCAGTGCAGGTGGGAAAAGCCATGTTTCTGTCAGGCACAGGCAGTGGGGTGTGACACTGCCCTTCTCTGCACCAGAGAGAGGCAGCCTGCTTGTAAGGGTAGCTGCCCATTAGCCCACTGGCAGCACCAAGACCTCCTAGCCCTGGCAGAACAGACAGTATTACCATAGCACAGTTTCTGATCTTGGTATGCCCAGAACAGCATGAAGTAGATTGGACTGTTTCTAATGCTGGTTTGATCTTTGAGAGTTGGCAGAGGGAGAAGAAAGTGATAACATTTACAATGTAAGTGTCTATATGGGTGAAATTACATTTACTTCCCTGCTAGGATTATCTGCTCTCAGTTTAACACTGGTTTGGTTTAGCAGTGCACAGGCTGGCTGAGCTAGAAGGCTTGAATGGAATTTTCAAACAACATCAGGTTCTAATCTTGGCTTGAAGGAAAGCCTTGCTGTGAGCTGGTTTAATGAGATATTTATGTGAGCTGACTGAACCCTCAGTTTCCTCTTTCATTATTATTTATGGAATCTCTGTCATTCCTCTAAGTCTATAATATTTTCTAAATTGCTGGGGAATACATGCTTTAATGTGACCATTTCTGTAATACTCTTTTACTAGAGGGATAGAACCTTTTCTGTTTAGTACAACTTATCTATAACATAGTTTCCCTATTGCTCACTTTGCATCTATTCAAGAAATCAGAAGCTGGAATTTACTTATCCTGCAAGAAATGGTTTTTGCTGATCAAAGACTGATACCACTGGGGCCCTTGGAAGTTGCTTTCCAGGAGTGAAATCAGACTGAACAACCAATTTCCTGACCATGTTTAATGTTCAGAACTGGATAGTGACATCCACATTGAACCTTCCACCCTAGCTCCCCCCACCCCTGCTTCTCAGGAGAGAGGGTCACAGCAGCTCAGATGATGCTGTCTCATTGAAACAGAATTTCCTACTAAGAGCATTCTGCAGAGAAATACCTGAGAAGACTCCTTTCAATGCCTCAACTTCCTACCTGCTTTTGTGCTTAATTAAAAACTTTGGATTAAGAAATGAATCAGGAAACAAGTTCTATCTGTTGATGAAACTGCAGTTAGTATGTTCTTTAAAAGACTATTCCAGAAAAGTTCAGGTTCCTCAGAAACTGAAGGAGGGAAGATTTAGAATGGATGTTAGGAAGAAATTCTTTACCCAGAGGGTGGTGAGGCACTGGCACAGGTTGCCCAGAGAGGCTGTGGCTGCCCCATCCCTGGCAGTGTTCAAGGCCAGGCTGGATGTGGCCCTGGGCAACCTGGTCTAGTGGGTGGCATCCCTGCCCATGGCAGGGGGGTTGGATCTAGATGACCTTTAAGGTCCCTTCCAACCTGGGTCGTTCAGGAATCTAGGAATAAACCTTGGTTTTAACTGGCAGTGGCAGCTGAAAGCATGAAAAGTTAAATACTTGTCTCAAAATCTTGTTTGTCTTTCCATCCTTTGAGGAAAAATCTCTTTTTTTTTGCTGTATCTTATGTAAAGAGAGGCTTGTTTTGCAAATGCTTTTGCAACACTTGTATGGTAAACATTCAGTCTAGATGAAAGCTCTCTGTAAAAATATTTATCCAAAAATATTATTTTTAAAACCCCCTTGTAAAATAAGTTGTGCTAGAATATTATGGAGAAAGACAATGTACTGCTATAAATTTTTCCCAGACCAAGCCATATTGATCCTGTAATTCTTTCAAAGCCCTAGAAAATAAGATTCATAGATGAAACCAAAGGAATACCTGTAACTACCTTGAGAGGCAAAATGCCTCTGTATGCATATGCTCAGAGAAGAGACTGGTTAACAAGGGGTATTTCCTACTTAGAAATGAGAACTTGATCTGATTTTTTTTGTGTTTCCATATCTTTAGTAAGATGATTTAAAAGCCCTTTGGGTTTTGCCAGTTAGGGGCCACACTCTGTGCTTGTTCTAAGTAACAACAAAAACATCAACTGTTTCCTTTTGCAGGCAGTGAATTTCTTTCTCCAGTTCATATGCTGAAGAAGAGACTTGTGCCTATTCCAAAAATCAAATTACTTTTAATTCCTGGGTTGGTTGTAGGGCTTTAGTTCCAGGATAGGGTTTGTAGGCACTATTCTTGCTTTTTTGTGTGTGATTTTTATTGTTGTTTTGAGGCTTTTTGATGTTTCTTTTCTGGTTTGGGGCTATGTTTTTTGTTTGGTTTGGGGGTTGTTTGGGTTTTCCTTTGGTTTTGGTTGCTTTTTTAGTTTTGAAAATGTTGTTATTCATTCTATGTTTGGTTAATAACAGCAATAATTCTTTTGTTTCTGGCCTGCTCCTGTTTTCCTTGTTCTCATTTGCTGTTTGATGACCTTTGCTTTTTCCCTCCCTCTGTCAGTGTTGCAGAGGCACACAGTAAATTACAGGGTAAGATCCAGAGCACCTGGCTGAGAGCTAGAGCTGCCTTGGCCAGAACAACCTGCTGGCCCCAGTTAGGGGAGCAGCTGAAATTCCAGGGCTCCCTCCCTACAATGAAGTGGCAAGCTTAGGTAACTGAGAGTGAGTAAAGAATGAGTGCACTGGAGCACAAACTGTACAGTTTCTGTCTTCTTTTTGCAGGGTCATGCCCCACAATGCATTCATTTCCCCTCTCTTGCACCTGGCTGCAAGTCTTCCCTTGCCAGAGCCTTCCTGCTTCTGGGAATGAGTTGCTATTGCAAGGAGTCCCTGCCTGGGCAAGAGTTATTTCACTGAAATGCTTCTTCTGGCAAAGGAAAGGCAGCTGCTAAGTGGAGACAGAACTTGCAGTGCTAGACTTTCCTCTCTACTCCTGTCAGATCACTTCAATGGCCTGGTGTGGTTCTCTCATGCTAGTTTGTTTGCAAGGCAAGAAATCCCAGCTCCCCACAGCAAAGCAGAGAATGATGTTCTTCTGTTTGCCTAGTCTTCAGCTCCATGCAAAGTAGCCAGATGAGCTCTTTGCCACAGGTAGGTGTATCCTCCAGCTTCTGTTTCAGGACAAAACTGAGGCTCTTCCTCTGCCTTTCCCTTGTCCTGCTTCCACAAGGAATGGGGAGGGTGAGTTACAAAGAAGCTGCAGTCCTCTCTGTCCTTCTCTGCAGATGTATCACCTGCTGGACATGCTATGAAGCATTCTCTGTCCTGCACTACACAGGCAGGTGCACAGACAGGAAGAACTGCAAAGCCCTGATACACATGCACAGGGAGGAATACAGAAATGGAGACAACACAGTGTGTAATGCAGAGAGATCAGTGGATGCTGAAGTTACAGTGACTGCTGTCCTGATAGTCCAGCAGTTCAAGCTATGAGGTATATGGAACCACCCAGACCAGAGTGAGTTGACTTAAGACAGATAGTAACCTGAAAACAATAGAAATATTGATCTCTTTCTCTTGGGAGTAGATTTAGGAAATTTAAATGGCCATATAAGTAAGAAACTTTATTCTCATTCCTTAGAAATCAGCCATCCCTCACCTTTAGAAAAAGCTAAACAGGGTCAGTTATCCCATGCTATTATTTGGTAACTTGCATTTGGTGACTTCACAGTAATATATTTCAAGGTGACAGAGCAAATCTGATATCCTAGGGTGCATGACAATGGATTAATTTACAAAGGATTCATTTTTATTTAGGTCACTTTTAATCTCATATCTATATACACACACCTGAACACCTAAGAGTTTTGTTACCTTGAAATCCTATTTTCTATCTGGCATGCCAACTAAAATTGTCAACACTTTTGATAACCATTTTTTCCTCCCAATTGGGACATAAACAATTATCTCCATCTAGAGAAACATGAGTGCATAGTTTAATGTGTGTAATTTTTATAATCACTACTCTTTTGCACAGCTCTTGATCCTGTTATGCTCTTGATCCTGACTCTTCTATCCCCATTTTGTTGTATCTTTATTTACCAGTAAAGGTTTTGGTGGCATGTGCTAAATCATGCTGATTTAGTCTGAATCTAAAGGTAGCAATGTCTTAGTCATAAGACACTACACTTTCTGCTGGAATTAAATCTATGACAATAATCTCAATCAGCATAAGAGCTAAACCCAATTCCCATGACTGAAACACTGGCAAGGAAAATTCTGCAGTCTATTGGAGAATGAGCTAATTTCTCTAGCAGTTTCTTTTGAGATTCAGAGACTAACTCCAGCCTATGTAAAGATTTTTATGTGTTGCAATCCAGCTATGATAGATCTGTCAGGTATAAGAATTCAGAGTAAATGAATTTATACAAATAACAGGTGAAATCCTGGCTCAAACCCAGGGAAAAAAGCACAAACCTTGCACTAAATTTATGAAGCCACATTTTCAGAATTCCAGCCTCCCAATCAAATCTAGCTCTTCCAGGATATTCTTATCAACTCTTAAGTGTCTGAGTCTCTTTCCCTGGGCATATATCAAAACACATAAGAGGGGGGTTTGAAAAATTGTGTCTACTGGGAAGTGAATGTGTATAGAAGTCACAAAACTTTTGGGGGTTGTCCTGTGCCTAGAGAGGAGTTGGACTGGATGAGCCTGATGGGTCCCTTCCAACTCAGAGCATTCTATGATTCCAACCTCCTGTATCCAGGTTCCATGGGCATGCCATCCTCTTATTCCTCCTGCCAGTAGCTTTTAGGATCCCCTTCAGGAAACAGGACATATGCAGGTGGTTATTCAGAACCTACAAAACAAGGTCAGTTGAAATGTGATGTGCAGTGTCTGTAGTTACTGAGACTATTCAGCTGAGACTTCCTGAATGCACTGCTCAGTTGAGGTGCACTAATTAACCTCTGCAGTTCAGTACTGCCATCTCTCAGTGATGAGAGATGAGCAAGGCAATCCTCCCCCAAAAGAATGAATGCTTAATTTTTATATCCCTCTTATCTATACAAATAGAAAGACTTTTTTTTGGCCATTTGGGGATTTTTTTGGTACTTGCATGGAGCCTTTGCCCCATGTTTTCAAGATTTTCCTCCACATTCACAGAAATCAGAAATGTTGAAGAAAAATGCAGTCTGTTTCATGAATGTAGAGATTCTGTTTCATGAATGTAGAGACTGTTTCATTAATGATCCTAGAAAATGAAAGAAAAATACAAATCTCAATCCAAGGGAAGCATGACAGCTGACAGAAGTGACAGGTTTGTATGGGAAGCAAATATATTTGCCTACATTAATGTACCTAGTGTTACATGCTGGTCAGAAACATTCCACCCTCTTTTTACTTACAGATGGTAAGCACAGCAACAGCTTCCCACTTTTAGTTCAACAGTTTCCCAGAAAGAACAGGAGTAATCCTCATGATGGATACACTGAATTCTCCACTCTATTGAAAGAACAGCACCAATACAGCAAACAGTCAGGAACAGAGTGCATCCATTACAAAACTAAAATCATGGGCAGCTAGAATTACATGCTCATTTAGATGTGCAATTGCTCATTTTTACATGTGCAATATTGATACTGTCTTTCATTAATGTTTTCTCTTTTCCTGAACCATATCTAGTAGGGGGAGAAGTGTGAGGCTGTGGCTTTCTGCAGACTGCAAGCAATATGTTAAAAAAAAAAAGGAAAGAATCCCTCTGATTAGTTCACCAAGTAGAACAAGCTAGTTCGTTTTGGGGTGGCAATAAAACCTTTAATATTTCTATTTTTCTCTATATAATAAATCTCTCTTGGCTAGATATGTCATCCTACCACAAGAGCAAATGAAGTAGAAAGTTCCAGTAGGGTAATTACCAGCACCAGCCAAACTGGGATGGAATTGATAAAGTGGAAAAACTGTTAGCATATGTATCTGTTTCCTACAATCAGAAGCAGGGTTCTCTCTAGGCACAGAGAAAGTTGCTTAAGACAGCAGGTTGCTGGGATCTGTGAAATGGCTGAGGTCCAGTGCTTGCTCTGCCTCAGGCAGGCTGCTGGGAGAGCTGGCTTCACTGCTGCTGCTGGTATTGCCAACTCATGGGTGGCAGCATGTGAGGTGCTAACTATCCCTGCTGGGACAGTCAGAGCCTCAATAGCCAGCCATTACCAGCACTAATATTCCCATTTCTCCAGCAGGCCCAGGAACAGCAAGCTTTCAAAATACCTAGCACACTCCCTTTCTTCCTCTTGCCCTATTTCTGCTCCTGTTCCTTCTCCTTCCCTTGTATATTAAAAGCAGCAGTCCAGTCTACAGCCCCTGTGAAATATATGGGGTTTTACTGTTTAATTCATCCTTAGCATATTTAAATCTGAAAGAAAAGAACCTTAAAACACTGGAAGAATATGTAATTCTACATCATTGTACATGATACCATTTTGATATGCTAACAACAAAAAGCATTGTGCTGTTCCTTGTGCAATTCTGGTTTGCAGCACCTAGCACACATCTTTCCAAACCACAACAGCCTCAGGAAAATCTGCACTTTTATCTTGGTTACCCCATTGACTTTCCCAGCACTAATTGTTTTGGAGTAGCAGCAGACATTTCATATCTAGGTTCACTTACATATTAATAATTGATAATTAGCCTGATTTAGCTTAGAGAAATGGTTGACATGAAGAGAGGTGTAACTGTTTTACATTATAAACTTCTGAGAATAGATGACAAATCAGAAGAAACATGGTATGTCTGTGTATTAAGTCATTTATTTGGGGGAAATTACTTCAAAACAGATTTTGACACCTATCCAGATTTTTCTGTGACACCCAAGCTAGATTTTGTGACACCCATTTACAAGAAGGGTCAAAAGGAGGATTCTGGGAACTGTAGACCAGTCAGTACCACCTTGGTGCAGGGAAAGGTTATGAAGCAGATCATCCTGAGTTTGATCAAACAGCACGTGCAGGACAGCCAGGGGATCAGCCCCAGCCAGCATGTGTTCATGAAAGGCAGATCCTGCTTGACTAACCTGATCTCCTTCTATGGCCAGGTGACCAGCCTAGTGGATGAGGGTAAGGCTATGGATGTTGCCTATTTGGGCTTTAGGAAAGCCTTTGACTGGCTGCCACAGCATTCTCCTGGAGAAACTAGCAGTTCTTGGGTTGGACAGATACACTTTGTGCTGGGTGAGAACCTGTCTGGATAGCCATGCCCAGAGAGTTGTGATGAACAGAGTTAAATCCAGTTGGTGGCCGGTCACAAGTGGTGTCCTCCAGGGCACCCTCAGTATTGAGGCATCAATGGGCCAATTGTATGAGGTTCAACAAGGCCAAATGCCAATACTCCAGGCTTGGGAGAGAGTGGCTGGAAAGCTGCCTAGTGGAAAAAAGACCTGGGAGTTCTGGTTGACATCTGGCTGAAGATAAGGCAGCAGTGTGCCTAGGTAGTCAAGGCCAACAGCATGCCGAGCTCTATCAGATACCATGTGGCCAGGACTAGGGCAGTGATTGTCCACCTGTATTTGGCACTGGGGAGGCTGCACCTCGAATACTGTGTTGTTTTGGGCTCACTGTAAGAAGGACGTTGAGTGTGTCCAGAGAAGAGCAACAAAAGCTGGTGAAGGGTGTGGAGCACAAGTCTTGTGAGGAGCAGCTGCGGGAACTGGGGTTGTTGAGTCTGGAGGAGCCTCAGAGGAGACCTTATTTCTCTCTCCAACTACCTGAAAGGAGCTTGTAGCTGGTTGATGCAATCAGGCAGGTTGGCAAGGGCCGATTTCTAATTCACAGACCACACCTAACAGCTTTCCCAGGCCTGTGGAGTTTCCTTTGCTTCCTAGACAAGTTGTGGAGGCCTCACAGTTGTTTTCACTTTTTCTCCCCATTTCCAGTGTAAAAGCCCCCGTCGAACCGGGGTGGGGGACGAGTAGTTCTAAGGGCTCCAACACTACGCCCATTATTTCCAGCCACTCTCCCACCTGACACAAAGGGCAGCACCTCATTCCCTCCTTTTCCACCCCCGGCCCACCGCCGCCGCCCCCATCCTCAGCCGCTGGCGGCGCGACCCTGCCAGGCACGCGGCTGAGGCGAGGAGCGGCGCGCGAAGCTCCTCTCCCGCCCGCCGCTGACGGGGAGCAGCGTCCTCCAGCCCGCTCGGAGCACGGGGGTAGAGGAGCTACCCGCGGCTGCGGAGGCTGCCCAGGGAAGAGGTTGGAGGTGGTCTGTGTAGTGCCCAATACGCCAAAGTGGGCTGGAGCAGGACTTGGCCATCCCTCCGACCAAAGAGGGGGGAGGCTCGGAGGGGCTGGTGAGCAGCGACGTCATTGGGGAGGGGGGAGTGAGGGAATGCGGGAATGCTGCTAGGTTGCGGGCGGGAGTCTGTGGCTTTGTTTCCCTGTGGGTTGTGATAGGCGTCCGGGGGATGGGAGCGGAACAGTGCTGTGCCTTTTCAGGCAAAGACAGGTCCGTGTCTGGATACTCGTTGGCCTGCTGGCCTCACGAAACTTTTATCAGTTCTCTTTCTCGTCTTTAAGAAAGAGTCTTCCAGGGAACATTTTTGGTGGGCCCTTGTAAGCTGTTTGCTGTGTCAGATAGACAGCTTCTTAAGACGCTCCAAACCCCAAACCGAAAGTCATACAGAACCCCTGCGGAGCCGGTTTGCTGCCTGCAGAAGGCTTCCTTTCTGGCGGGCAGGTGGCTGTTGCTCGTGAGATGTAATATGGAATCTGGAAGAGGGGAGTCGTGGAGTGCTGGAGGTGCCCCTGCTGTCTCTCACGAAAGCAGTTTACTTCTCAGCTATTATAACTAATCTCTCTTCACTTTTCTTGGTATTAGTTGGAGAGAACACTGTATTCATCCAGACGGTTGGGCTAGATAACTTGTTGAGATCTTTTCTAGCGTCCTGCTTCTGCTTACAGGAGGAAATAGAGCTGTTAAACACTGCACTTGATTTCACCCCCACCCGAGCTCCCCCCTCTCTCTCAGCTTTTCTGGTTTGCTTGCTTTGGGAATATGTGTTATCTCAGACACACACTTCATGGGAATTTGGGGGGGAGGCATGGAGAGGCAAAATGTATTGTTTTGCTGTCACCACAAGTCGTCTTGTTTTCATCATCAGGTGTATGCTTTAAAAAACAGAGGTGTGCTACATTCTAGAAGCTAGCCAGTCTCTTGAACAGTGTTTCCTAGTTTTCAGAAGTGCCTCTCATTTGCAATCAGCATGTGGAGGAAAGCTTTTTTTCATCTTCCAATACAGAAACTATTTCTGTATTGCTTTATGTGGAAAGTATAAATATTGTTTAAACAAGCATTCCTGATCTGGATAAAATGAAATATATCTTTCATATCAGTAGCCTCAGTTCAGTGACCTGCAGGAATTTTCATTGTGGCTTTTGACTGCAGCTTTCAAGTCTTTCTTTTCACAGTGAGAAGGTAGAAAGCCCAAGGAATCCAAGCAGAACATTTTTCCTTGCTTCAGCTCAACTGTTCTAATTCAGACAGTGACCACTGAACAGAGATCTGAATAAGTCCAAACTGGCTATGTTGGATAACTCATACTTGAATATAGTAAAAGTTCAGCATTCAAGTTCTGAAGATGATTATGTAGTAAATTGTCAGATCATTTTCTTTTTCTATACTGCAAAAACCAGTTTAAGTGGAGAGTGATACTGAATCCTAGTTTAAATAGCCTAACTTCTCTTTTCCTATTCCATACTGGAATTGGGTGGTAATCTCTATAGCTTCAACTCCTGAAGTTGTGATGGATTCCTTTGAATCTTCTTTGTTATAACAATTATTCCATTGTCTTAGAGAAATCATTATGACTGTTACTGTGTTGATGGTTGTTTTTGCTGTTATTTTTCTCTGAAAGAAGCTGAAGTTCTTTCAGATCATGAAATCTCCCAGCTGGCAAAGGACATTGGGCTGGGGAAGGAAAGAATCAAGCTACAAATATTGCAAATTAAGATTCTACAAATGATGGTTTACTTACAGTCAAGATTGGTCAGCTCAGCACCACCTTAGCAGTTTTTGGTTCTTCTATAGCAGCTAAAATGAGTGGGAAGATGCAAACCAGATTGTAAAATACAGTATATCCTCTTGTCAAATGCAGCTAACAAGTGGTAGATAGCCTGCTCTTCTCACTTACCATCTGTCTGTGAAACTAAATGCTCTGTATTGATTTCTGCTGTTCTTTTAAAGTGGGAAGCTTCAAAATGTTAAAGGACACCAAAACGTTTGTTGGCAAATCCCTTCAGCCAGCACCACCTGTGCATCATCTGTCTCCTAAACAAGGTGAGTAGCATTGGCTAAGACACAGTTTGCTGTGCCAGAGCTTCAGTTACTTTTAAGGAAATAATAAGGACATGTAAGGTGACTTGGATTTTTTTTTTAACTGCCTTTGCTTGAACTACAGTGGTGTACAAATACCTTGCTGTGTCTTGATGTTACTACATCATCTCTGAATCAGTCTGAATTTAAACTGAGTTAGGCTTATGCAGAACTCTTCTTTTGGTTGTGGTGTTCTAGCTTGGCATCAGAAATTCTGACTTCAGAAAGCTGGATCAAGCTTCTCTGTTAAATCTGGATTTCTTGGGTTAGTTGACTCCTGATACTGAAAACATAACATACATGTAATTTAACAGATTATAGTTTAGATTTTGTTGAAGTCAGGTGTGTATATTTTCTCTTTGATTTAAATCTCTGCATGCCTTTTTAGCTGGTGCAGTGTTACAGTTATTATTATGGCTAAGTTTGAAATCTTTGGTGGCCAGAGAAATGCTGAGAACAGTGATGATGTGGACAGAAGCTAAGTGACATGGTAAATTTCTGCTTTGCTTAAAAGTCATGGAAGAGATGGAAAAATTGGCAGTTTGGAGCTTTTCAGCTGTGAGTAAATTCCCATGTCATCTGTCTGCAGCTGGATTTCAGTAATGTTCTTGTGGCACAGGCATCAGAAAATGAAGATGTGGAGTCTATTTAACATCTTGTTCTTAATGTTTTCTCTTATCTTCACCTCCAGCAGCCATTGCATTCAACTTAGAGACCGAATTAGCCGGCAACAGGGACGTATGTTTGCCAAGGGAGGTTGACTGGGTGAGTGTTGAGTAAATAGTAGATGACAAAGTTGATGGAGTGCTACAAAGTGGAGCTTAGCTGTTCTTGATGTGACCAAGTGAAAAGTAACCTCTTTCCAGCTAGGAGGGTCCTTGAATCCTGATGTTATAAACCAGCAGTGTTAGAAGTGTTAAAAAGGATGGGTTTCAGGAATGCCTTTCCCTGACATTTGTGTGCATGAGTAGCTGAAAAATAAATCTTATGAGTTACTTCTTTTAAGAGTCTGTGTGGCATTTCTTCATTGAGTTTGAGGCAGATATTTTAAAGTCCACATATTCAGACTTTATTAAGTCTAATCATGGTAGAAACTTTTTGGGGGTCTTTTTTGTTGGGTTTTTGTTTGTTTGTTATGTAGTGCATGCACAAATTCATTTGAGGCAGCAGACTTCACAAAACTAGGTAATTAAACAGTCCCAGTGCCTTCTGTAGTTGTGTTTTATTGGCTGCTGGACCAGGCAATAAATGGGCTTTTAGCATTCAAAAAAGCAGAAGCACTCTAGTGCTTTATTGCCAGAAATACCTGGACTTAGACATGGTGCAATGTGTCCTTCAGACTTGAAACTGGTTGTAGGTGTTTGCTGCAAAATGAAGTTTGTGCTGTTTCAGCTGGAATGCTTCATTTTTCATTGTCTGATTTTTCTGTTGATAGTAGTTTCAGAGAGGCTTGAAAAGTCTTTTATCAGTCAGTATCAGTTTTCATTTACTACTTCTTAGCTACTGCTTAAAAATGATGTTGTCCTTCAGAAATATCCTGCTCTAGGGATATTCTTTCTAGAGGGATTCCACTCTTTGTGTTGTCTTTATTATCTTTTATCTTTGTAGAAAGATTTCAGGGAGGAACATTGGAAGGGTGTTTTTGTGATTGGTGATACCTATGTGTTGAACCAAAACCCAAGCATAACAGAACTCTGGATGTTTTAAAGCAGTTGGCAGGATGATGTGATGGAAGATGGTGCAGGAAGAGATGTAAAAATCTTGTGGAGACATTGTCTGTCACATTGCTGTAAAGTCTGCTTTATCATGGATATCTCTTTATTGTGGATTTGAGAAGGTTTAAAACCTTGTTTGTACTTGGAAAGAGCCTTTGGATAGCTAAGACTTACAAAGAAGTTCAACATCACAAAGCAGCTAGAATTAGCAGTATGGCTCTCTGTTAATTTCATTTTTTGAAATTCCTAGATTTTTTCAGGGTTTTTTTGCCCCAAAGTTTTAGATAAAGCAGGGGAAGATACTGTCAGCCACAGAAAATGGAAGTGCAGAGTGGATAATGTACTAGAAATCTTTTACCATTTCACAATTGGTGGTGTTACTGTACCACAAAAAGGGGTGGTGCAGTTACAGAATGAAGTTTTAACTACTGTCTCTGTCCAGAAAAGAGGGTGTCTTCTGCTTTTAACAAATGCTTCCCAATTTTTTCAGGTCTTCCTTCTCCCTCTCTCCTCCCTCAGCCCCTGCCCATTCCAGAATACACACTTCAAGGTTTTGGCAGTTGGAAGGAACTTGGCATTATACTGTAGACATTGGGTCTTAATGCTTATGAAACCTTTGGCTAAGTGAGAGACTCCAGTCTCTCTTTTGGCCTTAAGGAAATGCCATCCTGCTTTTATTATTCCCCATGGTAGCAGCTTCTTTCTGTGTTCTGGGTGAGATAAGAGACAGAGGAGGTAATAGTGTTCTTTTTAAAAACTAGCAATAGCACAGTAAAATTCTGTCTAAAAGATTGCTATCTCACCTGTGCTTACCTGTATACTGCTTTGTAGGCCCTTGAACTATTCCTTTAGTGTATGTGAGCAAGAGTAACAAACAGTCTACAGGTTGAAACTAAAATCCCCAGGCATCTTCCCTTAGCAGTGTTCCTGTTTACAGTTTTCTGCAGTTATTTTGCAGAACCATCATCTTTCAAGTTAGAGATGCATCAACTGTTATAACTACAGTTCTGACTACACTTGAATTTGGGCAAGATTGTTCCTTTTCAGACTGTTCTTATACTGGAAAGAAGATGGTGATTCAATGGCAAGAAGTAGAAAAAGTGAACAGAATCCACTTGTCTTTGTGCACAGAAAGTATTAATTGGCCAAAATCTTGGTGGTTGATGAAAACAAAAGTGGTAACTGAAGCTATGCTACAACTGTTAATTTTAACTAAGAAACCCAGAAATAGACATCCTTGTTTTAATTTGCTTAACAGAAACAAGGTTCATTACTTAATTTTGTGAAATCTATAAAAGAAATGTTTCACTCTTTCTCTCCCTCTTTTAGTCATCTGAAATGACTGAAGTGAAGATCTTAACTCAAACTCTGATGTCCTGTCAACCAAAAGAGCATGAATCCAAAGCAAAAAAAGGTAAACTCTTGCATGGAGACATGTCAGAATTGGATTTTTTGGATTGAAGACAGTTGGACTGCAAGTTATTTTTTTTTTTTATGAGGAGCCAGTACTTTGAGAGTTTGGCTTCCTTCTGTACCACAATTGAAGAGCAATATGAAACTGTTCTGGTTTTCACAGAACACTGTAGAGAAAGTATAAGACTTGTCCATAACTGAGGTGGGAAACCTTCACTGGTAGACTTGTTTTCCTATGAGAATGTAGCTGTTTTGTCTTTTCCTCTCTAACCCTCCCCTCCAAAACCAAGAAAAAAACAAATCTTAAGCATTAAAAAAGTGTGTTCACACAGCTTCCTGGTTTTGTGTAAATTGCTTCTGTGTGTGGAAATACAGATGTGAGGTGCATCCTTGAGCCTGTTGCAGGAGTCAGTCATGGCATAGAGATTATTGCATGCAACCAATTTAAGAATTCAGTAGGTTGGCTGCCTTTTCCTACTCTTGCTCCAGTGCTTCTGAAATACTAATTTTCTGATGGTTGGAAAACACTTGATTTCTTTTACAATTAGTCCTAGACATTTTGTTCTTGTGTCAACACTGCCCTTAAGATTTGCTCCTTATGCTTTTCTTTCTGTACTGCCTGTCACTCAGTACTCATAAAGCATAATAGTGGTTTTGTCATGGTCTGGTAGTTTATAAACAAGCCAAACTTTTACTTCTTTCATGAAGGGATAAGCTTAGATCCCAAATGTATTCTCACAGTCCTCTGCACTGCTTCTTGCCTAATGCTACATTCTTAAACACATCTCAGGAACAGTAACAGTGATCCAGGTTAGGTCATCAGTCAATTTTTTCTGTTAATGACTTCTTGTAGTCAAGCATGTCTGTAATCCCCAATCTTGAGTATTCTCTGGAGACTTGGTTTGTTCTGTTGCTCTTGGTACTCAAGAACTGAAAGAATTCTGTTAAGTTTTCCTGAGCCTTTCTTTTTTATTTTGTCCTCAGTCTGAGGTTACTATCACCAAGGTTCTTGAGCAGGAATTCTACACTATGGTGTGTTACTGACTTGAAAGTATGTCATGTATCCCCTTTCAGACTTGGGTTCATTTCTTCTATTTTTGGTCTTGCTAAATAGAATCCTGTTCTGTTCTTTGGGTCTAGTTTGGTGTCAGGCTTGCCAAGTTCTTTTTGTTTGGTGGTGGCTTTCTGATCCTTTCTCACTGATTCTGCTTGTGGTACGTAGGAGCTAGTGTGTTCTATGAGATCTTGTATGGCTTCTCATCAGATGATGGTCTCTTGTGTAAGTCATGACTTTGGATCTTTTTCAGTGATTAATTGCCCTGTGATGTGTCCTGGGTTTGGCTAGGATGGGGTTAACTTTGCACAAGAAGCAGGGAGGGGGCACACCCAGGACAGGCAACTGAACCAGCCAAGGGAGTATTCCATACCGTACTAATGCCATGTCCACGGGACACTGGAGGAGCTGGAAGTGAGCCGGGGCAGGCGAAAACAGCGGCCAGGAGCCAGGGGAGCTCCTCGGGAAAGGGCCCTGCTGGGAACCCTCCCCTTCCAGGCACCCACGGCTGGGGCACAGGAGCTGAGGCTCAGCTGAGCTCGGGAATCTTCCGGCTGGGGGACGGCAGTTGCTGGGCTATGGTTTGCTCAGCGGTTAGCTCAGTGCTGTTGGGACTGGTATCATTTGTGTATGTGTGTGTATATATAGATGTATTTTTATATATATATATACATATTGCTGGTTTAGTTTTCTACTATGTCTTTAATTACCTGTCTCCACAATTCTCTAATGCTTTTTACTGCTATCTCAGTCAATTCCTTGCTTTCTCTTAGAATCATAGAATGAGTTGGAAAGGACCTTTAAAGGTCGTCTAGTCTAATCCCCTCAACAGTGAGCAGGGACAACTTCAACTGGGGTTCCTCAGAGCCTTGTCTGACCTGACCTTGGACATTTCCAGGGATGGAGCATCTACCACCTCTCTGGGCAACCTATTCCAGTGTTTCACCACCAGTGTCATAAAAGATTTCTTCCTTACATCTAGTCTAAATCTGCACTCTTTTAATTTAAAACCATTATACCTTGTCCTGTCACAGCGGTCCCTAATAAAAATGCTGTCCCTATCTTTCTTATAATCTCTCTTTAGATACTGAAAGGCTGCAACAAGGCTTCCCCAGAGCCTTCCCTGCTCCAGGCTGAACAAACCAAACTCTCTCAACTTTTCCTTGTAGGAGAGGTGTTCCATTTCTCACATGGTTTTGTCGTCCTTCTCTGGACCCACTCCAAGAGGTCTATGTCTTCCTTGTGCTGAGTACTCCAGAGGTAGACACAGTACTCCTGGTAGGGTCTCACCAGAGTGGAGTAGAGGGACAGAATCACCTCCCTCAACCTTCTGGCCGTGCTTCTTTTGATGCAGCCCAGTATGCAGTTGGCTTTCTGGGCTGTGAGCATGCATTGGTGGTTCATGTCTAGTTTTTCATCCACCAGTACTCTCAGGCCCTTCTCTGTAGGGATACTCTCAATCCCTTCATCTCCCGATCTGCATTGATACTGGAGGTTGTCCCAATGCTAGTGTAGGGCCTTGCACTTGGCCCTGTTGAACCTCAAGAGGTTCACATGTGCCTATTTCTCAAGACTGTCTGGTTCCTCTGGGTGGCATCCTGTCTCTTAGGCATGTCAAGGGCACCACTCAGCTGGGTGTCATCTGCACACTTGCTGAGGTTGCACTCAGTCCCACTGTGTCATTGATGAAGATACTGAACAGCACTGGTCCTAGTACAGACCCCTGAGGGACACCACTTGTCACTGATCTCCATCTGGACATTGAGCTGTTGACCACTACTCTCTGGATGCAACCATCCAGCCAGTTCCTCATCCACTGAACAGTCCACCTATCCAAACCCAGATCTCTCCAATTTAGAGGGAAAGATGTTGTGGGGAACTCTGTCTTTTTGTGATTCCAAGATAGAGGGAAGTTGGCTGTAATGTAAGTTTGGTTTCACCTTTTTTGTTTTGTTTTTTTTTATTAAAACAACAAACTCTATTAGCTTGGGAAAGTTGGCCAATTTGATGGGAATTAAGGTGAGATGTTCTGTAGCTCACTACAAATTGTCCTGATGTGAGGTCAGAGATTACTAGAGTTTGGGTACTCCATATGGAGTATTTTAACCCTTCTCTAAGAAACCAAATCAGTTCTCTGAATTCCCAACCTTAAGGTCTTAAACACTGATGTTGAATTTAGTAATTTTGTATATTCACAGAAAGGATCAAATACAGCAGAGATTTCCTTCTGAAACTTTCAAGTGTTTCCCTCTCTCAGAAGAAGCCAGAGTTTCTTTCTGATCATCCAGTTGTCCTTGAAAAGCCAGTAAGTACATTTATTTTGTAGTAAGAGAAGTTCTAAAAAGAGTCATAGAGGTTTTGGCAATCCAGTTGATAGGGAACATTTTTCTTCAAACTAGCCTGCCAAGTTGAGAGAACCTTTTAAAGACATATTGTGCAGTTCAGCTCTGTTACTTTTGTACATAACTTCCCTGGTCTGTACTTGGTGTCTTACCATGTCAGGTAACATACAAAGGAACAAGAGCTTTTTCTTTGTTTCCAGTGAAAAGATCAAGCATGCTTCCAAATTTAAAGTCAGCATAAAATCATGTTAAAGTTTCCTACTGTGAAAACACAGTACATAGACTGGTATTCTAGGAGAATTCCATCTCTTGTTTTTCAAGGTAAAGGAGCAAAATTGTGATCAGTTGAGGGCTTGGTGAAAGTCTAATTCCAGTGTGTGTTGTCCATACAGTGGTGTCCACTACAAAACTGTTAAGGAGCCTAATGTAGTTTGTGCTACCATTATCTGTGGTCAGTGTTGCTGGGGAGAAATGAATGATGACTGTGAAAGATATCCAGGAGTGCCACCTTAACCTTGGAGATGTACTTTGGGTAGTAAGAGAAAAACATATAGTGGTTCACACTCCACAGACCAAGTGTGGACACCAATATTCTTTGGTGTCAACATTATAATATCAAATGAGGCTATATGCTAGGCTGCTTTTGAGGCCATCAGGCTGTAGTTCTAGAAACAGGGTTCCTATCCTGGAAAAGTATGTCCAGATGACTGCAGTATTGGCTAGAATTTGAGGCAGTCCTAAACTTTATAAATTGCTGTTGTTTGGAAAAACAAAGTTAAAGTAGTATATGACAATTGGCCTTCCTTGTTCTTTTTTTTACACCTTTCTGTTGTACTTGTCCTCATGATGAAAGCTTTGAAAACCTGCCTGCAGATAAGGATGTTTTAAATCTTGGATTTCCTAGCTTTTTTCCCCCCCTTCTTCCTGTCATCTCAGTTTTGAAGGAGGGTCAATTTTGATAACCTATACACTTTCACTCAGTTATATTCATAGGTAAAGGAGGACTCACACAGAAATGGAGTCAGTGGACAAATGAATTCTAAAATAAATCATGACATGGCTGAATTGCAGACAATTTGGGTAGAGGGAAAGGAGGATGTTAAACACTGGGAGAAGCCAAGATGGGTTGCATGTGTTTGAAGAGATTGTTTTGGGGCTGGAGGACCTATGTCTATAGGATGATGTCATGAGTGGATCCAGTTATATGGGTGTGGGCTGTTTCAAGATTGTATGTCTGCATGGATATGCCAGCCTGCTTTTCACTAAGCAGTTTCCTTATTGGCAAGGAAGAGGAAAAATTACCATTGTTTCCAGTAACATTATAAGATCTGGGTTAAATAAAGTATATGAACCTTGTTAGAAATCTCATTGCTATACACTGAATTAATTTTTTGTTTTGTGGGACACATGAACCCTACCCAGCTAGTCACTTTCTAGAAAAAGATTGAAGCACTTGGAAATGAGAAGTTTTTCTATATGTGAATCTAAATATAAGAATCTGTGAAGAGAAGCTGAATCTTAGCCAGGAAAGCCTTAGGCTTGACTTGGCCTGTCAACTAATAGATCTTACTTTCAGGTCTTGTATATTATCATGGAAACAGACACATGGAATTTCAAGAATGCTGACTGCTAAAACACTTTTCAAAATTAGAAGAAAACTCCCCAATAAATGCAAACATTTTTTTTCTTAATTTCTTTTGAGTTAGCTGCATCTCTTGGAAAACATTACTAGTGATGCTTTCATGAAATACAGGACTAACAGTCAACATGGAAACAGGAGAAGCCTCTGTCTGTTCAGAATGTGGGACTTGTTGGTGTCTAGCTCCTCTTAAAACAGTGGCAATGAACAAGCAATTTTTCCTTCCAGAAGAATGTTTATCTCAAATGAGAATAGCCTGAGCCCAATATCCCATCCAAGGATTGAGCCTCACCTCCATCCCTGGAAAGGTGATGGAACACTTTATCCTCCACTCTGCCTCTAGGCATATCAAGGATAAGGGGGTCATTGGGAGCAGTCAGCATGGGTTTACCAAGGGGAAGTCATGTTTGACCATGTCATGTTTGCAACTTGGGAAAGACCAACCCCATGGATCAGGATAGGTTGGGGACTGAGCTGTTGGAGAGCAGTGAAGGGGAAAGGGATCTGGGGGTCCTGGTGGATGGAAGGATGACCATGAGCCAGCAGTATGCTCTTGTGGCCAGGAGGGCCAAGAGGATTCTGGGGTGGATTAGAAGGGGTGTGGTTAGTAGGTCAAGAGAGGTTCTTCTCCCCCTTTACTCTACCCTGGTGAGGCCACATCTGGACTATTGTGTCCAGTTCTGGGCCCCTCAGTTTAAGGAGGATAGGGAACTGCTGGAAAGAGGCCAGNTGCCAGAGCCCTGGCCCAGACTGCCCAGAGAGGTTGTGGAGTCTCCTTCTCTGGAGAGATTCCAAACCCACCTGGACGCATTTCTGTGTGACCTGGTCTAGGGAATCCTGCTGCGGCAGTGGGGTTGGACTAGATGATCTTTGGAGGTCCCTTCCAGCTCCTGACATTCTGTGATTCTGTAATATAACAGGCACTTCAGTTTCCTTTATGCAGCAGATTCTGTGGTTACATGGGAAAATCCCAACGTGTTGCCTGATGCCGATGCCACCCATTTTTCTGCACAGAAGCCAGAGGGATCAATGAGATGCATATGTAAAGTAAATGAATGAGGTCTGAAGGGGGCAGAAGGAGGTCACCAAATAAATCTCTAATGATGAACTGACAACACTCCAACATGTCAATGAGCCTGTGTTCAGGAGCAGGTGGTTGTCAATGGTTTGCTGCTGAATTCAGTACTCAGGTGGCTCTTGCCTATCTGAAGACTTTCCTAGTTCTGAGTTTTTGAAGATGCTGATGAAGTATATGCCCATCTATTGGTGAAGCCAGATGGAGAGAGTGTCTTGCCCAGGAGAGATGCTGTTAGAGTTATTGGGTTGTGGATTGCATTTGTTGTGAAAGAGACAGTCTTTTTGAGATGTGGAGATCAAGCCTACCCATACATTACTCAGCTCAGGCTTTGAACTGGTGTTACTGTGTTGACAAAGTCTTCCAGGAAGATTTCAGTTTAAGTCTTTATGATTAATGAAAGTAGAACTGTTGCACTAATCAAAATACCAAGTTGCTAAATGCACATGGAATAGAGAAAGGTTGTAAGCAGACTGATGAAAATTTGTTTCAATAATAACTGAAGTAATTTGAGAGTCTATCTTACAGGAAAAGAGCAACCCTTTTATTGGCATGTGCAAGAAGTGACAGGTTATTTGGAAGATGAGAAGTTGATCAGTGAAGGAGCTACGTATGATGTAGATCTTCCAAGATTTTTGAAGGTATTTGGGTGCCTACAGGTGAAAACAGGAGCATATTTCTTGCTGTAATTGCCTGAATGCTTCTAATCTGTAATGCCTGAGATGGTAATACATTTACAGCAGAAATAAACAATTTTACACTTTGCTGTGACAGAATTTTGTCCTTGAGTGGTCTGTGTTATGTAGCCATACAGTTTGTCTGAGCATAAATTCTCAACCAATACTTGACTGGTGCTTTTGGCTTGTTCCCACCTCCCTTCCTTAATAGTTATAATGGAACAATAAATGCTGGCTGTGCCAAATCTCAGGTGTCTCAGGGTATGTACTCCTCTAACTTTTTTTATTTCCTCTTTTTCCCCTAATACTTCAATTGCTTGCTTTCTTCATTTAAAATCTCCATCCTGACACAAGAGATTCCTTGCTATTTTCTGGATACATACCTTCTTTCAAGGTATGAAGTCTCTCATTACTAACAGTTTCACTGAAATGAGAGTCATCATGGATCAGAACAAGAGAACTGCCTACACTCTGGACTCCTTGAAGCTCTTTGTGAATAATTGTTCAATGTTTTTGACTTTGAAAGGACAACTTAAAGAGCAAAACTGAGGAACAAACCAGATTTTGATCACATCTTACATGCATAGGTGGGTATACCAGTGCATACTTAATTCTGTAACTGTTTTCCTTCAATTGGTAGAGTATTTAATAGTGATGTGGAAAGCAGTAGTTTGAGTATTTCCAGAAAGCATTCTTCAGTTGACAAGCATCAATAATAGTTATTTCCTATGCGTATAATTTACCTTCCAAACCTATATTCAGAGCTACGGAAGCATCATTTGGGCACTGATGGGAATTTAACCTCTGCCACAAATGAGAATGTGTTGAGTGGTAACTGGAATAGTGCTTCCATATGATAGACATGAGATGTCTTCCCATGAACTGTTCAAGCAAACCTCTTTCAGTTCAGTTTCTTTTATGTTTAGCAGCAGTTAGTCAATTAAAATAAGCATGTGAGTATATTCTATTTGTATGTTGCTTACAAGTAATGTTAAAAAAACCCTGAAATGTTTGGCTGCCTGATTTTTTTCATCACTGGGAATTTTTTAGAGTGAGTCCTGTGGATCTTTTTCCCTGGTATGTGTTTAAGGCAGTTTCTGTGTGTGGCTTTGAAACTTCATTGTCCTTTGGCAGTAGATACAGGAGTGACAAAAGAAAAGATGCCATAGACTAGACTGACATCTTGGCATGGGGAAAGAGCCAGCCAGATCTTGAGGAATCTAAGTAGTTTTACTTCTCTAAAGACAAGAAACCTTTTAAACTTTCACTGGTATGTCATTTGTGAGTGTAATATGGCTATTTGGGTGCCTTTTTAAGTTCTGTAGTTGAAAAGGGAAAGCTTTAGCATTCAGTAGAAATAGCATTGACTTCTGCTGAGTTCCTGTAAGAAGATGTGAAGGTGAAACTTGTCTTTCGTGTGAGCACCTAAATTTGGGTGTGCAACTATCACTCTGTCATCCCCATTTGCATAGAGAACCTAGGCTCCATTCAACTTTATTGGCAAAGAGTTTGCATCTGGTGTCACCTGGGAGGTGTAGGGTATCTAAAGCATGAGACTGGAATGAATGACACACAACCTGTAGGTAACTCCTGGCCTTCTCAGCTGGGAGCTGGAGACCAGCCAGGATACCCTAGTGCATCTCACATGCAGTAGGTGCCTTTTTTTAGGTGACTAATTTGCCTCAGAACTCCATTAATTCAACAGGACCTAAGATGCCTTGGTCACATGCAGGTACCTAAATGTGATCTCTTCCTAAATCTTGAGCTTAATCCTTGTCATGGCTCCTGGGATATGAAACCTGACTGCAGTGAAGGTTGCTCCTTTGTAGTGCAAGTTCCCCCCTTCTAATTACACACAGTAATTTGTTGACTGAGTTGAAATAAACAGTTAAGAAGACATTTTATTCAATATGACTTTTAAATTACCTTTTTAAAACAGATCTCTAAATGATAGATAACCTATAAAACTGTACAAATACTGTGAAAGCATCGTTTCCCCTTGCCCTCCCCAGCAAGGAGTGTGCACTGAGAAATGCTGTTTCTATGGCAACTGTCTGCCAGGATAGAGTGCTGCAGACTGAAACCCTCCTCAGCAGGCACAGTTGATGCTTTAAGGTGCATTTTTGAATCCAATTTCAGACACTTCAAGATTTAGGCATTTAGAAATCATGCTTACATTTTATTTTATGGTAATCTGACTTCAGCTGTGAGTAAACCACCCCTGGAACACTCCTGGGTCATATACAGTCTAGCTCTTGGACACAAAGAAGCTTGGGAAAAGGCTGTACAGCCAAGTTTGTCTTAAATCCAGCAATTCCCCAGGAAGATATCTAGCCCTTGTTCTCGTGGGGGACTTCAACTTAGCAGATGTCTGCTGGAAATACAAGCCAGCAGAGAGGAAACAGTCTTAGAAGGTTCCTGGAGTCTCTGGAAGATAACTTCCTGATGCAGCTGGTAAGTGAGCCAACAAGGAGAGGTGACTCACTAGACCTGCTGTTTACAAACAGAGGAGGGCTGGTGGGAGATGTGGTGGTTGGAGGCTGTCTTGGGCATACTGATCATGAAATGATAGAGGTCTTGATTCCAGGAGAAGGAAGAAGGGGGTCAGCATCACCACTACCTTGGATTTCTGGAAGACAGACTTTGACCTGTTCAGGTCTCTGGTTGAGAGAGTCCCTTGGGAGGCAGTCCTGAAAGGCAAAGGTGTCCAGGAAGTTCTGGACCTTCTTCAGGAAGGAAATCTTGAAGGTGCAGAAGCAGAATGTCCCAATGTGCCAAAAGACAAGCCAGCAAGGAAGACCAGCCTGGCTAAACAGGGAGCTTTTGCTGGGACTCAGGTCAAAAAATAGAGTTTACCATCTTTGGAAGAAGGAGCAGGAAACTCAGGAAGACTATAAAGATATCGTTAGTTTATGGAGAGAGAAAATTAGCATGGTGAAAGCCCAGCTAGAAGTCTGTCTGGCCACTGCAGTGAAAGAGAACAAAAAATGTTCTTACAAAGACATTAAGGGCAAAAGGAGGACCCAGGAGAATCTCCACCCTTTATTGGTTGTGGGGAGAAACATTGCCACCATGGATGAAGAACAGGCTAAGGTGCTTCATGCCTTCTTTGCCTCTGTCTTCAATAGTCAGACCAGTTATCCTCAGGGTACTCAGCCCACTGAGCTGGAAGACAGAAACAAGGAGCAGAATAAACCCCCCAGAGTCCAAGAGGAGCCAGTTAGGAGATGCCACTTGACTGGAAGCTAGCAAATGTCACACTTACCTACCAGAAGAGATGGAAGGAGGATCAGGGGAACTACAGGCCACTCAGCATGACCTCAGTGCCAGGGAAAGGTTGTGAAGCACATCATCTTGAGTGTAATCACATGGCACATGCAGGACAAGCAGGGGATCAGGCCTGGATTCATGAAAGGCAGATCCTGCTTGACTAACCTGATCTCCTTCTATGGCCAGGTGAGCAGCCTACTGGATGAGGGAAAGGCTGTGGCTGTTGCCTACCTGGGCTTCAGTAAAGCCTTTGACAGTGTCTTCCACAGCATGACTGCTCATGGCTTGGGCAAGTGTACTCTTCACTGGGTGAGGAGCTGGCTGGCTGGCTGAGCCCAGAGAGAGGTGGTGAATGGAGTTAAATCCTGTTGGTGACTGGTCACGAGTGGTGTCTTCCAGGGCTCAGTTTTGGGCCAGTTC
Organism: Galbula dea; assembly: GCA_013399015.1. Classification (NCBI taxonomy): domain Eukaryota; kingdom Metazoa; phylum Chordata; class Aves; order Piciformes; family Galbulidae; genus Galbula; species Galbula dea. The sequence continues at coordinate 159,664 of VWZX01005528.1, forward strand.
TCTTTAATATCTTTATTGATGATCTGGGTGAGGGATCGAGTGCAGTCTCTGGAAGCTTGCAGGTGACACCAAGCTGGGTGGAAGCACTGATCTGCTTGAGGATAGGGAGGCTCTGTAGAGGGATCTGGACAGGCTGGACTGATGGGATGAGGCCAAGTGCCAGGTCCTACTCCTGGCTCACAACAACCCCTAGAGGCTTGGAGGAGAGTGGCTGCAAAGCTGCCTGGTGGAAAAGGACCTGAAGGTGATGGTGGTCAGAACCTGAACTTGGGTTTGTTTAACCTGAAGGAGAGGAGGTTCAGGGGAGACCTTAATCTCTCTTTACAACTACCTGAAAAGAGCTTGTAGTGAGGTGGAGGTGAGTGTTGTTATCTTCTAGGTATGAAGCAACAGGACAAGAGGAAATGGCCTTGAGTTGCACCATGGCTTATATTAGCTATTATTAGGTTTATATTGTATATTATTATTAGGTTTGTATTAGATATTAGGAAAAATGTCTTCACTGAGGGAATGGTTAAGCATAGGCACAGGCTGCCCAGGGAAGTGGTAGGATCACCATCCCTAGAAGTGTTTGAAAAACATGTAGATGTGGCACTTGGAGACATGTTTTAGTAGTGGATTTGGCAGTCTTAGGTTAATGGTTAGACTCAAAGATCTTTTTGATCTTTTTCCAGCCTTAATGATTGTAGTAGGTGCAAACTGCCCTGATGGGAAAAGCTAACAGAAACATCAAATCCTGCCAGACACCCTACAAAGGATCAGGGCTTGACAGAGGCCTGCTAAGGATCATCTTGTTGCCTCGTGGCAATGAAGTTATCCATTCAGCATCCTCATGTCTGGGTTCTTGGTGTGGTTTTGTCCAACAAACTAGTACAAATATGACCACAGTGCACCCTGACCTAGGGTATAAAAGGAGTTCTGCTAGAGGAACAGTTAGAGTTGGTCTTCTTGACATAAGCAGCTTTGCAGTCTGGCCCCTCCCTTCAAAATGGGATGTCATCTAAGGATACTTCTGCAGATTGAGTGAGTTCTCCTCCCTCCCCCCAGCTTTGGTGAGTTTTAGGTACCCTTGAGTGGGAGGTTTTCCCTTCATGAGTGAGTGCATGCACATTTTAGTTCATTCTAGATGGGATTTCCCCCAAAGCTTAAGGTTCAGTTGTGTAGTAGTGTCTACTTGACTGACATCTGAACTTGTCATTGAACTGTGTCAGTAATTTCAGCTACATTTTTGGGTTGGTATCACTGTCTATTTTGTGGGTGGATTTTCTTCCCTATGATAAAAAAATCAGGAAGGGTATACAATAAATTAGTTAGTAAATATCAATTATTACTAATTAAGGCTCTCTTCAGTCAGTGTAAGTACTAGGGAATCCTGCTGTGGCAGGGGGGTTGGACTAGATGATCTTTCAAGGTCCCTTCCAACTCCTAACATTCTGTGATTTACTTGAAGCCTTCATCAAAAAACAGGTTTCTGCCTGAAAATCTTCAATGAGGTCTATTTTACTATTCACAAACAGTATTGTTTATTCCAGATATATATTTTGTTTATTTGTTTGTTTTTTCCTAGAAAACCCTCTTGGAGTATTTGAATGTCTTTTTATTTATTGCTACTTTATCTTACTGCACTTACTTATGATAGATTCATATGAAACTCATTTTTCTTGTTGCTCCAGAGTATCATTTATCTAAAGAAAAGCTAATCAGTAATGCAGAAAATTAATCAGACAACTGTGGTTCAGGGAAAATCATCTGATACAGGATATTGTAGCTAGAGGACAGCTCAAGTCAGTTCATAGAGTAGCTTGTGCTGCTTCACTGAAGAATCCTCAGGCTGTGAGAAGTCATCCTTTGGTATGCCATCAAAGGGGCAGAGAGTTTAGGTGCTTTGAGAGCAAATATTTAATGGAGTGTAAAGCCAGATAGACTGAAGTCTGCTGCAGGTACACTTGTAAAATAATATTTCTGGGTGCTATTTACTTGTTCTTCTGCTATTCAGCTAACAATTCAGCATGGGTAGAAAATAACCCCCAGAATATCTGCTGATCCTCCTCACAGAATCACCTCACTTATTCTGCTGAGCAGAAATGCTTTACAGCAGGTAGAGGACTTGTGGATTTAGGGACTCAAATTGGTGTTTAGATGTAGAGCACAAAAAGTATCTGTATGTGTTTGAGTGCCCAAGTGTGAGATTGCTGATCTTACTATTGATGTGCCTGAAAACTGGCCTCAGGTTATATTTCACACTGGAATAACAAGTAAGGTATAGGATTTATGGGTTTTTTTCCTTGATGTAAGTGAAAGTACATTGTAAAACAGCCAAACCATCAAGAATCGTTGGGAGGGAGAAGTCCATGTGATGAACAACCGCAGCCCGAGGCAGCCGGTAGGTGGCATTACAGGTTTACCAAGTGCCTTGGCAAACTGGGCACGGAGGTAGCTTGGCATCCTTTGTTACCCTGCCTCCTGAAGTCACGTCGGTTCTCCCTCTCCTCAGGAGTTTGCAGCTACTACAGTGGTCATTTTTGGTGGGGGCTCGGGAGCTCCTCTTCTTTGTTCGTTTGGGGTTTTTTTTCCAGCTTGTGGCTTACAAAAGACTTTTATTTCCCTCATCAGTCTGCCTTTACAAGTGAACCCCTGCCAAAAGGGTCTCTCTTTTCTTCTTCTACCTTAACTTACTTTTTCTGGTCTGTGTGAACACTACTGATACAATCCTAAGTGTGAGTTGCTCATAGGAACAAGGCTCATGAACTAGGGATGTGATAGGCAGCTGTTAAAAGTATAGGAATAAAGAAAGCCATTTCTCATCATGTTCTGTAGTGTTAGGGTAATAGCTTTCTCCTGTTTGCTAAATTAAGGAAATCAGTACAGTGGGGAGTGGGAAACTTTGATTTATTCTTAACCCAGGTCTAGTGTTTTACTTAATTCTAAAAGGATCCAAGCAGAAATACACTGTTTCATTGGAAACTTTGCTTTTTAATGTCCCCATTCTTTATTGTGAATGCAACTTTAAAAATGACAGCCTGAAGGGAATATTCTGAAGGCTTCCAAGCAGAGAACTGGCAAACAAGTTGAGAAGTTGTTCACTTGCCAGGTAAGCACAAATGAGTTTTCCAGGCAAGAGTGTCAGCCTAGGAGCTTCCAGAAGCTGTGAACTGATGACCTGCAGGGCTGAGAAGCCTTAGAATTTAGTATCTTCAGTATTTTAGAGTTTAGTATCTTCAGGATAGCTTGCACTGTCATTCTGTGATGCTCCTTACAGTCTGCATGTATACTTTGACATCTCTTTCTGGTTTTGGTTGTCTTTGAAAAGCCCTGTCTTACATGCATGCATAATGCCAGGCAAGAAGATGCTACAGGTTCTTTCATCATAAATGATCCAGCTTCACTTTGAAGTTACTCAAGGAATTAGATTACATTCCTTCCTTCAGCCCAAGGACAATAATAATCTACTTACTGCATTGCAAGCAGCCACCCTGAGTAGAAGCAGATTCCACATTACTGCCTCAGGGCAAGCTGGAAAACATTGATTTCTCCTTCTATCACAGACATTTTGACATTGAACAAGCATTGTGTGCTGACACAAAAACATGACAATATCACTGCCATATTCTGAGTTGCTTGTACTTTAAACTCAGAAAAGGCTATCATAAACCAATAAAAACCACAGCCATCAAAGAAAACCCACAAAAGTTCCTTTGAAGTCTGCAGTCCCTGTTTTAGTGCTCTGGAGGGGAGAAGTAGAACTGCTTGAGTGTAGTTTTTATGTCTAGGCAGGCTGAGGCACAGAATGGCAATGCCCAAAATGAGTGTCCACCTTGGAGAAAGCAAGAGTTGTCCAAACCCTGGCTGAGAGAGTCTTAGTGCAAAGCAAATGCTGATCTTTCAAAGGTCCAGGAATAGTGTCAGCATTTTTCCTTGGGTTAATCTGTATGCAAGCAGGCAAGAACATATTCATAGAACCATAGAATCATCTAGGTTGGAAGGGACCTCAGAGGTCATCTAGTCCAACCCCCCTATAGTGAGCAGGGACATCCCCAACTAGATCAGGTAATATTCCATATTCCCATGCTCTCCTCTGGATGCAGCATTGCTTTCATTGAGATGCTTTCACAGAGTCACACAATCATTAAGGTTGGAGGAGACCTCTAAGATCATGAAGTCCAACCACCAACTGATCATCACCATGCCACTAAACCTGAGTGCCACATCTGTAAGGTTTTGGATGCTGCCAGGGATAGTGACTCCACCACTGCTCTGGGCAGCCTGTGCCAATGTCTAACAACTCTTTCTGGGAAGAAATGTTTCCTAACATCCAATCTAAATCTCCCCTGGTGCAACTTGAGGCTATTTCCTCTTGTCCCCTCACTGGTAACCCAGGAGAAGAGGCTAACCCCCTTCTGGCTCCAACCTCCCTTCAGGTAGTTGTAGAGAGACACAAGGTCTCCCCTGAGCCTCCTCTTCCTCAAACCAAAGAACCCCAGTTCCCTCAGCTGCTCCTCATATGACTTATTCTCCAGACCCTTCACCAGCCTTGTTGCCCTTCTCTGGTCACTCTCCAATGGTCCTTTAGAGCTCTGACTTGCAACTGAATGAGATGCCTAAGGTAGCCCATGCTAAATGATTAACAGGGAGGAGTATTATCATTTAGCTACTTTAAGTTGTTCACATATTGGTTCACATCTTGAAGTTTGTCACCTGTACATATTGAAAGAAACACCACATGCTTCTTAATTAATACAACTGAATCTCTTGTACAGATTTTTGACTTCTTTCTGCCTTGCTTGTTGGTGCTGTTATCTCCTGGATTATGACTGTCTTGTAAGCAGCCTGTCTAGCAATATGATATAATCTCCTTTAAAAAAGAGAAAGTATCTAATGTGACTCTTGTGTTGAAATAAGGAATTTGATGGATCATCTGGTTTGCTTATTTTTCATGTGTATTTGATCTACATTTTGTTAGATTCAAAGCCCTGAATTTTAGGAATGCTAGTGCATTTGAAGAATAAAGCTCAATCTTCTGCTCATGTTTATAGTTTCCTAAGTTTTGATTCTTGCTTAGCAGTAGATGCTCTCCCATCTTTCCTGGTAAGGTTTCCTAGAGCATTTCTGGGAGGGAGGTAAAGGACACATGCAGCATTAGGTGATTGGGAGTAGAGAAGCTACTGCCTCATAGACACTGCTGCCAAATTTGGTAAATCTTATTAATGACACCTTTTTTAACAAAAGAGATCAGGTATGTTGGACCTACCTGAGAAAAGGCAGCTATCTTAGTTGTTACCTGAGAAAAGGCAGCTGTCTGAAATGAACTATCAGCTACCATTAACACCATCATCAACATTTACACAGAATCATCTTCTTGATGGGGTGTTGGTGGTTGCAAGGGGCTGTTTTCTAGCATTGAAAAAAGGTGTGCATGATGCTCCAAGTCAGGTTTCTGAGCTGCTGCACCTGCTTCTGAGGACAGGCTGGGCAGCAGCAAACAGATGCATCTGTGAGGCAGCCTTATGCTTGCTTGGCACACAAACTGGATGAGCACTTGTCAGTGATTCCTGCAAACACCATCCAGTATTGCCCACAAAATCATTTCCAGGCTAGGCACATGCAGCACCTTCTAACCCAGCACCATATGGATGAAAACCACCCCAGATTGATCTGCAATAAGCAGCTGGAGCAAAATACACTTTTTTGTCAGTGGTGCTTCACTTCCTATTGCACACAATTCCAGGGTAACAAGGAGAAAAAAGTTTGTTTTGCTTCCAGCTGGGTGATGCCTAATTAACCTCAGGCAGCAGGCATTGGGCCAGCACAAACACTGTACTCGCTGGAAAGCCAACAGGGGGTGTGCAGGTAAAATTGGAATGAAGAAGGGGCCTCTGCCAGCAGCAGGTGGCAGAGCAAGGCTGGACTGAAGTGGGAGTCACAGTGTAACTGCTGTGCAGCTGTACCTCTCCTGCAGAATGTGTCTGGAAAGGCATGAAGTGTGGGTGTGGAGGGGAAACTGCCCACTATTAATAGCTCATTTGTCAGCACAGACACTTCAGGAAGGGAAAATACATATTCCTGGGGTGGTTCTACACTTAAAGTGCAGGTTTTTGCTAAGGTACTGTGGGGAAAAAGAGAAAAAAGGAATGGGTCAAAGTTGTCCTGCAAGCTTCTGGAGGTAGCAAGAAAACAGTTCCATTTTTTCCAGCATATATAAATTTAGAACTTGAGAAAAACAAGATAACTTGCAAGACTGATTCATGGTCAGATCCCCTTTAGACAGAAGACAGCATAGGAGAGAGACAACACTAAATCAACCCCTCTGTCCTGGTTTGGGTTAGAACAGAACTGATTCTGTTGGATGATTTTGGTTTTCAGCTGAAGCTCCTCTAAGTCACTGCCTTGCTGAAGCTGCCAGCATGTTTTCTACAAACACTGCCTGCTTCCAGCAGTCATTAGGCCTCATGTTTGAGTTTACTGATGAGGACTGGTATGTAAACCAGGGCCGCTGCTAAATCTTGTGTCTTACCTTGAGGGGTGTAGAGTAAAAGCTGCAACTACAGGGGGGAGCAGACAGGACAGGGGACCCTAAAGTGACCAGCTAAGGATTCCATTCCATACATATCATACATGATATAAAGCTGAGGGGCAGTTCCCTCTCTCTCTCTCTTTCTCCCTCTCTCCTCTCACTTTCTGCTCTTCTGCTTCTCAAGGACCCATTTTGCTGCTTCCCTCTCCCTTTTGCTCCTGAATCCAGCTCCAGGATCCAGCCTCCTGAATCTGATTCCTGTCTGCTGCTGGAGGCCTCCTGTTGCATCATCAGTGGGGACAGTGACATAGTTCCCACCAAGGGGGGTTTGGGGTCAGTGCTGGTTCTGCATATATTTGCATATATATTTCATCTATTGTTACTATTTTCATTAAAGTAGTTTTGGTTGGGTTTTTTTCCAATCCACAAGTCTCTGTCTCTCTCTTATTCCCATTCCCTTCCCTCAGTGGGGAGGGGGGAAGGGGGGAGTAGTGGAGAGTGTCTGTCTCTGGGTGGTGGTCAATCCATCCCTAACTCCACACCCTCTCTAGGTGATTTTCCATTCAGCTGGAATGTAAGTCATGATAGAGAACTTGGTTTTGTATAAGTTATAGCCTTCACCTTTTCATGTTATCTGCAGCTTCCTACCTAAGAAATGTTGCATCAACCCACAGCCCCCAAACACTAATAATGATGCATTTATTTTTTGTCAGTTCAGCTTTATTGGTACATATTGATTTTCCTTACAGTTTGAGCTAATACCTTCTGTGTGACATGGAAAATTGATTGCTGTCAGTAAAGTACCTGAGTTAGCTACCATGTCTACAGTAAATTCTGGAGAGGAAGATACATGTGTATTTTCCTGTCTGCCTGCTTGTATGCATGTGGTTTAAATACCTTTAAATGTGAAACACCATACCTGTGCTCAGACAAGGGTTATTTGGCAACAGGCTGGTGTTCATCTGAAGCCTTTGTGCTGAATGTTTTCTTGGCCACTGAACTGAGAGCACTTCTGCTTTTGTTGGGCCTTGTCTGCAGAGAAACACAGGAGAATTTATAAGGTAAAACATGTGGGAGAGCTCTCTCAATAAAACTACTATGTGACTGGGGCATCTGCACTAGGAACTGATTGATTTCCTCCAAAATAGCTGTAGTTTGCCTGGCTTTCCCATTGCTGCCTCAGAAAATGGGCAACATGGTACTTGGCTTAAGAGTGTCACACTTTCTCATTTTCTTTGCTACAAACCAAACTCACCATCCAAGAGGATATTTCTGAACACCTGTACTGATCCAGCTGGAGAAAGAAGCCTTTGCAGTGCCCTAGACAGCAAAAAGGGCATTTATAGCAGCCAGTTCTACACACCCAAGAGAGGACTTTGAGTTACTCAGATGCTCTTTCTACATTGTATTTCTGGAAAGGCAAGTCAGAGGAAGAAGCTGGGAATTACTTATTATTCAGCTACTTCAGAGATCTCAAAACCAACAAGAAAATGACATTTCCAAAAGAAAGAATGAAAAAGCAGTGCATTTTAAAACAGATGAAGTGTTGCCCATCAAACACAACAGCTTCTGTTTTGTTTCCCCTATCATCTTTAACAACAGCACACCAAAGCCTGCTACCTTTTCCAAAAGGCTTTGGTCCTTGATCCTGCAAATCCTCATCTCTGAGGTCATGGTATTAAATTCAGCTAAACCCCTTGGATGGACACAGAGTACCCAGGTGATTGAGAGTTTATAGAGTTAGATGTTAACCAATACTATGGCCCCATGTACTAGGAAGAAGCTGTAACAAGCAAGAGCCTGGCTCTTTCTCCTCTTAGGACTTTCTTGATAGTCCTAAAAATTGCAGGGGTTGGGGGGGAGGGGAAAGGCAAGGATTTACCTACTAGGTTCCAGATATGTCAGGGAAGATTTAGACCTAATTCAGAAATGAAACAACTTGGAAGGTTTTGATGGTTATATTTACAAACCACATAAGCAACCTTGATGTTTTTGGACAAAAAGACCTCTGAATTTCCCACCCAAGCTGACAGAGACCCAGGTACACAGTGGCACAACATAGTTTCTACTCAAACACCCCTTTTCCTTCCATGTCTTGGCTCCAGTTGATGGCAGTACCACATTACTTCAGTGTGGAAAAGCCAAGATACAACTGGCAGAGGCAAATTTTGGGTTTTTATTCAGATCCACTCTGGTGAAGAGTCATTTATCAGCTCAGTGTCCTGTCTCTGGCAGTGATGATGGCAGTAGGCTTTGAGCAGGGCATGTGCTTAGTGACACCCCCCTGGAAAACTCCACCAGCAGTTTGGCTGAAGGACTGACTGCCTGTGCCAGTGAGATTGCCTTCTGAATTCAACAGTCTTTGGCTGATTTTTGTTCTTTAAATTTGCTGCATTATTTTTAAGACTGTAGATCTATATATTTCACAGTTACATGAGAAGCATCTAAATGTTCTTTGTTGGAGCATGGCTTTAGAAAAGTTTGCACTGATATTTAGCAGCCTGTAATAACTGCTCCTACCCACTCTCCTAAAATTCTTCAAAGATCATGGAAGAAGGTATTCAGCACATAGAAATTGTCAGCATTATAATAACTGCAGTCACAGAGGGAAAAAGATTCTGTTACAAGTCAAGTTCACCCTCCAGTCTAGCTGTCAGCAACGAGGAGTTACCAGCCATGCTTTGTTAGTCTTTCATCCCTCTGCTTCCTACAGCCAAGGGCCTCCACTTGCATTTCACTAGGGGCATGCAGGTACAAGATTTCACCAGAAGAAAGAAAATGTTAATTCTCAATTAAGGAAAAAAACCATGTATTATCAATTTATGCAGTGTATATTATGGTAGAACCAGCTGACCTGTCATGCCCAGCATTGATACTGTCAGTCTGCTGGGCCACCAACTCATAAGGAGACCTCCTGGTGGTGTCAAGTGGAACAAAGAGCCTGTGTCTTGAATTTCATTAGCTGTAAATTACCATTCATTAGCATATCCATGACACTGCACAGCAATTTGGGCAATCCAGATGAAATAAATCTCTGCTAACCTATCACTCTGCTGTTTAGTTTTACTGATTGTGAGTGAATGAGGGTAATTGTCCACATCTTCCTCATCAAGAGACAACTGTGACCTTTGTGAGCAGCTAGGATTTGAGTTTCTATTAGTGCAACTGAAAACACACATCATTAGTGATTTTCCCAGTGGAAAAGGTCACCGTGGTCTTTAAAACTGGGTGACAGCTCTCTTAAAAGGTGCAGAAGAGGTTTGCCTTTTAAAGAGGTGGAGGAGGCTGGGCTTAGCTATCTCCTAAAGGAATCTACATCTCAGGGCCATCAGAGGATCAGTGATTCTTTTGATCCTTTCAAGCCCTTGGGTGACCTGACTCCCCAGTCAGCCCCAGTCTTCATCCCTTGGGTGACCTGACTCCACCCTGATCAGAAAAGCAGCTTCTTGAGATGGGGAAAGAGGGGAACACCTGTGTTCCCTTACTTGGGGCATGCAAAGTCAGCTTGATTGGGACAAAAAAATACCTCTGAAATCTCTCAGAAGGGGTAGGAGCTTAAACAAGAGCTCCACAAACAAAAGCTCCACCAACTTAGTGGGAAAGGATGTCTGGCTCTCATGTAGTCCAACCCCCTGTTCAGAGCAAGGTCAACTTCAAAGCTAGTTCAGGCTGCTCAGGGATGTAACCAGCTGAGTCTGGAACATCTCCAAGGGTGGAGATCACACCACCTGGTGCACTCTCTCTGTGCAAAGTGTTTTCAGTATGCCATCAGCAGTTTCCTTTCTGCAACCTGTAGCCACTGCCTCTTGTGCTTTGGCTGTGCAGCCCTGCAAAGCCAATGTTGGTTTGTTTTCTCTTCTCATCTAGATCTATCTCCTGTATTTCTATAGCTCTTATTTATATATATCCATATATCTATCCCTATCTTCTGATAGCTCTCTTCTTGTTATGTATACCTCTATAACTATCTGCTATATATCTATCCTCTTCCCTTCTGTGTGTCTTCTCTAGACAGTAGAATTACATCTTCCCTCAGCCTGTCTTCCAAGCTGAACAAATCAGGTCCCCTTGGCCTCTCCTTCCTAGATTGCTATTTTGGTATATAGTAGCTTATCTTATGTAACACTTCATTACTTATTTATTGTACTTTAGCTGTAAAATTACTTATCATTAAATTTAGTACTGTTCTATTACTTTGCAATTTGCTGTTTCTTGTTTTCTATGGGATAGCAGAATAATTTTATCAAAGATATTTATGCTTATCTTTACAGAAAATCCCCCCAGGGCAAATGAAAAGCCTTTCTTCTTGAGTAAAACTAAGTAAGGAATCCTCTATTTAAATTTCCCTGGATCATAGAATGTCTCCTGCCCTCTGTGTTTACATCCTTCATTAGTGAGACTGTACCCTAGGTCACAATTTTGAATTGAGGATCTCAAATTAGGCAGAATAACTGTCCTAAAATGAAAAAAAAATTCAAGCCTTTTTCATTTCAGCCTCTGAGATCTAATTCTTCTGGTTGCAGAACAGAATCAGAAGAGTCAGAATAAATCATTATTTGACCAGAATCCAAATCCAGAGGTGGTCACTGTGTTGGCTTCACACAAAGGCAGCTTTTACAGCATCCTCATTGGAAGAGTGAGCAAAAGCATAAGGGCCAAACTATTAAACAGATTCAACTTCAGTTGGAGAGAGTGGCACAAGCTTTACAAGTTTAACAAAACAGTATATTTGAAACAAATGCTATGGTTAGATTCTGCCTGGAGCACTGGAACACTGAGAGTCTCCACTAACTAACCACTTGCAGGACTGACAGAAGAGCAATGAAATAAAATAGGCAGCCATGGATGAGAAGAGGAGATAGGAGAATAGAAGGTAGGAGAATATTGACCCTCATTTGTAATAGCATCCATCAGAACTTCACAGTCTACCACTCTCCTTCACTGGGATTATTGAAGGAGTAATATGACCTGGTCTAGGGAATCCTGCTTTGGCAGGAGGGTTGGACTAGGTGATCTTTCCAGGTCCCTTCCAACTCCTAATATTCTGTGATTCTGTGATACTCTTATTGCAATAATAGCAGGTACAAAATTAATGCATGGATTGGAAGAAAGTCCTAGGAAACTGCTAGTAAGTGCACCACATAGCTTGGAGACAAGAAACTGTGTTTGGGCTGTGTTTTGTAGCAGCAGGGTAACAGGCAGATGTGTAATGCCATGGCTCCTGGAAAAAGGAAAACATCCAAGATAATAGTTGTGATAGGTTTTTGGGCAGGAGAGTGGTTAGGTTCAATTGTTCTGCTCTGAAGTTATTTCTATATCTTTGATCTTTCAAGGGATGGATACTAATTAAGCTTTGTGGGTTTCTATTTGTTTGGGTTTTTTTTTTTTCAGCTGTGACTATTTAACACAACTTCTCTGTTCCTAGCAAAAACATAGAGCAGTGTTTCTTTCTGACCCAGTAGGTTTAAGACTTCCACCAAAAAAGATCAAAGAAGTTCCCAAGAGTTTTCATTGCTCTGATAAGGAGCTAGGAGGAGAGGAAAGGGGTGAATCTCTGGAATATTTAGGGCACCAAGGATGATCAAAAGACTGGGATAGCTGCCATATGAGGAAAGGCTGAGAGAACTGGATTTGTTTAGCCTGGAGAAAAGAAGGCTGAGGGGAGACCTTAGCACCATGTTCCAGTATTTAAAGGGTGGCTACAGAGGAGATGGAGACTCCCTTTTTACAAGCAGTCACAGGGAAAAGGCCAGGGATAGTGAGTACAAGTTATGCTTGGGACACAAGAGGACACTTTTTGACAATGAGAACAATTAGGAATCATCTCCTCAGGGAAATGGTGGATTCCCCAACATTAGACACTTTTAATAGTTTAATAGACTTTACTTTTTGGCATATGTTAATCCAGGTTTGATAACACCAAACTGGGTGGCATTATTTGACTCATATTCTTTGGACATGCTTCAACATCTCATTGTCTTTCTTGTAGTGAGGAGCTCACGTGTCCTGCAGCACAGCTACACCCCCTATCAGAGGGATGGATGGAGAAATCAAGCTCCTTCTCCTGAGGAACATCACCTTCCAGGCAGGGTGAGTGTCTCCTTGCTGCCCTGGTGAGCAACAGCCTTAACACCTCCTCTTAGCAGACTCTGTGAGCTCTGCTTTTGTTTAGAGTGCCTGAAATGGAAATGAAATCCTGCTCTTGGCCAAGAGGTGTTACTCAACCCAAACTTCTATGTCTTCTGTTGTTACTGCCAGAAAGACTTTCAAGTGATGTACACTGGGCAGTTATATTTTGAGACTAAGGAGTTGAGATGCACAGCCACTGCCTACAAGATGGGTTTAGAACCATGAGAGTACTGAGTTTGCCTTCAGGGAACTTGAGGAGAGATATTAGAGCCCTTTTTAATGTCATTAAATTAGCCTGGAACCCCCATTTAGCAATAACATAAATGCCACTTCCCAGTCTGTCTCCAGATTCCTCTTGCCTACCTTATTTAATGAGAGGCATTCCTACAGTTTCAGGCACTAGCATTTTGTACTAACATGTTTGCCACTTCCAAACTCTGCATTATTGTTTTCAGATTAGGACTGTTCCAATGTTGACATGCTCATGATACTTATCCACATTTGGCATGGGACGTGGAACCCTCCCTTGGTATGATCACATGAAGAAGATTTTGGAGATCATTTGCAAAGACAATTTTGGTTCTATCCAAAAGATAATAGTTGGCAGCCAGAGCTTTACAGCTTTGATACCATTTTGACAGGGCTTCTCCTGCTGGATTTTTGCTACAAACATGTCTCTGTGGAAGAACTTAAATATGAATTATAACCTTATCTAGAGAAGAAAAATACTGGAGACAAGTTCAAATAAACCAAATATACAATCTAAAGAAAATGCCACAGCTTTTACCTCCTCACTTTGTCTTCTCCATTGCCTTCAGTATGGTTATGTTGAAGTCTTCACAGAATTGTTTTGGTTGGAAGAGACCTTGAAGATGATGAAGTCCAAACATTAACCAGCACTGCTAGGTCACCACTCAACCATATCCCTCAGCACCATGTCTCCAGGGCTCTGAAACCCCTCCAGAGATGGTGACTCCACTCCAGGGCAGTCTGGGCCAGGCCTTGACACCCCTTTTGGAGAAGAATGGACCTCCCAGGGTAGAGCCTACCCCCAGGAAACCCACCCAAGGGGTCCTGCAGGTGGTACAGGTCTGTCCACGCTCTGCTACCACCCCAGTGGGTGTAGGACACCCTGGTGTGGGGTGCAGACAAGCTGGTTACCCCATTTCCTTCTGATCTCCCAACACTGGTCCCCCAAAAGTCCTGAGGAGTGTCCTTGGGGACCCTCACCCACCAAGAAAGGTAGAGCATCCCCACAATCTCCTAAATGCCGGGGAAAATATTCTGAAAGGAGAAAACCCACCACACCTATTAATGAGCTGAAACCCCAATGTTTCATTAAGCATCAGCTTCACCAAGGCTGAGTTCAGTTATATTATTAGAAGCTGTCTAAGGATAGAAAATGAACAAGAGTTCTAATGAGAAAGACTATTTTATTTCTAAATTCTGTATTGGTTCCCCTCAAAATTCTTCCTGGGGTACTTAAAATATCCAGATTGGTGTTCCAGAACATTTGATTTCAGTGAATGAGTTGCCAAACTGACATAAATGTAACACCTCAGGCTGGGAGCTAACCCAGCCCTGCTTTCCAAATCCAAACTGCATTGTCAGTTTACAGTTATTAGCAGGAAATGAAGTTTTAATGTGTGTGCACTAAATCCTAGTAGACTGATACAAAAAATGAAGAGTTCTGTTAAATTAGAGTAGCAAACTCAAGTGGGGGGGAGCTCCTGTGAGCCAGGGACAGCTGAGAGCAATTGTTTCTCTCTGAGAACTGAAGAGAGAAGCTTCTAAATCCAGCTCCTCTCCTTCTATGTTCAACAAACAAGATGCAAGCAGAACACTGCTAACAAAAAGCATGGAAATAACAGAAATTGCAGGATGTCCTTGCATAGCTGCTGCTCAAAGCAAAGGGCATTTTAAGAGACAGGGGTAAAATTCAGTGAGAGGGATTACAGCCAGAGGAGGAGGCAAACCTGGGAAATCATGACCCATCTGGTAGATGCAGCCAAATACAGTAGAGGGAGACACAGGAAGGAGAAAGTGTGAAGAAGAAAATGATGTTAAAGCTAGCAACTGTGTTAGACAAGGCATTTAGACATCAGATCACCTGGAAAAGCATGAAAAACACCACCTAATTAAATGGCAGTCAGGAAGAACAAGATGAGATGGGAGCTTTTTGAAATAAGAACTAGAGGTCAGCATGAACTCCTCAGGGCAGCCATGAAAGCATGAGGTTTGAGGAGCACTGCAGCATAACCTGCTGTTGCTGAGAGGCTGAATGAAGGGGGCTAGAATGAAAACAGAGTGAGAATTAGTTTCCTGAGATGAAGTTTTATTTCTGAGGAGAAGCAAGATAACTGAGAGATTAAATATGTGTTGAGTAAACTCAGGACCAGATTCATAGATAAGAAACACTTTAGGGGCAGCCTATGAAAGAGTTAAAAGGCAGCTGGAGCAGCTCTGGACAGCTAAGGTGGCAAGTGGGGTCAAGAGCTGAGCTGTTAACCCCTAGCACAATCCCCACAGCTGTAAACCCCTTGTGGAATAAAACCACCTCTTTTCCTTGGCCAGGTTTATGTTATTTGGGTCAGGTGCTCAGCCACCAGAAGGTATCACATCCCAAATCACTTCAGCTGAGTTTTGTGTCATGTATTTATAAGCCACAGGCTGAGAGCTATCTCAGTGGGTTCTTGGCCATGGGTGTAGTTGCTCTGTGGGTGAGTAAATGAGC
Organism: Galbula dea; assembly: GCA_013399015.1. Classification (NCBI taxonomy): domain Eukaryota; kingdom Metazoa; phylum Chordata; class Aves; order Piciformes; family Galbulidae; genus Galbula; species Galbula dea. Next base: position 175,038 of record VWZX01005528.1, read on the forward strand.
CAGCATTCAACTTGACAGTATTTTCAGCTTTTAGAGGATTTGATATTGGAAAACTTATCAGACTGGCATCTTTCCCTCAGAAATAGATTGGTTTTGATAAGTAGAACTGGGGTTTTTTTGACTTTTTGCAAGAGAACTTGCAAGAATGTTGTGGGAGTTGTTTTCTGCTGCAAGCAGCAGTCAGGTGCTGGAAGATCAGCTGGAGAGCAAACAGGGTTCCATACCTGGAGTGGGGTAATGAAATGGGTAACTGGGCCCAGTTCTAGGCCTGCAGGGTTGGGGTTTTTGGCTTTGTTATGAAGGCTGATAAAACCTCCTAAACTGCTGTTCTCACTGGCTCAAGTCAGAGGGAAATAATGATTATTTTTTTTTCTCCCATGGGGGACTAATATGACAATCTCTTTCAAAACTGCCAAAGCACTTATACCTCTCAAAGTGATCAACCACCTAGAAAAAATATCTCCCATTAAAGGGAAATAACAGAGAAGTTATCTATCTTAGCATCAGAACTGGTCTTGAAGCTGAGAGAATGTGAAATACTGATTAGGAGAAATATTTTCAGAGTAATTTCTGCAGGTAATGGATGGCAGAGTCTGAACAGATGATAAGTTATCTGCATTTTCCCAGGAGTTCTTTCAATGGAAATGATTTTCTGTTTGGGCTACAAAGATTCAGCAGGAAAAATTAATTATAGGACATGGTATATCCACTTGACAGGGATAGATTATGTCCCAACCCAAAAAGGAGCTTGCCACACGGCTCTTCTGTGCCCAGATTGCTGGAAAGACAAAAGTACAGAAGGTTAGTGAGCTTGGCAATGATTTTTATTGTTGAGTTGGTAAATAGTAGGACTCAAAGATCAGCCTGACTGAGATATGATGCTTCCTTGCCTGGGCTGTAGCAGGAGATGTGAGTGCCTGGCCCTTGCTGGCCTTGCTCTGCTGTCACAGGGAGGCTTGTCCTAAGCTTTCTGAAGCTGGCTGCAGGAGCAGCCTCCCTGATCATGCTTCCACTGCCACCTTTCTACCCCCCTGACAATCTTCTCTGAAGTTCCTCACCCAGCCTTTGTGCATGGTAGTGTGGAGTCACTGCTCCTCAGGCTTTCTATGCTTGGTCCCAGTGCTGGCAGAAATCCATCTGAACACCAGAAGTTGTGGGGTTTTTCCCCACAGCATAGCTCAGAGAGCTTGGCCCTCCATGCTAAAGGAGAGAACCCAAAAACTTTCTCCTGTTGGCAGCCCTCAGCCTGCTGCATGGCAGAGAGAGTGCAGCAGGAGGATAACACCACACCTAGCCCTTGAGCACACATAATGTCTAAGGCTTTCTGCCCATACAAGACCATTTCAGCAGTCCTAACTTCAGCTGTATTGCCCCAGTTCCATGCCAACATTCTAGAAACCCATAAACATAAGCAAGCATGCTACACAATTCAAAGCTGTTCACTCCAAACAGGTTTTGATCAGCTTTCCAGTGATATTTTTCTCTCAGAGGCTTCAATAGTCCAGAGGAAATACATTTGACCTACAGCTCAATTCTGAGAGCTAGCATATTGACTTTCTTCCAAGGAGAAGGAACTTAAAAGCATTAATGTCCTCTTTGAACCTTGCTGAGAGGTGACTGTTGAATGGCTGATTGCACTAAGGAATTTTTTCAGTTATCTTTTTAATGGGTTTTTTTTTTAATTGACCTTTTCATAAAATGATGACACAGCATTGTCTTACAGTCACTTCCATCAGTGCTAACTTCCAGACATCTGGCTATTATTTCAGGAGAGAGCAGCAGACAGAAATTGTAGGTTCCTGGGTTGATACAAAAGTGAGTGCTCAGGGCTATAAAAACTTCTGAACACTTTTAATTGATGATGTAAATGAGATGTTCCCACACAGTTTATTATCTGCTGGTGACCTTCTCTGCATTTGAACATGCCAACTTGGATGGCTGTATATGATTTTTTCCAGGGACCCTGGTGGCAGGTATAGTGAAATTCAGAGTCTGTAAGAATTGGTCTTGAAGTTGAGAAACTTAACTCTTAGATCAACAAACTATGTGGTGGGAAAGAGTGTCTGTAACTCCTGGAGGCTGCTCAGTCAGTGACTGATTCATCAATCAATGATTAAGGCTGCAATCAATGATCAAATAGGTCTGACCAACCACTTCTGCACTTCAGCATTTTTAGAACAGTCCAGATGTTCACTCCTTGAATCCAAACTAGAAAGGGAAAGCTGGAAAAGTGCCTGAACCAGAAAGCAGTGACTGAATAATGAGAGGAGCTTGCTGTTAGGATGCCTAGACTTCATTCATGGTCTCTGCATTTTCTGCCCTAATGCCTTCTCTTTGTAAAAGGCACTTCTGTATTTCTTAAGGTGCAGCTTGGTAACTGTGTTTGAAACAGCTTTTCATGTTGTTAGCCAGCCAAATTCACCTTCTCTTTTCAAATTTCATATTAAAATCCATTCTGGTCTTTGTTCTTCTGCAGTATCCTCAGCAGTGTGGCAGTAAGGGACTGGCTTGGAGGCTTTCAATGTTGCTGTTATCAGGACATCAGTCTTAGTTCTATTGACAGGAGCCACACAGCTGCAAACAGACTATGAATAACAATGCAAAAGTCTTCAGGTGCTGAATTCATTTTCTGTTAGAACTGAGCACTTGAATAACAAGGGAAATTATTGTCCAAAGTGAGCTGTGCAGCAGCTGTCAGAAAGGCTGTGACAGAAGGTAGAAATGACATAAAGAATGTGGGCTACAGTCTAGCATGCTCACAGAATTCCCTTCTCTCTTCCAAATGCCCTCTAAGGCTCCATTTTTCTTCCTATTTGAATGGGATGTTGTTCTAGGCAAGGAAACTCTCATTTTGTGCTGCTGATTAGTTGACTCTCTCAGAAATAACGTGCTGCTTCAAGCACAGTCATGAAGAAACTTAGAAACTCTCTTTTTTTCCAGTGTTACAAATGATGCTGATGTCCCTGCAGGGTGCTGTGGGAACAACTGAAGAAGTTTGGAATGTATGTAACAGTACAGGAGGGAGGAGCACACTAGAGGGCTCTTTCTGCAACTCAATCCTCAGGGTTATGGAGGGCACCTAGTCATAATTTCTGTGGCTAAGGATGCCAGGGATGTTTCTGCATGGAGCTATACTCTGGCAAAGCTGAACATGTTAGCAATCTTTGCTGGATGACTTGCATCCAGGCACCAGCACTCCACTCATGATGAGCATCCAAAGCACAGGGTGCAGCCACATGCAGTCAGGTTAGCACCAGCATCTTTTAAACTTCTCTTCTCCATTTGCTTTTTACTGACTAAATGCAGTCTTTTTACATGTCTGACTTTGTGCCCAAAATGTTCTCTACCTAATATCATGAGGTACTTTTAAAGGACTACTGCAAATACTCTGCTGAGCAGTCCTGCTCTCTGTTGATCAATGCTCTGTTGCTCAGTGACAGACACATAAACAAATTCACTTGAATAAGCAGTAGCAAAAGTGCCTCTGAAAGTGGCCCAGAATGCAGGAGTGCAAAACAGCTGTGACCACACTCTTCTTCTGCCCACCACAGTCAGCTGTGGACTGGGGCCAGCCAAGGAAGAGGGAAGATTAAAGCTATTCCAACCATCCACTGGTGTGAATGCCCAGATCCACAGCCCCATCCTCTCATCCTACCATTCTCTGGTAGGAAAGGCACCTCTAGGCAGAGCTACCAGCAGAAGACATGCGGGAGACCCCTGGAACACAAGAAAAGGAAGTGACATCTCCTCTGAACAGAAATTAGACTATGGACACTGGCATCTAAAGTGTTTATTGAAGAATCCAATAGTATAGAGTGCAATAGGATAGGAAAAGTTTTATGAACTAACATAAAAAATACATTGCTGTGACTATTGTGTCCAGAGGATGTCAGGTATGGATAAGACTAGGGGGAATGGATATAAACTAGAGGAGGGGAGATTTAGCTTAGACATTAGTAGGAAGTTCTTCACTATGAGGGTGGTTAGACACTGGAACAGGTTGCCCAGAGAGGTTGTGGAAGCCTCATCCCTGGAAGCTTTTAAGACAAGGCTGGATGGGGCCCTGGGCAACCTGATCTAGTGGCTGGTGTCCCTGCCAGGCAGTGTGGTTGGAACTGGATGATCTTTGAGGTCCCTTCCAACTCTGACAATTCTGTGATTCTGTCCACATTGGGCTGATGCCTCAGGTGGGAGCATATTAAATGCTGTGTGCCTGGGCAACAGTGCTGAAGCCTCTGTGAGCAGAATTACTTCTTGGGTGCCAGTGACTTACCTGGCCATGAGGGAGCCTTAGACACACTGCTGACACATAGACATACAAATGTAATTGTGTCTCCGGAGTGCCAAGTCCCATCCCTCCATGTGCAGTACCTGCAGCATGACAGACTCTCCTAAATGCCCAGCATAAGCTTGGTGCTGCAGCTGGCTGAGGCTTTTGGGTCCTCACCAAATTCATCTCTGACTTGTGCATACATTTATAGTTGTAACTTGTGCAGCACACAGGCATTAATGAGACCTCTCTACCTCTGGGATGTTTTTGCCTGTGCCCCATATCTGCTTCAATAGTTCTAGCATCCCTCCTGCCTTGTAACTATGATCCTGGCTGAGGACTTAATTTTACCAATGAGAGAAGTGAGAAAAACAAGTCTTGTTCCTCAGTGACTCAGAGGAGTCAGTAATCAGTGAAGCATTTACCACACTCTCTCTCCAGCAGTGCTGCAGGCTGAATCCCCTCGAGATCCTCTGCATATCTCTTACTTTGTAACTTTGCCAAATCTTCTCATTATCTTCTGACACCTTTCCCTGAGGAATGTCATTATGAAAAAACAATTTCCAGAAAGCTCTGAGTGGGAGGAGGGAAGGGAGAAGGACAGAAGGGAGGTTTGCATTTGCAATGACTGCTAAAACCTATTTGGTGGACCATTAACCACATCAAGGACTCTTGCTCTGCTGAAAGAGGAGCTCATCAGAGTTGAGCTTGAAATTAAGCAGGGGCAGACTCAGCAAGGACTTGAGCTGTAAAAGCATTCACCTCATAACCCCCAGATTTCAATCTTTTGCTGCATACTTCTCTCCATGTATAAAAAGACAGGTGCTGCTCCTTCTCTCTATATTCAGTGTAGTTTCCCAGGCAATAATACATGCCAACAAACCAGCTCTATTTCTACAGAGCTGCCTCCTCTGAAGCTGAACTGTGCTGCAATGCTCTCTGCCATGCAAGCTGTTCAGCATTCAGTAAAGGCAGCTGTGAAGCCAAGGTAATGCAATCTGGGAATTGCTTAGAACACCACAAGTTGGCTTTCCTGAACTAGGAGAGTTAGGAGTTGAAAGAGCTTACAAATATACTTCTTATATTAATACACCTTCAGAAAAGCTAAAACTTTATAGCAGTACTAAAATCTGGGAAGAAATGTCTTTGTTTTTACATGGACACACTACTTCACCTAACTGGTTTGTCTAGATAGTGAGAACATCCTTACTAATCTTGGATAATAAAAGTATATTAATTTATACTTTTGTTTCTGGCTGTATCAAAAAGGAAAAGGAATGGAAGTTAAACACATCAGGCAATCAGTCTGTACAGCATGCCTTTACTGGAGTTCATTTAATATTTAAAATGTTATTAAAGGGTAATGGAGATTTTAAGAAACAGAAAACAATAGGTAGCCTACACATAAGTACATTGAGAGATTGCAACTTGTATGTCCAACTGATCTACTGAGGGAAGAGCCTGAGGTAATGCAAATTGCCAGGTAAAGCAACAATCTGCCCTGAAGGAGTAACCTGGACTTCAGGGTCTAGACAAATTGCAAATATAAATTCATCCTGGTATAACAATTTGGTTTGGCTTGGGGTTATTTTTATGTGTGTGTGGTTTTGTCTGGGTTTTTTGGTTTGGCTTTTTTTCTTTTGCTGGTGATTATGGTTGCTCCAGTACCAAATGGCTTCCCTATTTTATACAGTCTTCCCTAGCCTATCTGCTTTGTAACAGGCTTGCTCTTTTTCAGAGTTAATGATCTTCCAAATATCTCTTCAACAAGACCAACATTAGGAGCCATGCAGCAGGAGGGTTTAATACTTGATGAACTGAGCTCCCTTCCAAGTGCTGAGCCAATGGAAGTCTCTTCCATTTGGAATAGTTTTTGGCAGATTGCTGCAGCAGAGCTGAGAAGGGAATTCAGATTCCCTGAATTTGTGTCCCATGGATATCCCCTGAAGGCCAGCTCTCCTTTTTAGCTTCAGGTTTTGATGTACAAAAACTCATGCAGACAGACAGTGAGGTTTGGAATGCTGGCAGAGCTAAAAGATTTAATGCAGGTGGAAACAACCCAAAGTCTGCTCTTCTGACAAGCTGGGTATGAAATCTTGAGATACTCCAAGAAATGATCTAGCAGATCATGACATGCTTCCCTAGCCATCTGTCCAAGGCATTGACAGCATCTTCTCACTCCTTACAAAATGTTTCTGAGGTAGGGAACTACAGGCTGCATTTTGTAAGTACTGAGACAGAGGGAAAAGAAATGTTTTGCCCAGAGTTTGATAGAGGCTGGACAAGAGAGACAAAATAATTCCTGCAAATCTCCTCCTCCTAAATACACAGCTGAGGAGAATGTCTCAGTCTCCCCAACTAAAAACCAGCCACAAACTCCTTGGCAATGATAAGCACACATCATGATTTTCATTTCATTTCCATGGGTAATTTGCAAGTGAAAACATTGCAGAAGAGGTGGTTTGGGGATTGTTTGATATATACATGATTCTCCTAATGCTTACATTCCAAACCTTCCCAAGGTTCAATGAACATGTCACTAGCTGGTTAATTAGAGACACTTTACATAATCTGCCCTTTTCAGCAAATGCCAGTGAGTCAAGTTTTTGCCTCCTTATTCTATCTGCTTCATGTCATTTTTGCTGGAAAGCTACACTAACAAGGCATTTCTGTTAGCCTGTCCAAGCTGTCTCTCCTTGCTGAATCCATGTTCTGTCTGATGACAGGGTGCTGAGGGAAAGCCTTTTCAATGCATTTGCCTCTCTAAAAGAAAAAGATCAAGTGATTGAAAACACTTTTCAGTCTCAAAGTCAGACAATAAACTTTTTACCAGTTAAATGCTTCCTCAAAAAACCCCCAACACTCAAACAGTTTCTTCTTCCTGTTTTATATTTAAGCTTTAAACATGTTTTCCTATTATCTATATGTAGGTTTTACTCCATGACAAATGTTAATCAGTCAATAGGAAGCAGCCTTTCTTCTTGTTGTAAAAGGTAATTTAGTAGGTTTTCTTAGCCACCTGTTCAGTTCCCTAAAATCCATGGAACTATCATCTTTCAGAGTACATATTCTGGGTGATTTTTCTGCCCTGCTTCTTGCCAGGCTTTTCCTTCAAAGTTTGCTTTAAAATCTGACCTAGTCATGGAGGATATTTGCCTTGATCAGGTTACTCCCTGACAAGTGGAATCCTGGTAAAATAAAATCCCTCTCATGCAGATTTGTGGCACAGAGGAGGAAGTCCAAAGCTGTATGAATGAACCTTTGGCTCTGAAATGAGTCTTTGACTCTGGATTAAAAGTTTGCATGAAGGCACTTCATCTGCTAAGCAAATTCCCAAGGTGTTCTAAGCAGCATGTGATTCATTTTGCTGGGGCTAGCTAGACTGCATGCATTGTGTTTGGTGCAGATCAGATTTGTTTCTCAGTCTTCACCACTGATTTAATTTAAGACACCTAAAGAAATTAAAATGTTACACTTATTTCTTCTGTACACAGTACTTACTTATTTAGCAGTATTTCTGCAACCTTCTGCTTTGAATTTGTGGCAAGGAAGTAGTTTGGACAAATTAGGGAAGTTAGGGAATCAGTGCCAGCCTTCTCTTCTCTTCTGATAAGAGAGAACCTGCTTGTACTGCTGCTTTCCTGCCTTGTCTGTTAAGGATAATGATACACCTGGGAAACCTGTTTCTCTCTCTTTGTGACATCCTTCTGCCCTGTCAGTGTGGCTTCTCCCTACCCTGCTCCATGCTTCCCTTTCTCACTCCCTGCCCACACCCTTGTCTCTCCATGGAAGATCAGTGACCTCCTGAGACTGAGAGGGACAGAGAAAATCCAGGGAGATGGAAAAGCATTTGTTGAAGGAACATGTTTGTTCAATGAAAATTTCTTCAGCTGTCCAGAGCTATTGATTTTCCCTTTGCTTTTCCTCCTCTTTCTTTCCTCTTCTCCCACACAAGAGACTGAGACTTAAGTGCACAGTTTGACAGCAGCAGGGATCTGGCCCTGGCTCTCCTCTCCTCTCCCACTAAGGACTCTAATCAACACACCTCACTGGTTTGTAGCATTTTGATTCTCTCTTCCTTCACAAAATACTTCTTTCTCAAAAAGCTCTTTGCCTGATGTGTAACTGACAACACAAAGTTTGACTTGCATGGAACAGAAAGCTATCTTTGTGTCCTCTTCTGCTGGAAAGAATTTCAGCTCATTTTCATGGTAGGCATAGGAAATAATTGATTTCTATTTGCCAGATTTCCATCTCATTCATCTGGAGATTGCACCAAACTAAAGGAATGAGAAAACTCTTTTGGACATATGTCAGAGGTCAGTCAAAAGCCCCAGGTGGGTTTTCAGGTGGAGCTGGAATTGGTCCACTTTTGAAGGAGTTGGTTATATTTTCTAAGCATCTGCTGCTCCTGTCTGTTTGGGACAAAAGTAGCCATCATCACAGGGGTTCTGATCATCATCAGTAACATGCTCACATAGCTAGGAAGTGTCTGCAGGACTAATGGGCCTCTGAGGGAGGGGAAGTACCATTTAGAAGAACAGTAATGGCATCTACATTAATTCAGACTGTTCTATCTGTTTCTTAAGTTAGCTTTAATTATAGCTAGCCCTTGACTACATGAGGCCAAATCCTTCAAATGAGATGTGTTAAGCAGATTAATTCATCTGGTGCTTTCAGGATGTTACCACTTCAGCCTGAGGCTTTACCCTCCCTTTTGTCACATCAAATTCTGCACAACCATCCATGCTTTCTAAGGGTTTTCCAACAACTGCTAGAGCATTGGAGAATGGACAATACTTGTATCTCACCTCACTTATGCATGTCTGATTATCCCAGAGAGCATGTTGCAATTTGGGCAGCCTGCCTCACTCACAGGGTGGCAATGGCTGCAGTGACAGAAGTGGCAGACTTAAGACTATTGTTTGTTTTGGAAAGTAGGGCTGTGGGGTGCAGAGAGCATTAGACTTTATAACTCTGGCCTCTAGTCATCTCACAATGACTATTTAAACAACATATGGCAGTCAGCACAACTAATTTTTTCCTGAGTATATGGTTCAAGGCTGAGGAAAAGGAATCAATTAAAGGGAGTGATACACAATTCAGCCTGGCTGGGGCTTTGAATGACACTGTATAGAAAGTGAGGTGAGAAACCAAGCAATTGGTGTCAGCAGGATGCTAAAAACAAAAGAAAGACAAGAGAAAAGAAGGAGAAAGGAAGAAAGAAAGAAGTTTATAAATGGAAAGTTGACCCCAGAGAAGTCCACAGGTTTTCCACAGGGATCCCTCAGCAACAGGTGATATTTGCTCCTGTCCTGAAGAATAACCATCTCTTTGCTCTATGGGTCAGGATGGAACAAATCCCCAAATCAAGCAGGTAGGACATTTGTTCCTTATTGGCTTTTAAATGCAAGACTGATGATCTGTAAACAAAAGCCAAAGAAAGAAGATCCACTTTTTGCTTTTAGGAAGAAGTTTGAATGGTTAACCAGTAGTTAAGTTAGGATTTATCTAAACTGACTGAGCCTTTACATGAAGTATAAAGACTATTTTCAGAGCCCAACACTTGATAACCCTGTTTTGGGTAGCACTAAATTTAACTTCACATGTCTCTTTTTCTTCCTTCAGCAGCATACTGAATTACTTACAGAACACTGAACAATTTAGAGGATAAGACTAGGATGTCCTGAGCACCAGACTAATCTACAACATATTGTGGCCTAATTTTCCACTGGTGAAGAATCTATTATAGAGGCAGGATCTGAATCCTGTAACTCCCTGCTGGACCTACAGCATGCAGAGTTGAAGAGTAGAACAGAGCAATTTCCTCACACTTTCACTTGCTATTGTTTCATCATTTCTTTGACTTGAATGTATGTCTTCAAATAGGTAATCTTCAAGAGGTTTCAAATTGGTATAAATTAAATGTCTGCTTCAACAAAACCATCTTGAAATGTTTAATCTGAAAAGACAGATTGTAGCTGGAGATCATTAAGATCAAAATGAAATGCCAGGATCTACAGGAGCTAAAAGCCAAGAAGACAAAATACAGTGTGGAAGGGAGGCAATTTTCTTTGACAGAGCTGCCATGATAACCTAATTGAGAATCTAAATACACCTGCCAGTTGGCACTGGTTACAGAGGAGGACTAGCCAATACTGAGCATCTTCAGTCAGGCTTCCTTTCACAGCTCTGCTTCCTTTGGCCCACACAGATACAACTGGTAGTTTAACCAAACTGCCCCTGCAGCTTGAGCCTTTGCTGGGAAGGGTGATTTGCCTGTAGGTTATGCACATACTTCAGTAACTTGTGATCTTTGGCAGCTCTCCTGAGACAAATATATGATGAGTTTATTCATAGAACAGCCATGGTATGACACAAGACCTGAAACATCTGATCTTCAGGATCACTGACTTACATCAGTCCAAAAAATCAATGATCTGCCAACACCCAGACTGGGCATTTCAGCTATTTTCTGTACATTTTAGACTCCAAGAGCAGACACTGCCTTTTGCTTCATTGCTATTCATTCTCTATAGTGACATTGACTGACACACCACTGAGCTTGCTGCTAGCAAAACCTGAGGATGTCTGAACCTATTTGGTTACTTACAGGCTTCAGAGAGTTACATTTACTGGGAAAAAATCTGATTCTCCACGACATTGATCTGATTTTGTATCTGTAACTGTTCTGCTAGTGCAGCTGGGGACTCAGCTCCCAGTGGTCCAGGACATCCTCTGTGCCCAGATGAAGCTCAGACCCAACCCCTAAGAAGTGCTCCTTGTGATTTTGATTGCAGACACATTTACCTAGCCAGCTTTTTTCTTCTTCCTCTTCTTTTCCCCCAAGTCTTAAGAATGGCTTTTATCTTAAAGGCTGCATTAGGTGTCCTCAGCACTGCCTCCCTGGGGCATATCTCACTGCCCTTGGAGCACCCAGATAAATACTGTCTGGTTAAAGTGCTTCAGAGCAGCTGAGCAGAAACCTCTCCTATAGATTCTTCAATCCTTGCCACTGACAAGGCCCCAGGGGATGGCTGATTCATGAAAGACAAACTTCTCTGAATCTAGGAATTCCTCAAATCAACCCTCAGCAGCGTTTGCCTTGGCAACTTCCTCTCAGAGAAGCTGTTTTGCAAGCCAGTGCTTGCTTTTGTCTGTCTTCTCTGATGTCTTCAAAACCAGGAACAGTTGCTCAACCTCCCTGGAGCCAGAACAGTCCTGATTGGCAAGCAAAAATCTAAGCAATAAAATGAATCTCCTCATGTAGCACTTGCAAGTTTAGAACTGTATTTCTAGGATGGTTTAGGGGAGGCTTCCTTTGGCTTACAATTGCATTCTGATATCTCTTTCAGTGAAGTTCACCTCTGTTGAATAGATGTTTTCATGTGTAAAACAGGCCCAAGTGATAGCCCCCTGCCAGTCCACTCCAGAAAGACCAAGTAATCACCAGGACACATTTTGGATAGCTTATGGCTTCAGTAGACAGCAGCATCTCTGACAAAGGAAAGCCATGCACTTTTTGAGTTGGAAGATGACTTCAATAAGTGAAAGGATATCAAGCAAATAATGAACAAGGGCACAGATATATATTTGGAGTCTACATGCCCAAAGATGATGGCCAATGGGGAGTCTGCAGCCAGGGAAGGAGATCATGGTGATGTGGAGAAGCAGGATGTCTTGCAGAGATGTCAGCCACTGTGGGAAGGCAACCAAACAGCTTCCACTCCTACTTGTTTGGGGCTTCTTCTTGGGACTGTGAGCCTTTCCAATCAGTTAAATATGCCTATGGGCTCCACTGAGGACCACCAAAGCAGTCTTTCCATAGCAGGAGTCACAGCAGATGGAGCTCATGTGGCTGAGTGGCAGCTCTAGGGTTTATGGCAATTGGAAGAGCCACAGGGAGGAGCTCATGGCAATCTGAGAGAAAAACCCTACTGGGGTAAAACTCACCCTGGGATTCATCTTAGTGGGATGTGATTTGGAAAGCAGAGACCATGGCACAACCAGATAGCATGCAGCCTGCCTTCAGGCTGGCAACATGCACATTGCCAGGGCAGGAGAGTTATTCAGGGTCTGGGGCTCTGTAAGTACAGTCCTCTGCCCTTGTAGGGCAAAAAAATATAACACAAGGAGAAGAGAGAACAACAAGAGAAAACAATAAATAGAAAAATCCCCTGCAGCAGAAAGTATTTATTCTCCAAGAAGACCCAACAGGGGCTAGCAAGTGACAGGACCCAAAGTGAAGCTGTCCTTTCTGCCATGGGAAAGGTGAGGGCCATAAACACTACCCCATCCAGAGCCTCACAGTTCTTTCTCCATGGGAGCTGACTTCCTAAACCTCTCATGGTAGTTATGACAGCCCTTTTATAGCTCCTTGAAATCAGACTGTCTGTGAAGAACTTAAAGTGCCTCTCTCAGGCCACAATCCCCTGCATGGCTGAAGCAGACACAGTGGGAAGAGACAGCTGGGAGGTCCTCCTTCTGGAGGACACGGCTGGGGGTCACTCCCTCCTCCCTTCAAGTTTGACTGGAAGGCTGTTTTCACCTTGAAAAGTGCTCAGGGGAGTTTTTAAGGCCAAGGCATGCTTTGTTCCCAGAGCAGGACAGAAGGTTCATCCTTTAAAGGGTGGCTGTTGTGCTCATGCATACACTCAGCAGCCTACAGCCAAGCCACTGGGCTTGGAGGAATTTGTTTTCACCATTAGAAGAGAAAGGATCTGCAGCAGCCAGGCTCTCCTTAAGAAAAAGCTGGAGATGATACAGTAGAAAGACTCTACTAAAAGGTACAAAAACCAGCCCTTTTCTTCCCAGGAGGATAGAAAGAGAAATGACCCCTGCCTTCATGCAAGCAAAGGCAGTGTAGTGCTCTCCAGTTATTTTGTGGTACTCCTTCACCCTGCTCAGTGTTGAACCACCAGTGCTGAAGCACCTCTCCTCAGCTGAAAGAAGACTGCTACCCTTGCAAGATCAGGAGTTGCATTCTCAGTAGATAATTCCCTTTTTCTTTTTTCCTTCCCCATTTTGACAGCCAGACTGTTTGTGATTGGATTTCTACAACATAGTCTAGACTTGAATTTCCATTCCTATACTGACAGGAGGGAGTTATAGCATGAGGCTATAGTCATCAGGCATATGTCAAAGCTGCATGGTCAGAAGAGGCCCCAGCTGACCTTTCCCAACACCCCATATTGCTTCATTTGATTGCAAATCACTGCAAGGCTAATGGGGTGCCCCACTTCCCTCTTAGCATGTCAGAAGGTAAGAGAAGCACCTCATGCAGGCAAGCACATATAGATATTGCAGTCACACTTCTCTGGGGTGACCACTGCTGCCTGGGAGATGGGAAAATAAAAGAGTTTCTTAATGAAGAGAGACTGCATTTGGCAGTTTCAGCTTCCCATATTTCTTTACTCCCTCCTTTGCAGGCTAGGGACAAGACTTCACTTTTTGAGAGGAGTTAAATCAGTTTCATTTTGGTTTAAATATAGATTTTCTTTTAAATAAATTATGAATAGGACAAGGCATTAGATAAATGCAGAACTTTCCTTTTAGCTGGAATTTTTTTCTGAATTAGTTCTGTGTGAAACTCACCTATTTGCCCTTGAACACATGGAGTAAAGCAAACCTGACCAGAATTTCATTCTGACATGCAAACCTGAATCTTCTCCTTCTGAAAAAGGTTAGTGTGCAACATCACACCTTTATGAAATTGCTTCTTTTCCCTCAGGGTTTTCTGTTGCTTTTGTCAATATTACAAACCATTCCTTAGAAATCTGAGATCCCTTTCCTATGCTTTGTTCTCCCTCTAAGAAAATTAAATGACCTTTTCTGTTTCAGGAGGAGTGTGGATCAGCTCCACACAGAGCAGAGCTGCTCAGCCATGAAATAAGAACTGTAGATAGAGTTTATGAAGATGATCCTCTTGTGGAAGCTTCTCTTTCCAGAAGCAGAAGGGTAACAGCATGAGGTATGTACCTGGTCTGGCAAAGAAGGAAGCCATCACCCCTAAAGAACCAGAGTCAGTTGCAAAAGAGCTTCTCACCTAAATCCAGCTGTCATAAATCATTGCAGTATCTTTGAGTAACAGCACCCCAGTAGGATATCTTGTCTCTTTTGATCTCTTCTTTTATTATGTCTTTGCAAGAACAGTTGTCTTCTCTTGTTGTGGACCCTGAGGTCCCACAGTCCCTAAATTCACAGTAAGAAGGTTATCTCCTATCACACTCCAGTTTATCAGCTTGATCCACTTTTCTGGATATATCATTTTCTTGCTATCAAGCAAATCTCTAGTAAGATTTTTGATGATCATTTTTGGGGGGGGGGGGGATATTCTAATCTCACAGAGGGAACACTGCAGCTCTGAGACAGTCCTACTACAAGTGCCTAAGAGAACTTAGCAGGGCCATGTCATGCAGGGTAGCATAGTAACCTGTAGCACAGAAGGGTGACACTGGTAGTGTAAGTATCCTAGTCATTAGCAAAAGCTAATAATCTTTGTTGGCAATGATGTAAACATGTTAGGTAAGTATTCACATACCCAATAACCTTTCTGAGGAGGCACTTAACTTCCCAGCCTTACAACAAATCTCCTCCCTATTAATGTGGTGTGAGCCTCTGGGGCACTGGATAAGCAACGTGGAAGGCCCATGGGCAATTGCTGGTTGAGCAAACACAATTAAGCACATAAGAGCTGAAACCATGTCAAGTTCATGGATTTCAATTAATAGAACAGAAGTGACTGAACTTAGCCACTTTTCTCCCCATAATACAGGGTAAAGCATCCATAGAGAGATATAAAAGCCAGTGACCAAAGTCTCTGAGGCTGGTGTGGTTTCATATTGCTCTGGAATAAGTGTTTGTCACTGATTGTGGGAGCTGTTTCCCCTATCTTAATAGCAAAGTTTAAGTTGTGGGGTAAGCCTAATGAGGTCTGGAATTCTTCCTGACCTTCCAAGTGCTGTGTATTGATCCACCAGGGTTGGGACAAAGCATGAGGAAGAAGTCCAGGGCAGGGATGTGAAACTGTAGGGGCTCTTCTTGATTCCACGAGGATGACAACCACTGCTCTGCACCATGCACTCTGACCCTCATCAGTCTTTAGGGTAGAGACATAAACATCTGCTCCAAACTCCATCTGTGGGGGATGCCAGCAAAGCTTGGCCGTGGTTGGCATGTAGCTAAGCTGGAAAGGCACTGCTGAAGGGGAAGGTCCTTCTCCTCCTCATCCCAGCCCTCACCTTGGGATTCACCTTGTATCATCACTGCCCTTGTAAAACACAGAGTTTAAATAAGAGGAAAGAAACCTGTGTGGAAGGAAAATCAGTCAGTAGCAGGAAGACAGAACATAATAAGAACATCATAAAAACCTCATGAATTTTGTGTTATAAATATGTGAGTTGAATTCAATGCCTAGTGGCATGCTGAACAAATACCTAAGTGCAAAATGTAGGAAACAAATCTCAGTGCTGGGTATAGCCTACAGTGTTTTTTAAAAGCAATAAGATAGAACTACTAACAAGTACTTCAAACCTTCTTGTGAACACCCATGTGCACCCACAGTACAAACCCAACACACATGCCATGCTGGGAAAGCACAAGAGTTGCCTTTAAAAAGCCCCCAGGAAGGATCAGTGCACAACAAAAGACATTGCATTGAATGTGTAGAAAATATAGAGTGATGTGAGAGATGGTGGCTGGCTTTCCTGGTAGGATGTTTAAAGAATGACTTCAAATGCTGAACCAATGATGGATATTTTTTTTCCAAAGGAAAGGGGGAAGACACATGACTGCTCTTACCACTCCTGTCTGCTCTTCTCAACATCTAAGCAAAATGGGAGAGAGAGAACAGAATCAATTTTTGGTTTATTTTCTTCCCATCCCCCCATGGGTTAATAGCACATAATGCTGTATTTAGTGGGCATTTACAATTTGAGCTCTTTAGCATATTGTCACAAGGCTCCATGAAACTGAAAAACCCTTAGTCTGTCTCCATCCTGACCTCAGCCTATTGCTTTCTTTAACTCCTCCTGTGCTGTGTGCACTGAAATCCAAGACCATAATATAAGAGCCAGCTTTACTTTCTAGTTAGTGCATGGCTTGTAAGGATGGTGTTCAGCCACAGTGCTTACCATTGCCATCAGTAACATTTGAGATGGTAAACACATTAAAAAGAAAAAAAAAGGAAGGAGAAGGGAAAAGCAAAGGGAGAGGGAAAGAGGGGAAAAGAAAGAAAAAGGGAAAGGGGGAAAAAAAGGAAAAAGGGACACAAAGGGGGAAAAGGGGAAGAAGAAAGGGAAAAGGGGGAAAAAGGATGAAAGGGAAAAGGGGGGAAAAAGGGTAAAAGGGGAAGGGGAAAGGGAAAGAGAAAGGAAAAGGGAATCCCACCCAGGGAGGATATCACAGCTCCAGGGGAAAGGAAACAGAAATAGAAAACGGGGCAAACCACACCAAAAAAGTCTGCCCCCCGCCCCCGGTTGCGCTTGCTGCCTGTGCCGGCGGGGTCCGTGTGAAGGTTGCCGCGTACTCACATGGCGGAAGATGCGCACCCGGCTCCGCGCTCCACCGCCATCCTCCCTCCCTCCCTCTCCCCGCGTCGCCGACACCGCTCGGGGCAGGGACGGGACCGGGGACGGGAGCGGGGGTTGTGCCTGGGTGGGGGCAGAGCCTCGGCCACCATCTCGGAGGAGGCTGGAGAAGAGGCTGCAAATGCTTCTTGGCAGCCTTGAGGTACGTGGAGCGGCTGTCCCCTTGTGCCCTGCAGCTCCCTTGGGCTGTCTGCGCCGTGCTCCTGGCTGAACTTGCTTTCTCTCCACGGAAGGAACTCGGTTCTTGCAGTCTGTCAGGTCAAGCTTTCATCATCCTTTTGGCTGCTCTTGCCTTCGTTACGGTCACTGAACGCGCTCGGGAGCCCCAGCAGCGTGCTGGGGAGAGCTTGTCCTTCCACGTGGCTGCTGCGGACATCAGGAGAAGCTGTGCTCTGCACGGTCAAAATAAGGTCCTGGAGTAGAATATAACCTGGCCAAGAATGAGGAGCTGAGGGGATCTGGGAGTGCTGCTGTTCATGGATGGGGCAGGAGAAGGTTCTGCAGGGGGAGGGCAGCTGAGGAGGAGGTTGCTGGGGTGAGGGAGAAAGCTGATCTGAGTGAAGCCCCCAAGTTATTCCAGACAGGTGCCAAGAGGTTATTATTGCATGAATGTTGAGTACATGGGCATGGTGTGGCAGGAGCTTTGGTTCTGTTTTCCCAGGACTTTCCAATGGCATTCCAATTATACATTTATGTTAGAGTGAAGTTTTGACTCTGAAACACCTTCAGAAAAGCCTCTGCTGTGGTGTGATTGTGACTTGCTGTGTGTGGATCTTCCTGCTTCTTCCACCTCCCTTTCCACGTTTCAAAGGAAAACTTGAGAAAGGGGAGAGAGAACTTGTCCAAAAGGAAAGAGAAAGCATTTCACAGGTTAAGAAATGGTTATCTCAGTTCCTAGAGATGGCTTGAAAAAGAGATGGTAAAATTATCTCAGGCTATTTTTGCTTTTTAATAATACTGGAAGACTTTTATTTAAGCTGATTTTTATGATGGGAGTGAGGGAATCTCACTCTCCAGACAGAGAAAAGAGCCCAAGGGTTGTCTCAGCAGACTGTAGAGGGACATGTTTTTGTTAGCCTTTATAACAACACCTGTAACAATTTAGATATTTAGCTTTACTGACTAATTGTTATCTTGGAATTAAGACTTCTGTTGAGAAACTAGTGTCTTTCCCTTTGATGAATTAGTCTTAACATTCACTGTGAATGCATTGTCTAGAGAAATCTTTCTCAAACACAGTAAGAAAAAAATGGTGTAATCCTAAGGTTTTTGGGGCAAAAGTTAAAATACAAGAAGCAAAAATAACCCCTAGGCCTTTTATTATATTTGAAAGCATTATTTCCAGTATTAAGGACTTACTTGCAAATCACCTTTGCATGACATAGAAGACTGTGGAAGCACTAAGTAGTCATTTCTGAGACTTTAGTGTTCAGATTCAGGTAAGCCAACAAATCTGTGAGTAGAGCATATGTGGAACTTACTGGTGATACTTTTTTATGCCACTTCAAAATTGTTTGAAGTTATTATCTCAATTTTAACAATAGAAGGAGGCCTGGGGGTTTTTTTCTCCTTTTTCTCCTTTCTCCTTTTCCCCCTTTTCCTGCTTTTCCTTCTTTTTCTTCTTTTTCCTCCTTTTTCTTCCTTTTTCATCCTTGTTCCTCCTTTTTCTTCTTTTTCCTATTTTCCCCATTTTCCTTTTTATATTTTCCTTTTCCTTCTCCTTTTCCTATTTTCCTTTTCTTCCTTCTCCTTTTCCTCCTTTTCCTTTTCCTTTTTCCCCTTTCCCTTTCTCTTTTCCTTCTTTCCCTTTCAAGCTGTAAGTGTGCATCCTTTCTGTGGGAAAGATTTTAATCTGAAGAGTCAGCCCCTCACATCAGGATGGGCTTCTTGGAAGTGCCTTCTGTGTTTGGAGGGTTGAGCCCTGGAGAAGATACAATATTGCAGTGGGTCAACATCAAACAAGTAGGGGAAAAAATAGGTATTCAGATCCCTCAGGTTGTTGGAAAATTGTACTCCTGATTATTAGTGCATGTCAGTGACTTAAATTGTTACTTACTAGGACATTCCTTATAAATATGATACCAGCAAGAACAGCCACAGGCATTTCCCAGTTAGAATAACAAAGACTATCAAACCAAATGAAACATTTGCTATTTAAAGTTTCAGATCTCATTTAAAAACAAGCCAAAAAAGGATGCTTTTGTGAATCTCCTCACTGCCCACGTCAGGGAACAGTTTGCCTGGATGAAAAGTTGCAAATTTGGAAAAGGTCAGAATTTCATTTGGGTGCTAATCAGGAATTCTGATGTACTACAAGAGGACCTGGCTAATAAAGTTATTTCCCTCCCCTTTGGATATAAATTAGATGGCTCAATATAGATATTTCTGATGGAGTTACATTGGGGTTTAATTAGCTTAGTTGTAGATTTTTATTACCCTCCAAAAATGGGACCCCTAAAAATCCCCAGCACTTGTGACAATTATTGCCAAACATGGCAGTATATCAAGGGATAGGGAGTTCATCTCCTAGAAATCTTAGTCACAGATTATCACCCTGTTATGCTGGATGCTAAATAGTTGCAGGACAAAAGACAAAACTCACTGGTGAATGAGACAAATCACATCACTTTTGTTTAAAAACCCCAAACACAACCAGAATGAAATTCCACCTCCCCTCATATATCCTAAATATATGTCTGCTGCTCTTTACCTCAGACCATCTCCTCAGTAGTTAGGGAGTGATAAAAGCACATATCCTGAAGACAATGAAGTTATACTGTCCAGTTCCTGTGATAATGCTGCCAAAGTAATGATTTGGTTAAATTTCCATCATATTTTCCAGGAGCAGTGAGTCTGACTCCCATAAATCCAGATTACTGACATTATTGGCTGGGAGAGTGCACTCATTGCATTGGGGATTCTATCATAAAAAGACTACCTTCAAAAGGTCATTGGGATCTGACATCTAATTAGGGAATGTTCTCAAACTTGCTTGCTATTCAAACATGGAAAGTGGGTGCAAATGGAATTGTCTTAGGACAGAGAGAGTTTGTTGCTATTAAAGTATTTTCCATCTTAAAATAAAAATAGATCACTAAAAAGCTATTCCATAATCATTGTAATAGTTGGCTGAAATGAATCTAAAGTCACAGGGTTCTGTCTCAAACAAAACTCTTTTCCTTGTTCAGAAGCCTCTTTTAAATGTTATTTATATATATATAAGGAGTTGATTATTGAAAATTAATTAATCATTGCTGCTTATAGGCTCAGAAAACACTGCCCTTCACTTAGAAATGGGAGCATTTTCACTGGAATAGGATGTTTTTTGCTCCCCCCTCATTCCTAATTGATACTAAATGCTATGTTAATCTTTATTGTCAGTCATCCTGTTGATGCCAGGCTGCCTTACCCAGCTCTATATAGCCACTGCAGCTGTGCCATCTTGTGGCCTGCACTTAAGCTTGTAATGTTCTGGAGCTGGGAAATTCATCAGGAGTGCAACAGCTTGTCACCAGCCCCAGCCAAGGTGGCAGGAATGCAATGGCAGCCCTTAAGCAGTGGAGCCAGCACTGTGTCCAGCAGAAGGTGCTTCACAAATGCATGCCCTGCTCAAAGCTTTAGGTCTGCAGGCTCCTGGTTTGGTGTGCAGGAAGAGCAAGGGCTGTCATTATCCTAGTGTCCAGAGGTTTTTTGACCTTCAAAATGCATGCATGTCCTAGCTAGAGTCTTAATAATTCATAGCCAAACTGTGAGTAAGCTTTTCTAGAAGATCCCCTGTTTTTAACCCAGGCAGAGGGTTTGTCACCAACTCCCTGCTGTTGCAGTTCAGCTGTGATCTGGATGTTGGCTGGAGTGAGTTACTATGAGCTTGTTGCTCTTCTTGTTCCCATTATTTTTGCTCCTTGTGTTTAGGAGCAGCAGCAGCTGGATCTACAGGGGCCAGACAGATTTGATTCCACTTTCATTTCTAACTGCAGAGCAAAGAAACTATTGCTTCTGATGGAGGAGTAGCCTTTCAATCCCAGTGTTAATAACCTGTGCCTAGAGAGCAGTCTCTGCCATTGAGAGAAGAGATGCTTTTACTTACTGCCATATAGTTTGGTATCCTTTGAGCTTCTGTGTGTCCAGCTGCAAATTAGAAAAGCCTTATGGCTTCTGCTGGATTCTTTTTCCTGCTGCAGAATGGCAGTGTTCAAGGTGGCCCTTCCATCTGTTGGTTAGCTACTGTCCTAAAACTGCATGTGCTTTTATTTGCCTCTCCTGGGAGATTACCTTGCTCCCTGATAGGCAATTTGTTTGGGGGTTTTTGTTTTATTTTGTTTGTTTTTCTGTTTTCCAGCCTAGACATACTCATTGCCAGTTTATTCCCATGTCTTGCTGTGTCAGCTAAAAAGTCCTTTGCCTTCCCTGGTTTGGTCTTGATGGCTTTATAGAGAATAATTGCTGCTTCTTTCAGGCTTGAGTTTGCTCACCTGAGTTAGTTAAACTCTTTAGTGTTTCTATCATTAAAAGAAGCTGTGGGTTCCCTCCTCATGTTTGCCTTTTCTGCACTGGTTCACTTTTTCTTCTCTGTTTCAAAGCAAGGGACAAGGGTTTTATGCCATCTTCCAGATGCCTTCCTCATAAAGAAAATGTTCTTCTGTGTTTTCTCCTCTTTGTGGCCTATGAGGGCACAGACCCCAGTTGCTGATGGTAATCAGAAACAACTTTATTGTTCCAGCAGCTGGAATTTATACCCTCACACAGAAAGGATAATGACCAATTACCTTCATACAGAAAGGGACAATTAGTAAGTAAGACCTTCATCCACAAATTATACTGACCAATTAGCAAGTGACACTTTCATACACAAAGGATGCTGACCAATTAACAAGTCACACTTAGTAGATAAAAACAACTACCACAAATGGGATAAAAACAGTGCACTACAGGGACATGTAAATGTGATAAGACTGACACTGTGAGCTGGGGGGAGGATAGCATGCTAAAAGTGTGCAGGGTGTCAAGGACCCTGTGTGCAGCTGCAAGACTTCTGCTAGCTGACTCCCACTCTCTCTCTCAGGCTAAACTCCTTTCTTGTGAGAAACCGACCTCTGCCTTGTCTGGTTTCTCTCCTGTAGGAGCCTGGCCCCTGCAGCCTATGATGGCACACCACACCTCTTTGCTAGAAGTAGCTCAGACAGTACTTCCTAGGTACCTTTGCTTCTTTGAAGAGAAATCCCTGGTCCACTGCCTCCCCAAATGATGAACTCCCAGTCTGTCACACAAATCTGGTTGTAGGTCCAAAGGGCAGGCACTTAAAACATATTTGATGGAATCTCATCACACTGCTGTGACTCCATGCTCTATAGCCCTCTAGTTCCTCCTAAGTGAAACTGCAGCCTTCTGCTTTGTCACACCTGCAATTTCAATTAAAACCAACATTTTAAGGTTATAAACAAAAGCTATCTTTCTGTGTTCATGGCTTGCTTCCACCCAGCACAGGAACCTGGGTTTTTTTACCAGTTGAAAGATGACCTGACAGTGCTATCAGTTGGACTTGAGTTGTGTTTTTATGGGCTTGTGAATCTCTTTTGCAAGCTTCTGTGCTTGAGGAGAAGTGAGAGGCATCACCATCCCTGCACTGGCTGGATGAGGATTTCCCCAGGAGGAAGGGAAGGAGCTGGTTCCCACCAGCTGGGTGATGCAGCTCAGGGTTCAGGGCAGTGTTGCATTCCTTTGCTGAGCAGCCCTGGAACAGCTGGTGAAAAACATCCCTTGGGAAGCTATGGGACTGGGAGAAGAGGAACAGTATAAGTACTGTTAAAAAAAGATGTCTAAACCTACCACAGGTCCACTAGGATCTTTACTGCTAACTTCCTTCCAGCATAGTAATTTTCCTGTCAACAGACTCAGATTGTCATCTGCTCTGTTCCAAACCTCATGAACTTTTATGGTTCTTTTATCAGTTCCTTTATCATTCATCTAACAGATACAGTCTCAAGTGGCAGCACATTAACTGTTTTCCTGAAGTTGAGATAGATGAGATCTGTATTTCCTATTCAGATCTCTTACACATCAAAGAAGCTTAGTCTGGCATGATCTACCATTGGTAAACACATGCTGCCTTTGATCTCATTTTCTGTTAACCTCTGGGAGCTAAAATTGTAATAGATGTACAGTGCTTCTAATTAGAAATCAGAGTTCCCACGAGTCTCATTTGGATTCCTGCTTTAATGTTTCCTTTTTGTTCCCTTCACATTTGCTTATACATTCACCAGTGTCAATGTGAACATAAACAAATACAGTCTGTTCCTGAGAAGTGGGAGATGAACAGCTGGGCTGGCTGAATAGATCAGGTACAGCCTTGGGAAGTGCTGCAGTCACATCTGACATAAGCTGCAGTGCAGAAGACAAGACAGGAATATCATCTGCAGAAGGTCCTAGAAACTAGAGGTCTCCCTGACCCAGGTGGGCTGCTTGGCACAGCCAGGGGCTGTCCTCAAAAGCAAATCCTCTGCCTCAATGAGCCTTGCTGCTGACTCTGAATAGCATGTGGCTCTCAGGTTTTGATTTTAAACAGCCTACTCTTGTCTTCACTCTCAGACAGCTGTTATTCTTCTCTTCTCTGTTGCAGTTTTGCTGTAAAAAGGATACAAACCCCAAACTGCTTGCACCTGGTGAGCAAAATGCCCCAGGCTGCAGGCACACTCTGGTCTCCCATCTGAATTTTAGTCTTTCATGAGAGGAGTGCTCCTTCTTTAATCTAGAGCTCAGTTTTTACACTGCAGCCTAATACTGTCTAGCCAAAAGCCTTAGGGAATTTTTGCCAGTCTCTCCTAATTACAGTGCTAGAACAACATCTTTTCAGCAAATATGCTTTCTTCTGGCCAGAAGCTGGTTGAATAGAATAATAATAATATTTGAACAATCTTTCCAGCTTCCCACATTAGTGTTTGCTCAGCACTAAACAAATAAATCAGCAAACATGCTTGTGAATTTAACAAAAGTTGTAAAACATGAAAATGACTGACAAATACCCAGATCACTCTCCCTTAAGATGTAAACAGAACAGGAGATTTATGCATCCTTTTCAGAAGATAGAGTTGATAAATCTCTGATTTATGTCTTGAAGTATAAACATGGTGCCTATGTCAACTCATTTGGAGTTGGTTTACATAAAACCCAGGATTGGGATCTGAGGAAAGAGCATGAAGGTGGTTTGAAGAGCATCACTTCTTTGTTTTATTGCCTTTGTCATTTCCAGGGAGTTTCTGAAATGAAATGCTTTTGAAATTCTGAGTCTGACCTAGCAAGCCATTAAAAGAAGAGATTTAAAGCTGTGCAAAGCTACTCTCCTCTTCCCCTCTGCATGACATTCAGCAATTTTGCTTAGTCTTTAGAAAGCTGTGGTGCATAGAAAGAGATTTACCAGTCACATCTGGTTCCCATCTTATATCCTTCTCCTCCTCCCCATTCTGTACTTCAATTGTGAAATTGGAAGGACATGAACAGGTTAAATGAGAGCAGTGGGAGTAAAATGCATACATGTACAAACTCTATGTGCACAGAGAGCACTGCCCAGACCAAGCCTTTCTCTCTGTGCCCAGAGAGCATTGCCCACAACCAAGCCTTTCTCATGGATAAGAATTTGGCAGTTAATAAGGGTTAGTAGTATTTGTTGTGTATTTGATTGAACAGTTAACAGGATGATGACCTAAGATACCTCTGAATGGGCTATTAATTTCTCCAAACCAGGAATTAAAGGCAGGAATGTGCTTACACAGAGAGTGCTCTCCCCATTGGCCATATCCAGACAAGGTTGTGTAGTGTTTGGAGGAGCTGGCATGGTCTGTTGGGTGCTCCTCTCTCCTTAGTAGCACTTTAAGTTTATCTGAGTCATTAATAACTCAAAGCTGTTGGCTCCTGATTCTGTTTCTCAGCTTAGGAAGGGACTGAATTATCAGAAAAGATGATGAGAAGGGAGCTTTAATTCTGCTGAACTTAAGAAGGAATTCTATGATGGATACAATGCACAAAAAATTCCCAAGTGCCAGATTTAATCCTTTCTCTCTCTGTCCTTTCTCAGCACTTGTCTGGATGAGAAAGTTGATGGAGAAGTATGGCAGCTATCCTTTTGCCCTTTTAGTTTTGTATTTGAAGTATTCACAGGATCTCAAGGGATATTTATTTATCTAGAACTAACAGACAAATTCCTCACAGCCCCAGGGCTTTTGTCCAGAGGAATCTCTCCCTTTGGCTGCCTCTGCATTTATGTTATCCTCATGCCAGCTTCCTTCCCATGAACCTTCTTGCTTCAGACTACAAAGCATCTTATGGACCACTGTGGTTCTGACCAGCCTTCCTACCTGCCTGCTCAGCAGACATATCAGCCTGGGAGGTGTCATGCAGCAGAGGAACATCTACACTGAATTTAAGGGTAGCTGGTGGATGAGTTCTATAAACTATCCTTTCAGGTTTTGTAGCTCAGGCTGAAAGGGTCTCTGCTGTCCTCCTTGGTTCTTGCACATGGCAATAAAATGGCCATTTAGGGCAGAGTCCTTTACCTCTCAGCAGAGCCTTAATGAACAGCTAAGTTTTACCAGCCCTTCTTGCTTCATGTTGCCAGCAATGAGGAATGTAGAGGCAGTTGCACTTTGCAGGTGGGTCTGACTTGAAGGAGGCAAATTATATCTAAGATATTTTTAAGCCACTAAAGCAGCCTTAAGTAAAAGAAGATCACCACTGTCTGTGGGAGCCTGGCAACAACCACTCTGCTTCCCCTGGGCTAACTAAAGTAAGGGCAAAGCTGTGTCTGCAGAAGATTAAGACCCTGGGCTTGTGGGAGAAGCTGTGGCCAGATCTCACAGGTCTCACTGACTGGCTGGGGTGCCAGGGCTGCAAAGAGGGAGTGCACCCTCTCCTCCTCCCAAAGACAGTGTGCATTGTTTGCTACAGAGGTGACACACCTACAGAATGTGTTGGTCTCCACTTCATGTCCCCACTGTGCTTCTGCTACTATTACTTCTAACATCCTCCTTCAGGGGGAGAATCCCAGTCTGCAGAGTGCCTACTCTCTAACCTATCTCCTTGCAAAGGTCAGATTTGCACCTGTGTGCTCAGTAAGAAATGTCTGTCATCTCTGGTAAATAAGCCTTGAATCTTGTGTTTGATTTTATATTTGCTTTTCTTTTCTTTCCTGTCCTTAAGAACAGATGTTGGCTGCCAATCTACCAAAACCAGCCTGGCAAATACCTATCAGTGCTTACCTCTGAGAGTTTCCCAACCACAAATCTTTTGCTTCAACTCCTTTTAGCCCTCCTGCATCCTACCTGTAGTTGCAGCTGAGCATCTTCTCCTTGTCTTTGGGAAAATGGACATCAGCTAAAGGAATTCTCCATCCTCTTCACTTGTAAGAGCAGACAGGGAAGTTACACAACAGGTCTGCAATGCAACTCCATCCTCTCTCTCTAATTCCTTATTAACCTTAAGAGAACCAAATCATTTTCTCACCATGCTCCAAGGACATCCACTCTTTGGAAAGCTTTTTCCTGTTAATTGAGATGCTGTCTGTGTATTTTGCAACTTGAAGTCTCACTCCTCCCTCCTATTTTTTTTTTTTTAGCTAAGCTTCTTTGCCTAATCTACCCATTTCTCTCTGATCACCTCTTAAAAAGCAGAAGGACTTCATTTAGCTAGCACTCACTTTCACCATGTAAAACAAGATAAGCTGTAGATTTGCAGCATTTTCTAGCACAGTTTGGTGTCAGTCTTTAACCTTTAGATGATCTTCCAAATCTGAAATGCCATGTGCATGGAGCTGCAGTGCCTGTGTTGTAATACACTTCCATACTGGCAGATGGAGGAAGAGTCTCATGCCTGGAAAAAGTGGTGGTGGTGGTACAAGTGTCTGCCTTCAGCATTTGTATGACTGTCAGATCAGCACAGTATAGAAAATAAAGGATAACATTAAGAAGGTAAGAAATGTACTGTAGGCAAATTTCTCCTTTGGGAAATGAAGCATCATTAAAAAAAAGGAGCCACCTGAAACATGCATTGGGGTTTTTTTTCCCTGAAATTCTGCAAAGAAAAGAACTGAAAAGCATTTTAACAATACCAATGTGCTTAAGTTTGATCCTTTTCAGACTACAATGTCATGTCTGAAACTCAAAGCTCATTGCTAGGTAATTACCTGAGGGTAATGTAGTTCAAATTTCCTGAAACAGCATCTTCTCCAGAAACTTGTGTTTAAAGAAACTAGAAAAAAAGTTGCTTTTGCTCCCATGCAGAATGAGCATAACTTTCAAAAAGCCAGGATTTTCCTGCAAATGCTGATTGCTGAGCAGCTGAAAAGAACTGGAATGATTGGAATGATGTCTCAGTGGAGGCAATAATAAAGTTTAAAAGTGGATTCTAAGGCTGATGAATCAGAAGCCACATTCTTCCATCACTGCTACCAATGTCAAATCTTGTAGGAAAGGTAATATCACTGGGTTTTGGTCTGGGTCTTTCCAGAAAAGGCCAAGTGCTCTTGGTCTCTCAGCCTCTTGCTGCTGCAAATTGGATACTGAAGTTAATCTAGATCTGTGCTATTGTGAGGTGATGTTGTGAGTGGTGACTAAACCTGACTGTGTTGTCTTTGCTTTGATGCTGGGGACCTTCAGGACATCTGACTGAAAGCTGCTGGTGTGAAATGGTAATTATCTGCCTGTGGAACACATCCCTGGGCTGTGTGTTCCTTGTTAATCTTACAACCCACAAGTCACTTCTGTCCCTTGTGTGGTCACCAGTTAAAACTTCTGCAGCTGGAAAGCTGCTGATTCTGGGAACTTTCCCAATAGGTCATGAGGCAAAGCAACATGCTGGCTAGTTCTGCTGCCTATACACTTTGAACAAATGAAGTTAAAGCTTTGTTTGGTTTCCAAAAGAAGCAAATTCAAGCAAACCTACAGAGAAGAAGGCTATGATTATTCCCTGATGATACTTGCACAAATTCCAGCTGGGTTAGCACATCTCCATCTACATTACAGCCATGGCTTTAGACAATTACCTTTTAATTAACAAGATGGTAACTGACTATTCATTATTACATATTATGTATGCATTATATTTATAGATATATAAACACTAGCATTTACTAGTATTAGTGGCAAACACATTGTGCCATTTGTTGGAGACTTTCTCCCTCCTTCACCCAGTGACCCTTTCCTTCTGCTCACTTGACTGAGTAACTCACATGAGAAAACAGCACTTTGATGGAGAGTATTGCTGAAGGAAGGAGTTCCCCAAGATGATCTGATTATTTGGCAGCTGTACTGGTTTCAGCCAGGCTTAAAGCTCTAACTGGAAGGTTTTGCTTTGATTTTGTGCTTCAGAAATAGCAACCAGAGGTGTTCTTGGTGCTTATGAAGTGGTTTTCATAAATAAATCCTCTCTTCTCTTTCCTTCTCTTCCTTCCCCAAGTTCCACTGGCAAATCCTTTGTGCAACCATAACATCAATATTAATCTAATTAGTACTAATTAACATCTCCACCTTTAGTTCAAAGGATGAAAATGGTTCTTGATTAGATAAGGAAGAGAATATGAGGCAGTGTCATTGCATGCAGAAGGTGGAAGGGTCTGAGGTTGGGGCAGGGAGAACCTGTACAGCCAGACAGAAAGTGGACTGCATACACTGGCTTGTTAAAGCCAGCTCCAGAATTAGGGGGATGAGACTCCCAATTCATCACAAAAATCCCTTGCAGTTAAGTCATGGCATTTTTTTAAAATACTAGAGTGTAGCAGAGAATGAGTTTGGCAGCTGTTGAAACTTAAAAGGAAATGATAAAAGAATTTGTACTTCCTTGTTGTACAGACAATTTTGCCATCAAAGTGGGCAAGAGACTTTTATTTCACTCCTTCCTTTGCTTTTGTGTGCATATTGCAGGAAGAGCAGCTAACAGATTCTCAAACTGGCTGTAAACACTGAAAAAAAATGGATTGTATGGTTTGGCAGAGGTTCTGAGGGAAAAGCAGCAGTGGAAAGGCATCTGATGCACATTTGTTGGCATAGCAGTAAATATGAACAGAAGTATGCATGGGAACATCTGTGAGCAGGGAAGCAGCACCAAGACACTGTTTCACTTAGAAATTAATCTGTAGTCTGTGGCCAAAGTACAGAAATATTCCTTTTCTGCCTTGCTAAGGTTACCACAAGGGTGCAGGCATCCTCACCACCAGGCACAGCTCTGAAACCTGTTCTGCCCATCACTTCCAGCTGAGCAGCTCCTGAAGTCTCTCATGTTCATGGATGTTAAGGGTTAGGGCTGGGCCAGCCATGAGCTAAATGGCATTCAGTCTCTCTTAACCACTCTCCCTTCCCAAAGAGAAAGGGAAGAAGGCAGAGAGACTTAAGGGTTGGAGAGGGAAAATAAAAGTGCTTTAATGAAAATAATAACACTAAAATGAAATATGTACAAATCTATAACAACCCAATGTGGGATCCAACCCTGCTGATGGCAATTTATGCCACTGTCACCATTGATGTTGTGGGGCAGGCACTGGGGAAGTCCCAGACTGGACTCAGCAGCAGAGGAGAATGGGATTCAGGAGCTGGACTCTGGAACTCAACTGAGGAACACATCAAGTGAGACTGAAGGCAGAATGAACAGAGACCTCCTCAGACACCAGTCACTGAAGAAGAGCTTGACCCTTGTGATCCCTCAGCTTTAAACTGAATATGACCTCTCTGGCATGGAATACCTAGTTGGTCAGGTTAGGGTCACCTGAACTGTCTGCTCCTCTCTGTAGGTGTGTCCTCTGACTTACTGCATGCCCAACAGGGCACACAAGATTCAGCAGTGACCTTGGTCTGCACAGGAGCAAGCATAAGCAAGAACCTTTCTCCATGCCAGTCCCTGGTAGCAACTCTAAATATCAGGTGTTGTCACTTCTAAAAGCAGACACTGTCTGCAAAGAGATGCTGCTAATTTCAGAAAGAGCAGTCACTTAGAAGAGACTAAGCTGAAAAGTTAAGCCACTGAACAGAATTAGTTCTGTTCTAGCTCAAACCGGGAGAGTGGGACAGAAATCCTGGTCTCCTGTTGGTATACTTAGACTGTTTCTCTAAGCACACTCTCCTGTTTTTTTCCTCCATGTCTTCACTTTCCAGTGCCCTTTATCATGAAGAAGAATGCTTAGTAATTTATTTTTGGCAGGCAGTAAAAAGAACTGAATAACCAGATTATTTTAAACATAAATGGCAACAGCATGTAAATGAAACCCAAAGAAATCTTTTACTGGATCAGCTGCATTTGCACTGCTCTTCTTCTCAGGTTCTCCAGCTCTGAGTATTCCTATCTTCTTTTTATTCAGCCCTCAGCCCTAAAGCTGGCTGTATAAAGCTGTAGAGCCTACACAAAGCTGTAATTCTGCTGAAGTATAGCTACTCAAACTTACTTTCTAAGAAGAGTCTATAGATGGACAAGAGACTACGGGTTTGTATCAAGGTCTCATTCATGGTCATCTCTGCTCACCATGGCCAAAATCTCTCTGGGTAATGGAATTAGATCTACTAATTCCTGGGACTTTTCCCAAGAGGGAACCTGGCCCAATTTAGGGAGTGGCTGAGCTCCATCCACAGAGAGAAGAGTGTGTTTGTCTCCACCTGCTGCAGTTAATGCATCCCACAGCATGTCTGAACCTGGCACAGAGCTGGTCCCATGCAGGGAACAGTCATCTGGGCAATTTACACATCCTTCTCTGTAGGTATTAGCATCTTTTCTTCTCCTCCTTCTCATATGCTAAAGGAAATCAGAAAAGGCTTTTTTTTTTTTCAGTCTCAGGAGACTCCACGTTGCTGAGCTGTGGGAGATCCATGGAGGGCAAGTCCCTGAGAAGGCCCTGGGCTCATATGGCATACAATAAGAGCTAAACCCAAGACATTATTGTGTAAAGGGCAAAGATTAATAATATACTCTCTGGGAAAATCTGATTAGCATGCTGATATTATGAACATGAGGGGAAGACAGATGATATAAAACACCAGGGGGGTGGGAGGGCACCACAGCTCTAAGCATGTTAGTTTCTCTTTGAACCTCTCCTAAAAAATACATGGCATCTTCAGCCTGGCTGACTTTAACATATCAAAGGAGCCTTACTGCATGCTGAAGAGAGTCTGCTGTAAGAGCTGCCATGGAGAAGGCCTTCAAATTTATCTTTTGATATCTATCCAGTTGCTAGACAAGTGCTGTTTCAGGAGCTGGCCTGGGTCAGGTAGCTCCTAAAAGCTCAGGAGGTAAACATAGAAAAATAATTTCCTATTTTGTTTTGAAGCTGTCTCATTACTTAGTTCACATCTTAATGCTGATATAGGCCTTGTTTTCTTGATTTTTGGTTAGTTAGTTAGGCAGAGAAGTGGTGTCTGAAGTAAGCACTGGGGATGATCCCTTGACAACTGCTGCCCTCCTCACCAGCTGTGTGAGCAGCACAGGCTCCCTGGCACAACTGCTCAAGCAGCCTTGCAGTCTCCAGCCAAGATTTACAAGAAAAGGGCTTCTATTTCAATGCCAGGTTCTGCTTTCCTTGTAGACAGTTTGGGGTACACCACCAGGTGATTTTGTGTGGGTCTGTTGAGGTGGAGTTACCAAGGGACTTGCAGCATCCAAGGCATGAGGCTTCTCTCCAGGAGAGCTGCTGTGGAGCAGTCTTTTGAGAAGGCAGAAGACTCAACAGCAAGCTGAAGCCACCTTGATGGAATAGCAATTTTGGTCTGCTCTGCACTGAGGTAAAGGAATAATAACAAAGGTGGGAAAGGCTGCTTACACTTAGCCAAGTAATGTGCTAGTTCAAAATGAAGACATGGATTCCAAATGTCACTGCAATGAGTTGTTCCTGTGGCTGGTTTCTCTGGAAAGGGTAACTGTGCAGAAAGCTCCTGGGAGGTTATTGTGACTGACTTTATCACTACACACAAAGTTTATGATCAGTTGTCTGAAGCAATCTGCAGAAGGATTGCCTAGTCTGCTTTCTGCCCATGGCCAATTGGGCAAGTGGAGGAATAGTGGCTATTGGAGTAACATGGAGCACCTGAGGAGTTGAAAGTTCAAAGTGCATGACAAATTTTAAAGGGGCAACTAGCAAACAAGAGGCTGAAGTCACAATGACCAAAGGTCTTACACACACCCAAACCACTAGATCTCTGCTCTCAACAGAAACTCAACACTTCAGATCCAGTTTTCTGGATTGCTTTAAGGAACTGATTCATGAGACTTGATTTCTACCTCCATGTAAGAAATAAATAAATACCCAGGAAAGATAATAATAGCTACTTCAAAAGAAAACAAACATAGAAACAAAAATAAAGAAACAAAACAATTCAGCCCCTTTTTAATGCCATGGACATAAATAAGAAAGACATGATCCTCCTCTATCCTTGTCTACCTTTATTTGCACATTAACCATGCACATTCTTTGCCTGAATGTGTCTACCAGTGACTTGCATAACTTTTCTGTGTTTAATGATGCTCTGTGTAACTGTTCACAATATTCCTTTGGCTTTGGGGTTTTTTTTGGCTGCAGAAAACACAGTTCTGCCCAGGATATAGCCAAAAGAGGGCAGACCAAAGTATCTACGTGACTAAAACTCATGTGCTGCTGTGTCTTTGTAAGATCAAGTCTGGAAATCTTTTTTGTCCTGGTTTTGTCTAGCAATCTCCTTTGAACCAGGTTTACTGAATAACTTCAGCTTAAACACATGCTTTTGGGTATCAATGTAGGAGCAGTTTAAGCCAGTCTCAAAGTCAATAAGTAGTTTCAACATGTCTAAATATTTTTTAACACAGCTCTTCTGGCTCTGTTGAACATGGTAAGAGGTGCAATTTGGGAATGTTTGCTTTCAAAAGTCCAAATTGTGATGCACTCCTACTTGCCTAAGCTGTGTGCCCTCTAGAGATTTGCTCTGTACACAGGCTTCCTATTTGGCAAACCCACTAATCTTAATTACTGGGTGCAAGGTTGCCTCTTACAGCATTAGAGATTCTTCCTTCTTGTTATGGAGAAGCTGCCCTCAAGTGCAGAAAAGGGTGCATGGATGTTGCCTTGCATAGAGTGGTTTTGGGGCCAGAGGGAGCAGGTTCTTTCATGCACAGACTGTCTTTCTACCCTCTTTCTTGTACCTTCTCCTGCATAACACCATGCAAGTAGTAGTAGAAGGCATTTGTATGTTTACAGGACTTCTTGGAACTGGGGGAGAGAGGGAATGGGACTGAGAAGAACACACAGCACTTCTTCATGCAGTTGCCTATCACCATTAACATTCTTTAAGTCCTCACTATCCCTTCTGATCATTTGTTTATTTGTGTTCTGTGTCTCTCCTAAGCTCCTTGATGTGGAGCACCTCTTTAAGGGATCCTGAGTGCATGCTAAGCCTGCTGAGGACTACTGAATGCTTCAAAAGAAAGAGAGGATGCTCTAAGCCTTTGGTAAAGTCCTTATTGCAAACCTAATGGATTGCTGCTCTTGCAGCTGCACTGTCTCTCCCATCTCAGCTGCTGGAGAAGCAGTGCAGACACCAGAGCCTAGAAGAAGCAGGCAAGAAGTGGAGTTTCTATTTTGTAGTCTTAGTAGATAAAAGGTGAGAGCATGAAGGAGAGATTGGGGAGTGTTTGCCAAACTCAGACATAATCTGCTTCTCCTTTGAACTACAGTGCAGAGGAGATCCAGGCTGCCTGCTGAACTCTGCCTTTTGGGGCTTCTGGTTAGGATACTCTTTTGCTTGGGGTTAGGGCCATAAAAATTAGAATGGGAGGCAAAGCAGGCTTCAAAACATGTTTTCACCAGTGATGAATGTAAAATGTGAATGTTCCTTCAGAGGAGGTTTATAACTCATCAGCTAGCCTGGCTGGAAACTAAGAAAAAGAAGTGACTTAGTAGGTACACTCCAAGGATTGTAAACATGCAGACTGATATAGCTGTGCTTTGTTGCAGCAACAGTGCCTGATCTGGTGTTGACACTCAGACAAGAGTTCTGCCATCGATTTTAGAAGCTGGGAGTTTTTTCAGTCCTTATCCTTCTACAGAGGCATAAACCCCTGCTATGCTCAGTGCCTCCACATTGTGGTTTCTCAGATAAAGGAGTAACAGGAAAGATGGCAAAGGGCTGCTAAAACTTTGCTGAATAACAACGAATTATAAATGAAGACAACTTGAAAAAATAAATCCATGAGTTTCTTTCTGATCTTCCACTGCTGTAGCTGAGATCAGTGACCAGCAAACTGAAATACAACTCTATTTTTCCAGCCCACAATGTTCTGCTTCAGCACTGACTTGAAGCTAACCTTAAAGCTGCTTGATAAAGCTTAATAGTAAAACTCAGTCAAATATTACTGG
Source organism: Galbula dea (assembly GCA_013399015.1). Taxonomy (NCBI): domain Eukaryota; kingdom Metazoa; phylum Chordata; class Aves; order Piciformes; family Galbulidae; genus Galbula; species Galbula dea. The sequence continues at coordinate 209,242 of VWZX01005528.1, forward strand.
GCTGTCAAAAGAGAATCTTTGGATCTTGGGTTAACCTTTAATGTTAAATACTTCTACAGAAATCACAGATCCAAAGATATTAGGAGAAGCTGACCTCCAGACCATAACCTGCTAGGAAACAGTGAACAATGTAATCTGCTTTGTTGTGCAGGTTAGTCTGCTATACTTTCAAAGTACAGACATCTATAATAAGATAGCTTTTACATATGGGGCTGGATAAAAAGCAGAGCAGAGGTATCAAAAGGAATGTGATAGCTTGTTGAGAATATCAAAGTACACTGCCTGAAGGCCCAGAGGCATGGGAACAGATGACAACATGACATTAAGGGTATGCTAAGATCCCCATTTTCCTAAAGCCCTCCCATTACAGGTGTCCTGAGCATGGTGTGTAGCTAGGTACAGTTCTTCTCTTACTCTTTTTTCTTTTACTCTTTTTTGGGGAAGAATCTTTGTGTAAATAAGCTCAATAAATTACTGAGACACTTTCCTATTCCTCAGATATACTTTGCTCACTCTACCTTATTGCATGGTACCTAGAATTCCTTTTGAAAGCACACCTTCTAAATGTTGGTCCTTACAAGAACTGCCTCAAGCACTCTGTTGGATGAAAATGTAGATTCCTAGTTTGTGGCCCTGGCAGAAGTAATTACACAGTTCACATTTTGAGGTGCATCTAGTGCAATTCAGGAGGACACAATGAATGTAATAAACTTGGTCTTTCATCTATAGCTTACCATCTCCTGGGGCTTGCCAATGCTAGTCTAGTCCTCAGGAGCAGTTTTGTGACTTCCAAACTTTAGGCTGCTCTGCATTACACCAACAACCCCTGACTAATGCAGTCTTTGGGCAACAAGGCAGTTACTTCATGGAATGAAAAACTGATGGAAGTTTCTTCTTTCAACCTAAGGCTACCCTTCTACAAGGAAGAAACCTATGTGAGTCTCTATGAGATGAATTAGCTTAAGTTTTCCATTGCTGCAACAGCTGAAAGCACCTATAGCTGAACCAATGTACAGCTACAGCTGGATTTTTCCTTATGTATAAGGATATTTAAAAAGTTACTCATTTGCTGTTTCTGGGCTAGGACACTCTAAGGTTAATTATCAGTTCCATTCCAGCCCAAACCAGGACACAAATAATCATAAATCCTCAGTTCTACTGAAATGAATTTGCTTTAGGGGTGTCACTATTTATGTAAGAACTAATGTCAGAGTGATGTCTCAGAATGTTCCCTTCAATGTAAATGTTCCTTTCAGCACTGCCTATTGCAATTAGTTTTTGTTCAGGCCTTACCTAGAGTTGTAAATAAAATCTGTTTGAAATGTTTATTTTAAAATCATTGTATGCAACCATACTTTTTTATGTACAAACATGTATGAAAATAAACATTCCTTTTCTGAATTACATGACTTTATATTAGTAGATCAAATATTCCATGATTGCTGGAAGGCTGGGAATACAAAAAAAGGGATAAACTTTGTAGTCTTATATGTAGACACGAAATCAATCAAGCTCCAGAAGAACAGAGTCTGGACTCCAGCCTAAGACAAAAAGTAGCACTCTTCAGTGGGTACCTGTGTGTTGAGTTTCACTGGCATTTTATCTTTTATGTTGGCATTTTTTATTTAAAGACCTTTCTGATCTAGATAGCTCCAGGTGAAAGCAATACAAACTTGGTTACATCTTGATGCCTATTTGTCTAAAAAAACTAAAACACTGGATGATCCTAAGTTGCTAATAGTGCCACTACTCCTCTTGCATCTTCCTGATGCAGCAACTTCAGAACTCTCCCCCTTCACTGGGAACTTAATCAACCTCATACAAAGCTATGTGATGCTTCTTAATTTGCTTTGACAAAACTGTGTTTAAAATATAACAGCCCAAAAGCAGGGGTGCCTAGGCTATGGCCTGCAGACCTAATTTGGTCCACCAGAATAACTTCTCTGATTTTGGCTTGCTCCTTGCTAATATATTGCCCCACATCTTTGCAACTCTTGCTCTGTTAGACAGCAAAAAGTATGTTCCCTTGCATGAACAAAGTGCATGCAGCCTCCTTTGTGTGGATGTAAAGAACATAGGACAAGGAAGACTGCAGGTAAGATGGAGGCATTTCAAGTGACAGCCTGCTGTGGCCAAAGAATGGTCAATATTGCAGTTGCCAACAGAGAACTTTCACAGTAAACAGAACAGGCATTTAAAAGTAGACTGACCTTATAGGCCTTAATATCATATCTTCTCATAAAAGTCCTGCTTCTCCCTCTCAAAGAGCAATTCAGAAATAACTATTGCAAGTTTTCAGGAGGACTAAGTGTTTTGGAGCACACAGTATTTGTCCAGGAGCTGTGTGCTCAAGGTTTTCTAAGTGCAGTGGCCTCTGAAAAGAGAACTGCTATTCCTTACAGATCTTGCCTTGCCTCTATCATCAGCCCATCCATAGCACTGGAATATCTTATGACTAGTCTGAAAGGTGGATCCATTCCTCCAGCACTTTGTCTAGCAGTGTGCCAATCTGGCACATTTTCAAGGGTGTGTGAGGTTGGGTTTTTTCCCTCTTCAGATGGTAAGAGCGTGCCAGGAAGGCTCCCAGGAGCCAGCCTGACGCTGCCTCTCAGCAATGTAGCTGCATCTGCTCTGCGTGCGGGAGAGGCTCCCGGCTCCACCCCGGTCCTGCTGAATTCCTGTGGCCTCACTTGGATGTTTATCCACAGATGCTTCATCTCTTGCTCCACAGCCATGCTCTCGTGTCACTCCAAATCTGACTGCAGATTGTCTTTCCTTCCTGAGCTATTGCTCCAAGGATCTGTACAATGCCAGGATTAGCTATTTTAGCAGGGGCCAGGTGACAGATGAGGTCAAGGAGTTTCATCCTGCAGGTTCTAGGGACTGGAGAAGCATCTCCACTAACTAGCTAGGTAAAATATGTTTATAGGCTGGAGTGTAATGTCAGGACTGTCCCCTTAGACAGACCAGTATGTTCCTCATAGCCTTTTTGAGTCCATTTTCTGTGATTACAAATACAGAACTCTGTAGCTTTTAGGAGTGGCAGCAGGAGATTCATTCCAGCTCTAAGCACAAGGTCATGCACTTGAAATGCAGAAATGTAGAGGCAGTGTAAAGCATGTAACTCTGATGGGCATTTCCACTCAGCCTTTACCATATTCTGTAAAAGTAACTGTACTGAACAAAAATACACCCAAGCTGATCCACATCAAAGACATCCATGCTGTTAGTACAAAACCAGAAATGAACATTTTGTCTTCCTGATTTTCTACTGAACTTGCAGCCCTCCTGTTTGCCAAAATGCCTCACTGAAGGTGCAGGCCAGCCCATCATTCTTCACAGGCCTAGTGCAGAGCTTTCTCACCATGATGATGATGGATGGGTGGCCTGTCTGTGTCTGCATCATAAGTAAAGAGCACACACAAAATCAAACTCTCGCACTCAGATACACAACAAGAAAGCAGATTGTGCTGGAGATATTTATCTGCAACTTCCCTGCTGTACTGAATCCCCCAAGACTGTTTTACCCTGCTACATCTGTCATTTTCCTAGGCTGATATTTTGGATTTCCCAAGCTATATAATTGCTAATGGCATATTTTTCAAGGGAACATATTTCTGGTACGTTCTTCAAGACACAGCCTTAATTTTGAGATTTTTTTTTCCCCCAATTACCCTTTAAACTTTACAACTCCCACGCATATTCTCATTTTATATGTAAATTTTCCAGCAGCGGAATGTGACTCCACCGGAGCACATTGTACATGTAGGAACCGTAAAGAAAACAAACCCCTTCCTGCATTATAGGGCTCCTGTCACCAGCAACGTCAGAGCAACAGCAGCCTACGAAGCTGTCAAGCCTTGGCAAGGCTCCTGGGAAAACAGCCCTCTATACTGAGCCCTCGCTGCGTATTCAGGCTGTTCCTTTTTTTTTTATTTTTTATTCCAAATTCAAAAATTAAAGCTCAAATCATCCAAAAGTGTGTCTGAGCCTTCAGGCATGTGAGCTAAGCTGTCGGCTGAGTCAAGCTGTCCCGAGGTGGGGATGCTGCAAGCAGCATGTAGCTGCCTCGGAGCCGAAGGGTCTTGGTTGTCGCCCTTCAGCTCAGACTGGGAGAGGTTTGTCTCACTTGTGAGGAAGAGAAACGCTGGGTGTTCGTGACACAAAGCCTTTAAGGAAGGAAGGGAGGGAGACAGGGAGGGAGACAGGGAGGGTGACCGTCCGGTCAGGGACGCCTCAACCACGCGCTCCTCTGACATAACCTAACCGTCTTCCCAAGACCGAAGCCCACCGCTCAAGGCTCCGTCGCGAATGAGAGCTTCTGCCAAGGGGGCAGAGAAACAACTGCAGGGGCCGCCCACGGGAGGCATGAGAGGCGGCCCCAGCCAGCCGGCAGCCGGGGGCGGGAGGGCCGCGGCTCCTCGCTGAGGCACACGATTGCCGGCGCGGCGCTCCCGGAGCGGGGCGGGGCATTGTGGGGGGCGGGTCGCGGCACTGCCGCCGAGCCCCTGCAGCGGGGCCGAGCGCTACTGCTGCTGTTGCCGGAGCCCAGCTTCCTCCCATTCCCCTGCGAGCGGCACCCGGGCTGCCACATCGGCACCGCCGGCTCCGATAAGGCGCTTCTCGGAGCGGAAGCCTAGCGCACGGGAGATGGAGCCTCGCTGCCGCTGTTGTTGCTGCCGCCGTCGCCCCCCGGGACTCGAGCTCCGCCAGGGCCGCCGCTGCCACTGCCGGGACGGAGAGCGCGGNGGGAGCGACGGGGCCGGGCAGCTCGGCGGCGATAGAGCCGGGCGGCGGGCCGGCGGGATGTGGGGCGCGGGGGCCGCGGCGTTACAGCTCCTCTCCCGGGCCGTGAAACAGGCGGCGGTGCAGGGCACCCGGCAGGACTTGGGCCGCTGGCTGTCCCGAGCCGCCGGGACGTCGGCGGGAGGCGGCGGCAGCGGGGACACCGTCGGCGGCTTCGTCCCGGCGGAGGCGGCGGAAGCCGGCGGGCTGCTGCTGGGGCCCTACGCGGAGCAGGGCGGGCTGCCGCCGGCGGAGCTGCTGCTCTGCCAGCTGCCTGAGGCAGGCGGCGGCGGGCCCGGGCTGGCCGGAGGCCGGGACTGGCGCTGCTCTTGCTGTCTCCTGGGCACCTGCTGGTGCAAGAGCTGCCTCGGCGTGTGCGTGCTGGCGGCCCTCTGCTTCGCCTCGCTGGCCCTGGTGTGTCAGTACCTTCGGGACCTGCTGCTTTGGGCCGAGAGTCTGGACAGCCTGGCGGGCGTGCTGCTCTTCACCGTGGGCTTCATCGTCGTGTCTTTCCCTTGCGGCTGGGGTTACATCCTGCTCAACGTGGCCGCCGGCTACCTCTACGGCTTCATGCGGGGCATGGGCTTGATGGTGTTCGGCGTCCTCATCGGCACCTTCGTCGCCCACGTGGCCTGCAAACGGCTGTTAGCCCGCTGGGCACGGGCGAGGATCCAGGGCAGCGAGACTCTCAGCGCCGTCGTCCGCGTCGTGGAGGGCGGCAGCGGCCTGAAGGTGGTGGTTCTGGCGCGGCTGACGCCTATCCCCTTCGGGCTGCAGAACGCCGTCTTCGCGGTGAGTCCCGACCCGAGCCAGCGGCTGGGGCAGCAGCTGTGGCCGGAAGGGTGGTTTGCAGCATCGCAGCCACGGGCGGTGGTGGAGGTTGCCGCTTTTCCCGAGAAGAAACCCTGGTTTCTTTCTCTTTTAACAACAGTCAAAGCAGTACCTCCGTCTGCTCTCGCTAGTGTCTCTTCCGTGCTTGCGGTGGGGTGACAGGAAGGTTCTCCGGGTGCTTGGGTGGGTGGCGTTGTGTTAGAGTTGGTCTCTGGGTTTTGGGGCTGTGTTGCAGTGTTAGGAAGAAGCGCCGAGGAGAGCTTGTATAGCAAAAGCTGTGAGTAATTCCACAGGTTTAAAGTCCTGGTGTATTTTGAAGTGGTCCGAGTGGGAGAAAAAGTGTTTTGAAGCAGACTTGCTAGAGCTCCCTTAGCTACTTAATAGAAATAACTATAGTGGAAAGGAAAAAGTCGAGACAGTAACGTCCTTGCTCAGTTTGGTTGATGTTTGTAGCAGGCATCTAGTAAATCCATTAGGAGTGGTAAGTCCCTGCACACGGGAGAGATGGCAGGTTTCAGGCAGAGCTTGAAAATGTTGGCTCAGAGCTGAAAAGGGATGTGGTACACCAGTGGTACTGGAAGCTAATTTAAACTTTGGTTTGGAAAAGGGTTGGACTTGCTTTTCTTTCTAGGTTCAGGTGAAGATTGGTAAATTCTTTAAGACCAGTTATTTAAAATTGAGGATCTTGCTCTTCTCTTTGATCATCTTAAAGGAGACAGTAAGGAAGAGGGTACTGCTTTTTGAGTACTGTCATGCTGCTGCTGACAGTTTCAGTCCTCAGCTCTTCCTGAGTGCTTCAAAGGACCAGTTTTAGGCTGTTGCCTCAGTTGTGCCTGGTAACTGAGTGAAATCAAACCAGATGGTGAAACATGTTAAGCCTTACCAGGAACTCGTGTGTTTTTTCATGGGAGAGACCCTATAAACAAGTGTTTTGGTCTGCCACTTTCTTACAGCATGCTTTCCCTCTACCATCAGCAGTCCTGATCCTCTACCCATCTGAAGTGCTTGCTTGATTTTATCAGTCATCTGGTTGAAATGAGTAGGTCACTGAATACCAAACTTATTATTTAATCAAAAATTAAACCCACACAATTGTTAGGGCTTAACACTCCCATCAAATAGTTAGAATTGCTATGTGTGCTGGGACATTTGTCTCAGGAGCTGCAATCTCTGCCCACAAAAGCTGTAGCATTTTCTTTCTAAGCAGATCCTTAACTATTTTCTTGTTATGAATAAGAAGAAACTCAGCTGTTTGTTTTATTTACCTGTATTACTGCAGGACTGAGCAAACCTAGACCAGTGCTGCCAGGAGCAGAGTCCCAGTGTAGCAGATGGAGCTTCTGTTGTAGTGTAACCCTCCTAAAGTGGAGAGAGCTGTTGTGCTTCAGTTGTTCACAGCTTGTGAGTGTCACTTGAAGCAGTCAGCAGTTATAGAACAGTATTGGATCTGAAGAACTGACCAGAGAATTACCAAGTTCAAATGATTTCCTTCTTGGCATAGCTGTTCTGTTGGAAACATGATTCAGCAGAGTGTTCAGGCCAGTGCAAGATTAAAATGATGCTGTAAATCAGTGTTTTGTATTCTCTGGGTACTGCAAGCTAAATCATTTTCTTTCCAAGTGGCAGGTTGCAGTGTTAAAATGAGAGAGAGCAAATGAGATGAACTAGATTCTGGAGTATGCCAAGTAACTTGGATGTTGCCTGCTAAAATTAGTATGGGTTGCATTTATTACTCTGGATTTATTACTTTTCAACATAGGCAAATAAAGCACAGTGTATCCAGTTTTTAACCAAGAACTTTTAATATGGACTACTAGATTAATGAGCAATTAAAAACATGGCCTGGCAATCTGGGAATTCAAGGCACTTTCTCACTGGGAGCCCAGTTTAAGCTACATAGAGAAAATGCTGCTTACACAGACTGAGCTGTCATTGCTTTGGAGTCTGACTTACTTGAAAACCTTAATGCTCTACTTAAGCTTAAAATGCAAGGGGAGTTTGGGGTGCCCTCACCATCAATCTGTTCCCTGTGCTATCAACTTCAGCAGTGAATTTGGAGAGGGTTGCTTTTAATAGCAGAGAACAGTGAGCTTAAGAAAACCTGCAGATCTTTAATTTTCCAGCAGGAGTATGTAGACATTTGTGAGCAAACTGAAGATACTGAGACTGCTTTAATGAGAGGGGAGGAAGGAAGTGACACAGGAGGTCCAGAACAAGGCATAACCTTGATGTCTGAGGGGTCATCTGCAGGCCTGGGATTAATGAGTTTCTGCAAGCACTTGTTCAGGGGCATGGATCATCTGCTGAGGATTTTGGGGAGGTTGAGTTACAGGGGACTGTACAGAAGGAAGGAAGAGCTTCCTAGCATGTGGTTAGTGATGGGATCACGTTATCTGAAACAGCACAAGAAGAAAACACAACTTACTTAGTTTATCAGCAGCCAGACATGAACATCTTGCTCTTCAGGTCATTCTGCTGCTCTTTGGGGAAGCACTGATAGTAGGAGCACTGGGCTAATGCATTTAGTTGCCTTTCTGGAAGACCTAGAAACTTCTTAACTGAAAGCATGTTTGTATTTCCCTTGGAGTGGATTGTGCTTGTGGCTCCTGTGACTCCAGGGTGGGCTGATAGCTCTTCCTGAAGTGTTTGCCCATTGGCACCTTGGAGTGTTCTGAAGGCAGGCCTGCTATGCAGGTTAGCACCTCCTTCCCACTGCTGGGTCCCTGCCTGGAGCTAGATTTGTGCAGACTGATTATTTGGAGTGCCAGGTACAGCTTAGATCAGAACTCAGATTTCTTCTTTCTCCTCTGAGGGCAATATTGTATGGAAGGAGCAATGCAGCCAGGTGTGGAGCTCAGGTTGGAGGAGTGCACAGTGGCACCTGCTTTGCAGGAACATGCAGGCTGCTTACTTGCTGGAAAGTTGCTAGGCATTGTTTGGTTTGGTTTCTATTCTCTCTCTGTGTTGTTGCTGTGTTTTATGGGGTTGTTTGGTTTGGTTTGGTTTGATTTTGGGGTTTTTTTGAGGAAGTTAAGAGCATCACAGTTGTCCTTTGCTCTCAGTTGCTAAGTCTACCTGATCCAAAACATGGGATTGCCTAAGTTGAGGGGAGGGAAATCTGCTGCAATCCCCAAAGGCATGTGAGCTTTCAACAAAGTCCTGACACAAGCATTTGTTCTTTGACAGGACTGAACCAAAGGTGTCAGCTGCAAAGAACAGACAAAGGTTTCATTGGACAAAGCCTGTCCAAAGCTTAGGGGGAGAATTTCTGCCTAACACTCTTGTAGTAAGAGGGGTTAGGAAGTTCTTAATTTTATCTTCATAACAATTTGCATCCATGCTTGCACTGGGATTTCCCTGGTGATTTTTGCTGGTTTGGGATGCCTTGTAGGCACAGAGTCCTGGTAGCCTCTGTTAGACAGCTTGGCCATGCAGACCCCAGTCTGGCAAATTTCTTGAGCAGGTAAAGTTTCATAGAAGGGAAGACACAGAAAAGCTGTAAGCTGACTGAAAATGTTTCAGGTTTCTTAAGGGATGCTTTCCACTTCCTCTGCCTCCTGGGGAAAGAGATACCACTGTAGGTCTAAACCCTGCAAAGCAGGACTTAAAAGGGCATCTGCAATTTCCTCCTCCCTCCCATTGGCTTTCACTGCAGTGGGAAGCACAAGTCCCAGTCTAGCCTGTCCACTGCAGTTTTCCCTTTGCTTGGAAACAAACTCTCCTGGCCCAGGAGGTCCAGTTGCTTCAGGCCAGATCCATGTGTGCAAACATACTGCTCTGCAGCTGAAGTGTCCTTAATACCTATACAGAAATGAAAGAGATGCCTAGGAGTGTTAAAACATTATCTCAGGGAAGTTTCCCAGCTCCAGTTGGTTTAGTGGCAGTGTCCTATTTAACTGATTTTGCCTCAGTGCTAGTATTTCAGAGACTTTTAATAGCAGTTCCTTCATTCCCTTGGCAACATGGGAAATTCTGGTTGTGCATTCTTGTTACATGGCCCAGATTACTATGGTGGTTCAAATAATCATTAAAAAGCCCCAAATCTATTCAAAGCATCAGTAAAAGATGAAGTTCTGACATAATTGCACAGTGGCTTTCTGTTAGAAATCTGAATTATTCTTGTGTAGAGAGGGAAGTGTATTATTTGTGTTGCTTGTGTAGGTCTTAGTCTGTGGGAAGTGTAATTTGTAGTTAGAGTTTGGAATTGGATCTTGTTCCAGTGAATTATTCTTCATCTTTATGCTTCCCTGCCTGTTTCTCTTCCATTGCCCTTCTTTCCTCCCAAAAACTTTCCACTGATGGTACTGAAAGCTCTGAGAATTCAGCACTGTGACTTTCATAGTAACCAAAGTTTATTTTAAGAATAGCATGATGAAATGAGTAACTTTGCAGCTATTCTCTTGCCTTTGACATTGTACAAAACTGCCAAGGTCTGTCATTTCCATGTAGGCTCCCAGTGTTAGGGGCTGTTCTTAATTAGATCTTGGTTTATTACTAGGTGATCAGCTCAATTGGCTGGAAAATTCCTTAGACTGCTTCTTTCAAGATTGCCTTTTTCATACTTACTTTTAACCTCTAGTTTTCCCCTGTTTTCAGTTTTCTTGCATAAGTATCCTGGCCTCTTGGCTCTTGCCTTAGTGTTTCCCAGTGGCTGCTGATACCAGTGTACTGTGTGCTTAGCTCATGTGTAAACTCTCCACAGACTCACTCAGAACAGGCATTTCCCAGCAAAGACAGGAAAATACCTTGATCAGTGGGGGTTTTTTTTGCCACAGCAACTAAGAAAAGGTGTAGCCAAGTGTGCTGTTTTGTTCACTAATTGAAGTGTGACATCAAATATCTTTGGTAGCAGCTTAATGATGCCCATGTAGATAACCATTGCTGGTAGAAATCACTGACAGATGGGTGTACCTTAATGAGTATATAACTTCCCTTGCAGAGGCAAAGTCTATCTGCCATTCTGTTTACCTGGATCCTGTTTCATGCAGTGACATTTTGAACAATTACCTCTAAGTTGCCATCCATGTAGAAAGCAAAGCAAGTAGATTTTTGCTTTGGACCTTCTCATTTGATAAAGTAACTTCTTCCCTTCTCAGAAGTTGTAGGGCCTCCTCCACCAGGAGCCAGCTAATTGCATCCCTGCTTAATGCCTTTTGCACAGAGGTGTTGTGTAATGTATGGTGAGGTGAAAATAAAGCCTAGCAACTTGAAAAAGGCCAGAGGAAAGCCAGCCACATCCTGGTTTATTCTGTTCCCTTAGATTCACCCCCAGTGGAAAGTTGCAGGGAAGAACTAAGAAATGATTTCCCTTCTTCACATATGTGGGGGTGGCAGGCTGGTTGTGCATGCACCTAGATTGTGTTGGAGCTGCCCTCAGTTCCTTACACTCTCTCTCACTCAGATTACAGATTTGGCACTGCCCAAGTACCTGCTGGCTTCTTCAGTTGGACTGCTGCCTACTCAGCTCCTGAACTCCTACCTGGGCACCACCTTACGCACCATGGAGGATGTGATTGCAGAGCAAAGTGTCAGTGGCTATTTTATCTTCAGTTTACAGGTGAGATCAGCTTACTGCTCTCCTAGACCTTGGGAACAATCCTGTCAGTCTCTTTGCTTGGGCAAATATTCTGGGAAAGAGTCATCTTCTTGTGTTTGAATTGGTTTCTTTATCCCCCTTAATTTCTTGCTCATCTTGTGTAGCAGTGGGCTTCAAGGCAGGACTTTGCTTCTGGAGACAGTAGACAAGTTTCCTTCGTGGAGCTTTGTGTCTTCAGATCATTGCATCTGCACTTTTGGAGCTCTGTGCCTCTTGGGTGTGCATGAAATGTCAGGAGATTGAGCACTGCTGCTTTCTCTTTCAGACTGCACAGCCTCCAGTGTAAAAGGGGTGGGCTTGGGGGGTGTATGCCCGGGGTGGGCTGAGGGCTGCTCTCTGTTGGCATAACAGCTTCTGAATCTGAGGCAGGTGACTTCTTCCAGCCTGAACACCAAGCAAGTCTGGCATCTGCTATTGAAAAATGATAGGCTTTAAAAAGTGCTTCATTTCTAACTCTCTCAGAGGTATTTTCAGTAGGGTATGAGAAGCAGAGCTGATGTTTCTTTTTCACATGCTTGCTGACTGCTAGATACCCAGAGAAGTTTCTGGTGTCCAGTTTTCTTCTGCTTTTACTTTCTTCTGTGAGACTCTTTAATAAAGTTTCATTCTTTCATACTTTGCATGACACAAAGCAGAACTACTCAGGTGTTCTCTTTCTGCCACAGTTCAGTTTTCTTCTCTTGCCCTCTGGGGTAATTTCCTGCTGAACTGTAGACTTGTCAAGCCACCCCTACATAAAAGCCCAGGTGCCACCACCTGTGAAGTAGGGTGCTTAGACCCAGCACCTGTGCAGTGTTCACTGTTAGCATTGAACACTCCCAATTTGCATAGGTCTTGATGAGGAAAAGTGCTGTAGACATAGTCCTGCTAATGCCTAAATCAGAATATCCTGATTTTGCAAGTGAATAAATTAGTGACCTTAAAGTCCCTTTATATGAATTTAGCCAATGAAAGAATTAGCCAGTAAATCTTGGGGGTAAGCCTGAAGTCTGAGACCATTACAAGCAGAGAGACTGTGTTTCAGAACCAGGTTGTATATTAAAACCTGCTCTGACAGCATGGTTGCTTCAGGCTGTGTTTGGCCAGCAGCTGCCTTGGTTTGCAGACTTTTAGTTGGTGCTGAAGTCATTTGTCTTCCTCAGTTTTTACACTCAAAAGCTGATGTGTAACAGTGCTTAGCTAGAAAGCTAAGTCTAGGACCAGTTTTAAACCTCCTCTCTCCTCCCCACCCCCAGAACTTTAGTGTTCCTTAAAAACAAATATAGTTTATAGACTTAATAGAAGAAGTTGATGAGTATTAAAAATACCTTTTAAAATGTGGCTTAGTTAACTGATAGCTCAAAGAGAAAAGAAATGGTTCCTTGATCAGCTGTCATTCTGGAAGTGAAATGATGTTTCTGGAGGAGTTGTTCTTAGTTGTCTTTCCATTTTGGTTTTTGTTTTCCATGAATGTTGGGGTTATTTTGAAATGCCTTTGGATCCCCTTTATGGGGTGTAGCACAGTTGTCACTTGGGTAAGCACTAGCTGGAGGGGCTGTGTGTTTGGAGTGCTCACCTACTTGAGAGCAATGCTTGGGACCTGGCTTAAGTCAAGGGGAGCCTGTTGGAGGAGGAATCACCAGATCTCTTGCCTGGTGCTTTACTTGGATGGGCTTTGGTGGGACTTGAATTCAGTGAATTGCTCCAGAAATCCTTCATGTTTCATGGCTGCCTGTGTGTATATTCTTTCAAATGCTCATCTAGGGAGCTAGGCTACTGATAGTAATATTTCTAAAAGCAGTCACATTTCAATATTTGGGTCCATTTTGGAATAGGATTTTTCCTGTCTATTCAGAACTTGGTGCTGTGGTCTCCTGTTGACTCTTAGATTAGCCACTTTTTGAAGCAGGTAACTTGAATTCATGAGGAAAATCTTTTTCACCACAAAGATAGTCCAGCAGTGGAACAGGTTGCACACAGAGATGGTGCCATCTCCATCCCTGGAAGTGTTGGAAGACCTGAGTGGACAAAAGCCCTGAGCAAGCTAGTCAGTGCCTTTCAGCCAGAGTTACCTGATGCCCACACTTGTCAGTGCCCTTACTCACTGATACTCCAGCATCTTTCATGCCATGCTGACTAATTGGCTTCAAGAAAAGCTAGCCCTACCAATTAATAATCAACTCCAGATCTGGTTTTGGACTAAAACTTGAGGGTTGTAAACAATATAGTTTGGCTTTTTGCAACAAGGGGGTTGCTGATTCCAGCTAGTTTCATAAAACAGTCTTTAAAAAGGCAGAGGAATTTCCTTCTTTCAAAGGGACTGTCACCATGGAACAGCTTGGGCTTTATTGGAAGGTTTTATTGACTTATTTATTTTCTAAGGAGGATCTCAGGTGAAAAATGAACTGCTGTTTTATTGAAGCTGAAGGCTGCCTCTGGGCAGTGCAGTGCAGTGCCTGCCAGTGTCACTGAATGAGTAATTCCCAAGCAAACATTGTCCAGGTTTATCTCCTGGTAATTTTTATGGTGAAAGTTGAAAAATTCTTAGCAGTAACATTTAGAGGAAAAACCTGAACTGAACCCCTAGTTTTGAACAACATTTCATCCTTAAAACAAATAATCCTGGTTCATTCCCCTCTTCAGGAATGACAGAGAACATCTGGAGAGGGGAGAGAAAAGGGCTACAGAAATGATGAAGGGACTTGGACATCTCTCTTGTGGGGAAAGGCTGAGAGAGCTGGGGCTGGGTAGCCTGGAGAAGACTGAGGTGGGATCTTATCAGTGCTTATCAATTACTGGGTGGGTGTCAGGAGGCTGGGGCCAGGCTTTTTGCAGTGGTGTCCAGTGACAGGACAAGAGGGAACAGGCACAAACTGGAACATAGGAAGTTCCAGCTAAACATAAGGAGGAACTTCTTTACTTTGAGGGTGCTGGAGCACTGGTCCAGGCTGCCCAGGGAGGTGATGGAGTTTCTGTCTCTGGAGACATTCCAAATCTGCCTGGACACCATCCTGTGCAGCCTGCTCTAGGTGACCCTGCTGTGGCAGGGGGGTTGGACTAGATGATTTCCAGAGGTTCCTTCCAACCCCTAACATTCTGTGATGCAGTGAACCAAAACACCCCACAGCATCAATATCCTGTCCCCTCCCTGAGCCATCCTCCAGGAACCAGGTTCTTCCCATCCAGACTACTGCAAGTCACTCAGAAACTCAGTTTTTGTCCTGTTTAGTCCTAATATCTGAGAGGCACAGTGCCACTGCTCTCTGCTCTCTCTCACACCAGAGGGGCAAGGACAAGAAGTTTTATTTCCTTGACTCTCCCATCATCCACTGTCTCTTCTGGTTTGCAAGTTGCAGAGGCCCAGTCTGGTTTCACCCTGTCACTCACCTGTGGCAGATGAATCAGTTGGATTGCTTCATGAGCTCTCCTCACATTCCAGCTCAGGTCTGCTCCTCTGCTGGAGGGAAGTCACTGGGGGATAGATCAACTGGAGATGGGCTGAACACATGGAAATGCTTTTTCCAAGAGAGAAAGGGAAGGAATTGCTTTCTAACACAAAATATTGATGGAAATAAAGTAATTTTTCAGCTGTATCAGTATTTGAAGCTGTCTGTAGAGTCTGTGTTTTGGTTGTGTTGTTAAGTTCCTCTCCTTTCTGAGGCCTTGCCTGCGAAGCACTGAGTCAACAGATGCCTCTGTGAATCTTTGCATCAGCAGCTTTTTGGGTTGTGTGGAGCAGTTGCTTTGTGTTCATGCTTCCAGTTCCCAGAGCCTCCAACACTCTTTGGTGTTTGCTTTGCAGATTGTCATAAGCATAGGACTGATGTTTTACGTGGTTCACCGAGCTCAAGTGGAACTGAATGCAGCTATTGCAGCCTGTGAAATGGAGATGAAGACATCACTTGTTCAAGACAGTCAGCCAAGCATCAGTGGTTCAACCACCTACTGCAGCAAAAGGACAGTAGCATTCTCTGGAGGAGGTGTCAATATGGTGTGATGTCAAGTATTAGTCAAGTTAAGGTTTTGTGAACCTAAGCTGTTGCATAGAAATATGGGCAATTCACCTAGTTTTTAACAAAGAGATCTAAAATGCTGAGTGATTACAGGTTGTACTGAGGCACAAACCAGCCAACTAGCTCTTCATTGCACACAGGATGACTTCTAGCAAGAACAGAGAGATGCTGAAGGAACTTCAGATGTAAACACAAATGTGGCTGCACCTTTGGTCATTTCTTATGCCTGTCATGGCCTGTAGTCTGCACTTTAGGGTTTGTTTTTTTTTTCCTTTGCTCCTATCAACTGAGAAATGCTTCTATAAACTCAGAAAAGTAGCACAGAGGTAAATATTTTTCTGCTTAGCATTATTTATAAGGCTGAATAATTATATGCAGTAGAATTTTATTACTGATAAAGATGAATGAGAAAATATGCAATTTCATGTGTGTTGTTCTTGAATGTGCTTTTTGCTTTGGAATTGCTTCCAGAACTTGGAGTGTATTATTTAGCTAATGATGGGACCATTTGGAGAGAAAGGAGAACCCTATATAAAGCTATGGTTGAATGTATTTTTGGAAGTCATTAGAAATGTTGCAGAGCCATTCACATGTATTCACACAAGCTTAAATCCTACCTTGTGGGACTGAAGTGCTCTTAAATACCATTTTAAGTTACACTGTGTAATATGCAAAGGCAAAGGGAAAGTGCAGAAGTTTAAAATAGATTGCAGTGCCTGTTGGAAGGAGATTTGATGGCTTCATTGTTGCATTGCTTTCACCACCTTGGGGATTGTGCCAAAGGGCTCTTCCTCTGAGTCCTGTTGATAATACTTGTCACTCTTCAAAGGGATGGGGTTTTGCAGCTTGAAGGACTGCATGGAAGCAGAATAGGGAGCTAAATCCTTGAGAAACAAACCCAAACCATGAGGAGACACTGGCAGTACCAGTATTAACATAAAGGTGGCCTTTATTTGATCAGTTCCTCCTCCCCTTCAAAATTCCCTTTGGTTGGCATGGGTTTTTCCTGAAAGCTTTATTAAGAGATGCAATCTATTATAAATTTCCTCAGAGTGAAGATCTGCAAACTAGAGGTTCTCCTTGGGAAAAGAAATGCTCCAGTAATGGAGGAGGACAGGAATGTCTCTGAGACTCAGGAATTCTGACTCCATTTGTGCAAGACAGCACTGGAGTGGCTAGTGCTCCTTTTACACGTGCTGGGGACTGTTTTTCACTGCATTGGAATAGGCTGCATGACCTGAGTGTAACTTGTGTGTGTAAAGGGAAGGCAATAATGCCTGACCATGGTGTCTTGGAGGTGTGAGTTCCATGAAGGTATGTGTACCACTGTTCAGTTGCTCCAACACACACAAGTCATCTGATAGAAAGCTAATGTCATGTACTCCTCATGTTGTAGTTTTGTGTAAAGGATGCTTTCAGTCTTCAAAATGTTGTTATTTTCTTACAGGATGACTGTGCCTCCTCTTTGTAAGGCTGTTTGTTGAGCTCCAACCCTTTTGTCTTCTTGAGCATAGTGGGTCTTCAAGGTCATTGGACAGCAGAAGTTTGGTAGCCTCCAGGAGTCTTAACTGTGAGGGTGTGTGGCACTTGCATCACTTGAGAGCTCTGCTTTCCTTGGGTGGGAGAAGTTCAGTTTTGTTCTGGAATATGTGTCCTTTGCAGACTGCTGTCCTTGGGTCTTGTGACACAAAGAACTGAACCAGTGAAGTCAAGCAAGAAAGTTCAGATTGTCTCCTTTTTTGTTGTTGTTTTGGGGTTGGGGTTGGGTTTTGGGTGGGTTGGTTGGTTGGTTTTTGAACAGGCAATCTGTATCTACCTGGAAGTGTTCATTGCCACATCTCTGCCTCTGACAGCTCCTGTGTCAAAACAAGAGAGCCAGATAACTGTTTGATGGCGTTATTTGTCATCAGAGGATAATTGAGCCCTTTCTTAACTCCCTTCTTCTGTTGTTTTTCTTTTAATTGCCTCTTTTTTGTTGTTTCTTGGGAAGAACAATCCTTCAAGACATGAACTGATCTGCACCTTGCTCTCTCTCTTTGCCAAATCAACACCAGTGTTTTGAAGAGGGTGTCTCTTTCTTTGCAGGTTTTTTTTAAACTAACTTAAAAGTTGTGTGGATTATTCCAGAGCATTTCCCAAATATGTATTTTGAAGTGCTTTTATTTCCATGACATTTTGTAACAAGAGTAACTTCACTATGTGAACACTTTTGTAGTATGGAAGTAGTTCTTAAGACTTTTGCATTTTGCTTGATACTTGTAATATTTGTGTACGAGTGAGTGGGAAATGTGCATTCAAAGGAACTTTTCTGTACCATGCCAATCATAATTTTATACAATAAATTCACTTCAATTTCTCTAAAGGAATTATGTATGAAATGTTTTGGTTGCTGTCAAGCAGTTGGAGAGAAGGGGCAGGGGAGTGTGGTCTTCACATAGGCATGCAGAGAGAGTTGTCTACGTCAGAGGAGCAGCAGCTGGGGGTTTAAGGAGCAATTCCATAGGTGGGGAGTTCCTGACAAGGGAAAGGCACTTGATTGGGATTATTTTTTGTTAAATGAGAGTTAGCTACATGCTTAATTCTGTCTAAATACTTTGAGGGGTGGGTATTTGGAGCTGCCTTTTGGCTAGAAGAATAAGCATAGGTGTGCTTGTGGGCGCTGCTGAAGCGAAGGAGGATGTTTGGCTGTCAAAGGGTGTAACTGTTTTTTGTCTCCCTACTTACTGCAATTAAAAGGAGATGAATCCAGTTGAAATCATATGTGACAAGTCACCTTCATGACTATTTCCTGAGTTGCCCTGATGGTGAAGTTTCTGCATTTTGTGTATGAAATGTACCCACATTGCAAGTCATCCAGAAGAAGGAATCTCTCTGTTGTATGGCACCGGTTTTCCTTCCTCCTCCTTGTGGTGAGGGCAACTGGGTGAGAAAATTTGTCCAAATTTCACTTGATGCTGAGCACCTGTGAGGAAACCCATATTTTTTTTTTCAGCCAAACAGCTTGATGTACTATTTTTGTACTGATTTTTGCCCAGTAACTTCAGCAACTGTTGCCAAGGGCCCTCACGTGGAGTGTGGCTGGTGTCACCTACAGCATCTCTTGGGTTTCAGCTTTCCACCCAGGGCTGGTTATGGTTTGGATTTTGCTTCAGCAAGGTTCCTGGAGTCATCAGTAGCCTTGCACATAGTCTGGGATATGATACTGAAGGTGAAAGTGTTCCCATTCCCCCTGTGGGCATTCCTCATGACAAGCAAATAGCTGTGACAGGCTTTCTGCTGGTAATAAATACAAAGCTAGTACCAGTCCCATCTACAGAAGGAGGTGATGGTTTAGGCAAGAGGGAATAGGGTTAGTTTAGGAAGTATGGGTTAGATGAATGGACAGTGAAGTGGGTTGAAAACTGGCTGAAGGACAGAGTTCAGAGGGTTGTCAGCAATGGTGTGAAGGCTGGTTGGAGGTCTGTAAGGAGTGGTCAGCACTAGATCCAGTGCTGTTCAATAGATTCACCAGTGACCTCCATGAAAGAGTAGAGTGGGCCCTCAGCAGGTTTGCTGATGATACAAAACTGGGAGGAGTGGCTGATGCAGCAGAAGGTTGTGCTGACCTCCAGGGTAACCTGGACAAGCTGAGAGCTGGGCAGAGATAAACCTCATGGAATCCAACAAGGGCAAGTGTAGGGTAATGCACCTGGGGAGGAATAACCCCATGGAGCAGGACAGGTTAGGGACTGACCTGCTGGAAAGCAGCTCTGTGGGAAGAGACCTGGGAGTCCTGGTGGCCAACAGGATGCCCATGAGGCAGCAATGTGCCCTTGTGGCCAAGAAGGCCAATGGCATCCTGGGGTGATCAGGAAGAGTGTGGCCAGCAGGTCAAGGGAGGTTCTCCTCCCCCTCTACTCTACCCTGGTGAGGCCACATCTGGAGTCCTGGATCCAGTTCTGGTCTCCCCTGGTCAAGAAGGACAGGGAACTTCTGGAGAGGGGACAGAAAAGGGCTACAGAAATGATGAGAGTTCTGGAACATCTCTCTTGTGGCAAGAGGCTGAGAGAGCTGGGGCTGGGTAGCCTGGAGAAGACTAAGGAGGAGCTTGTCAATGCTGATCAATACTTCATGGGTGGGTGTCAGGAGGCTGGGGCCAGGCTTTTTTCAGTGGTGCCCAGTGACAGGACAAGAGGGGAAGAGGCACAGACTGGAACACAGGAAGCTCCAGCTAAATATAAGGAGGAACTTCTTTACTTTGGGGGTGCTGGAGCACTGGCCCAAGCTGCCCAGGGAGGTGGTGGAGTCTCCATCTCTGGAGACATTCCGTACCTGCTTGGACACCATCCTGTGCAGCCTGCTCTGGATGACCCTGCTCTGGCAGGGGGGTTGGACTAGATGATCTCCAGAGGTTCCTTCCAACCCCTAACACTCTGATTCTGTGTATCAAGTGCAGAGGGGAAGTTGATGTGAATTCTGCCTCTGCTGGGGGTAGCAGCTCTCCCTTGTCCTTTCAGGTCCTGCAGAATGCCAGTGATGTGCCTGGCAGCTCAGAGATGCTAGGTGTAACACATTATCCTTGCCCTGTCCTGCTGTATTGATTTTTCATTTACATTATTTTGTTAGGGATAAGTAGCAAGAAATAACAGAGTCTGCAGTTTCAGTCCTGTCCCTTTCCTCCTGCAATGGATTATTCTGGCATGTTGATAAACAAAACTACATTTTAATGAAGTCTTGTGTTCATTAGTGTAAGTTAAGGCCTCCTTCTAGCTGAGTGACTAATGGTTGGCTCTGGATTCTCAGTTTGTCTGGGAAATGAACTGGACAAGATTTGCTGTCATGAGTGTGCAGAGCCCTCTAACTCTCCCTGGAATTGTTTAGGACTTTAGATACATTGCAAAAGAAGTTAGTGGAATAGATTTGTTGTTACAGGGAGGTTTGTTTCTTTTGGTTTGTGTTAGAAAAAGCAAGTTAAGTTTCCTGATCAGCAGGTGTCATCTTTTTTAGGAGAGGAGAACATTGCCAAGACATAGCACTCACAAGCTTTGGTGAGTCAGGGTAGTTAGGTACCTGCTTTAGAGAAGAAGGATGTGAAACCTTCAGGTATCTTCAGGTCAGGATGGCAAGCCTTTTCTCATCATGCAGCCTACAGACCACAACACTGTGGCATTGGTGGCTGCAGTGCACTGCTTCCCATCTCTCATCATCTGCAGGAGGGGAAATCTAAGAGAGCTTCAAGTCTTTCAGGCTGAAGGGGAAGAAATAATACTCTGAGCCCAGTTTGAGGAGGTTAACTTACCCAGAACCTTGCCAGAAGTGGGAACACATGCAAGTGCCTTGTTTTCTTAACTGCTGAATCCTTTGACAGCTTCTGCTTCTCACCATGGGGTGGGGGGGCAGCTGGTTGGCTTCACCTAGAGGTAGGTCGGTGTTTTCTCTTCTGGAAACTCTTAGCTTGCTTTGACTCTTGGGCCTCTTAACTTTGTCTTTTGAGAAATTTCACTGACATTTCTCTAATCAGAATGGGTTCTTTTGTCCCAGTAGCAAGGCAAGATCAGCTAGGGTACAAATATGTAGGTAAGCAATTGTTGATCATATAGTCACATGAGGAAAGGCTGAAATCACTTGTCCTGTTCAGCCTGGGGAAGAGGAGGCTGAGGGGAGACCTCACTGAGGTTTAGAACTTCCTCAGCAGAGAGGGAGGGGTGGGTGCTGACCTCTTCTCTCTGGTGACCAGGGACAGGACCCAGGGCAATGGCATGAAGCTGTGCCAGGGGAAGTTCAGATTGGATGTTAGGAAGAGGTTCTTTACCCAGAGAGTGGTGGAGCATTGGAACAGGCTCCCCAGGGAGGCTGTCATGGCACCAACTCTCATGGAGTCCAAGAAGCACTTGGACAATGCACTTAGGCACATGGGATGACTTTGGGGTTGTCCTGTGCAGAGACAGGAGTTGGGCTGGATGATCCTTGTGGGTCCCTTCCAACTCTGGATATCCTGTGATTCATGCATTTGGACCTGGGCAAGGAGGAACTTCTGTAGGGCAACATGGATGGGTTTGCTTTACTGAATGGGAGGTGTCTCTCTGTTCCTAGTGAGCTGGAAGTGTTTCCCTTCAAGACTGTGGGTGGGAGGAAGGAAGGGAAGGCCTGTGGTGATGGACTATTCTAACAGCAGATTTTTGCTCTCTTCCTTAGAAACCTGATTGCTTAAGACCACAGCTAGTCTTCATTTAATGTGAGAAATGGTAGGTGGTGAGGGAAGAGACTAATGAATTCTCTGACTGTCATTTTTGTGAGGGAGTACCAATTTGTTTGAGTGTGCAGTGGAGCACCCAGATGGCAGAGGGGTTGGGTTTTGGAAGGTGGGAGTGGTACTACTGGAAACAAGTAACTCTTGAAATGGCAAAGATATGAAGTTACTGCTGATACTTTTGAATTTAGAGTTACTATGGCTGTTTCAGATCTCTCTTACAGCTGTGAGCAATAGTGTGTCAGCAGCAGCTAGAGCAAGAGCTGGAAGTAAGAGTATTTCAGCTCCTGGAGGGCTGCTGAGTAGTTACCTCTGCCTCCAGGGCAAGCTTTTATAGTCTGGGCTAGGGAAGTCTGAACCAAAAGCAGTGGATAGCTCTCATCAGAAGAGGAACACTTGTTGCTGCCCTTTTGATATCTTATGCAGCAGAAGTGTATGGCAGATGATTTGCCTGCCTGAAAAGCTTCCTTTCTGCCTTGCTCTGCTCTGCCTAGCTCAGATGGTGGCCAGGTGAGGAAGAGCTGTGTGCTTGCCATTTGGTTTTCCACCAACTGGGGAGGCAGGGGTGGCTGAGTTGCAGCCAGAGGTTGCTCTGTGTCTTTTGTTCTCAGACCACTTTCTGAGTAGCTTCCTTTCCTTATGCTCTAAGAGAAACCCAACCAAAACCTACAGCAACAACAAAACACCACACCCCCTCCCCCCCAAAAAAAGTTCAGGACTAGTGAAATTCATAGCAGTAAATGAATATCCTAGATATTCTCCTGGGGGTGTAAACTGAGCTGCAAGGTGATGTTTTATCTTCAGCCAGCTGTAGTCATCTCTTCCATGCATGGTGACTCCTGTGCATAAGGAGGTTCTCCAGCCCCTGAGCTTGCTAGGGTGCAGATCTATAGCAGCCATGAAGGGATTTCCTTGCAGCTTACACCCTATCAAATCAGTGATTTCCAGTCATCTAAAGATTCCACTGAATGCAGGATTTCACAACTGTGGGAACAATAAATGCATCCATGTGTGCAGCTCTGGTGCCACATGATTTGCTATTTTACAAGCATTTTGTGTGGTGTCTCTTGCATTTTGTGGGAAGGCTGCCCTGGTTTGTAACATGATGTTGTGTCCTGTCCTGGTTTGGTTTGGTTTGGTTTGGTTTGGCAAGAGTACAGTTGGGTTTGGGGATTGTTATTTGTACAGTGAGTTGAACTGTATTTCACTGGTTGTAACATGCCTTTTCCCCTCCATGTCAGCCACAGTGGTTTACCAGATGTTGTATGCTTGTCACTTAATTTGCAGTCAGACAGAAGACTCCAATATATGATAGAACCAGGGGAAATGGGTGTAAGCTAGAGGAGGGGAGATTTAGCTTAGATATTAGGAGGAAGTTCTTCACTATGAGGGTGGTGAGACAGTGGAACAGGTTGCCCAGAGAGGTTGTGGAAACCTCATCCCTGGCAGCTTTTAAGACAAGGCTGGATGGGGCCCTGGGCAACCTGATCTAGTGGAAGGTGTCCCTGCCAGGCAGGGGGGTTGGAACTAGATGATCTTTAAGGTCCCTTCCAACTCTGACAGTTCTATGATTCTATAACATGGATGTGTGCTGGTCCAGCATTGAACAGATCTTTTTCAGTGCCTGGTTTCAGCTGAGGAATCTGGATTTTTTGCAGTTACATCAGTCCAGTGAAAGACATTTTCTCTCCTTGCAAACAATGCTGCTTTAGATTAAAGTGTTTATGACAGTGCTAATGCTTCTTTCAAACAAGCTTTGAGGTAGGGAAATCCTCCAGGGTCTGGAAGAACTCTAAAGTCTCTGAAGACCCTGGCATTTGCACTGGGGAAAAGAGACTTGGAGTGATCAGTTACTGAAATGTTTCCATAGAGAAGCAGTTTAAGACTGGGATTGAAAACTTAATGGAGGAGGGGAGAATTTGCAATTAGTGCAAGAGGATTAGTATACTTCCCAGGAGGTAAAAATCCTGGCAGCTATAATTAGAAGAGGTTATTCTTCCCTTTTCAATAAGTCATTCCTTAGAGAATGGAGAAAACATATTTTGATGTTAAAAACAAAAAATCCTTTTCACTTGTTAAAACCCAAGTAGAAAAAGGGAGAAGGAGTCACAGAAGAATGTGTTAACAATGCAAAAATGGAGACTCTTCAAGATTACTGAATATTAACCTTGAGGCAAGACAGGAATTTGCTTCTGGAAGTGGCAGGTGTGTTGGTACAGAGCTACTTGTCTTCATTCTAACTGCTCTGGTAAACAGGCAAGGCAGCCATGTAGGGAAGCATGGATAGATTTATATCATGTGGATTGTATTCTTTTGGGGAAAGGTCCTTGGAGATTCAGCTTTCTGGGGTGGTTGTGTAGTACAGATGTACCTGATCTCCTCATCCTGGGCTGGCAATGAGCCACTTAGGTGTCTCAGACTTGGCCAAATGTCTAGCTGCAATAACATGACATCAGCCTGAGCAAGAATCCCTCCCTCTTATGGCCACTTCTTATCAGCTTGGAACTTGAATAAGGGCAAGCTGGGAGATGCACCTGCATGTTCTGGTCATGTATATCATTATCCTTACTGATAAATTGGCTGGAGACCCCTGTAGAGGTGTAATGTGTGATTGCAGTTGCTAAAGAGATGAGTTTTCTCCTAAAAGCCCTATTTCACCTCCTGTGTAAGCATCATCATATCCAAGTGGAGAGCTTCTATCTCGAACAAGTGAGATCATATTGCTCAGCTGAAGCTCTTGAAAAGCAGCTTGCCTCCACATCATAGCATTTAGAGACTCATGAAGGTTGGAAGGGTTGTCATCCAGTCCAGCCCAGCCCAGCCCCTGCTCAGGTTATGCCCAGTTAGGTCAGGTTGCCCAAGGGTGGAGGATCCACAAGACTGAGTGACCAAGTCCAGTCTTTGACCAGCCTTAGGGTGAAAGAGTTTTTCCTCATACTTGGGCACAATTCCTCATGTTGTAGTTTGTGTCCCTTGCATCTCCTCCTGTCACTGAGGACCTCCAAGAAGAGTCTGGCTCTGGCTTGCCTGTCCAAAGTCAAAGACAGCAGTGAAGTGGGAGCTGGGAGCCACGGCTTCCTCAGAGGCACCTCTGCTGCTCTGCTCCTGCTTTGCCCTAGCCTGCATGAGCCCAGCTGCAATCAGCACAAGATGCTGGCTTGAGGGCTGGAGCTGCTACTGTGCCAGGGGAAACTTGGCTGGACAAAAGGCAGAAGTGCAAAAGGTCATGTTCATACACACAGCCCTCTGGGGCAAAGAACTGCCCAGTTCCTTGGAGCTGTTGTCCCTCTGCTGTTGTAATGAGATGCATATTTACATTGCAAACCAGTTATTTGTGCAAGACATGGATGGATGAGGAGAAAGGCATCTGCAAATGCTCACCTGGCTTAGCTACAGCTAGAGAACAAAGAAAAAGAGGAAATCCCAAGTGACATCCCAGGATCATTTTGGTTTTATCCTGCTGCTAAATATGCAGTTTTTGCCATGTTATGAAGTGGCTTCTTAGACGTGGCCCCCAGAGCTGAATCCTTGAATTGTATTGAATTGCTCAGATGAAATACCTACATCATATATTATTTCATTGACAAATATTGGTCTAAATGTCATTGGAATTAGTAAACTGTTCTTTTTAAAGTATCAGCTGAAAGGAATAGCAGGTGAAAATAATGGCAGACTATCAGCTATTAAAGCAAAGTGGCTTTCTTCAGAGGAATAAGTGCCTGAAATAATGGCAATTACTGCAACTGTCTAAACACTTGCAAAAGTATGTTTGAAGGACTGTGCCATCATTGGGAGACATTGACAGGCCTGGGCAGTCCCAGCAACTGCTTTGTCTTGTTGGATTGGTCAAGGGTAGTGGGGATTTAGCAGCAGCAGGACAAGGGTAATGCTGCTGACACAGGAGAAGAAAATCATGTTTGAATTCCTCAAAGAACACTGGAAGTCCTGTTAGGAGTCCTTTTCCTGAAGTACTTTGGTGCATAAAGCATGTGTGAAGCCATGCACCAAGGGTCCCCAAAGCACTTCAGTGCCCAGGACCACTCCATGTTTCTGATGTCTACCAGTGCTGCTAAGGGTGAGCCCTGTCTTTGCCTGTCTGTATTGCTCTTGTCCTACCCAGCATTCAGGAAGGTGCAAGAGGATCAGAGTGGGATCTTCCCTCATCCTGATTCCCACTGAGTTCTGAGCTCAGCAGCTCTTTGGGAATCTTTACTCATGAGGAATGCAGATATTGGGATAAAGGTGTCATGCCTCCTGGAAAGGGATTGTCTCTTACTGGGTGGCCTCAGACATGCTTACCTCTAATTTGGAACAAAACAATCAAACTTTGGTAGACTTTTACTGAAATCTGGCCAAACCCTAATCTACTTGGGATGTCACCATTTAAATGCTGCCTGCAGAACAAGCTTAGAGGTAAGCTGACTTCAGCACAAATCACAAATGAGGTCTATGACTGCACTGAAGCACTGGACAGTGCAACCAGACCTGACATCTTAACTTACCCAACCTAAATCACATGGGGCTGCTGAGCTGGAGCTGCAATGGCACAGAAAGCAAAAGTGCTGCTTGCTATCTAGGGCCTCACTTTGCTCTAGAGATCTCTCAGCATATGGCTGAGATGATGTTGAAGGAGGTAGGGCTGACATATTTTGCTTGTACTCTTTGTACTCCATACAGGAAGAGAAGGGGAGGTGTGGAAGAAACAGCTTAGGGAATTAGTTGTTTATATATATATATAGGTGTAAGACTGCAAATTAAGTAGTCTCACAACCTTGCTATCTCAGGCACACAGGAATTTTGGACTTCAGAATACATTTCTTCTAGGTCTGACCAAAGACTTTTAGCAGCAGTGCAATTTTAATCTCTGAAACTGTTTTTGCACCAGGAGGGTTTGTGGGACACCATGGCTGTGTGCTTACAAGTCAAAAAGATCTTCTCAAATTCCTCTCCTTGCAAAATCAGCCTGAAAGTCTAGCCCCTGGGAGTGCTAGCTCTGAGATGTTGCTCTTGTGTCTTTGCAGGGAGGAACATCAGGAGGACACACTGTCAAATCAAACCTGCAGTTGCATTCAGCAGCTCCCTTATTTTCCCCCTCAACACAAATGTCCTTCTGATTCCCAGCAGGTGAAGGGAAGCACTCACTGCTGAAGGCAATGCCATTAGTTGCCAAAGATTGGCTTCTACACTGCCTTGGGATAAAGTTTTGTTCCAATGGGATATAATTCCTCTCAGTAGCCTGCAGCTATTTGGAAAAGCTGAAATTTTGCAGGGAGAAAGAAAAGAGTAATAAGCAGTAAGCAAGCTTTAGTATCTTGTGTCAATTTTCTTACAACATGAACTTCACAGGCTTTCCAAGAACTCTGTGTTACTTCTAGATTTGTCTCTTCTAACAGATACTTCACAGTTTGGAGATTTAATAATACATGAGAATACTTATGGCACCTGCTCTGGAGCTAGCTGGCTCATCTCATTGTCAGAGGCTGGAGCAAACAAAAGCAAAATCAGTTGTATCTTATCATTTAATCTTATATAAATTTAAGCTTATTTTGTCAGTAGGTTCATAGGCAGATGCATTAAATCTCTAGCTCCTACTTAAAGGCTTAAGAAAGTGCTCAGGTGAAAAGAGCAGTAGGGTAAATATTCAGAACTGGGGGATTGAGATTGAATTCCCCCACTGGCATCTGATGTTGTCCCCTTGTTCTGGGGAACCAAAAAAACTCCTCACTTTTCAAGTGTCTTCATGTGCCCAAGGGTTTTGGATCTTTCAAATCACATAGAACATTGCTTTAAAACATCCTTGTTACATTCATCTTCAGAGGTGGCAAATAAATTCAACACATATTTAGTCAGTATTAATAATTCCTCCAAAAAGACTAACAGAAAAGAGCCAGTTGCCTCTCCTTTCATTCCTCCTCCCCTTTGAATACAGGGATAGAGTTCCAAGCAGCATTTCTGGCAAAGGTCAAAGTTTGGACTTAACAAAGGGTAGGTTTGAACACAGCAGAAAGGTCTGTACAGTCAGATAAGTTCACCCATCATCATCATCCATCAGGTGAGCAGAAGAATGGCTTCCTAAAGTAGTGCAATATCCCCTCCCCCCAGAAAAGTCTTCTGTTAAATGTTAGGTGAAATGCAATGTTTGTAACCATTTAGGTATCTAAATAGGATGCATTCAATAAGCAGAAGAATACTCAGTGGAGAAAAATTGCCTAAGAAGTAAGGAAAAGGTATGTGAGGTGCAGAAGGTGAATGCCTTTGTCCACCTCTTGGAGAACAGTGCATTAGGGTCCAGGTCAGAATGAAATCAAAACCACCCCAACCCTCAGACTTTTTAAACTTTTTGGAGTGTTTTGGTTTTGCTTTAGGTTTTTGGGGGTTATTTTTTTTTGGGAGGGGGGAGGGGGTTGGTTTGGTTTTGGTTTTTGTTGCTTGTGGGTGGTTTTTCTGGTTGGTTTTTTGTTTGGTTTTGGGTTTGGGTGTTTTTTTTTTCTTGAAAGGGGGAGGAATTTCTGAGGTTTAAGAACCTTGCAAGCTCCCATGGCAGTAGGATTTGTTTCTGTCTCTCCTGTGGAGCTGCTTCTCCTTTCAGAGTCTGGTTTGCCTTTGTAATGCTGTCCACCTGGCAGAAGAAAAGGCAAAGATCTGGTCAGCTGCTGCCTGCACCCCAAATTTGCCTGCAATAGGAAAATAAACTGGTGCAAGCCTGAGCATGATTTTTCTGCAAGAGGGATGGTTTGGGATAGAAAACTGTGTTATATTCTATCTGGTAGCTTGACCTATTTGTGTGCACATCACAAATCATCTCTCCTTAGAACTAAAACAAACCCTCTGGGTCTTATTAGGAGCTTGATAACCAAGTTCAGCTAATTAACAGGAGAGATCAATCAGTGTGATTGGGAGGGGGAGTTTTAGTCTGCAGCCTCTAATCTCCAAGACTACCTCTTCCCAAACAGGGGTTTGTGCAGGAAAACAAGTGACTGTTGACCTGAATAACCTTCTGATCTGTGGAGGCTGCAGGAAGCAAGGACAATCACAGCAAAAGTTGGCTTTGTTTTTCTTCTGGGATCTCCTCCACTGATGATTTATCTCCACTGGAGCTATCTGAAGAGGACCTGTAGAGTTTGGCAGGTAAGTTGACAGGCCATAATGAACAGAGAGCTAAGCTGAGACTGTCCTAATAAATGATGTCTGGGACTGTTTGCTGGCATTGAGACCCAGAGTCATGAAGAGTCCATGTCCAGAAAGCTGAACCCTCTTGAACAGGGTGGAGATAGCCAAGCTGGATGAATTCCTCAGCCATACTAACTCCCAAACCCAACTTGGAAGCTTTTTAAGAGAGTGCCAGGTGGCCTGAGGACCCTGCTGGGGACTGTGTTAGCAATTCAGCAAGGTAGTTGGGAGAGTGAATGCTTCAGAGCACACTCCCTGATACTTCTTAACTTCTGTGTTTTGAAAACCAGTGTATCACTTGCTTTATGGGGATGAAAGGGTACTCCTAGAAGGACCTGTTGCATTAGTGTGTGGCACAGGAGCCTGCAGACCTCCATCAAGCAGAGGCAGATGGGTCTAAAATGGATGGAAGCATCTGCCAGGCAAGGGAATCTTTATCCAGCTGTGGAGGGGTTGAAGGAAAACTCTCCTGCTCTCTGGAGTGTTACCAGATTTCCCTCATCAGGTAGGACAGGACCTGCTCCCTCTAGGCTAAACATCTTCATACCAGTCTTTAGCTCTCTCTCATACCTAGAGGTGTCCTGCTGGAACAGGAGTAGACTCCCTTCTCTGGGAACACAAAGCACCTTCTGAGGAGCTGATTAATAAAGAAATGGAGATCCAAAGTGAAGCCTGGTCAAATCTCCTGGGAAAGAGCTTATGGCATGTGTATAGTGACTGGTAGAGTGTGTGAGACCAGAAGCAAGGACAACTTCTTCCTGCAGCAGTTGTGAGCTGCAGCAACACCACTGTGATGGTAGATGAGAAGTACCACCAGCCCCATGGTAACTCATGCTAAAGTCACACTCAGGTATTCTCTTTCTGTCTCAGACAGTCTCACTTCTTGAGTCTCCCATCTTTTGGGGGAAGTGTCTCTCAGCTTTTGTCACTCAGCTGCCAGGAGAGGTTCTTTCTGCTTACACTGTGTGCTTGTGGCAGCCTGGGCTTGCTCCCAGTGCAAGCAGCTACAAACCCAGTATGGAAGGATCCTGTAGAGCTGGGATGGCTCTGAAAATTATGCAAGGGAATAGCCAGGTAATATGTAGCTCTCTAGATGATGGAGATTTGGGATTTGCAATTCCAAAGAAAACTCTCCTTGGAGGAATAAGGATTGTATTTATGCTTTGTTCCTTCAGCTTGCAAGGAACCTTCTCTGGTTTTAGGAAGGAAGGGATTGATGGTAGACCTTATCTGACAACAAAAGAGCTTATAACAGCAGAGGACAGAACTCAAGTTCATCTGATACAGAAGGTGCCTACTGTAGAATGAAATGAAATGAAACAGTCCCTGAGCTTTCTTGCTGTTCCTGCCCAGCTCCCTGCAGGACTGTGGAAGGATCCTGTGGTGACTTGGCTGAGATGTATGCTAGACATAAGAAGCCACACCTGATCCAGTCAATCCCATGGGGGAAGCCATGCTTAGTCCAGCATGACTGTGATTTGGCTGTGTTGTTTGTTGGTAAAATTGGATCACTTGTCCACAGCTCTGCAGTGCAGAAATCAGGTGTTTGTGTTGCCTCAGAAAGGAGACACTGTCTCTACAGAGGGGCTATGAAATATTCAGGGTGCCTTCCTGCTGCTGAGAGTTTGCAAGGGCTGCTGCTGGTCTTGGGGTAGCAGTGTTCCAGTTGATTTCACACTCAATAGGGTTTGTGCTAGATGAGGATGCCATATGGACAGCTGATGTCTGTCAGTAGCTGGCTTTGGGGACTGAGAGTGGTGAGTAACAGTAATTGAAAGAGTAATTAGATTCTAATTAGTCCTTGTTAAGGCATCTGCTTTCTCTAGCTTGGTTTCCCTTGCAGTGTTATGCAGTCTTGCTGGGGGACAACCCACAAACAGATTTCATCAGTGCTGTATGTTTCAGACAACCTGAAGCTTCAGGGTTCCAGGTTTTGTTGGCTCTTTGCAAACCTTAACTACCTGGGGTTATGGGTGTGACAGGAGAAGCACATACCAAATAACATCACCATGGGTACAGCAGGACACACAGACACTGATAGCACCAGCACCTCTCACATTGTGATACTATCCTCAACAGCCACAGGAACACAAAAGGAAAAGCTAAACAACTGCCCCAGCCTCCCTGATTTCCTGCAGTCCAAGCTTATAGCACATGTCCACAGGCATGCCATGTGTTTATTCTATCTGCAGACCCAGTCCTGTGTTATCTCTCCAGCCCTTTTCTGACCTTCCTATACATGCCCTGCTAGTATCTGACTGAGCAGCCTGATCTAGTGATTCCTGCAAGATACTGACTGGCTTCAGCCACCTCTAGACTCAATAGAGAGTAAGGGGATGGTTCTGGGTGACCAGCTCCACAGTTACAGTGTTACCTCAGCTTTGTGTGTCTGTGTGTGTGGTTAGATTGCAAACTCCAGTGCCTGAAGGGATGTTTTTGTGCACATATGTAAGGAATAAAGAAAAGATTTCCCACATAGGTGAGAAATAAAGCAAAGGACTTACCCTTCTTAAAGCTGTCAGTGTTTTTGTTTTCCAGCTATCTGAAACTGCTCTAGGTTCCTGCACCTTCCAGTGCCCACAAGGATCACTAGGGTGACCTGAAGCCCTCAGGATTATCTCCCAGTCAACTACCTTTTCTGACAGCAGGGTAGTACCAGCTGAACCAAGCCTGTGCTAGGAAGGGATATGCCTAACCATGGTGTTGTTTCTGAGCAGTACAAAGCATGCTTTAGTGTCTTCTTGAGCTGAACTTGGCTGTGCTCATGTGCCTCTGTATGCCTTCTGTGAGTGCTCACTGCATTGACCCTCAAAACACTCCCTCTGCTTCAGCTCATCTAACTTTAAGGGTCTGGTGGTTTTGGGTCCCAGGAGAATCAGTAGAAATGAAAGTGCAGTTCATCTGATCATAGAGAAGGTGTCTACTGTAGAATGAAATGAACTGCTCTTGTTGTCCCTGCCCTCTGCAGGACTATGGAAGGATCCTGTGGTGGCTTGACTGAGATGCATGCTAGGAATAAGCCACACCTGAGCCAATGAATCCCACCCTTTGCTGCCTGGAGCTTCAGGATCTGGAGAGTAAACTTCCTAATCAACATCAAAGACATGAGTTCATGTTCCTGGCCTCACCTGATGAGGTGAAATGAGTTTAACACCATAGAGTGGATGTGCCACTAGAAGCAGAACCAGTTCTGTTTCCTCTTTAACCTGACTGATTCAACCTAATTTCTGCCTCCATTCCTGAAGCCTTCCTCTTTTGTTAATAGCTTTCAACAGCTCAAAAGAAAATGCCAGGCTCTGCCATCATCACCAGCAGAAACCCTTTCATGTTCTGAGCAGTTGCACTGTGCCACTGATGTTTCACTGCTCTTTACTCTCCCCACATAAGCAAGCTGTCCTGAAGCTGCTAATGCAGACACACTGCTGGCAACCAGCTGCTCTGTGTACTCACACTTCCCAGGCATGCCAGGGGAGAAATTGCTCAAGGGCTAAGCACATGTGGAACAAAAGCTCTCAGATGTGAGGAGAGTAGCAAGAGTACCATAATTATTAAAGAAAAAGAAAAACCTATTGTTGTAAGCACTTTCAAGAGAATTGTAATGCTTTTCCTTTGTGGGATAACTACTGGATTTTGTTTCTGATCATAGAATTGTCAGAGTTGGAAGGGACCTTAAAGATCATCTAGTTCCAACCCTCCCTGCCTGGCAGGGACACCTTCCACTAGATCAGGTTGCCCAGGTCATTAGGAGACTTTTTATTTCCCCCTTCTATTTCTAACAGTACAGTTTGAGTCTGTTGCCTTTTAGCTGGAGTGACAAAATGAATCTTGTTAACTAAATCTATGGTTTGCAAGGCAGCTCTTGCAGGAGAAAACATTTTGTAGAGTCTCTCAGGACTTGGACAGCTTAATCAGTTCATGGGCTGCTGCTGTTGTTTATCAACTGCAGGTCACATTCCTGTCATAATTTTAGCTTCAGGTGCTTACAATCTGGAGTATTTGGCTCTGTCACTGTTCATAAACTAAACAAGTCTGGGAATGTTCTCCAGCACTAAGACCAACTGGCACAGAATTACCCATGTCCAACTGTTAAACTAGCTTCACCTCCAAAAAAAAGGATGATTGCATCCAAGCTGCCTGCAGGGTGTAGCCATGATGGAAGCTAACTCCTGACATGTGCCTCTAAGTTGTTTGTGAAGGTGTTGGTGGCTCCAGGTCAAAATCAGGATAGGGCCTTTTCTGATATTAAACATACAGAAGATTGACTTCTACTGCCTGGGTTTTTTTTCTTGGTGCTATCTAAAATTTGCTGGTAGAGCTATAGCTTTGCTTGCTGTTAGCCTCAGTTTTCATTTTGTCTTTTTCTTGTGTTTTTTTCCCCCCAATGCAGCACTTTCTGTGTCCCCTGGCAAAGTCATGTTGCATCTCAGCTCGTGATTCCTCTTTGCTTGCAGACTTTGATTTGTCCTGGATTTTTGATTTGTCTAAAGTCTTACCTGTAGATTGCATACTCTTTTGGATGGTATGAGAGCCTTTTCCAATGGAGTCAACAATATTTCTGTCTCCAGTTTTATTTTGGGGGAGTCTTTAAGATCACTTTGAGCACTTCTGTTTCCAACCAGTGTAGGTTAAATCAATATCAAGCCTCTTCCTTACCTTATGTTTTCATATGGCTTATGTTTATTACTTTCAGAAGCATGAGATAACTTTCCCTGTGGGTTAAACCAATGTATCAGATCTTAATTTCAAGCTCATGAGACTTACTCCCTCAAAAATATCATCCATTAGTATTTTTACACACTGCAGCAATCCAGTGCCCTGCTTTGGACATTTCACATTTTCTCCATGCCAGTCATTTAACTTTTTCTCAAGTTTAGTCTTTAGGCACATGGCTTTGGCCTTTTATTTCAGGATACAGCTTTAGAATTGGTTTTCCTCTTGCTCTGGGTCTCTTCTGTTCAGCTGTTGTGGGGCATTCTCCAGTCAGCTTGATTTCCAGCCAGGCTGTTACACTGCTCTTAGGATAAATATCAAAGATTGTCTGGCAAGGAGCAGCCAAACAAGCTACTCTTTCTGTCTCTGGGTGGCTTTCAAGGCAAAATATCTGTGAGGACTTTTCAGTATGGATCTGCCAAATGCTTGGGAGAAGGGGTAGGGTTTTGTTTTTCAGCCTTGCACCTGGAGATCAACCCAAATCTTTCCATCTTGCTGGTATGAATTTAAAATGTTTTGAAGCCAAAGTGCCAATTAAGAAAATCTATGGTGTCCTAGAGAGATTTTCTAGGTTTGTATATAAAATAGTAAGAACCCAAGGCTCAGCTCTTAAGATGTTTCTTACATCTGCCTCAACTGTACTGAGCCAGGAGCTGGAACATCAGTGAGTATATGGGATGGAGAATCTTTTCTCAGCCAGGATGAGGAAAAACAGAGCTGAAGCATTACTGCAACATGAATGAATAGTTGTCCTGGTTTAATGCCAGGAGGCAGCTTGACCCCATCCAGGTGCTCACACACTCCCTCTGCAAGGGGATGAGGAGTGGAAAAGATGAAAGTGTGAGAACTTATGGGCTGAGACACAGACAATTTAGTAGGTAAAGCAAAAGCTGTGGCCATAAGTAAAGCAAAGCAAAGAATTCATTCACTACTTCCCATCAGCAGGGGTCCATCACATGGAACTGTCACTTGGGAAGATGAATGCCCTAACTCCCAATGTCCTCCTTACTCCTTTTTCTCCTGGCTTTTATTGCTGAGCACAGCATCACACATCACAGAATGTCCTGAGTTGGAAGGGACCCACAAGGATCACTGAGTCCAGCTCCTGTCTGTGCACAGGACAACCCCAGTGTCACCCCATGTGTCTAAGAGCATTGTCCAAGTNGGCTCTCCAACAACTTGATATCCCTCTTGTATTGCTGTGCCCAAACCTGCACCCAATACTCCAGGTGAGGCCACACATATAGGATGGGATATTGCTTTAACCAGGGAGGTCAGCTATCCTGGATAGGTCCAGTGAGAAGCAGAAAAAGCCCTTGGTGCTGTGTAAGCACTGCTGCTATCAACACTGGTTTTGTCACAGATCCAAACACTGCACTCTTCAAGCTACTATGAAGACAACTAACTCCATCCCAGACAAAACCAGTACATATTCTGTGTAGGTAACATCTGAATGCTTTTAATGTGGTCTATAAATTTGTGTCAGTGTAGGGACAAAAGGCTTCTCAAAGCTTGTTTGATTTAGTTTTTAGCTCTGCCTGTGGATCAAAGCCATCTGGTGTGACAGAGTTTGCTCAAAGTCACAATGGAATGGTCATCATCTAGGGGACAAGTAAGGGGTGGGGACAAGGCACCTGACCTTAAACACACTGCAAGGGTTTGCAGGCTCAGCACCTGCTACAGATTTCTGGAATGGATTAGATGATTAAAGAGTGGAAAACAACAGGCAAACCAGAAAAGTACCTTCCTTTTAAGACTCTGCATATGTTAACAAAATTGCATGTCTCTGCTGATTTATGTTTTGGCAAGTATTTCTGTAGTATTTCTGTTCCAGTGCAAACCAATCATTGATATCTTCCCTGAGAAAACAACTGCATGTTGAACATGCAGTTCAGAGAACAGTATGTGCTGCCTATGTGTTCTGTGCAATGAGGGCTTGAAGCTATTTTCTTCAATATTAATCTCCACAAAATGAAAAAGTAGGCCTAAAAGGAGCAGAGAATTAGGATAGCTAGGAAGCTGGCAAGAAGAATTCTTTTGTCATTTTGTCCTTTCCTTGCCAGTGTTTCAGACCTTTAATGGACACTTGTTGTTTCCAGAAAGAAATAGTGAATGAAATGACTCAGAGTGAAGGTTTGGTTACCAAAATGTCAAGGTTTGTTTCATACTGGCTTCACAGCCAGGTGAGCTGAAGAAGAATGCATGGCTCTTAGCACTGAAGTGGTTGACATGGCTATGAACTGTTCATTTTTCCAGGTCAGGTTACCTGTTGTCAACCCAATTAAATAAGGCAAAAGGGGAGCTGTACAGTGACAAGCATCTCTTCTTACCTTTGCAGTCAAGCTCTTTCAGCCATCAATAAAAAGGTCTAGAACTACATGTGGCAGTATATAAATGGACAGTAATTGGCACAGTACTACAACTGGGGTGTGAGATTGGACTGAAGATTGCTGTGCTTAATTGCTGTAATCATTCTGACCCACCTGATGGAACACACTCTACCACAAGCTAAATCTCACCTGGAATTAAATCTTCAGCTTAGTTTAGGGACCTCTCTTTGATTCTCTTCATGTGTGAGAAAGTGGAGAAAGTCTTTGAGGAGCACCTCAAAGGCAATTCTTGGGATGGAAAAGCTCAGACAGTTTGAGTATAGGAGTACCAGGGAGATAGGCCAGGTGACCTCTTAGGTTTCTTCCATCTTTACTTTCCAGCTCTCTGCTAATCATGATTGATTTTCCAAGACTCAGATTATTCTTCAGCAAGTTTTTCTTTCATTAATCCAGAAAGTCTTGTCCTTTTTTTTTCCCCCCAGAGACTCTTATCTATTACCTTAGCCAAGTTTTTCTCCTGTTCCTACCCTGCAATTCATTTTGCATTGCCTATAGAGTTGCAGGCTGCCTACATCCTGGGATATTTTTGTTGACTGCCTGGAGAGAAGCCAGCAGGAAAATGGGAAAAGGCAGAAGTCAGAAGGTTGGTTTGTGCAGGTATTTCTGAGAGCTTATCTTCATATTCTTGCTAAAAAATTACTTTTTTGGGGGAAAAAAAAAGAAAGAAAGATCCCATATATACCATTAAAAATGAACTGGCTGACTCTGAGGAAGAGTAGTAACATTTTTGGCTGGAGTTTAGCTACTCTTGTAGCTGAAGGTGCATATTTACAGTTGCTGAGGGAGACTTGTCTAGGAAATGGGGAGAACAGAATCAAACTCTAAATGTTCAGATGAATGTGTGATGTTTTCCCTCTCTTTAACCACCCCTAGGAGTCATATTTCAAAAGGGTTACAGCAAAGTTTATCTAGTTCATTCTGTTCTGTCCTTGAGTTCTTTTTATGGTCAGTAAACACTTTGGGTAGGAGTTTCATCACCACTCCTTCAGTCTTTAAAGGTGCAGAAAGCAAACAAAACACCCCAAACAAAACAAAGAGATAATAATCATAATAAAGGTGCTGCAGAAACCTTGGTTCCAGCTCTGAAGGGGCAGAAGGTGACAGGGATGTGCTTCCCCTAATGGAAACACTAGAGAGATCAGCTTTAGAGCTTCTATTCCAGCTTCCCTCTTGCAAGCCCTGGTGGCTGTGGGGTGACCAGGTTGCACCAGCACTCCTCCCAGTGCTCTCTGCCTTCTGGGTTACCCTTGCTGTGTCTATTTGTAGGTAATTTAACACCCTGCTTGTCAGAACTGAAATAGCAGCAGCTGTTCTGACTTTCCCACGTGAATACAGTGTGATTAAGAGTTCTATTTGTCATCTCTGAACTAGTCTGGGGCATGCCAAGATTACAGTTGGGAACATTCATCCCACACAGGGAGTTAGGAATGCTGGAGGGGATGAGTGGAAGTACTACCTCTGGAGACTTGTATATCCTCACTACAAGACAGACATTGAGGTATTGGAGCATGTCCAGAGAAGGACAACAAGGCTGGTGAAGGGTCTGGAGAATAAAGCTTATGAGGGGTAACTGGGATTGTTTAGTCTGAGGAAGAGGAGGCTCAGGGAAGACCTTGTGTCTCTCTACAACTACCTGAAGGGAGGTTGGAGTGAGGTGGGGGTTGGTTACTAGTGATGGGACAAGAGGAAATGGCCTCAAGTTGCATCAGGGGAGGTTTAGATTGGATAGCAGGAACAATTTCTTCCCAGCAAAAGCTGTCAGGGATCAGCCCAGGCTGCCCAGGGCAGTGGTGGAGCCACCACTAGTGATGGGACAAGAGGAAATGGCCTCAAGTTGCATCAGGGGAGGTTTAGATTGGATAGCAGGAACAATTTCTTCCCAGCAAGAGCTGTCAGGCATCAGCCCAGGCTGCCCAGGGCAGTGGTGGAGCCACCATCCCTGGAGGGGTTCCAAAAACATCTAGATGTGGTACTTAGGCATGTGGTTTAGTGGCATGGTGGTGATAATATGATGTTTGGAATTGATGATCTTAGAGGTCTCCTCCAACCTTAATGATTCTGTGATTCTGCAATTTGGATGCAAGGCAGACTAGGTTGGGTTTGGAGTGACTCTACAGGCATTAGGGCAATGTAATGCAGCAAGCAAGTGTGAGATCTCTTATTACAAGGGCTTGCTCTAGGATGGACCTCATTTCATTCCCAGAAAAGGCCAGTGTCCCCTCAGAATGTCTCAGGGTTACCTCAGAGATGAAGATGTTAGTAACAGTAAAATACTGTAGCCCTCTCCATCAGGTGAACTGCTGGCAGGGACATAGGCACTTCCATGTCTGTCATTTTGGCTTCTCTTCTGGATTACATTTTGCATCTCTATTAACAGTAGGAGAAGACCAGCCTCCTAGGCTAGGTACTTACCTGACTCACCTGAAGTTAGGCAGGGCCATAGCTCTGTCTCACCCATATGGCCATTCTCTAGCTACCTGGCAGCATGATTGTAATGCCCATGGTGTCCCAGGACTTGGAAGCAGTATAACTCCTGCACAGGAATTATCCTGCTCCCAGACATGAAACTCAACCTCTTTCCATGCTGAAGGCAGAGTTCTAAGGTTTGGTACAAAACAACTTCAGAGAGGGAAGCTAGAAGGTAGTGAGCATCATCTGGACAGCATGCCCTGGTCATCACCTCTCAGACAGACTCTTGCTTATGATGTTCACCAAATCTTTGCATAGCTTATCATGGATGCATTAGAGTTGGAAGTGGCTCTCCTCCACAAAGAACAAAGCAAGATATGTGTCCAAAACACACAGAGAGACCTGAGGACCTGTTCTGCAGCTGGTGTGAAGAGCACTCCAGGGGCATCCCGAGGCTGGGAAGTACCATGTGACAGCATCAGTGTCACCATATCATGGGAACTGCTGCCCTTACCAGAAGTAAAATAGGTCAATGTAAATGCCAGAGACACTGGAACCCCATTGCTCAAATTCCTGGCAATGTTTCTCTTCACTAATTGCACTCAGCTTAGAGAAATTCCCCTGGCAGCTGTCACTAGATAAGATCCTTTGCATCTTGATGCACATTGCTCTGTGACTCAGTCACTCCCTCTAAATGACTGCTCTGACTGTCTCTTAGCTGAGGGACTTGACAATGAAAGTGGAAGAAAGCAAAAACCCCATTAGCACCACAAAGGATAATGCTCTGGAAATGCTGAGTTACACAACTGAGCTCATGTATGCATATTATAATTCTGACAAATTATTCTTTATGGAAATGCTTGAACAGAAATAATCCCAGCCAGAAGAGAAGCTAGATTTGCAGTAAATATTGAAGAAGAACAGTTGGGAAATGGGATTCTGACAAAATCAATAATTTTCCCCTCTTTTCTTAATGCTCATGAGAGTGTTTGCACTTTATCTGTGTTGCACTCTAAGTAGCAGAGATGCTATGGTAATAAAGGTTATGAAGATGCAGCCCACACTCCTCTCTGGTGCACCTCCATGGTGCTGCTGCCTGGACTGCTGTGCATTCTGTGTAGAGTGTACTCAGCTGTGGGATGCAGTGGGCTCATTCAGTCAGTTTACTTTTGAATTATTTGCAAGTAAATACATTACCCCATGTTTTAAACAAACAAACCCCAGATTGTATGAGTAGATCATAAGAGTTTCTCTAACTTCTTGCAGTTGTGCCTATGCATGTGCAGTTTTATCATGCTGAGTTCCTGACCTACATAAACCAAAGATTTCAGCAGGTTTTTTTCCCAAAGTTTGCTTACAGTTCTGGGGCAGCAAAGGGAACTCTGTGTTTCCTTTAAATTGCTTTTCTTTCAGTGAAGGTGAAAAAGAAACCTTGTATCTGAGTCTTCTTTCAAATGCACCTCCTCTTTTCTTCTTTAGCACAGAGACAACTTCAAGTCTTCACAGTCCATAGCTGCAGGGAGTAATCACTTTGTCATCAAGACAACTTTTGGCTTTGCAGTTTGTGGACATCTGGCAGAAGTAGCTTTGATTTTCAAGAATTCAAACTCTGCAACTATTGCCTTCTCTCTGCTTTCCCACCTGCTAAGTGCCACATGTGAGTTGTACTAGAAATCAGGAACAGTAATTAAAAAATATCAATGGAGAAAGTGTAAAGTGCTGTAGGATTATATCTTCTAACCAGGGACCTGTTCAGAATATGTGGAGAGCTTTAACTCTCTGCAGAGTTCACCCAAGGAGCTTATGGTCCCCTGGCTCTTCTGGGCATGCTGCAGGTACACAAGCTGGTATTGAGGGCATTGGCTTCTGGCTGCAAACCCATGCTGCTCAGGGACATGGTTCAACCTGCCCAGAGTCACAACCTGGTTGTGAAGCAGCAGCTAAACCCCAAATCTGCAAGCAGATAAAACTGCTTCTTGGTGTTTAGGTTGCTGACAGCTGGGGCAGAGACAGAGAGAATGGTCCAGTACTTAACAAGCGATTAACTGGATCCTCTGAGAGGTCTTTTCCAACTCTGACTTCAATAAAGCTAAGGCAGCTTTTTGGTTTTTTGCTCCTTTGCTTTTCTAAAAGTACAAAGATTTCCTACCAGGTAATTTGAGGAAAAAAACTGCCATAAACAGAGGAGTTAGTTAACAGATAGTGAGAGTAGCCAACAGCAAAAGAGAGTCACTGACCAGGCTGCCCAACTTAAGGTTTCCTTGTTTAGCAAACTGAGGACTGGAACAACAGAGAGCAGGAGTCAGCATGCAAGAGGGCCAGCAAAATGGTATTTAAATCTGATACCAGAAACAAAGACCTTAAACTTCCTATTAATGTAAAGAGGGGGAAAGATAGCATGGAGTCAGCAGAAAAGCAAGTAAGAATTCAAGAGCAGGTCAGGTGTGTGTGGGGGAGTGAGGTGTAATCCTTCAGTCAGATGCAGAGAAGAAGAGAACATGAGGTTGGTGGTGCAGGGTGTCCAGATGTGTGTGTGGGTTCTTCTCTCCCTTTGGTTGTATGACAGGAAGTTTTGGAGAGGGTGGTCAAGACAGGACCATTCCTCCAAGGGCAGCTGGTAAGCAGTGAGGTGTGTTCAGCTTGCTTAGGGCTGACCCCTCTGTAAGAGATAGGTCTTGAAGAAAGTTCATGCAATCATCTCAATGCAGAGCCAGGGACTGACCCAACAGATGAACTGGGATGTCCAGTGCTTCAGCTTGGTCCTGTGACCCCTCTGCACAAACAGTGTGCTCAAGGACACTGTTTAAGTGTCAGACACCTTGTGAAGTACAGGGCTGGAAGCATGGGGTGAAGCAGGCTGCTCCTTGGCTCAGAAAAAGGGTGTCAGGTCAATGCATGAATGATGTGTCACATGGCAAAAGGGTAAAGGCTCACTCAGCTTGCAGCTAGTGAGGTTTATTTGCACACCTATGGGGGAAATGCCATAGCTCCCCACTTTGCACAGCCAAACAGCTAATTGCAGGTGTGTGTTCTTCAGCATTGTGGCTTTCTTTTTTATATACACACAGTGTCACAGTATCTACCAAGCTGGAAGGGGTCCACTAGGATCACTCAGTCCAGCTCCCTACTCTATGCAGGACACCCCAAGAATCACACCATGTGCCTGAGAGCATTGTCCAAATGCTTCTTGAATTCTGTCAGGCTTGGTGCTGAGCCCACCTCCCTGGGGAGGCTGTTCCAGAGCCCAACCACCCTCTGGGTGAATAAAGCTTCTTCTAATCTCTAGCCTGAACCTTCCCTGACTCAACTTCATCCTGCTCCCCCTAGTCCTATCACTGTCCACTGGAGTGAAAAGATCAGTCCCTGCCCCTCTGCTACCCCTGGTGAGGATCAGTCTCTTCTCCAGGCTGAACAAACCAAGTGACCACAGCTGCTCCTCATAAGGTTTCCCCTCCAGACCCTTCACCATCTTTGTAGACCTCCTCTGGACACTCTGCAACAGCTTCATGTCTTTCCTGTGTTGTGGAGCCCCAAACTGCACACAATACTCAAGGTGAGCCACACCAGTGCAGAGTAGAGGTTTGTCAAAGGGAAGGGGAGGCTGGTTGCCTCTGACAGCTCTGTTCTTAGTGGCAGCCTTGAATCTCATTTCTGGTCACAAGGGGAAACAGAAATGAGAAAAGGAACTGCTTCTGGTGAGAGAATTTTCTACAGGGCTGGCTGCTTTTGGAAGGATCTCAATGTGTTCAATGGTATGATGGCAGCAGATGTAAAACATTTTCACAGCCTAGGCAATATTGAGTTGCTCTGCTCTGGAGGCAGCATAGCTTCCCATTTCTGAGCTGTCTTACATGGATAGTTAACAGTTATAACCTGCCTCAGCTGGAGCAAGGAAGTTTCAGGCTCTTTTTCAAGAACCTAAATAACTTTTTAGTGAGTGTTTTGCTTCATCTCTAACAGCTGGCTAGAGAGTTTTAGTGATTTATTTTCAATCACTGCTTCTGAGTCTGAAGTTTTAGGGAAGTGGTGAACACTTTCTTCCTGGGGGTCCTGAGCTATTTCAGCTATTTCATTAAAAAATAAATAAAATTATATGGCTAAAATGATATCTTCAGTGGCTCAGAAGTACTGATCCATGCTGTGTGAATTCACTTTCATGTTGGCCATCTGGCAATGTATTATGTCTCTTTTCCAGCCCTGTATTTACACAGCAACCTGGCATCTGTCAGCAAGGGGGGTTAGGAGCATGGTGCAAACTCAGCAGAGTCTAGCACTGATGAAGTGGATGAGAAATGAGGCTTCTACCTCCTTGTTTTTGTGGCTTGAATGTGTGTCAACCTTGAGGTTGGAAGAGAAGCTGGGGGGTTGTGACTTCAAACAGATGAAGTCCTATGGCTGTTCAGTGGTACAAAAGGAAAGAAAAAAAGAGTTGTGTCTGTGCTTCCCTACTGAGATTTCAGTAGATGTGCTTGAGGATCTCCCTTTGGAAGAGGAGGGAGAGCTTAGTGCACACCCACACGTTACTCTGATACAGAGCTGAAAGCTGCCTGGGTATGCACCCAGACATTGAAAGAGATTTTGGGTTCTGTAGCCTACAACAGAACAAAAAGCAGTTTTCCCTTCTTTTCCCATCTTGTGCTGCATGCAGTCTGCTAAGACTGAGTAATCTGATGTGGCATACCTCATTAAGAGCTGAGTTAGTAGAGCAATGGGGGGCAAGAGAAGTGATTTTCTACAGAGTCTGGAATTTAATGACTCTGGGACAAGGGAGGAAAGCCCAAGGCTGAAATATCTTCTCCAACTCAAGTGTTAATGTCACTACTGTCATGAAATCAGCTGTTGGTTTCCTGACATTTGATATTAGAGAGCCTTGGCTCTGAAATAACAGAAGTAAAAAGAGTCAGTGTCTATGTAACTATAAGCCTGAATCATCCTCCTTCAGCATCATAAT
The DNA here is from genome assembly GCA_013399015.1 of Galbula dea. Classification (NCBI taxonomy): domain Eukaryota; kingdom Metazoa; phylum Chordata; class Aves; order Piciformes; family Galbulidae; genus Galbula; species Galbula dea. The sequence continues at coordinate 252,305 of VWZX01005528.1, forward strand.
TCCAAGGGCTTAAAACCTGATGCTACCTGAATTTTTCTAGCGATAGAAATGGCCAGGTTTTAAAAGTGAGTCCTAAAGGGCAGATTAAAGAGAGACTCCGTGAGCAGTACCTCGGCTTGGCACACGATGGCAGGAGGATGACGTTGGAGAACAGATCTCTCGAAGCGCCTGGTAGTAGCCATAGCAACTAGTTTGAAACCTGGTCCCGCAAGTAATGCTTCGCGGAGGCAAAGATTTTCCCTTGTTCATCGGGAGGTGCAAATCCGATTGCGTTTCCTTCACGTATTTATTTATTAGTTGGCATTCGAGTCGGCTACATCATACAGGACTGACTTGCCAAAGTCTGAGTGGGAAGCACAGCACCGGAGCAGTTAGGATACCGTACGTGGAGTTCTTGCCACAAGCCTTTCAAAGCGTTCAGTGCAAGTCGCTGGATCTTTGGGGCTTGTTCTGGTTTGTTTGGGGTTTTTTGTTTGCTTGTTTATTTTGTCTTCCAGGTCTTCCTTTTCAAGAAGCCTTACCCTTATTATATTCCAGCAGACTTTTATGTCTTCCTGGGCAACCAGAGAGCCTGAGTTCCCCATCAGTGAAGAAGAGTTTGAGGGAGGTGGGGAAGAAATACTTTTAATTTGCTTTTGCTGAAACTGGTTTATGCATCCAGACAGTCTTTGAGCTAAATGTCAGTCAAAAGGCAACAGTTTTTTGCTCAGTCCACCCCCACTGAAAGAAGTGTAGGTTTCTTGCAGCAAACGTGAAAACAATTCAGAAAACCTATAGGGGATCTGATAATTTTGCAATGCTTATGCTGGATTTAACATGCAAAGTCTTTGGTGTTTCTGAGTATTCAGATAATGGCCAATTCCTTTCAGAAATTAGTTGTTTAAGCAGCCCAAGAAGTTGGTGCAAATCTTTATATTATGTTGTTTGGTTTTCCTCCACTCAACCAGCTGTTTGGCTGAAAAATGATCCAGATATTCTGCTATCACAGCACAGAGTCAAGCAAGAACACCACTTGGGTCAAAAGACAGGGGCAGGTTCTTCAGTGGAACCCTGGTGTCTTTCTGCATTTATCCACATAGATAATGTTGCAGGACTGAGATCTCACTTTGCAGAAACTGAAATTAATGAGGAGGGAATCCTTTCAGGAGCAGAGAACAAAACCAAACCACCAAACCCCCAAACCCAAACATAAACAAGCTTAAAATCATTTGGCTGTGGACAGTCAAGACAATGACACTGGAACATCCTTCAGATTGCTGCCACTTTATAAGTACTCCCCACTTCTCAAGTTTTCACTTGAAATGACTGGAAATCATTTAAGAATGCCCTTGCTGGTCTGGCATTGCTGATTCCTCTCTTTCAGAAGCTTGACAGTATCTACCTATCTCAGTATTTTCAAGATGCTTTGGTTCATGTTCAGTTGGAAAAGGGAAAAGAAGGAAGGTGCTGAGAGAAATTCTTGCTTCTATTCTGCTCTCCATCTCCCTTTGCCCAGCACTGGCCTGCTCCATATAGCACTGGGATGCCAAATATTTATGCACAGGGACAGATTGTCCTTTCCCATGGTGTCATCTTGGCACTATTTTTAACAAAACCACACATTTTCTGAAGCTTATTTTTGAGATTCAAAGGCTCTGAGTTTGGGTCTAGCTGTAACAAAAGAAGAAAAACAAACAAAAACCCCAAACCAAACCCCCCAAAACCACCAACCACCCCAAATCCCCAGCCAATGTGTTCAGAATGGCTGCAGAGGAATTATGCATCTTGCTTTTTAGTGAAATCAACTCTGTGTATCCAAGCCCAGCTGTAACAGCTTTACAGAAAAGTTGTTTTGAGATCTTCCTTTTGAAGTTTATTACTCCTAGTTCTCATTTCTTCAATCACAGATATGCACAAAGCATTGTTGTTATTCAGCTAGTAATGTGCATGAACACCAGGGCTTTACCTCCAATGCTGAATGAATATACTCCTTAGATTGAGTACTGGAAGTTATTTTCCTTTACTGTAGGGCTTTCAGTGAACTAAATTCAAAGAGTCTGCTTGACTGTTAATGCCTGTTGGAATCCAGATAAGAAAAACCCCCACATTTTCCATCAGTTTGTGGGGAGAGACACTGCTAACAGACCTCCTGACCACCCTTGAAACTCAGGAAGCATGACCTCCCCAGAGGTTGGCTGAGTATTTTAGTGGGGCAAACCCATCTGTGCTCAACAGAGAATGGCTCTTCTGATGCATTTATTAGACAAAAATGAGTCACATTTCTGAACTGCTAATGCAATGGATGTTTGCCTGAAATACTATGTTCTGCAAGTGATTTCATGAATACAGGGGGGAAAAAAAATGAGTGAGCCACAGTAGCAACAGAAGGGATCTGTACCTAGATTATCATCCTGGAAAATCAGTTCTTATGACATTCAGTAAGAAAAAGAGGCTTTTTTTACTTGAGTTCCACTTTTTGACTGCAGTTTTGGTTCTGCTAACTAAGGGAGAAACCCTAGTGCCTACTTCCTGACTTCTTTTAGAACTAGTAGAGGAATTCAGTTGGAAAACTAAGTGAAAATCAAGTAACAGCTGGCCCAAACATTTGAAACCTAAATCTCTGCCAGTTCTGTATAAACCATAGCTGATAAATGGAGACATCTCAGCTTAATAAGAGTGGAGATGCTTTCATTCTTGCTGTTGCTGCTATATATATTAATGGTCCACATTTTCTCAGAAGCATCTTCCATTAATCCTTTTGGGAGACTCCCCAAAAGAAGCTAAGCTATACTTTTTAAGACAAGACAGCTATTCAAGTTGAGAAATGAACCAGTAGAAACCACATTCTTGAAGGTATTTAGTAGTGGTCACTGTGCTCTCAGTAGATATCTTGGTAGGGAAAACCAAACTACTGAAAATCCCTGAAAGCAAGCAGCTGTGACTGAAACTGATTTCACATCTTTTCCTTCAAGAGTGTTGATCTGGGAGTTTGAAGAAGGGTCAGCTTCTGTGGACAGTATTTACTGATCTCAGAAATGGAACAGTTAAAGAATCATAGATTCATAGACCAGTTTGGGTTGGAAGGAAGCTTTGAGGAATCATCTAGTTCAACTCCCCTACCATGGGCAGGGACATCTTCCACTAGATCAAGTTGCTCAAAGCCCCATCCAACCTGGCCTTGAATACTGCCAGGAAGAGGGAGTCCCAAACTTCTCTGAGCAACCTGTTCCAGTGTCTCACCACCCCCACAGGATAGAATTTCCTCCTAATCTAGATCCACCCTCTTTCAGTTTAAAACCATTACCCAGTGTTCTGTCACTACAGGCTGAGGACTCCAGAACTGGACACAGCTCTCCAGGTGAGGTCTCCCCACAGCAGAGTAGAGGTGGGGAATCACCTCCCTCAACCTTCTGGTCTTGCTTCTTTTGAGGCAGCTTGGGAGATGGTTTGCTTTCCAGGCTGCAATAACACATTGCCAGCTTAGGTCCAATTTTCCATCCCCTAGTATCTTCAAGTCCTTCTCCACAGGGTTGCTTTCAAAGATAATTGAATCATCTTCCTCAGGTTTCTTGGCATTCAGATTTTTGCTTTGCTTTAGACTTTTCACCAAAATAGAATTAATATTTGCCATTAAAGCAACTTTTTATACAAGTTTACATCTTTTCTACATTTAATTGGTAACACAAAAGGCACCCAGGATCAGGGAATGAACTTGTACAGAGTTTTATAGATCTGAGGACTTGAAAAGGCTCAAGTTCTGTCTTTGTTCCAAAGAGAAAATTTGAGCCATTGAGTAGGTGGAAGAAAAGGCATTGATGGGTCCAAACAGTAAAGGAGAAATGAGCTTGAAAGCCTAAAGAGTAGAGAAAATCTGAAGGGACAAAAAATATTATACAATCCAACTGAGCAGAAATAGAGAACAAAAAATCAAGAGACTTTTAAAGAAAGAGCTGGTAGAATGCAGATACATTTTAGAGGCTGCTATATTGGATTAAAGGAAGCCTAAAATGAAAAGCTACATGCAACAAAGGCATCAGACAGATAGGTTTCTCCTTTACTTCTCCATGGCTGAAGGCTTCCAGCCCTTTTTGCATTTGGTTGATTGCAAAGTCTGAAATCTCACAGGGTGACTGTCATCTTTGGCTTTTGTTGGTGAGAGGTACAGAGCAAACCCTGGGCATGTTGCTCCTGTTATCATAAAGCACCTGTCCCTCAGGAGAAGTAGGTGGAAAGCTAGACAGCCTCCTGGTATCCAAGTCCATGGTGGAAATACAAGAGCCAGTGTAGACAGTTATCTATCCAATGGGCCAAATGCACCCTGGAGACACTGAACTGAGTGGAGTTACCCTGGAGATTGTAGCCAAGATCAAGTTTGATGCAGTTTGGATACTCCTCATTTCTCTGTTATTTTGTGTTTGCCTTTGGCAAACTTCAGCTTTTCTCTCTCCACTTTTCTAGAGCATCACTTGGCCTGATCTTCTGAAGCCTTAAAAATATCAAAGGCCTTCCATCCAAAAGGTGCTTCAGGCATAAGTGCAGCATGGCCCTTTACAAAGCCAAGCCCATTGGGCAACCTAACTCGACTGGTTCACCCTCAGACAGTCAGATCCCCGCAGGGTGGCTGCTGCCTGATGTGAGCAGTGATGGGCTGGAGCTGCCAAGGAGACATCTCAAGGAGAGTCTGAGCTGTGGGCAAGGAAAGGAGGAAGGTACAGAAACCATTCCAAATCAGTTCTGCCAATAACATGAGAACAGGTTGCCCAGAGAGGCTGTGGCTGCCCCATCCCTGGCAGTGTTCAAGGCCAGGTTGGATGTGGCCCTGGGCAAGCTGGTCTAGCTGGTAGCATTCCTGCCATGATAGGGGGGTTGGAACTAGATGATCTTTAAGGTCCCTTCCAACCTGGACCATTCTAGGATTCTGTGATTCTAAATTGTTTCCCTAAGGAGATTTTCCCTTCATCAGGAGCTAGCTTTGTGCAGGGGCTGATGGATGCAGTAATCAGAAATTCCCATTTAAGGGCTCATTGGTGGTGTGGCTAGCAAAACATACAGACCTGTTACTTTTTAAGCCCATCCTATGAAAAGTAAAAGTCCCTTTATGTTGAAGGAAGCCTGGATTCTGGGTCAAGACAGCTGCAACCTTTTTGAGTTTACTTCTAAAATCTCTGTCCCACCCTTCATCCTCTCAGTTTACTTATTGTAACCATCTTTTCACCCTGGTTTCTAGCTTTGCCCATTTCTTTTCACCAGCAACCTGCCCCACAGGTGCTGTTTTATCCACACCAGGTGCCTCTGGACAGCCAGCTGTACTTCACCTCCATCTCATTTCTGCTCTTCTGCCTTTCCCCTGACTCCTCAGTCACTCTGCTTTTGCCCATTGTGGAGTTGCTCCATGCTTTTTTCAGCAGCTCTGTCCTCCTTCTGTTTCATGACCTCTTTTGTGCTGCCAGGAGTGCTGAAACAAAAAGGCCAGTACAGAGCACACCTCCTTCAGTTTCCTCCTGGGAGATCATTCTTTTTTTCCAGGAAGGCTGTTCTGTTGGTTTCCCCTGCCTTTGTTCACTTGTCTAATATTAAGCACTTATCCAACAGTGTCACCTGCAGTTCCCAGCAACGCCCCAAATGCTGAACCACCACGGTCTCACTTGCAAAATTGTTCCACAGTCTAACCAGTCATTCTGTTGAGAAGATCTGCCTGCAGTTCAATCCAAATTGTCTGCAATCACTGCTTCCTTTCCCTTGTCCTCCTGAGCAGTTCCTTCCCACCCATGTGCTTAACCTCTCTGAAGTATTTGTGGTTGGCAATCAGATCTCTCTGAGTCACCGCTTAGCTAAGCTCTGTGCATTTGCAGCTTCCTTCTTTTCCCAGCTAAATCTTCTCAGGCTTTTAACCATTCTTCTCCCCTTCCCTGTGAAATCCTCAGCAGTCACTGAAGTCATCAGAAGAATTGCTGTTGGCTGAGCATGGGACTCAATGGCAAGCCTTGCACAGATAGTCTCTTCTGTGCCCTCTGTGTCACTGGAGCAACTGCACAAAGCTAGTGTTTTAGCTACCTAGAGAGGTGAAGTTCCAGCTCTGTTACAAGTCACTTCCCACGTTCTAATTAGCTGCAGCATGGCCTGATTTAATCACCTAAGGTAGCTGAAACCCTACACAGGAAATACTGTGTCTTCCAGACTTCAGTGGCAGGACCACCACTTTATCAGGTTACTGCTCTGGTGAACTGTCTGTGACTAGATGCACAGGGAAGCTTCTCCAATTGGAATTGATTTATCATTTGGATTTGGAACAACACTTTGGAAATGTGCAGTGTTCTGGAGAATAGATGTTTTTTTCCTTAGGAGAACTACCATATAATGGCATTTTTGCAAAATACTGTGGGCAGGGAACTGACTCTTGGTCAGGGAAGGAGCCCAAGAAGCCAGGCAATTGGTCAGCACTTTTGACCTCTCCTTTCCCAGTGAGCCTGGTGACCAAAACACTGTCCATCCCAAGAGCTAAGGAGGCTGGAAGGCAAGGCAGTTCACACCAGCCTCCCTGCTTGCTTCCCATCAGCAATTTTGACAGGTCCTCACAGAGCACTGTCATTAAATCAAGTCAGTATTTACAGCCAGAAGGTGTCTGTCAAAACATCTATTTTTAACAAGCTGAAGTTTAATTTTTCAGCTCTTTCTACATGGAATACATGATCTTTACAGGCAATTCTTCATCCCTCATTCCTTTAAAATATCTTCAGGTAAACATGCCAAAATATCTCTTTTGCAAACAAAACCAACCTCAAGAAACCAAACCAAACTCCAACCAACCAAAAAAAAAACCCAGAAACAAAACCAAACTCCAACCAACCAAAAAAAAACCCAAGAAACCAAACCAAACACCAACCAACCAGAAAACCCCAAGAAACAAAACCAAACTCCAACCAACCAAAAAAACCCAAGAAACAAAACCAAACTCCAACCAACCAACAAAAGCCAACCCCCCAAACTTTTAATACAGCTAATAGAGGTCTACAACCACTTCTGCTCCCAAACTAATTCTGAGGCAAGACAGGATAGTGCTTGAATGCCTAAGCAAACTGAAGAGATTATAGAGCAGTGCAACCTACTGAGAGTTCAAAAACTAAGAGGAAAAGAGATCAGCTAAGTGGTTTGATGGCTGGGATCATTATCTGGCAAGTGATTGAAGCTGTATCAGGAGAAAGAGAAGGTCTGAGCTGCCAAGGCAGGTAAAGTGCTGCAGGAAACTGCCAGAGTGCACATGAAGAACATCCAGCCCCAGCACACTTGCTTGGTGGAAGCACCAGACAAAACACTTGGAGAAGACATCAGTACACAACTGGAGTGTCTTTAATTGGCCTATATTCCACAGCTGTCCTAGCTCTCATAGAAAGAGCTAACACTTTTTACACTCAAGGAACTGCAGTCAAGTTTTTGCAGTCCCTAGCTCTGCTCAGAATTTCTCACAGATCTGGGGTGAGATCCCTGCCCCTGGCTGCTTGGGGCTAAGGGTAATTGGTGTTGCAGGAAGACAAGGGAAAGAGGACCATGTCCCAGGGTCACAGGATCAACATTTGTAAACAGAAAGGAGGGGAAAAAACATCTCCTATTTGTTTTCTGGGTCATGACTTAACAGAATTAATTTACATTTTGTTTTAGGGATACATAATGAACATAGAATTGATTAGATGTTGTAGCTGCAGCATGTTATGTATGTAGGTATAGCTAGTTTTCATGCTTCTTTCCCTATGTAGCTTACAATATTTGGGCTCCCACCTGCATCCATCAACCCAATTTAGAAACTTCTTCATTAGGGAGAGTATCAGGAAAGACTTTGGGGTGTATTCAAGAGAGACTACAGTTGCTGTTGGGGCAAAGGACAGGAGGGGAGAATGTAGCTCTGAAAAGGTGACTGGTTCAAGAGGTGTGGAGTCATTTCAGCTAAAGCAGTGTGGGAGAAGCAATGGGAGGAGGGGCAAATGGAAAGGGAGGAGCAGAGAAAGTCCAAGGCTATGGGTATAGAGGCCACAGCCTAAAAAAATCTCTTGCAGAGCCTTTTCCAGCAGTCACTACTGCTTTTGAGTGCATGAGTTTGCATGTTTCAAAATCATTCAGTGAAGTTGTATCCATCTTGGTAAACTGATGAACACTGTCAGAAGAACCAAACCCTGAAGTCTTCAAAAGCAGTGTGTCCTAAGGAGCAGCAGGTTGAGGTGGCAGAAGAATTAGGTCTTGCTTCATTTGTGGGTAGGAACAGAAAGGGGCAGTGCTCTGTTCATCAGGCCCTTAAAAAATGTGAACATTGCTGTCTAGTTTACTTGATTCTCCTTTCTTTCTTTCCTTTCTTTTCTTTCTTTCTTTTTCTTTTTCTTTCTTTTCCTTTCTTTCTTTCTCTCTCTCTTTCTCCCTTTCTTTCTTTCCTCCTTTCTTTCCATTTTTCCTTTCCCTTTTTCTTTCCTTCTTTCTTTCTTTTTTCTTTCTCCCTTTCTTTCTCTCTTTTTCTCCCTTTCTTTCCTTCTTTCTTTCCCCTTTTCTTTCCCCTTTTCTTTCCCCTTTTCTTTCCCTTTTTCTTTCCCTTTCCCTTTCTCTTTCCTTTTCCCTTTCCCTTTCCCTTTCTCTTTCCCTTTCCCTTTCCCTTTCCCTTTCCTCCCTCTCTCCCTTCCTCCCTCTCCTCCCTTTCCTTCCTCTCCTATGCACAGATGATACTAATCTAATTCCTACCCAAAGACTTTAGGCATTTTCCACTTGCTTGTTGCCCTGGCAGCTGTAATGCAAGGGCTCCAGCTGGGGATGGATCCCAGTCCCATTCTCTCATTCAAATCTTTCTAATCAGAATCCCAGTGACTGTTTTACTCTCAGGTCATCAATGCCCTTTCCCAAGAAGAGACCCTTCCTGCTCCCAGACTCTGTACAGCTTTAAACTCTTGTTTCCCACTGCTGTGAGATCCCCCAGCTCCTGGTGTGTACCTCTCCTTAAGGCACTTGGAATGGGATTCAGATGAAAAGGCCCTTCCATTTATAAATGTAGTCAGAGGATCCATTAAGGAAACCTTAATTTCAGAAACAGATCTATTCTATTTCTGGAGTTTCCTGCTTTTTTGTCTTTTCTGGATGGACTTGAAGTGCCTAAACATCTAACATATGCCCTATGTCTAACTTGAAACGACTTATACCCTGCATATGTTCTGGAGGTAACTGACACAAAACTGCAATCATTTGTTTCCATCTGCAAAACAAATTTGCTTTCCCTTATCCTTTAAGAACTTCATCATTACCAGAGCCTCTCCATACACTTTGGATAGTCTGAGCAAGACTTTCTCTTTTCTACATAAACATTTTCAAGAAGACCTCAGAAACCAGGCATGCAGATAGGTCAGGGAAGCTGGCATTTAAGCTACTGAAAATTACATAGCTGCTACTAATGTAAAAAAGAAAGGGAAAAAAAAGGATTATAAATATGATGAATGAAGAGCTGTGAATTAACATTTAGAAATTCCACAAGCTGGGGTTTCTGTGTGGATGAGTATGAAAGGTGAAGGGAGATATTTGAAAAGCTTTTACTGTACATCAGCAGGGTGTGTGTCAGAAAGGAATTATTGTGAGAAGGCTTTAATATCACAGTTGCAGCAATTAACCTTCAGGAATGGAGAAGGGACCAAGGGTTGGGTTGGTTTTCATTGGGAAAGGATTCAGAGCTTCCTTTTTGCTGCCTCTAGACATGTGCCATCAAGACAAGAGTAGGGGAGATGGTGGCTCTCTTGAATTCTCTTAGATATCACTGTGTCTCTTGAAGTCCTGTAGTGGAAGAGCTGGAAGTAAGGCTGTGGTGTGCCACATAATTGTGAGTGAGGTAATTCTAGGTAGCTCTAGCAGACAAACACAGTGTATTGAAGGGCAGAGACAAAAACTATTCCTGAAGGTGGAAGTTATGGAGACTTCTAAAAATACATGGTACCATAAAATAAACTAAGAATTAAAGAAGCCTAAAGAACTGAATTTATAAACCCATGCTGATTGTGGTAGCTTCAAGCTTTGTCCTAGAGGATGTAATTTTTCATATCAGGGACTCAGTGAATTCAGTGTAAAAGAGTTTATCTGAAACACCCTCTCAGTTCAGCTATTAGCTGTGCCTGTAGCAATGACTCATTTGCTCCAAACAGAAACCCAACAGCATCAGGCATAGCTCTTCTCTTTCCAGCTAAAAGCAGAGTGCTGGCAGGACCACTGCAGCTGCCTGCTTCCATTAAAGGCACAGACAGTCATAAATGGCTGCAAGTGTGCCATCTCCCTGTGCTGGCTGTGCCTAATTTGACATGTTTAATGTAAAACATTTTTGAAGTAGGCTGGTGTCTTACTGCTAGCTCACAGTTCCTGTAGTTCCTTTCCAATAGCCTTCTTCAAAGCTACAGTGTTGTCTGTGGTGGGATAATGTGGTTAGAAATGAGACTTCCCTTGCCTCTGCTAGGCAAAGAGTCCTTTGCAAATTTGTGTTGGTGAGTTCATCTCAGAACACAACCTCCTGTCCTAGTTTAGCAGTGGCCTTTCATCAAGGGAGGAGCAGCAGAAAATACAGCTCCATGGAGGGGTGTTTAGGAGCTGTGGTGGTGCACTTGGATGGCTGAGGGTCAGCACTGAAGCACTACGAGGAGAGATCATTCTGAAGGACACTTCCTTCAAGGAGTGGGAACAAAATTTGGGGCCTCCCTTAATCCTTCTCAGAAACTGGCTACAAAGAATAGAAATTCCACCTGACATGTTTTGAAAGAGATCCTATTAATAGGTCAGTAATTTAAAGACTTAAAAAGCTAAGTCCCAAATGCTCAAAGGGATGGAGCTAGATACCTAAATACCCTTGAGGATGTTGATGCTATTGTTCAGCTGAGCTGGGCAAGCTCATGGAAGCTTAGCTGAAATGTGTATATAAGATGTAAGTGTTCTTTATATTATTTTTAACTGAAAGAACATTTTCTTCCATAAGAAAAGTCCTTCAGAGTGCTCATTTCAAGATTATTTTAATCTCTCAGCTTCCATCTATAAGGTTGTGAGGAGTGGTGCCAGCAATATTCCTTAAGGAAGATTTTAAATGGCATTCTCATCCTGTTGCTGCATGGCTGGTTTTTTCATCTACTCATCAAAGAAAGTAGCAGATCAATTTGGGCAAAATAAAAGCTTGAAAGGGGTCAGCCTTCTAGAGAGAACATCAGAGAGCTACAGACTTGAGAAATTGGAGGATTATTAGGACTCTGAATACTCTTAATGGAGCTAATCCTAGCAGTTACTGGGCTGGATTAATTGCAGCCACCAGAATCTCTCTGGAGGTATTTCTCAATGACTTCCTATTTCTTTAGGCAGTTCCCATGCACTTCCAGGGAAGGCTGCCTGTGGCTGTGTGGGTGGCAAAGCAACATACAGAGCTCACCTGAAGGCTTGTGGTGTCCCTGTGTTTGCCTCATTGAGCTGACACAAGACCTCTCCATTTACAGCCAGAGCTATGGTTTCCTCCTTAGTGAAATTCCAGCCCCTAGTCTCCATGTGTTTGAATGTGTTTCTGAGGTCTGAAGCTTTGCTAGAATATGTGGGGGGAGAAGAAATGGGCTATTTGTGAGGCAGAGCAAAGGGGCACAGTGACCTAAAGTTATTCTGAAATCCTAACCCTGACTGGAGGACAGAACTTTTCACACAAAGCAAAGACAATTCTGCATGCAAACCATGACAAAGGCTTTACATTCATCCTAAATTAGAAGAAAATCCCAATAATGCAGCTAGGCAGTGGAAGGAATAAGATTTTCTTTAATGATTGAAGCTGAAGTAGTCAACACTTTGGCTCTGGTCTAAATCCTTCTATTCCCAAGCAAAATATTTTCTTCTATCAGCAAACCCTTAGGCTTCCACCTTCACATCAGCTGCTTCCACCTTCTGTCTGAAAAGACACAAGCTGTCCCTTGCACCTGGGCTGTTTCCTTGCTGCAGCCCTTTTTATTCTGTGGAATATGTGGAAAATCTGTTTGAAGAAGTAAGTGATGTTCAGAGTTATAAAGGAAAAGCCCCCAGAGGCACGTGTGTACCTTCAGGGATGTATGGCAGTGCTGAAATCAATCTCCAGAGCTCTTCTGACTCTTCTTTGTCCTGCAGCTATCTGCCCCACTGGAAGGCATGGAGAGATGATAAGCATTTTCCTTTCTCTGAACTGGAAAACCACTTTGAGCTAAGAGGAGTGAGGTAAAAGAAAGGACCCAAAGTGGTTTGAGGAAGAGAGTCTGTAAAGGATTGCTTCAAGCTACTGTTACTGCCAGCACAGCTGCTGCAGTACCACCCTGTTTCTCCTGCACTGGCCCAAGTCAGGGTCAGGTGGCCTCTCTGAATGGCTGCAGAAAGAAACTTCAGTTCTTTTTCTGTTGTGGGGTTTGTTTTTTCACTGATTTTTTTCTTCAATCACTGTTACTGCTTTTACACAATTCAAAAGAATTGTCTCTGGGAGACTAATAGAAGTCATATTTCCCTTTCATAAAGTAAGTGGGGTGATTCTGACCCCTGCAGAGGAGCACTCCTTAGCTTAGAGCAGGAATTTGGGAACACTTACAAGTAGTTATAAAATGAATTGTGCAGTTTGATTCAAAGGTTAGAAGCTGGCAGCATGGTTCTTGTTTTCATTGAGCAGAGAAGTAAAGCAGCCTGTAAAGTTTCTAGAACCCTGCCCACCACAGTTGATTACCTGCAGATAACAAGCATCCTAATGAAACACTTTATGCAGTTTCAGCTATTTCATGAGTGGATTAAAATCTTTCTAAGCTGTTGCTGTGCTGCATGCCCAATTTTCTATCTTGGTGCAGACCTTATCCCATGCATATCCCACTCAGTATTCTTAAAGGACAGCATGGTTAATAAAACCCTTGGAAAATGGTAACTCATGGGAAGAATTTTGGGCTCTACCTTTTTGTCAGTTAGGCAGAGAACTACCTGACTCAGTTTGGTACCAGTGGGAGGTTCATGAAGAAAAAGAGGGGAAAGAAGAACCTCCACAAAGACTGAGAAAACCTTCAGATGAAGATTGAGTTTTGGAATGATGGCAGAGCTGCAGATTAGGTCAGCTCATCTCAGGCTGAGATCTAGGGTGTTCCTTAGGTTTTCCTATGTGGGGTGAGCACCTGTGATACTTAACCAAACAATCAAAACCATTGGGAAACCTCTCAGAATAGAAGGAATAGTTTCCAAAGCTGTCAGTCTGCTGGCACTCCAGGCATCTGCAGAATGTTGAAGTTAGAAATAGTTGTTGGAAAGTTGTAGGAATAGTGGCAGGAAAGCAAAAGGTGTCCAAAACATTTCTAAATACCTTCCTGTGAAGCTTGGGCTTGATTTTTCCTCTCGAGTTGTTGTGATGGGGAGAAAGAGACTGTGCAACTTGTAGCTGGCTCAATAGAATGCTGGATCCTGTTGCACTCAGCAGACAGCACTTGCAGGTAAATGCTTTTGCTCCTGCAGACATCACACTCCCCCAGGGCACAACACAGAGTCACTCAGTGGGAATGATTCATGGCATGTCTGCTTGGCTTGTGGAAGCTGAGAAGAGATGAAACGTATTTAGAACAGATGGTGTCTCTGGAAGCTGCCAGTGTGTAACCATCTCTGCTGACCACCCTGAGGTTTTTCACCATCTTCTCTTTGGTCAAATCTGGGTGGATTTTGATGGGGTTAAAAAAGGAATAGCTTTGACACCAGGAGGGCTCCTGGCAAATGTTGATCTCTTCAGTAAACAGTCAGGAAGTTTAAAAACCTTCTTACAGAAGCATAATGAATTTCCTCTAGCTGCAGCAATCATTCTATCCTTTTAATGGAGGTTTTCCCAACAAAATCCAGCCTGAAGCAGGACTTGCTATGAAACTTTTGAATCTGAACAGTTAAACTTTGAGAGGGAAGAAAACCAGGCCAAAAAATTAACATACCCCACAATGGGATTCACTGTCAGTACCACCTGTAAAAGTGTTAACAATACCAAGACTCTTCCAACCTTAATAATTCTGTGATTTTGTTAGGGCCATGGGTTAGTGGCATGGTGGTGAGAGGTTGATGGTTGGACTTGATGATCTTAGAGGTCTCTTCCAGCCTCCATGATTCTGTGACTCACAGTAGGTTTTAAATTGTGCAGCTGTATGTTTTGTTTTATTAGGGAAATGAATACATTTCAGCATCTGAGAAAGCATTGGAAAGTTTATAATACAGCTGCTGAAATTGTGTGTGGATTGGCAAAATACAGATGAGTTTATTACTGTTGGCTTCCCTTCTTCAGTCAGTTATTTCAATTAGGACTGAGATCTATGTCCAGTAGCCACAAAATCCCCAATATCTGAGGCTCAAACTTCCAATATTCTTGCACACAAAACTTCTACAGGGGTAAACAATAGAAAAAATGCTCATATTAAACTAACTAACTAAATAAAAAAGCTCACTTTCATTTCATTTTCAGAGCTCTGGATTGTTTCCAGGTAGGATGTTATCAGGTTAATCTTGGATAACTCTTTGGAATTTTATACAGATGATATCTAAAAGTAAGAAAGAGTAATTTTTCATAGTAAAGACAATAAACTAATGATCTGATTTAATTAAGAAGCAATATGTCTACCTACACCACCTGCAGGGCACGTTGTTTCCTAACTGAAATGTCTCTGTCTCATATCTCTTCAAGGTTTTCCTTTTATTAGCTGTTGTTTACATGACCTCTGGCAATAAAATATTTAATAGTATTATTTCCATCTGTCCACCTGGCTCAGTTCTCTAGTAACATGTTGGAGTTTGAGGGGGTTTGGCCACAATTTAAATTATGACCTAACTGATCACACAGGGGACACTAAGTTTTGAATCTATTTGAAAATCTCAGACATCATTGCAACCATTGATCTCACTTTATTTCTTCTACTAAAAGCCAACATAAAGGTCACAAGCCCATTGCTAGCATTTTTGCTTTCTTCTCTTGACAGATGGGCTGTGAAGAGCAGAATAGGGATGAATTTCAGCCTTACTGTAAATTGCAGAATTACTCAGAGGAGAAGCAAAGTTCCCTAGTTCCTAGACAAATTCAGAGCTACAATGAGGCTCAAAAAGTTTTGCACCTCATCTTTCAGCTGAGTTATCTATGAAGCAGTTTCCTTGTGGCTTATCTGAATGCATTGATTAGTAGCCATTCATAAATGGAAGCATTGTGAGCTCTTTATCTGCTAGTGTGGGCAAATAGATCTTGTTGTTGTTTTTTTTCCCATGAATATGTTAGACAGAAGATAGTTCTGACAGTAGTAAAAACTGATTGCTGGTTTGGTTGGCTTTGGGTCTTTTTCCTCACCTCTTTTTCTTGGAAAAGGGTATTTTCTTAGTAGGATTGAGCTTTATAGCATTTGATCTAAACTGTTTGCACTGTGCTACTGTCATAAAACCTGAAGGAAATAATGCAGTTGTTTGTCAGATGGCTACATACAGTAGGTCAGAGTTATTTATTGTAGAGCATTCCAGCTCAAAATCCAAAGCAATTGGCAGGAAAATTGATTTCTGTTTCTTAGCTTCCTAAAATCCTATGACTCTAAACATTCCAGGAGCACTATGATCCCTGGCAACCTCCAAGCATAATTTCCCCCTTTCTCCCATTTGGCCCCAGAAGAATCCTAGTTCTGACTTCCAGACTCCCAGGGCACCTTGGAAATGTAGCTAGTTTTGCTTTTGTGATATCTGTATCTGTAGTCATTGACCCTCAATGGAGTTACAACTGGTTTCCTACAGCAAGGATTTCAGCTTCTTTATTCCATGTCTTATTTCAACTCTCCACAGTGACATATATATGTACAGCAACACTTTGTGACTCCAGGGGGCTATTCTAATTGCTGCTAACTAAAACTTGGATCCTTCAAAGCTAAGTGAGTTCAGAGTTGTTTTATTACAGTTCTGTTTATGTCTTCAGAGGGTAAAATAAACAACTGCTTACAAGAATTATTGAGAAATGAAAACAATCACTGTAATACCTCATTTTAGTTCCTTAATTCCATCAAGTGAATACTGCCCAATTATTTTTAACACTGCCTGCCTCTAGAAACCCTTTTTATGATAACATCTCAAAAGGATAATCCACAATGAAGAACAGGAACTACATAAAAAATCAGCAAGTGCTGTGGTTCATCCCTGTGATGAGCAGAACTTCTGTGCTAAAGATGTTCCCATCTCCTGCTCACTAAAATGCCCTTTTGATTATTTAGTTTCTTTTCATGCAGTGTAGAAACAAGTGCAGAAGTAGATGAGTTTGCTTCTATGAGTTTCTATTCACAGCAGCTCCTCTTGCAAGAGAGCTACTCCACAGGACATGTTCTAGGGGGAAAACAAAGCTCTGCACAAAGGGACTGCAAAGGAACCCAAACAGCTTTTGGGATCCATCCTATTGCTGCTCTGAGGAGTGAAAATGGGAATCTCAAAGATTTCCAGCCCCTCTCAAGTTCCAGTAAGTCAACTTCTGGGGCCCCAGGAAGCCTTCAGATTTATGCTGGTATTTCTTGTGTGTGAACAGACACCAGCTTTGAAGGACAATGCAAGAGCACAGCAGAAAGAACCCTTGCCAAGGTGTTGGTTTCGTTGCTTGTCAGTAGCCTTCATTCTGTGTTCATGTAATACAGTATTCAGCAGCAAGGGTTTGACTTTCCAGAGGTACTTTTGAATCACAATTCAGGTCCCATTATGGATGATAACTGGCACTAGGAAGAAACACTAAAGAGTAAAATGAGCCAGAGAGCTTTGGCTATCCTACATGCACCTAGCATTTTAGCAAGAGCTGTTTGGCTACATTTTTATAGCAGTTTCACTGCTTAAGGGGGAAAAATTCTTGTTGCCTTTTATAGCCAAAAAAAGGTTGTCTTTTATAGGCAGAAAAAGGATGCCTTTTAGAGGCTTAAAAAAAAAAACCCAAACCAAAACCACCACAACAAAAAACCCAAACGACAAACCCAAACACACAGACAGAGGAGAAAGAAAGGAAGAAATACCATAGGAAGAAAAACCTGAACTAGAATAGAGCCATATAATTAAATAAAATATATTTGGATAACTCTTTCCTGGAGAGGCCCCAGGCCCTGAAAACTCCAATAAATCCTGAGTTCTGTTCTGCACTTTTTTTGACACAGCTTTGTTGGAAGGCTAATGACTTTGAATATTGCAGAATAATTTCAGTCTGAGTCCTAAAGGTGCTTGAAGAGAATGATGAAACTGTAGCTTGAAATTCCCTCAGGGAGAAGAAGGACATGAGGGAGCTTCCACTTTTCCAGGAAGTTTGCTCCAGCCAGCAGACTACTGTAGAGAAGAAAACCATGGATTCCTCAGTCATTCAAAAAAAATCCATTATTTCTATATATTTATATATAATCAGAATCTATTGTGTTGCTCTATATTTAATATATCCAAAATGGACTGAGTTCAGTCTGGCTCTTGCAAAGAATGAGCAACTCCTTGTTGAAGGGATTCACAGCTGTGAATATTGAATAGCCAGAAGTGCTTCTTCCTAGAACTTCAGGACCTGTTTGGGTCTCCATCATCCCTCCCATCATCCTCACTTTACACTCAGTTTGATTTAGCCTTCTTCTGGCTCAGGGTATCTGGGCTTTTACTCTGAGCTAACTTTCTCCTGCTGCACCATGTTCTGTGGTCAGCTTTCCTCTTTGGACACAGGTTCTGCAGCACCTGACCTAGAAAGCTCTTTGTTCTTTAGTGCATCTAAGGGAACTTGGAAGATTATCCACAGGGTTATGGAACTGGAGGCAAATGGGAATCAAATGGATTCTGGCTGTGCCCAGTTCCTGTCTAACACTACAAAAGGTGGAGAGCTGAACTAGAATATATGGGGCAGACTCCTCTGTCTCTATAAATGTTATCTATTGAATTGTTTGTGACTGAACTCACATCAAATGAACTCATGTCTTAGTTTGTCTGTGCCTTTATACATGTTCAAAGACTGAAGCAACCAAGAGGTTGCCCTGGGCTGAGAACCAATTAGGGTCTGCAACAGTCTTGCAGAGAAAGGAAATAGTTCTGTAGCTCTGACTCTAATTTTATCACATATCCAGCTGGGGAAGGGTGGAAGGATTAATCTGAACTGCCCTTAAAGAACAGTTTCTTTGTAAGAAGAGATGATAGAATAAAATGGAAGAAGAGAAAGTCAAGGGTACAAACTTGACTTTTGGTTTTCTGTACCATTTTAGAAGAGAGACTCCCTTGCCTCACTGAGATTCCCCTGGAAGGAATTTGCAGAGTCAGAAACAACCATGCTGCAGATGCTGAGGCATTATTATTATTAGAGCTGCTGAGGCATCTTCTTTTCTTTGCCTGGGACAACTTTGCTTGCTGGCCACATGGAAGATGCCATGGTTAAATTGGAGCATGTTCACCTGGGTCTTAGGGAGCTCTGAGGCAAAGCAGAGCTTTGCAGACTGTCATTTGCTTCATAATTTTGCTTCAGAGTGAGAAGAGAGCTCTTGCTGAAGGAAACCCTCCTGACTGCCTCCCTGACTGTCTGACTAGCTGCTTGTTGTTACCTCCCAGGGTAACAGACTTTGTGCTAGGGTCATGGTGCTGCTTTTCTCCCCAGCAACAGAAACCACTTTGAAGGAAAAGCTAATACCTGTGCTGCAATATTGATTTCTCTTTTGTGCTTCCATAACTATGTCCAAAAAGTAAGCACCCCCAGATGACTGGGAATGCTTCTAGCCCCACCTGTTGTCAGCACTGCTTGATACTTCTTTGTGTAATATTGCATTCAGATGCTTAGGATTTAGCCCAACTTACCCCTGGGTTCAAGTTTCTTGTGTTGGGTGACTGCTCAGGTTGATTACCTTTTCTTTTAAATCTTGGCCAAAATAGTTCATCTGGTTTAGTGGTTTAAGCTATAGAAAAGAATTGGGGTTTAGCACAAGTGGGGAAAAATTAAGAAATCAAGAGAGCTCTAGCTTCTCTGTGCCTCAGAACCAAGATGTAAGATTTGGCAGAGCAGTAGCTGCTTTGGAGGGCTTTCAGCCAGCACCACTGCTGAGCTGCAGCTACAAAGAGAGACACAGGGACCTACTGTCCTGTAGGAAATTGCCCTTTTTCCTGCTTGTTGTGATAGCAGCTTCAAGACACATTCAGCTGGGTACTGCAAGGGAGTTGATAGCTTTCTGTTTGATCTCTGTGCAACAGGTCTTGGTCTTTATTGGGCTGGGGTAGCTGGGCTAACTGGACTCTTTCATGCATCAGGGGAGGATAACTGGACTCATCTCCTGAGGCTGTTTTGAAAATCCATCTATGAGAGGAGAGGAGAGGAGGGAATGTGTTCCCATTATTACATCCTGTGGCATAAGCATGGACACAATGGGCTAAAATTTACTCCTGATATTTCCTCAGCTTTTAATAGCTGTTTTGCAAAGTTAAGTCAGTGTGCTGTACGAGTTTTGTGCAGACAAACCTGGAACTTGACAGGAACTGTCAGGGACATGGCAATGCCCTAGAGACCTCCTGTCTTAACAAGGCCCAGAACAGTGCAGTAACAGATGAAAAGGTGGGGAAAAGCCTGTATTAAGGGAAGAAAAGTGAAGTTTTCAGCTTTAGGGCATGATAGATTTTCTCTCAAGGATAAAACAAAGAAAATTGCTTGCTCCCAATATAATGTTTTCAACAGTTAAATATCTTTCAATTGTGGATTAATATGAAAAAGATCATGAAAGTATTGAAGAGAGAAGATTCAGCAGATGGCAATGCCTGTTCAGGTACAGATGCACTGCCAATAAACTGCTGTGAGGCAGCTGCAAGGGAAAATTTGGAGGTTCAGACAGGAAGATACACAGTTGATCTTGGCACCTATTCAGTCAGCTCTGAAAGAGTGCTTTGCCAAAAGCAGACCTGCTCTCCAGAGGATGCTGTGGCTTACTTATAGCTCCTGTCTACTCCATACTCTTCCATACCAAACCTCTCCAACAGGGACTTTGATCTGTCTACCTCTTTCTTTTCTGTTTTCAAGTTACTTGTTCTTATCAAGTTTTCACATCATATGATTGCAATGAGTCAAAATCAGAATGAAACACCGAGCTTCTTGTCCTGGTTTGGGTTAGAACAGAATTAAGTCTGTTGCCAGAGCTACCTGAACTTTCCCCGTAAAACCTGAAATTCCTGAATCTTAAGTAAGGACCCTGCCCCCAGGGGGAAACGGAAATCAGAGGTTTTTGGGACCCTGGTTGGGGGGCTGGGATTTAGTCGGTGCTGGCAGCTGAACGGCGTGGGTTTGCTACCGGGAGCTAGCTGTTTGGACTCGGACTCCTGCTGGGGGAAGAGAGCTGAAAGCGTGGCTGCCTGGAGGGGACTGGAGCTGCTACCGGGAGCTCCAACACGGAACGTTTGCAGCTTCGGTGGTGATGTAGCCATTATAAAGAGGGGGAGTTGGGTTCGGTGTTTGGGTCCTGTATATATTTATACGTGTTTCATTTAACATTGTTATTATTAAAGTAGTTTTAGTTTTACTTTCCAATCCAGAAGCCTCTCTGCCCTTATTGTTCCCTGTCTCTTTCGGTTGGGGGGGAACTAAGCTAGTCAGGGGTCTGGAGAACAGGCCTTATGAGGAGAGGGTTAGGGAGCTGGGCTCGTTTAGCCTGGAGAAGAGGAGGCTGAGGGGAGACCTTATCGCTCTCTTCAGCTACTTGAAAGGCCATTCTAGGGAGGCGGGTGTTGGCCTCTTCTCCCTTGTGACTAGTGACAGGACTAGAGGGAATGGGCTTAAGCTGAGCCAGGGTAGGTTTAGATTAGATATTAGGAAGAATTTCTTTACTGAAAGAGTGGTGAGATATTGGAATAGACTGCCCAGGGAGGTGGTGGAGTCCCCATCCCTGGAGGTTTTTAAGAAGAGGATAGATGTGTTTCTTCAGGGGATGATTTAGGGGTAAGAGTAGTGTAAGGCTATCGGTTGGACTAGATGATCTTGAAGCTCCTTTCCAACCCTAATGATTCTGTGAGTGCCCAGGAGGCTGTGAGGGCGAAGTCTGTTGCTTTGTCTGGGGCTAGGACAGCAGCTGTGGCATGGTACTAGCAGGGGGTTGGCAGATCTCACACTTTAAGAATGAAATTAACTTTTCTGGTCCACAAAAGAGGAGAAGCTGGCATGTTGCCCTTCCCTATCCTCAGGACTCCACACACATGCTGTGCAGCAGCACCAGTGCCCTGCTGTAACTTGTTGGATGTGCCTTTGAGCCTGATGTGCCCAAGTGATGTCTACAGGGAGCTCTGTGTACAGCTGTGACTGCAGGTCCTCTGGACTGCTGGAGGACCTGCACCACCAGTGCAGAGGTGTCAAAGCTCATCCACAGAGTGCCAGACTTAAACATTGACATCCTGTGTTACCCTGGCCTCAGCTGTCCTACTCAATTGTCCCCTCTGACTATAACTAATTGACATGGGCTGAATCTCTGCCCTTCTTTGTGGCCTGACATGCAAATCCCAGCTAGCTGGTGAATCCCAGTGGTCCCCTGAACAGGTGGGTGAGGTAACTCAAGGTCTCAGATTAGCCAACAAGCTGAGGTGAACCCCTGAGATAGTGGGGAGCATGAAGGAGATCTGCCACCTCTGTTGAGTGTCATCATCTGTGTCCTGACCTGAACCTTCTCTACAGGTATTGCATTGTGGCTTCCTAGCAGAGGGATATAAATTATCATTGATGGGGCCCTGGGCAATCTGATCTAGTGGAAGGTGTCCCTGCCAGGCAGGGGGGTTGGAACTAGGTGATATTTAAGGTCCCTTCCAACTCTGATGATTCTGTGATCATGATGTCTGCTCTGATGTCCTCCTAAGCTATCAGCTCCTGGTGCACACTGCATCACATGGCTCTCCTGGGGGATAAAAAGAGGCTTGCAGAACTTCACCTCTGATCCCAGTGCCTGTGTCAGGCTTCCTGAGACTGCCCTTCTCTATTGTCACTTCAGCATAGAGAGTTTTCAGTACTTGAGCTCTGCCCCCTAATTCTGCTTCTGGCCTCTTTCTGCCACTGCCAAAATCCATAAGATTTTTAATGCTGCACAAACTCCTTGTTTCCCATCTCAAGCTTATCATAGGTTTAGAAAAGCCTGAGTGCCAAGCTCAACCTGATCTTTCACACATTACTAGAAGTTTGCCTCTGTGCTCAAAAAACCAAGTGAGTAACCTTCCCTATCTCTCATCTTTCTGCTTGTTTAGTCTCTGAACTCTCTGAACAGTCTAAAGTCCTGCTTAAACAAAACTGGTATTACACAGCATTTCACCCATTGATCTACCCTCCTGGCTCCATAAGAGAGGAGGATGTAATTCCCTCTCCACAACCCTCCCCACTGCTGGTGAGGACACTAGGGCACATGGATCAGTTGATGTGCTCTATGTCAACTGAATAGCCAACTCCAACTTTGGGGGTAGAAGGGAATCTGGGCTTTGGGTTAGGCTTTGGAATTGCTGGCCTGATGCCAAATGTTGTACCTTTACTGTGCATCCAAACACCTACAGTAAAGTCTCTTTACTTTAGAGGAGAGATGGAGTTGTTTGGCTCTGGGCAGATTGTTGCAGCCTTTCAATATATAAATACAGATTGAATTCTATAAATGTCTACTGAATCAATATAGAAAGAGGGCTTATAAGAAAGATGGAGAGACTTCTTTCCCACCTCCTGTAGTGACAGGACAAGGGGTAACACTTTTAAACTGAAAGAGGGTAGGTTTAGATCAGAGGTAAGAAAGACTTTCTTTACCATGGGGGTGGTCAGATGCTGCAAAAGGTCTCTCAGAGAAGTTGAGAATGCATATCAGGGAGGAAGTGTGTGGGAGAAAGAAAGTCTGAAGATTTATATGGATGTACTGGAAGACAGAAATTACTTCATAGAAGGTAAAAGCCACTATTACAAATAACCAGAGAAGTCACAGCTACCTCTCACTTACACACCCATGGTTTTAGGGTTATGTTTCTAGAATTTGTGGTTTGATTTGTGTCACTAACACAGACTGCTTTGGAATTAAGGGTGTAATAAGTCCTGATCTTGGTTTGCTGACAGGTTTACATTGGGGAATCTAACTTCTGCTGTTGCTTACCCCAGGTACTCAGCCTTTGTTTCCAAGCTAGATATTATACAGTTCCTTTGGTACAGCTGAACTACAGCAGCACTTGCAGGCTGCCTTTCAGATAAAAATCCCCTAAGATCACTGAAACTTTCCTTCAAAACAGAGCCATAGTTAGACTTGGGATAGAAACTGTCTCCAGGGAGAGATCTGCCTCTGAAAACAGACCTACTCCACTGCTGGACTGCCTCTGTCAAGACTTGTAGTGTGTAACTATTTACCTAGAACAGCTTCCACATAAACTATTCCAGCAATTAAACAGTCCAGTTATGTATGAGGAAGCTCTGCTGTCAGACAGTCTTGTGAACCAGACATTGATGTCCCTGGTGGACAGTTTGCAGTGTCCTTCTCTAAAACATTTATCCAAGATTCAGAGCCCAAAGATAATCAATAAGTAAGCAAGTTAACAAACACAGAGTGGAGGTTTGCTGTCTGCTTACAAGTTGGGTGTTTCCAAGCCCAGTGTGACAAAATAATGACATAGTTTGTTGCCAACAAGTTTCACCAGTATAGATTCCAGATCATCACTAATTTCTCCTGGTCTTCTCTCAGTTCAGTGTGGCTGTCTCTTCTGTCAGTAGAATACAATACATCATTGTTTTAACTCTTTTTGCTTTTGGTTACTTCTTCACTTCTCTCACTTCCCCTATTAAGTTCCAGTTTCTTTCCAGTGCTTGCAAAGGTCTGCTCTGTTCACAGCTCTCAGCTCTTATTTGTGCTCTGCAACTCAAGCTTGTTTCCTGAGTGACTGTTTGCAGTGTTCTCACAGTCTTGCTGCTGTGATGCTCCCTGGAATGCTTTTTTAGGGTAATGAACTGAAATGACTTACTAGATAGGGCTGCCTGGTTTCAGAAAGGTTTTTCTGGGGAGCATCTTTAAGAAATGCATTCCAAAGGTGGAAAGTTCTGAAGGTTGTAAACTTGCCTTCAAACCAAGAATTCAGGCAGTCTTAACTTCAGGTATCAAACCTTGGCAGTAGAATTAAGAGCCTCACTCCCTCTGTACAACAAATAATACTTCTAAGGGGTCCTTCCAAGACCTCAGTGCTTCCATGAAAGTGAACAATGTTTTTCCAGTATCCATTTGAGTAATTCCTTTGGATCTTATCCAATTCCACATGTTTACAGTATATATAGGGGATTTTTTTGGTGTATGAGGAAGAACATGGTGAAGCCCTTAATTCTACTCATGACTCTGCCATACCTTGTCCATATGTCCTCCTGTTCTTTGAATTTTCCTAGGGGCACAGCAGTGTAAAAATAAAGTCATTAATGTATGTGAATGATCAGTTTGTAGAGGGAAGGGTCATAGTTCATCTAGACTGATAGCATGGATTGGTTTAGAGACTGAAAGTGAAGATTCTCCTGCCTGCTGTAATATTCTCTCCTTTTAATCAGTCCTGTTGAAGCAGAAGGATAGAGTAGTGTGGAGAATTTACAGTGACCACTTAAAGTACTGAATACTTCAAATCAGAGAGTAAAGCAGAGAGGTTTCCTTAACATCTATTCTCTGACATGTTTGCTGGATCTGTGTATAACAAGAGATTGATAAGGAAGGAAGGGTGAGTGTTTCTCTAGTGTGACAGAGTGAGCAGCACAAGGGCCCCTGTCATCCAACAGCATACAGTTATATCCATTTGCAGCAAAGCAAGGCCAGATACCAAAGAAGCCAACCAAATTTCACACAGTTCTGCACAAAATAAGCAATAAACTGATCAGTGGATGGTCATTAGGTAGATGAAATTTAGGAAAAAGAAAACCCAATACAAGCACCACCCAAGACTAAGAAAAAGATTTTGAGTTTCAGCCTTTCTTCTAAAAAATAATTGTTTCTTACTCTTTAATTTCCTTTCTCTTCTTGGAAAGATAACTGAGTTTTTGTTTCTCTGTTTAAAGACCCATCTGATGAGAGCAGAACTTCATTGGTGAAGGTGTCCTACAAGCCTCTTAAGGTAAGAATGTTTTTGGAAGGGTTTAATGAGGACACTTAACAGGAGGTTCTTTGCCTCTCCTTTTCTGAAGCTGTGTAGGCTGAGTCTTTTCTCAAAGCTTAGTGTCACCTTTAGGAAGGAAACATAAAACTCAACTGAAGAGTGTATTGTTCATCTTTGGGATTGCATACAATCTCTGGAAATGTCAATGGATTTTGAAAGACATTAGAGAGACCTGGCAGTTCTTGAAGAAAACACTACTAAAGGCAGAAGCACAAAGTGTCCCAGTGCAGAAGGATAAAAGATGTTGTAAGAGATCAGGTTAGCTAAACTGTGAAGTCTTTATTGACATTAAACCCATAAATCAGATCACTAAGGTTGGATATAAAAAGACAAACTGATCAAGAACAACACCAGAAAGACAAAGCATAAGTGAAGTGTAGTTGTGAGGAAACATCAGTGATCATAAGAAATCCTGAGCATATGCAATCAGTACATTAGAAGCAAGTGGAAGACCAAAGCCCACACTTCACTTTTAACTAATGGACAGGAAAAGTGACTAACAAAGGACATCAAGAAGGCATATGTGTGTTTATGAGCCTGTCTTCACCAAAAAGGTCAAATGTGGCCTAATACAGCTATGGAAAACAACAAAGGAGTAAAGTCTCAGCCTGGAATGTGGAAAGAATGAATTAGAGAGTCAGTTAGGTAAATTAGATGTTTTCAACTCACCTGAGTCTGACAAACTTTGTCTTAAGAGGCATGAACACCTGAAGGAAAGAATCCTCCTGGAACCACTAACAAATTTGTTCCCTTGGAGAGAATAGGGTTTTTTTACTAGGATTTGTCTTTAGTGAAGGGAGGAAAAAAGGATCTGAGAGATAACACAGTAACTGTTCTACAGCCAGGTTAACTTCTACCCCTGGGAGAAAAATTCACAGTAAAGGAAACAATTAGCAGCTCTGGAAAAATAACTAGGGGGTGGGGAGCAGCAGCAGATTTGGATTACTTCAGAGCAAATCATGTCAGAACAATCTCATTTCTTTCTGTGGTAATGTAGCTGGATAGAGGGAAAATAAAACCCAAGTGTTTAGGATTCTGTGTGCTGATGGCCTAAAAAAGTGAATATCTTTTTCCTGTTCCAGAAACCAACAGACCTAGCAGGTTGATGTGTTTGCTTACAGTTCATTTAGGCAGTTCTTTGAAAAGCCATTGGATTTTCTTGGACTTTCTGTCTTGTGCCCAGAGCAAAAAGTGCACTGTCAGTTTGGACTAATAAAAGTAGTGATCTGACAGCATGGAAAGGTTTTGAAGAACTAAACCCACATTGCAAACCAATCACAGGCAATGGGAACCAGGTGAGCTTTATAGGGTGTGCAAGAGGTGAAGGAGCTCAGGGCTGGCCTTGTGAAATACTGAAGGTGCCACCAAAATCACATTATCTTACAGAAGATTTTCTTGCTTTAAAGTGATGGAGACCAAGCCTGCACTGCTCACCAAAATAAAGATGGAACAACAAATCACAAGCTCAAAGCAAAAACTGGGATGAAATGGATTTTGGTTTAGTAGTATCATTGACCACACAGAAGTAGGGACCCCAACATAAGAGTGCTTTGAACAATAGGTAGCTAAATGTGAAGACTTTGATGAATATGGAACTGAGAATAAAATCCAGAATGACTAAGTTTCTGTGAGGCAAATGAAAAGGTTTAATTGCCTTTAAAATAGAACCTGAGAAATTAACTGGGGTAGTAAACAAGAAGATTATTTTTTCCTTCTGAAGAAACAAAACCTCCTCAACATCTCACTTGCCTGGGTTCAAGATGTACATTTTTGCCCTTTAAGGCCATTTTCTTTTTTAAGGCTTCTTGCTTGGTGTCTCCATGGTTACCAGGCATGAACTGAAATGGCTGTGTAATATAGAGTTTATTTCCAGCCATGTTTGTGGCCAGGCTGGAGCAGTCAGTTTTGAGCAACTAAAGGAGACAGGCTCTGTGGTGGACTTGACAAAAGCCTCAGACCCTATGGGTGGTAAAAGCTGCTGGGATTTATGGGCTGCCTGGTTTTGACTTTCAAGGTGCCTTGGTCTACACAGTGTCATTACAAGTGTAGTAAGTCTGATATAAATGTCATTAATCCATCAGTTACCTTTGCTGCTTGTGAAGACAAAGGGCAGAGAGCCAACCCCCATCCTTGACATACTCCTCCCCCACCAAGTCCTGCAAAAATGAACTCTCTTCCTTCCTGTTTTCCTAAATCCATCTTGCTTGGGGCAGAAGTCCTTTGTCTCTTTTGGCATTTGGACAGAGGACCTTCTGCTTCCTCAACTAGGAAATCAAACCTCCACACACAAGTTGTGCCTTCCCCAGGGAAGGGTGCCAGAAGTAGGAAACCTAGAAATCATGGGAACCAACACCTTGGCAGCCAAGTAATTTCAGTGTCTGAAATAGAGAGGACCTTGGTTTTAATTGCAATTCTTTCACATGTGGCAGGCCTAACTTATATCACTTTCATCTAGCATGTTGTTGGCAGGGATGGAGGCAGGGCCAATTTCAGCTTGAAATGGGAAAGACATTGTTAGTGCTGCCCTAGGACTTAGAAGACCATCCTAATTTTCTTGTTTGTCTTTGGTTTTTTGAGGACAGCCCTATGGAAAAGGCTTCATAGCAGATCCCCTTGTGCTCTGCTCCAAAGACAAGCAGAGTCAAGCTGAATTAAGTCTGCCTTGGGACACCAGTGAATCAGTGATAGTTCTTCTAGGTAAGAAATGAGTCAAGGCCTCCCATAGCCTCTTAACACACTGGGAGATGCCCTCTGAGTGTGACATAAGGCACAGGAGCATTGCCTCTTACAAAGGCAGAGCACTGATGTGGGTGACATGCTCAGCTGATTGCATTCTAGAGCCACCTCTTTGTCTGTAGCAAGTCTAGCAACAGTCTCTGTTTCCTGGGGGTCACTGTGTCCTACCCCAGAGTAGCCTTGATTCCATAAAGGTGGAACAGCCTCCATTTGAAACCACCTTCATTTCTTCAGAGGGCTGATGTCTGGCATGAGGAGGGAATGAGAGAAAGAAATGTGAAGAATGTAAGCTAAAAATTAGATGAATTTTCACATTTCCTTATGGTTATATTGGTTTTTTTTCCCCATGTTCACATTTGTGCCTGGTAGAGTTTTGGCAGCTGATTGAAGTGATTTTCCTCTCCAGGATACATCATGGCAAAGAGAAAAGCTAATTTACAGAATTAAGTAGAGCCAGATTGTTCTCCCTGAAGTACCTGTGAGTAATCTGGCTGTGAGGAACTGATTAAAAGAGACAGTCAGGTACACACTGCACAAATTCAATGGACTCTGGATTCCCAAGCTCCACTGAGATACCCACTGTTTCCTTAAAAGAAGAGGCACCTGTGGGCATCCTCAAATCCAGATAGGTGCTCAAGGTAAGGTGTAGGATAGCTGCCCTGCTAATTAGAAACCTAATTACAACCTCAGTCCTTCACCTAAGTTAAGTTCAGACCAAATCTGGTGCTTCCTGCTGGCTATTTTAGGCATCACTCTGGGGGGAGGTGTGCTCTTTCATGTGTTGTGTTCTTAAACCAAGAAGTCTGGATCCTTTTTCTGGCACTGAAGGAATACACTTTAGGCACTGCAACACCTGATTTATGCATTTAATCCAACAGCTTGGATTTTGTTCCACTCAGCTAAATGTAAGCACCCTATGATAGTTTCAGCAGGTCAAATGATTAGTGTCCAGGCAAGCCTAACCCAGGAAAAGCTTGATCTCCTTCATTCCTTAGGCTGCTGGCTTTGGGGCAGCTTCAGAAATGGTCTGGCTGGTGACATCACTAGAGTTTTGGGGGAGCCATCAGTACCTGTTGTTATTGCCTTAGTTTCAGAGCTTTTCTGACTTTCAGCTCTATTTCCTCCAAACACCTGAGAGCTGTTTTGAATGTTATTAGGGTGACCTTTCTCAGCTGCTTCTTCCAGTCTTTGTTTCCTGTTGCTGGGATGATTTATGATGCTGTCTTCTTGTCTCCTAGCAGGCTTTTAGTTATTATTGAGAAGTGCTGTGTAGTGTCTTGATGGCCTTTGGAGGAGAACTGAAACCACCTCATCTCATTCAGTGGCATTATCCTGGTTATGACTCAGGTTCTTTAGGTTGGAGTCTATGATTTGAAAAGTGTTCCAGTGTTGGCCTCAGAAGCAGGATCCTCTGCTTCAGCATGCTTCCTCTGTTGCTCCAGATCCCCCTCAGTGCATCCACACTACTGGATCTTTGGTTTCCACTGGGAGTACAGAAACCTCCCATACTGGGAAGGCAGACAGGATTCAGACTACTCCTCTACACCAGCCCTCTAGGCACAATCTTGCACACAGATTATCTCTGCAATCCTGAATCTGTTGTATCACCTTAAAGATGGGGCTGTATGCTACTGTAAGCATCTAGGAGTTGGATGTCTAACTGTGAGCTAGTTACCTTAGGTCCCCTTTAGAGCTTCTAGAGAGGAAAAAAGTTACCTGTGGAGCCACTGCACCCCAAGAAAGGTGTCTAAGGCTGAGATTTGGTAAGCAGCTGAACTGGTTTACTCACAGTTACTGTCTCAGTGACTCTGAAGCAGTTCACTCAGCTCCCTCTGTGTAGCTCCCTTTTAATGGAATGGATGGAGCTCTATCTCTCCTGGACCTGTGCTGTCATTTTGTTTTGTTGCACTGGCTCTGACCCTCAGCCAGTGAACTTTCTGTGAGTTGCTTCCATTTATTCACCCAGAAGAGGGTGTTTTTCTTCTGGTTTAGTTTTCTGCCAAAGTCAAAATGGATCATGGAAAGGCCATGCAAGTGCTGAGGTCAGAACAATGCAAGTGGTAGGAAAGTAAAGGTAGATGTGTGAGGGGTTGAGACTCTATAGGTAGATCACATTTAGTTTGGCTCCCTGAATTTTGAATAGGCAGGTGGTTGGCCCATATTAAGGAGAAGATCAACCTTTTTTCTGCCACATCCTCTAATATCAGTGTACAAGCTTGTGTCCAAAAAACTGTGAGGTGCTAGGTAGGTTTAGGCTTTAATCTCAGTCCTGCACTCAGAACACAATGATGATCTTCTCTGATATTTTCACTTACAGCTGACTGCAGGTCTTCTGAGAAATAGGCCACCTGGAGAGGACTTAAATATTTAACATCTTCTAGCAGTCCTCAGAGAACTGCTGGAAATCATTCAGCTTTTCCTTCTTCTGTTCTGAAACTCCAGTACCACTCCCTGGCATAGGTAAATCCTCTTGTCTTTGTGAACCTTCTTCCCTGTGCCTCTGTGCTGGCATCACACCAGATATTTCCAAATTGGTTCTAAACCACAACTGTTTTTACATCTGCAGGCATCCTTCCTCTACAGTTTTCCTAAGTTTTCAAAGTCTGGTTTCAAGTGTCTCCAGCATCCTCTAGATTCCTTGCTTGTCTTTTCTTCTGTTCCTAGGAGCTTTTCCAAGCCTCATTTTGTACCTTTCCTCTCCTGGAGAGCAACACTGACATAAGATTAACTGGCTCTCTACTGATCCAGTGAAGGGAAAATGGACAGCCCTCCTAAATGACTGGTACCATTCTGAACTCACTGGTAAGAGGTCTGCAGATGGCCTTCTGGGAGGTTTGGAAGCTTGTTGCTATCACACCTGAGTGCCTACCCACCTACCCATCTCCTGTGACCTGCTGTGCCTGTGGTCAGAACTGAAATTCACACAGTGCTTTGCTTGCAATGACACTGGCCCAAATGTTATTTTCATCTGTCCTCACATCAGTCTAAAGCAACTTTAGCAAACAAAGAACATGCTTTTCTTCTAGCTGATGGACAGTAAAATGCTCATCCTTCCTAGAAAACCATGTGACTGTTAAGGGTTAGGGCTGGGCTGGCCTCTAGACTAATGACAGATGCTCTCTGTTAACCACCCTCCCTTCCCAAAGGAAAAAGAAAGAGAAGAAAGGAGAGAGATTTATGGATTGGAAAAGGAAAGGAAACTAAACCAGCTTTAATGAAACAATAGCAATAAAATGATATATATACAAATATGTGCAAAACCAATATTGAACTCAACCCCTGTTGGCAACATCACCATCACCACTGATGCTGTGGGCAGGCAGGGGGGAAGTCCCAGACTGGACTCAGCTGCAGAAAGGAACCAGATTCAGGAGCTGGATTCTGGAACTGAGTTTAGGATTGAGAACAACAGCAGAACAGACAGAGTCCTTCTCAGATGCCAGCCCTGGAAGAAGAGAGCTTGACCCTTTTGATCCCTCAGATTATACTGGATATGACATATAGGGAAAGAAATAGATTTTTCTATCAGTTTAGGGTCACCTGAACTGTCCACTTCACCCTGCAGCTGCAGCCTTTTACTTTGCAGCACCCCAACATGACACAGAAGATTTAGCAGTGAGCTTGGTCTGCACAGGAGCAAGCATCAACAAGAACCTTTCTGCATGCCAGTCCCTAGTAGCAACTCCAAACATCAGGTGTTGCCACTTCTAGAAGCAGACAGTGCAAGGATATGCTGTTACCTTCAGTCCTGAGCTGAAAAGGAAAATCACTGAAGAGAATTAGTTCTGTTCTAACCCAAACCAGGAGAGAGTCCAAAGAACCTTTTAGATTAACTATGAAAGGAATGGCTGATGCCACCCAGTTGAGAACTAATAGTAAAGGAGGCTCCTGCCTTTCTCACAGAGTCAAGGTCAGTTAGGCTGAGGCTAGCTTTCCTGCCCAAATATGGAGAAAAAGATAATTTCTCTGCTTTGTCTTTTTCTCCCAGCCATTTTGACATTGCAATTTTAAAGCTAATTACTTGATGACAGGGATCAAAGGCAAAGTACCCCAGTGTCTTTCCAAAACCAGGTTTTGATAAAGACTCTTTTCTGTGTTCTTCTCTGATTATAAAGATGAATCCATTTGGTTGCCTAAAGAGAAAGGGGTGGGAATGGCTGGGGAACTGAGAGGTATTTTATTGCAGAGGTTGTTTTGGAAAATCATGTATGGATGATGAAAATGATGGAAAATCACTTCTGTAATAGAAAAGATCCTAGATAGACTGCAGATAATGCCAGTATAGGCAACTATCAGTCTTCCTTCTCTGGACTTAAAGCAACACTTTACACCCAGACTGACAAGACATTCCCCTTCCATCTATAAACCTGAACAGGAACACAGAATAATTGAGTTTGGGTAGGAACTCTGGAGGTCATTTGTTCAACTCCAAAGCAGCAGCAGCAAGGGCTTTCTCCAGTAGAACTTTGAATGTTTCCAAACTTGGAGACCCCACAGCTTCTCTGGGGAACCTGGAGTGCCCACAGAGAGGAAATTGTTCTCTTGTATCTAGTTGGAATTGCCCTCATTGGAACCCATGTCTGTTGCCCCTTTGTGCTTTTGCTGCTTGCCTCTGAGAAGAGTTAGGTTTATTTTCTTTATAAGAAAGCTGGAAGTTACTTTGAGAGGACAGCTAGTCCATGTGCCTGTCCTGAGGAGAGCCTAACCCCCTGACCTTCTCCCCAGCAAAGGTTTTCTGAGGTGGTCTTTAAAATCTCCAGTACTGAGGATGCCAAAGCTTAGGTGGCTTATTGATGCTTCTTGATCTTTGTGGTTCAGAACACATTCCAGAATATCTAAACTGTGTCTTATCCTACAGAAAACTAATTATTACTATTTTCTTTCACTCCCTGGAAATGAGAAGCCATGTATCACCACCCTTGCAACTCCATTCTCAACACTGGAATTTTTATCATCTTCTCCCATACTTCTGTTGAAAGAAGAAACTGAATTACCTCTGCATTGATGGAGAGATCACATTTTCTAAAGACTCTTAGCATCCTTGATGTTCTTCTGAGTGTGACTGCATCTCTTGTGAAGTTTAGTGCCTTCAAGCAATGCAGAGACAAAAAGATGAATGGCTTCATAAGTTCTGCAGATGACAGTCCTTGGTCATTTGCAGTGGCCATTTGCTTTGTTCCTAACAACATTGCATTGTAGTCCTCCCATGCCATTTATGGCCCACAACAGACTTGAATGTCTTTCCTCCAAGGTACTCTTTCACTCATCTGCCTTTTTTTGGTCTTCTATATAATTTGTGTACACATATATCCCAATATAGTTGTGCTATTGCCTTTTTTGTTCCCCCTTGAGTTGGCCTTTGCTGTTTACTGCTGCTTTGTTGTTGTTGTTCCTGTTTCCAGCCCCTTCTTTTTTTTCCTGGTCTCAAGTAATTTTCCTGATCTCTAATCCTGTCTTTACAGTCTGCTTTGTGCACTGATGTCTACACACTTCCTAAGAGCTTCTGTTCCATCAACCTACCCATTCATCAAAATGTTCATTGCCACTCAGGAATGTTCACTCAGGATGAGTTCCCTGTTAGATCTCACTTGAAGTGCTGGGCCAGTTTGGTGGGATCTACTAAGATTGACTCTGAAATCATTTGCTGCTATGTCACCTTTTGACTATTTCATCTAGATCACTCTTTCCTTGACATGATGATAGAGAATGTGGGCACCTAAAGCAACATTTTAGGGAAACTGAGACACTGTTCTCCAAAACATCAGTCTTAACCACTCCCTCTCCCCTAATCCTGAGCCCTGACTCTGAGAGTCAACATTCCCTAGTACCTAGATCTTCCTGTCCTCAAACACTGAAGCTACATAGCTAAGAGCTAGCTCATACCTAAATTCATTCAGGATCTTGAAAACATAGAGATTCCTGCTTTCTGAGAGGCTTACTGAGGCAGGAGCACCCCAAACATGCATTGATAAGGTCTTACCCCAAGGTATGCATTTTTTTCTGTCAGCACAGCTATGTCCTTTCTCTGTACAGCAACAGCTTTGTGACAAACATTCTTCTTTAAGCCTTCCTGTATCTTCACTGTGGAGTTTGCCAATAGACCAGTGTCAACTCTGTGGGTGATTTTCTTACACCTCTAGACAATACTGGTATGCCAACAAAATCCTCTGATGGAGACCTGGCTTCAATATCTTCAGTTCCAAACAATATATTTGCTTTTAAAAAGCCTCCTCCCTTCCCCTAGGCACTAAATTTGCACTTGTCATTTCAGTGGTGACTCACACCCCTCTGACTCAGCCACATCTAATCAGTGGCCTATTGAAAACAGATTGGTCTGTGAGTTTGAAGAGCCATGTGTCACTTTGCACATTAACCACCAATTCATACCCTGACAACCAACAGGGGAACAATCTAGAGCAGAGAGTCAGCCCCACCTCGAGGCTCTCAATAAACCAGTACACACACTGTGTATTTGCTCTGAGTTTGTCCAGTTCAAAGAGTTTTGCAGCCCTGAAAAGAATTTCTTCTAGCCTCCAGTGGCACCAAGTTAAAAATAGGTTGGCATTTTTCTTGCTGACAGCTTCCTCCAAGCCAGGCAAACAGATTCAAAGATGCAGTGTGGATTTGGGAGCAGGGTCCTGCCCAGACATTGACCATCTCTTACCTACCTGTGAGCAGGTGAGCTCCAGGTCTGTCTACACCAGCTTTTTAGTTCAGATCAGGACTGTGTATTTCAAAGGAATCCCCTCTTCTCCTTCCTTTCTTTTGCTTCATAACACAGAGCATTCATGGAAGACAGAAGCTGGATTACTTCTGGCTAAAAATCAGAGTAGCAGACAAACTCTAGATGGGCATGTCTTTCACCACAGCTGCTAATGGGTCTCCATGCCAGAGGATCAAGGTAAGAGACCCCAAGAAACACACCCAATGTGGACACTGAGTTGCTCATACAAAGGCTTTCTCTCCACAGATCCATTTATCTTGGGCCACACTACTTGCTAATGGCTTTGTCAGCTGTGCCCCAGATCCCTTCTCATCCAACTCCAAGTCCCTTAGGTGTGCTTGCTCCTTTGCACCCAGCAGTGTGCTTCTGCTGACCTCCTAGCAATGCACTGGTGCCTTGCTGAATGAGTCCTTTCCAGGAGCTAGGTCATAAAGTCACACAAAAGTTACTTACTGTTTTGGGAGGATATTTTTCTGTAAGCATTGTATAACCACTGTGTCAATGTTAATCACTGTCTTGAGGTCCTCCATAATCCTTCTGGCTCTCTGGTCTCATATTGAACTGGTCTGCTCTCTTCTTAAGAAGTCAGATTGATTAAATGGTTTTCCAAAGCAGCTAATTAAACTTTTCAGTCTTTGCCCAGTGGCAAGATTTGTGTGTTTTCACTTTCCTTTTTCAAGTCTGTGTAAATGTGTCACTGTCATCTATTTCTTCTTTTCCTGAAGCTCTGGTGCCTTGAGCATCACTTACAGAGATTCATAGTCACTTAGGAATAATACACTGGTAGGAAAAAAAGCCATCTTCTTTCTAATTGTTCTTTGTATTCTGGAAGTGATCATCTGTGATTCAGGATGAAATACTCTTTTAACATTGTCAAGTTACCCTCCTTTCCACAGAGTTACAGTTCTGATGGGGCTTTCCCTGGCTCCCACTTAGTTTTACATTGAAACCCAAGTGATGTCCAGTAATCACTGAGTTTTTCTTTCCCTTGGTGTCTCAATTCCAATCACTTAGCCTTGTACAATGGAAAAATCTCTATCTTAACATTCATTCAGTTTTGGTAACCCTTTATTCCAGGTACTCATTTTAGACAGATCACAGAATCATTAAGGTTGGAGGAGACCTCTAAGATCATCAAGTCCAACCACCAACCTTGCACCTCCATGCTACTAATCCACATCCCTAAGTATCACATCTCTGTTTCTTAAACCCCTCCAGGGATGGTGACTTCACCACTGCCCTGGGCAGCCTGGGCCAATGCCTAACAACTCTTTCTTAATCTCCAATCTAAACCTCTCCTGATGCAACTTGAGGCCATTTCCTCTTGTTCTCTCACTGGTAACCCAGAAGAGACCAAACCCCACCTCACTATAAGCTCCTTTCAGGTAGTTGGAGAGAGAGGTAAGATCTCCTCCTCTTCTTCAGGCTGAACAACCCCAGTTCTCTCAGCTGCTTCTCATAAGATTTGTGCTCCAGACCCCTCACTAGTTTCATTGCCCTTCTCTGGACATGTTCCAATGCCTCAGTGTCCTTCTTGTAGTGAGGAACCCCAAACTGAACACAGTACTCCAGGTGTGGCCTCCCCAGCGCTGACTATAGGGGGCTGATCACCTCCCTGCTCCTGCTGGCCACACTATGTCTGATCCAAGCCAGGATGCTGTTGCCCTTCTTGGCCACCTGGGCACACTGCTGGCTCATCTTTAGTCAGCTGTTTACCAGCACCCCCAGGTTCTTTTCCACCAGGCAGCATTCAAACCATTTTGCCCTAAGCCTGAAGTATTGCATGGGGTTGTTGTGACTGAAATGTAGTACCCAGTACTTGGCCTTGTTGACCCTCATCCCATTGGTCTCCACCCACTGACTATTCAGGTCCTTCTGCAGAGCCTCCCTACCCTCAAGCAGATCAACACTTCCTCTTAACTTGGTGTCATCTGCAAACTTCACTGAGGGTGCCCTCAATCCTGATCATGGATAAATAATGAAGAGAGCCAGCCCCAACACTGAGCCCTGGGGAGCACCACTGGTGACTGGCTGCCAGCTGGACTTAACTCCAGTCACCACCACTCTCTGGGCTCAACCTTCTAGCCAGTTCCTTGCCCAGTGAAGAGTAAGTCTGTCTAAAACATGAGCTGCCAGCTTCTCCAGGAGCATGTGATGGGAGCCTGTCAAAGACTTCACTAAATTTAAGTAGCTAATATCTACAGCCTTTCCCTTGTTCACAAGGCTGCTCACCTGATCACAGAAGGAGATCAAGTTAGTTAAGCAGGACCTGCCTCTCATGAACCCATGCTGACTGGGCCTGTTCCTTAGGTTGCCCTGGGCTTGCTGTGTGATCACCTGCAAGATGATCTGCTCCATAACCTTCCCCAGTACTGAGGCCAGGCAGGCAGGAGCTCCCCAGATCCTCCATCTGACCCAGCAGTGGCTGTCAAACCACAGGCTACCATAGTTCCCTNAGAGCTCCTCAGATCCTCCATCTGACCCTTACACCCAAGTTATCCTATACAGTGCTTCAGGAGCTGAGGCATCTAACTCAGAGCAGTGGCTGTCAAACCACAGGCTACCATAGTTCCCTCCAGTCAGGAACACCTGGAAGAGAACTGCAACCTGAAACTTGACTGCTTGTTTCTCCTAACAGTTCTCAAAACACAAACCTCTTCCTCTTGGTCCATTAAAGGAAAGGAAAAGAACTGACCTTTTTCAAGGCCACATAATAATCCCAAAGAGGTTGTGCATCCTTTTTCTGAGTGAGCACAATTGGAAATACATACCACAGCTTTACAGACAAGAAGTTTCAAATCAGCAGCAGGGAAATTGCTTCATTGAAGTATTGATTTCAGAGCCTGTCCATTAAAAAGGCAGGAAGAGATTAGGACAGTTTTTAGGGCAGTGTGGAACTATTATCACAGTCATTGGAATGATTTTCAACTCCATCTTTCAGCCAACCTCTAGCCTTAGTCTTAATTTCACAATGCTTACAGGTTGCTGTAATGCAACTGTGTAGGACTTATGAAACATGACAAGGGAGATGGAATTCACTGCCTTGGCAAAAAAGGAGCCCAGCAGTGTAGGTATGGCAATCAAATTACACAACAGTCATGGAACAATTTATCTTCTGCCTAAGAAGGATGGCAGCAAAATTCTCTGGAAATTCAGTAGGCATCAGACTTGACAGCAGCAGGATTTCCTGCTCTCAGAAAATGTCCTCAACTGCAGAAAGACACTGATAATGTCAGTCACAAACAAGGACATGGAGCCAATTTCAACACAATGCAGTGGGCTCAGAAGAGTTGAATTGTCCTCAAAAATTCAAACTAGACCAAATGATTGTTGGAGGACAACAAAATAATACTTACAGCTGGTTTTTTCTTTTTCCCCTCTGAGTAATGCTGCTTGCCTTAACATTGTGAGGTTGTTTGTCTTCTTTTTACTTAATGGCTTACTTAAAAGACTAGCACACAGCTGAAAATGAAGCTCATAGAAAGCAAAATTCTATGATGCTGTTCTCTGAGTTTGGGTTAAAAAGGATGAATATCAGCATTTTTAAATCCTTCTGAGTGTTCATCATTATTTTTTCCCAGTTGCAAAAGATCTTTTCACAAGTAATTGTTATTAATATCTTAAAAAAAAAAACAAGAAAAAGAATAAAAATAAAGAAGTGAGGTTAGTAAGAGATACAGAGCAGTGCCTCACAGCTTCACAGTTCCATTCTTTTTGGCATATCAGTTCCTTGTTGAGAATTCTAGGTCTCAAAAATCTTTCTGCAGACACCTTTTGTGTCAAGCTTGGAAGTCACCAAGGTTTTTCCAACAGTTCAGCTCATTCTTCATCTTCATTTATGAAGATTGAAACCTTTTCCTGCCTATGCTACCTCTAGGACTCATTTGCTGAATGGCACTTTTGACTCATGTCCTTATGAATGTGCAGGTGTTTTTGTTTTCCTGACACCATTGTGACTATTTCCTCAATATCAGTGCTTCCAAAAACAAAGAATCAAAGTTTTTTGCCAGTGTCTAACACTCTCTGGTTAGTACTGAGTTAGGAAGAACTTCAAGAGAGTGATTCTTTCCACCTCTCTTGTGGGAAACTCAGAAAATGAAGCAGATTAGGACCCTATGAAATCTGTTAAGGATTAAATGTAGGGTTTCTTGTAGGAGCTCTTTGAAATTTGTTTATTGAGATGATCTCTGGAGGCCCTGGTCAAACTTCACCTATTGTAATATTTCTATGATTCTTTGGGTTTTTTTCCTGAAGAAGGAAAATACTGAAAAATCTGTTTTTCCCCCTAAAAGTGGAGCAAGCTCTGGAGACTGGCAGCTCTGGAGACTGTGCAAACTTCATTAGGAGACAAATAAGCCTTTTCCATTGGCTTTTTACCTCTCACCATATCCCAGTAGCATGCAACTTTCTCAGCTCTTCACTGGAAGCCTCAATTGTTTCTTCAAACAATTCTCCTCTGCTCAGTTCTAAGTCTGTAGTAGTGTGAAATAAGCTAGTGCAAGGCCTGTGTGCCTAGGTTTTATGCTGAAAACTTCTTTAACTGAAGGTGGGGACTGATCCATCCTTAACAGCCTACAGCCCAGTCAGTCTCTTCCTCCCAAACAGGCCTACAGGCTAATTCTTTTATCTGCCCTCCAGGAGCAGTCTGTTAGCTCTTTAAAATCCTTATTGCACTAGGTCTTTACAAGCCATATTACTTTCCCTAACACCTGGTAAAAAAAAACCCCAAACAACCTAAAAAACTTCCCAGTAAGTGTTCAACCTGTGGTTCTCTTTCTTTCTTGGAACTGTTTACCTTATGACTATCATTTTTCTTCTTTTTATTTGCTTTAGAGCTTCTTTACTTTGAGGTTCATGTGACAGAGTAATACCAAGTGGAGGACTAAATCCAGTTATACATATTATTCATAGAAATGATAGAAGGCTTCAGTCTGTTATTGTTTCTTGGGGGATGAGAAGACATGCTGTGGTTAAAACCTAATGCACTGCTAAATAAATTGCAACTGTCAGATGTTGATGCCCTGTAGATATTGGTAGCATCTTCCAAAGCTTGAGAGTAAAGTTATTTTTCAACCAGATACTGAAGTGGGATAATTTTAATGGATCACTGCAAATCAGATGGAAATTGCTTTGGTCGATCCAGATCTAGAGGGTATGATAACAGAGTCTACATCACAGAGGCTTCAATCAGATAATCAGCTTTTATGCCAAAGTGTGCAGAAGATACTAAAAACTCACATCAAGCCCAGAGTGTCTAAAGCTAGATAATAAAGCTGAAAAAATGGTGATGTTGCACAAAGGAGAGTGAGCTAGGATGACAGGGAGGAGACACTCCCTGGTGGGGTCCATAGCTGGTGACGTGTGTCCACTCTAACAGTGCAGGTTACTTCTGGAGAAAAAGAAAAACAGGAGGGAGGAGGGGAGGGGGAGGGAGAAAAAGAGAGAAGGGAAGAGGGAAACTTTTCTCCTCTGCTCAGCCAGGAAGAGTAAAGATTTGAGTAGAGTTGAGTGATGTCAAATCGAGAGCCAAGTGACTGTCCTCCTCTGGGGAGGAGGTGGCTGGGCTGTGGTAAGGATGAAGGTGACAAGGATGATCATAGAATCATCATAGAATGATAGAATGGCTCAGGTTGGAAGGGACCTTAAAGATCATCTAGTTCCAACCCCCCTGCCATGGGCAGGGATGCCAATCATTAGACCAGGTCGCCCAGGGCCACATCCAGCCTGGCCTTGAACACTGCCAGGGATGGGGCAGCCACAACCTCTCTGGGCAACCTGTTCCAGTGCCTAAGCACCCTCCTGGTAAAGAAATTCCTCCTAATCTCTAACCTAAATTTCCCCTCNCCTGTGAATACAAGACAAACTGTTTTCCCAGTTGAGGTGCCAGAGCCCTGGCCCAGACTGCCCAGAGAGGTTGTGGAGTCTCCTTCTCTGGAGATATTCCAAACCCATCTGGACATGCTTCTGTGTGACCTGGTCTAGGGAATCCTGCTGTGGCAGGGGGGTTGGACTAGATGATCTTTGGAGGTCCCTTCCAGCTCCTAACATTCTCTGATAATGACAATTTTTGTCATTTTTTCCCCCTACAGCTCTATAGTTTGTATTGTGAGCCACTCATATTCCCTATTGTTTCCACTGAATGGTTCTACTAGCAGGAACTGGAGTGTGCAAATCTGGCACATTGGCTACTTGTGAAACTTCTGTGCACCTAAACTGGTGGATAATGTTGATTGAATATTTAAATTAGTGCTTGATACTTAACTGTTCAATATGTAGAGTTTTCTCCAATATGAGCTAAGGTCTACAAGAAAAAGGGTAATTAGGGAAGAAAAATAGCAGCAAAGCAGCAGTTGCTTCCCATGAGAACTTGCCCTGACAATGGTATTGATGTTTCCAGGTGTAGGACCAAGAGGACAATGCAAGAATGAAAGCAGAAAAATACCACTATGAGACTCTTAAAAACACATGTGACAGGGTGCAAGAGCTGAGAATAGCAGAAGGCACTGAGCAATAGTAAGTTCCATTTCTTTTCCTGTATTTTTCACATGCTTATTTGGAAAATATCAAGTGTCTCAATAAGCTGTAAAGTCCAGTTGTACCTGGACTTTAAAAAGCATCTTTATCACTTGACAGCTATCACTAGCAGCTCCCCTAAATGGCCATCCCAGCCTCAGGTGAATGCACAATCTTATATTTGCTGTGGTGCCTATAAACAAAATTACAAACATATTATTTCCACAGCAGTTTTTACTGAGTTGTTTTACCTAATAATTCCTGATATCTGTTAGCACCTGGAGTCTAGTTACTGTAACCTGTTGCTCTTGGGTTTTTCCTTAACTTAGAAAGTCCTTAAGGCAAGGAATGTCTTTTTCCTCTGTATTTGCAGAGCACAAGGACACCTGAGGAAGCAAACAGTAGCACAGAGCAAATAAAAAATAACAACATCAACTATTTGGCTTCTTCTGACAGCATTTATGAAAGTTACTGCAAAGCAGCCCAGGTTTATATGGTTGAGTATATCCCCAGCACAAGCATCTCAGTCTTTTCAGCCCTTGTGTACACTTTTCATCACCCTGAGATACAGATGAGCACTGGTGGGGCTGATCTGCACAGTGTAAGAACAGGATGCTCCACCAAAGCACAAGAAATGCTTTTGCATTCTTTCTGGGCCACTATTTGCTCATGTCAAATAATCTCAGATGAAAACTGTGGTCAGCAGTAGCTCTTGTGAGAGGCATAGGTCTAAAAAGTGGTGGGAAAACTGTACTTTTAAGGACAAAAAGCAATAACCACAAAAAAAAAACCCCAAACAAACCCCACCCATCTTTAAGTTCCCCTGATATTCCTCTTGAAAGGGATAAGACTTCTGCTGTTCCATGCCAGAGCTGAGATGTTGAATATAATATTCACAGAAAGATGACCTTTCATGGCAAGATTTTTAAGGAGTTTGACATTTGGAAAAGAATGAGGTGAAAGTGGGAAGTAGCCACAGATGAATATTTGTTTAAAAGTTTTACCTTAATGGGTTGTAATGAATGTAAAGCTATGCAAAACTCTTTGGCAAATGAATCCAGATGAGGCATATGAGAATAAATTAAAATATTGCTCAACAGTTGCATTAACCTTTCCAAATTGCAAAGAGAGTCAGCAGGTAATTTGATAAAATCTGACTCCAGCCCTGAAA
Source organism: Galbula dea (assembly GCA_013399015.1). Classification (NCBI taxonomy): domain Eukaryota; kingdom Metazoa; phylum Chordata; class Aves; order Piciformes; family Galbulidae; genus Galbula; species Galbula dea. The sequence continues at coordinate 294,529 of VWZX01005528.1, forward strand.
AGCAGCCAGGGCCAAATCCTGCACTACCTAAAATGTTGCACATGTCCTCAGCTTGAAGGATTTCCTTTGACTGAGCAGAGTCCACATGGCAAATGGTGTAGGAGTCTCACTCTCTCTTCCTGAATGCCTTCTAGTGCAGTCTGTGTAACCCCAGAAACAGCCCACACCTTCCTGCTTTTCCTTCTTCCTTTCTTTTTTTTCCCCTCAACCCCAGTCATTTAATAGCCTAATCATTTTCTGAGCTGGTTGTTGCTACTGGTAACAAAATTGTGTGTTTGCTGTGCATAAAAGCAGAAGCCCCAAACCTAGCCTTCTTTCATAACCACTTCTTTAGACAGACAAAACTGTCTTGCACCCTGTAATCAGGGCTGAATATTATCTGAAGGCTAAGTACTTCCACAAAGAAAGAGGAGAGGAAGGGAACAGTCTGGAGAATTTTATCTCAAAGGATCCTATAGCACTTAATATTTAGAGATTGGGTTGTTCAAAGCAGCTTAAGAGGGTTCATCTGGTGAGCCTGGTGAGGGGAATTAATATGTATACCTCTGAAAAGGAGGGGCAAAGGTGCATGAGGTCCAAAGAAGTGTGTTAAAGCAATTAGTTGCTAAATCACATTAAGCTCACAAAATGCTGGAGCTGAGGTTCTCTGTGATGTTGTACCTTGGTTTCCCTCTGCATCTGGGTGCAGTCTGTTCCATGGCCCCAGACACCCCCAGGCTACAGCCTTCTTACTCTGGACTTCTTTCCATTTCATTCTCTGGCTGTGGCAATCTCTTCCCTGTCAGGGATATATCACTCTGCTGGAGTCAAGTTAGATTTCTTCTTCTTCTTCCCACCTAGGGCACCAATAATTAGAGTCTTGCAAGCCTGCAGAAGCCCTGTTCACTGTGTCTGAGCTTTGGAGCACAGTGCCCCAAGGAGCAAATGTAAGGTAAGTCTGGAGAAGAGAAGGCTCAGAGGAGACCTGATTGTGGCCTTCCAGTATCTGAAGGGGGCCTTCAAGAAAGCTGGGGAGGGACTTTTTAGGAGGTCAGGTAGTGATAGGACTAGGGGGAATGGGTGCAAACTAGAGGAGGGGAGATTTAGATTGGATATCAGAAGGAAGGTCTTCACTATGAGGGTGGTGAGACACTGGAACAGGTTGCCCTGAGAGGTGGTGGAAGCCTCATCCCTGGAAGGTTTTAAGACAAGGCTGGATGGGGCCCTGGGCAACCTGATCTAGTGGGAGGTATTCCTGCCCATGGCAGGGGGGTTGGAACTAGATGATCTTTAAGGTCCCTTCCAACTCTGGCAATTCTCTGATTCTAAGTTGTATTCAGTGCCTGAAACCCAGAGCTGGCTTGTGCTCCTTGCAGGAGGTGCCTGCAGGATATGCCAACTAATCAAAGTCAATCTAGGCTCTATTGATCCCTGGCAACTTTAATGTCTTGTGCCTTTAGATGTTTTCTGGTGAACATATGAAGACAACTGACAGCAGAAGACTACCCCTATAAAGACATTTCCAACTCCTGCTCCAATACTAGAAATGATCTGTTAAGGAATGTCAAGATTTCATCATTCACAGACTTGGTTTGGCTGGAAGTGGCCTCTAAAGATCAACCTGTTCAAATACCCTTTTCAGGCAAGATCAGGAGGAACAGTTTGTCCAGATACATCCAGCTGGATTTTCTCTGTCTTCCTGAATGGAGGTGTCACAACATTTCTCACAGTAAATAAGAGTTTTCATGTGTTTAGATGGAGCTGCATGTTTCAGTTTTTCACCCATTGGTTTCTTGTCCTTTCCATGGCTGAGGAGTTTTTCCACTCCCTCCTATCAGATGTGGATAAGATCTGCCCTGAGTCTTGTCTTCTCCCAGCTGAATAGTGCCAGATTTCTCCATGTATGATATTTCCTTAATCATCTTAGTGGCCTTTCTTTGGACTCACTTCATTAAGTACTCTCTTGTACAGGCAGAAACCCCAAACCTTGTACTGGGCTCTCTTGTCCAGGGAAGCCCTAGCACTCCAGATGTGTCTCCCCAATGCTGAACAGAGAAGGCAGCTCTCCTCCCTCCACCTGCTGGCAACACATCTTCTAATGCAACTCAGGGTGCTGTTGAACAGCTTCCTGGAGAGGCACCTTGCTGCCTCATGGTCAGTTTGTTGTCCAGGTCTTTGGGGTTTTTTTGGCAGAGCTTCTTCCCAGCTAGTCAGCCCTGAGCCTGTGCTGGTGCCTGGTGTTGTTCCTTCCCAGATGCAGGAGTTTGCATTTTGTTTTATTGAATTTCACAAGGTTTCTGTGAGCCAGTTTCTTCATCCTGTCCAGGTCCCTCTGAATGGCCTCTGTAACAGTCCCTCCTCCAAGTTTTGGGGTTTGTGAATAATTAGTAGCCAAAGAGAAAGCTTCTCCATCAGAAACAGCCAGACTACACTAGATGAAACTTAGAAGAAGAAAAAGGTCATTCAGAGGCAGAAAAAAACCCTGCCACCTTAACAGTTAAAAGTCTGCAAAGCTTTAAGCAGCTGAAAATAGAACAGGAAAGTGTCAGGAGCACCTTTATTGCCATTTTAGAGGTATCATCTCCATTTGTCATCTCCCAATCATTGCTAGCAGCAGAGACAGGCAAACCAGAAGTCAGCATACACCACATTGTGTTCCACCAGGCAATTATCACTGAGCCTGAATAAAAAGGGAATAAGAGTTGAAATGTGCAGCATCTTAGAACAGATAGACTTTTGCTCCAGACACTTCTTATCTTTGATGGGTTTCCCTCTTGTCTCACTATCTATTTTTTGCCACAGAAGGCAACAAGGTAGCTGAAAATGTAATGTAATATTATGACATACCATGTACAGAGAGCCCCAACATAATAAAAGAACACATTCATTCAGTCATCAGCTCTGCCTTGCTAATTTTAAGTCTTCAATTGATGATGTAATTTATCCCTCCCTGGAGAGGCTACTCTAACAGGAACTGTAAAGCCTCTGTGTTCAGAGAGATGAGCAATGAGGGGGTTTTTAGTGAAAAGTGGGTGTACTTCATCCAGCAGCTGAGTTTTGAACAAAACACACCAGAAGGTGGGAGAAGATGGGCCAGAAACTTAAAGGAATTAAAGCCAAGGCAGAACATTTGCATCAAAATACTTGAAGTTGTCATGCTTTAAAGAGAAATCTCATGTGATGCTGTCAGACCTGCAGTCCTTGCCAACAAACAAAGACAAAACCAGACTGAACTTTAAAGTACTCTTCACCACCTCCTGAACAGGCTCTTAAAATCTGCTGGTGAGCATCAAAGGGAGGAATAAATTTGTTGTCCTCCACAAGCATGGTGGCTGGGGCTGGTGTTTTGTAAAGGAGTCACAGCTGAAGCATATCAAACTGTGAGGCAGTCATGAGTCTTTAATGTGGCTGTCATGATTGGGGGGTGTGTACTGCTTCTGCTCTCCTTCAGCTGTCTATGACTTTTCTGACTGCCTCTTTATCTGCCTTCTGAAACACAGCAAAACCCTGTTTCTGCTGAAAGGAGGATTTGAGTGTGTATTTCCTTTGCCAACAACATCAGGGATACAGCCTCAGGAATGCCTGGTCTCTTTTCTCCCAAAAGAGAATCAGGAGAATGTGAAAAAGATGTGAGAGTGAGCAAAGAAAAATCAAATGGGAAGCCTTGTCCTCTCCTGGAGGCCTGGCAGGTTAAATATCAGCTGAGCAAAGTGGAGATCACACAGGTGAAATCCTTGGCTTCCAGAGTGGTGCAGGAATATTGATCTGCTACACAGGGAGGGTTAGACTAGAGGTTTGTCTCACCCTGCCTTTCATCTCTGGTGTTGGCTAGTAGCAGGTGGTTAGGAAAGTGAGGACTTGTTGGAACTGTGAGAGGGATCAGGTGGTGGTCTGGTAATAGTGAACTGAATCATGATTGTAAGCAGGGCTATTTGTACCTTCAGAGCTAATAAAACAATAAATTAATGCTTTTTCTGATGTTTTTCAGAAGAAGGAGTTTCAAAGAGCAATACAAAGGGCCTGTTCTTTTGTGTTATTAATGCTGTGGCTCCTGTATCACAATAAAATCTAACAGAAAGGTATGTGGGAATACCTGAAACCATCTCCTAACAAAAGAAGGGTTTAAATAGAAAATCACTGTCAAAGTTGGACTGGACAAGGTCCTGACCAACCTCATGTTTCTTTGAAGTTGGCCCTGCTGGTTGAACCAGATTTCCAGATGTCCCTTTTGCACCTGAATTATTCTATGATTCTATTCTGTGACTCTGAGTATCTAACAAGACTACAGTTGTGTGCAGGAAGAAATAGAGTTGGACCAGAACTTGTTTCATCTTCTTCCTTCTGGACAAAAGCATTATCAGAGAGTTATTTCTCAGCTCACCTCCCTGAAACCTCAGTGTCTTTTACATGGGACTTCTCAGCCTGTGGCTGCACCAGCTGAGCTACAGGTCTAGCACCAAGGTGCACAATTCTGTAGCCAGATATGGGTTAAATATACACAGGTACTGGTAGTATTCTCTGCTAAGAATCCATTTTTCTCTGGTTCCCTTCTAAATTCCACAGTAAACTGCTGACATGTCACCTTGACAATCTTTTAAAGAAGAGGAGATGAAATAAGTGGCAAGTATTTTAAGTTAAGACCTTGGGAAACATGAGTGTGCAGTGTGATTGCAGAATATTCATTCAACTCATGTGAAATTATGTCACCTGCAAACATATGTCATCTGCCAGCTCTTTATTTCATTTCCTCTGTGTGGGCAGGAGGGGGTTTGTAGTGGAAGGGCAGCCTGGGGAAGCAGAGGTGGTTGCCCTGTGGCCACTTCAGTTCATGACCTAAGATGGTGAAGTTGCTTTTGAGCTATTCTCACTGCTGGAGAAGGGAGTTGCTGCTTCTGCCTCTCCCCCTGGCTCCATGTACCCCTGGCTTAGCCCCAGTGGGTGCCAGACCTTCTCCAAACCTTCTCCCCTCACTAGCACAGCCCAAAAGTGACCTGCCAAAACAAGAAATGGTTGGGCAGTGGATTCACTAAAAGTCTGCAAGAATCTTCCTCCCTAGAACCTTCCCAGGGCCTTCCTTCTCCTAAAAGGAAGAGAGGCACCAAAAAAATGTGCCCAGAGGCTTTCCATTGTAAGCCTGGTGAGCCAGAAAGCAGCATGCTGTTCTCAAAATGCCTCTTCTCTTTCCTTTCTACCTTCATGGTAACTTCAGACCCAGAAGCTAAACCCAGAAGAGATTGGCTTGTTTGGTTCTGTGCTTGATTGTTGCCTTTCCACCACTTCTTTACTTCTGGAAAGCTCAGTTACCTTTCCCAGGAATATAGCAGACTCCTCAAAATTAAGATTAAATTAAAATAATTTAAATTAAAATAATACTTCTAAGATTTCCTCTGTAAGTCAAGTGATGTCTTCTGAAAGATTGGATGAGGTTACCAGGAGCTGTGTAGAATACATTGTTCAGTTAAAAATATCTTCTTAGGTTTGCTCTCAAGTCAAAGAGGAAGAAATAAATAATCAAGTTAAATTTTACATGAGTCTGTTACACTTTAAAAGCTGTTAATGTTATGCTTCTGATCTTACAGGAAACCAGAAATGAAGGGAAAAGGAGACCCACTCAGATCCTCCTGAATCTGTAGTTAGCACCCATCACTCCAAGTGGTAGGGAGTTTTTGGGGTGAATTAAATTTTTCCATCACAAGAAAGTTCTTGATCCAGTGTTTCCAAGCAGATGGAAAGAACTTTATTAGACTTGCATGTTTTATAGGCCTTAAAATAGAGACAGCACTGGTGACTGAAAAACCAGGGCAACCAAGGCCCAGTCCAGTAATGATTTGGGTTGTAATTAGAGATTGTGGCATAGAGCACAAGCCCTTTATGGAGGGGGTTGCCTTTATATGCTGCTGTTGCAGATGTCCTTGCTTGCAGCCTGCTCCTCTCTGTGCCATCTTGATTGCCATGTTGAACCAAGCAAGGGGCAGGGCCAAAGCCTGCTTCTCCTTCTGCTGGGTTGTGTCCATGGATGTCAATTTGTCCCCTCTCAGAAGAGGGAGCAGGTCACACAGTGCCATTCTGCCCACAGAAGACAAGAGAAGGGAGCAGCACTATGCTTCCATATCACCTCCTTATAGGGTAAGAAAGTGATTGAGAGCTCTAGGTATTCAAACTTAATGGCCAAGAAAAGGAAACCAAATCTCTTTAAGAAACTGCCTTAAAGATGTTTATTTTCTTTTGATGTAGGTGAATAACCTACAGTGACATTCATAAAGGAGGGGTGTTAGGGGCTGGAGACTATCTTGCCAAAAACAAGACTGCAGGGCTGAAATCCTCCTGCTGGACAGATGAAATCATTTCCATGGCAACCCTGAGTGAATTGTTCTGTGAACAAGAAATTGAGAAAAGAGTGTGACTTGAGCCAGAACTGCTCAATCCATCTCTTAAGTGAACAAAACAATGTTTTAAGCAGGAGAAGACAGACATACAGCATATGTAAAGTGTCCTAAAAAAACAGATTGCTGTCATGTGCCTGTAAATTTGTTAGGGGACAAAGAGAAATCTGGACTTCTTGATCTCATGTTTGTGAGGAAATGATGTTCCCCATAGCCTTCTTGCTTGTAATCAGCAGATTGTTTATGTGTTTGGTAGGACACTCTTCTGTATTCCTGCCTCTCAGGACAGTGGTGTCACTAGGTAGGTGATAAATTTATCTAGCCATGACTGAAGGAAAGTTCACTTCAACTTGAGCTGGAATTTTTCTGCCCTTTGACTGCAATAAGATTTGAAACCTTCATTCCAATCATTGTACTTCACCACTCTAAGTGGGTTTCATTAGAGAGACATTTTTGTTAGGATGACTCTGAGCATTTATGTCATTCTTTCTTTATGGCCTTTATGACCTTTTAAGTCAACTGAGTATCATGGTTCCATTACCCAGTCATTAGGAAAAACTTCTCCTAACTCATCTTTTCACTTGCAAGGAAAGTTTTATCCATGGGACCATTTAGAATAAAAAGTCTGGAAATATTATTAACATCTTCCTATAATTTTCAGCAACTACCTCTTGTTCCACCTTGAGAAGTTACAACACAAAGCCACACACCCTGGGGGAAAAAAGCATTAACTGTTTAAATCTGCAAAGGAATAGCATGGAATAGTTTTTCATCCAAGATGCATCAGACTGGAGGGAAAAAAGAAGTGAAGGTGCTTGGTGTGAACCTAGGATGGAAGAAGACAATGAACACAGTGAAAGTTCACCTACCTCTGCCTGTAGTTTGAGGAGCTGCAGGGAGCTGCATGGAACTCTCTTTGTGGCAGCATGCAGTCTGGTAGTCCCTTCTATCAGGATTTTCATTCATTCCAAATGAAGTTTCACTTGGTTTCCACAGTGCTTTGTGAAGTTAGAAGTGGTGGACAAAGCACAGAAATGACACCTGAGTGTTCAGGAACATTCTGCAGTAAGCTGTGCTGTCAGTGGATTGAATGATCCTGAAAGCAGCTCAATTACTGCACATGCAAATTTACTCCAGGACTGAGTCCAGCCAAAGATAACATTTTATTTTCCAAATTTCTGTGGTTTGCAAAGTGAATCTATGAAAAAAAAGAAAAATGGATTTGTTTGGCTTTTTTGCTTGCTTGTTATTGCACATGACCTAACAACTTCTGCAAGTTGGAGCTCAGGCAACATCTCTAGGCTCTTATACAGCACAGGGTGGGAGCATGAACAGTTCAAAAACCCCAACACCAAACACCCTAAACCAACAAAAAAAACAACCAAGGAGAGACTTCAGGATTCTAAAGATTCATAGAATGGCCTGATTTGGAAGGGACCTTGAAGATTATCTAGCTCCAACCCTCAAAGATGGAGAGTAATGGCACATCAGAAGCTAAGGAAAATGAATATATCTTTGAGAAGGATAGATACCAGCTGGAGTCTTCTTGACTCTGTGGGTACATCAATCATCTTTCCTCTTTCTCTTCTACTAGGCAATATTTGAGAAGAGGTTTGGGGTTTTTTTGTGTGTGTGGTGGGGGTTTTTTAGGAAATCCCAGTAAGGTATAGTTCATATTTGATTGACTTGAAAACAACAACCATCCAGTCCAAGCAACTTGTGATAGTGGTGCTGACCCACAGCAGTCACTTGAGCTGCATCTGGAGTCATTTCAGCTGGCAGTGTTCAGCACTGCTGGAAAGACAGAGAAGAAAAGAAGTGTTGATGTGGCCTTTAAGAAGAACTTTCACTTAGACCTGTTAAAGCACACAGATTTCCTCCCTGCTGACCTATTCTTGCTGGTTTCTTGTCTTACAAGCATAATGGCTTTAGGAGAACAGGAGCTGGCAAGTGTTTTCCCACAGACATTGTCAGTATGAGTGCAAAGGCTACAAAGATAAGGGAAAAAAGAAGTTGAACTTTCTAAGAAACTGTTAGGAGGGATTTTGGTGTTCAAGTATGGAAAGATGCATGACAGTGCATGTATCATTTCTTCTGCAGTTCACTGTTTTGCTCTGAAACCTGTGTTCTTACATACAGCTAAATAACAACTTCATAAATCATAGAATTGCCAGAGTTGGAAGAGACCTTAAAGATCATCCAGTTCCAACCCCCTGCCTGGTGGGGACACCTCCCACTAGATCAGGTTGCCCAGGGCCCCATCAAGCCTTGTCTTAAAAGCTTCCAGGGATGAGGCTTCCACCACCTCTCTGGGCAACCTGTTCCAGTGTCTCACCACCCTCACAGTGAAGAACTTCCTTCTGATGTCCAATCTAAATCTCCCCTCCTCTAGTTTGCATCCATTCCCCTTAGTCCTATCACTGCCTGACATCCTAAAAAGTCCCTCCCCAGCTTTCCTGTAGCCCCCTTCAGATACTGGCAGGCCACAAGAAGGTCTCCTGGAAGCCTTCTCTTCTGCAGACTGAGCTTAATTATATCTTTATTTCCTCAGATGTGTCTGGGCTGGCCTGGATTTCCAAAAGGGTGACAACAGCAGTGCCCTGGTGCCAGATGGTGCCTGACAGCCTGGCAGCCTGGCTGGATCAATCTCTTTGTCCATAGTGTGGGCAATTCATCCAGATTTAGTAACAATGAACACATGAATGTTATTGTTTTGGGTGAAAGTCATGATTTCTCTGTTCTTTGCTCTGGTTGAGCTCCTCTTAGCACTGCAATAATCATGTCATTTTAGCCTTGAGTTTGCTGTTGCTTTGGTGGAGCTTTGTGTGTTCACTGAGACACTCTAACCTACATCACAGGTTTGCTTCTGTGTGGATGCTGTTGTTTTGTCTTTCTCCCTAGTGCCAACCTGGTCTTACCAAACACTTATTTTCAATTAGTATTACATGATTTTGAACCTTTCCCTGTGACTCATTTTTTGTTTCCTCAGTATGGTGGATTGTCACCTGGCTTTTCTTGTCTGCTGACTTTGGCATCAACATTTCCCTAGCCATAGTTATTGCAAATGACTCAATATATTGAGCATTAACTATTGTCAAGTTTTTCTCCAGAAGTCTTCCTTTACTTTTATTTTCCTGGTTTGTATTTGTGCATTTTGCACCTACTTGGCATTATCTTTCTCTGTAAATTTTTGATCTTTGCTGCTTGAAGAATTATTTGTCTCTGCATCTGTGTGAGAATTCATTTACCAGGTTTTCTCACATCTATAGCCTTGGAGAGTTTATCCCTCTTTCCTAACCCTTTATGAACTGTTTCAGCTCCCAAGATCTAGCAGCTGCATGAATTGGTGACTAGCATAGTTTGGCAGTGTGAAGATATGGTGGTTCCACAGGCTCTTGAGTACATACACCAGTGTGGTTGAGCACTTTTAGTATTCTCCTGGGTCCTTAGAGAGCATTTGGAGCAGAGCATGTGACAGTGCAATTGCTCTAGCTCTGTTTTCTTCTCTCATCCTGACCTCTTTCCATTTTGTGCTGGTTTTGACTGGGATAGAGTTAATTTTCTCCATGTTATCTTGTAGGAGACTATGTTTTGGATTTGTGATGTTCATAATACAGGGCTGTTGTAGTTACTGCTGAGCAGAGCTTAACAGAGAGTCAAAGCCTTTGCTGCTGCTCACATCACCCCAACAGCAAGTGCACAAGAAGCTGGAGGGGGGACACAGATGGGACAACTGTCCCCAACCAAGCAGAGGGATATTCCATACAGTTTGACATCATGCTCAGCAAGGAAAGGAAGGGGAAAAGAAAGAAGGGGAGACATTTGGAGTGATGGTGTTTCTGCCTTCCCAAAGCTGTGCAATGGAGCCCTGCTGTCCTGGAGATGGCTCAACACCTACCTGCTGAAGGAAAGTAGCAAATGAATTCCTTGCTTTGCTTTGCTTGCTTGCACAGCTTTTGCTTTACCTCTTGAACTGCCTTTATGTCAACCCACGAGTTTTCTCACTTTTCTGGTTCTCTCCTCCAGCCCACTGGGGGGAGTGAGTGTGTGGCTTAGGTGCCTGTTGGGGTTAAACCATGCCACCTTTCCATTTGTCATTGAAATGATGTATGATTTCTAATTATACCCCTGTTCAGGCTCATCTGCTCTGGGTATACCAGCATGATGATTATCTTTTTTTCATTTTATTTTGATTTTTTCTACATTTTTCCCCCATTCCTTTTAGTCTCTGCTTGCCAGACTTGAAAGCCCTGACAGATTTTTCATACAGTTGCTGAAATCCTCTGCAGGATTTTAATACTGTAAGTACAGAAAGATGTGTGACATTTAGCCCTTGTGCACTGCTCTGGATGTACTTTCTCAGGAAACAGCTACTGAAAGCACTTATTGTTCAGTGCTGCTAAATTAAAACACAAACCACAGACAGCATGGCAGACCTTGAGATCCATAAACCTGGAGACAACTCCTAGCGTTTCAATGTTCTTGAACCTTTCATCTTGGACTTCTGGAACTATAGTATACATTAGCCTGATTCATAAAGGATATAAGCCTGGGTACACACTCTCTCTAAAACCCTAATTCTCACCATGCCTTTAGAGGCAGAAGTCTCCCAAAATGGGCTACAGAAAAGAAACCTCAGTCTGAGTCTGACTGCACAGACATGACTTGACTTGCTTTACTGTGAAGAGCAGGGGTAGGAAGAGCTGCATAGTCCAAAAAGTAATGCTTCAAAGCAAAGGGCTCCTGTTGTGGAGGAATGAAGAAGCTAAGAGCATCATTCTCTTCCACAGATGAAAAGGGAGGGAAAGTGCTTCACAAGATATAGCACCACCATTTAAACAGGCAGTTTCACCCATCAGAAACTAAAATTATACAGAATCACAGAGTGTTAGAGGTTGGAAGGGACCTCTGGAGATCATCTAGTCCAACCCCCCTGCCAGAGGGAGGGTCATCTAGAGCAGGTTGCACAGGATGGTATCCAGGCAGGTATGGAATGTCTCCAGAGATGGAGACTCCACCACCTCCCTGGGCAGCTTGGGCCAGTGCTCCACCACCCTCAATGTAAAGAAGTTCCTCCTTATGTTTAGCTGGAACTTCCTATGTTCTACTTTGGGCCTATTTCCCTCTTGTCCTGTCACTGGGCACCACTGAAAAAAGCCTGGCCCCAGCCTCCTGACACCCACCCATGAAGTATTGATCAGCATTGACAAGATTCCCCCACAGTATTCTCCTCCCCAGGCTACCCAGCCCCAGCTCTCTCAGCCTTTCCCCACAAGAGAGATGTTCCAGAACTCTCAGCATTTCTGTAGCCCTTTTCTGTCCCCTCTCCAGAAGTTCCCTGTCCTCCTTGACCAGGGGAGCCCAGAACTGGCCCCAGGACTCCAGATGTGGCCTCACCAGGGCAGAGTAGAGGGGAGGAGAACCTTCCTCAACCTGCTGGCCACACTCTTCTTGGTGTACCCCAGGATGCCATTGGCCTTCTTGGCCACAAGGACACATTGCTGGTTCATGGGCATCCTGTTGGCCACCAGGACTCCCAGGTCTCTTCCCACACAGCTGCTTTCCAGCAGGTCAGTCCCTAACCTGTCCTGCTCCATGGGGTTATTCCTCCCCAGGTGCATTACCCTACACTTGCCCTTGTTGGATTCCATGAGGTTTTTCTCTGTCCAACTCTCAGCTTGTCCAGGTCACCCTGGAGGTCAGCCCAACCTTCTGATGTGTCAGCCACTCCTCCCAGTTCTGTGTCATCAGGAAACTTCCTTCATGCAGGTCACTGGTGAATCTATTGAACAGCATTGGATCTAGTGCTGACCCCTGGGGAACACCACTTGTTAAAGACCTCCAACCAGACTCCACACTATTGACCACAACCCTCTGAACTCTGTCCTTCAGCCAGTTTCCATTCCACTTCACTGTCCATTCATCTAACCCATACTTCCTAAGGTTGCCTGGGAGGATGCTGTGGGAGACAGTTATCAAAAGCCTTCCTGAAGTCAAGGTAGACAACATCAGTAACTTGATATTCCTTACTGGGAGATTTAACTGAAAATCATGAAACTGTTTTGGTCAGGAAACAGATTCCTTGTTGGTGTTCAAGGTAAAAGAAAAACTTATGCTTCAGTTCAATAATTCAGTTCAAGGTTTTTCAACATATTGTTGGAAGCTGCTGCAGTGTAGTGCAAGGGCCATTCATTTCTAAGGCTTTCAGAAGTAGCTGTGATTTCCCAAACAGTCAAGCAATTTCAGAGCTTGCATCCCACTTTCAGAGGCAGCAGGCATATAGGAACCTTAGTCCCCTGATTCACAAGGCCATCATGTGGTTTGCTACCTAAAACACCCTTGGCATTGAAGCTTAAGCCCCTACATCTTTAGAGACTATGACACTCTATCAACATGTACATGCTCTTTCTTGAGTTGCTGGGTGTCCTGGAAGGATCCTTTAACTTTCTAGAAGTCCAGCAGCTGGTCAGAGATGCCTGGTGCTGCCCATACTGAAGAGTAGGCACATTCAAGGTGGTTTCTCCCATCTGAGACATGTTCTGATGAAGGCACAGATCACATTTTGAAGAGCTGTGTGTCTCCATTAACTGAGGCTGCATCCCAAATAACTAGTTTAGACTAAATGCCTTTTGACTGAAGGGAGATGAATGTCACTGTTGGTCAAATCCTCCCCTGGATTTGGCCAGTTTTTAATGCCTGTTTTCTCTAGATTTAACCACAGGAGCCTAGAAGAAACAGGATGCCTCATGTCATCTAGGCAGAGCCTGACAGTGCATGACTTTCTTTACCATGAAGAGCAGGGGAAGGAAAAAGCCATCTGCAAATCAGAACACTTGCTTAAAAGGGCATGACAACGTGTGGCAGTGGTCTCCTGTTTGGATATTGACATTCATGCTACCTGGGAAAGCAAGTAAAACATTTGGAGTGTGAGGCAGGCATTGATTAGCTTTCCACAGCTCTGCAGGTTGTCCATGCAGCTATTCATCTTGGTTGGCAAGTGATCTGAAAGGGCTGTAGCAGGAGCCTTTGGGGCCAATCTGGCAACATCAAACCTGAGCACAGCTGAAAGGTACCAGCAAGAAACATTGACTTGGGCATTTGTGCTTGTTGATCTTAAATCCCAAATGGCATGAGGGAAATGGAGGGGATGCTGGAACTGTTTCCTATTCATAGAATTGAATCATGGAATCACCAGAGTTGGAAGGGACCTTAAAGATCATCTAGTTCCAACCCCCCTGCCATGGGCAGGGGCACCATCCACTAGATCAGGTCGTCTCATCCAGCCTGGTGTTAAAACCTTCCAGGGATGGGGTTTCCACCACTTCTCTGGGCAACCTGTTCCACTGTCTCAACACCATAACAGTGAAGAACTTCCTTCTGATATCCAATCTAAAATCTTCCCTCCTCTAGTTTGCATCCATTCCCCCTAGTCCTGTCACTACCTGACCTCCTAAAAAGTCCCTCCCCAGCTTTCTTGCAGGCCCCCTTCAGATACTGAAAGGCCACAAGAAGGTCTCCTCTGAGCCTTCTCTTCTCCAGACTGAATAACCCCAACTCTCTCAGTCTGTCTCTTCCCAGTAAAGGGCTCAGAGAGTCCCTGGACCTAGTTATGAGCTCTGAGATGTCTGTATGTTACTCCCCTGGGGGAGGTGTAGCAGAACAAGATGAGGCAAATCCTCATGTTTGCTGTGGTGTCATCAAACCCTCACATAGCAAAAGTTGCAGGGTGGCAGGCAAACCAGTCTTGGCTGGGCTGGTAATGCAGCTCTTGTTGCTTTCCTCAGTCCCATTCCTGCTGCCTGTCCCCTGCAGATCTCAATTCCCCCCACAGGGCTGCATCTGTGCTGCTGTATTTACAGCCCAGGGTACTATAACATTTCAGCTGTGCTAAAACATCCCTGCTGTGGTGCTGGCAGTGTCTAGGAGAGGGATGGGCAGGGTAGTTGATAACTGGGGTAACTAGCATCTTAGTTTATATGCTGCTGCACAAGATAATAACACTTGGAACAAATCTACACAGTCACCTTAGTGTAAGACACCTAGAGAGTCAGAAGTCCCCATGTAGGCAGACAGACAGGCAGACAGACAGACAGAGCCCCCTGCACACCACCAACTGCAAACTGACACTCATTTTAAGTCCCTCACAGGAGCAATTTACCTTCCAGCATTCCTCAAGATCTTGCACCAAGAATTGTCTGATGGTGTCCAGGCTGAACACCTCATGTGAGTGTACAGAAGATGTTGAAACAAGCAATTCCTCCAACAAGCTTCCCTCTTTGCTTTTAGATGCCACCAGAATACACAGCAATGCTTGGAAAGGTACCAGGGAATAGCTTGATCTGGACTTCCTTTTCACCCAGGAGAGTTCTTCTTCTTCTTGTTGTGTAACAAATCAAAAGCTCAGCAGTAAGCTGTTCAACTTGCAAAGTTCAGATCCAGCACCTGAAATCCTTCTGGTGCTTGGGGAGGGGTGAGTATCTCCTCAGATCTCCCAGTTCATGTCCAGCTCCAGCTGTAACCTTTCAAATAATGCCTCGAGGTGCAATTAGCTGCTGTACAGCTTGGTTTGGTTTTGTTCTAAGTTGCCTGAGACTTCAGAGTATAATAGACCTTCAGGGTACAGGGATGCAATAAGAACAAGTTCCTTGACCTTTTATTCTCCTTGTAAATCATTTAATGGAGCAGACTTCTTCTGAAGTTCTTTAAAGCACCAGTGTGATGCTATGGCTGCTCCAAATCTCTGCACTAGCAGTTAAGCATCCATCAGACATGATTTAAAATTACTTTAAACTACTAGAGAGAGTGGTTTTAAAGGAAATCTACAGCATGGCAGGAAAACTGTTGTAACCATGAGAAAGAGAAAAAAAAAAAGCACATTATTGATAGGTGTCTTGGAGGAGGAGAGAGGATGAATCTGTACATGAGATGTAGTTGGCAGTTACTAGCCACACATTCCTATTGCCTTTGGAGGAATGGTTAGGCAAAGGCAGACATCAGCAGGGAACCCAAGCAGAGATTCTCCATGCCACATACCTCTGAAACAGTGTTTTTATGGAATCATAGAATCAGTAAAGTTGGAAACAACCTCTAAGGCCATCAAGACCAACTGTAACCTAACACTGCCAAGTCCACTGCTAAACCACGTCCCTAAGTGCCACATCTACCTGCTGCTTGAACCCCTCCACCACTTCCCTGGGCAGCCTGGCCCAATGCTTCACCACTCTTTCAGTGAAGACTTTTTTTCCCCTAATATCCAAGCTGAACATCCCTTGGTGCAACCTGAGGCTGATTCCTTGTCTTTCAATGTCTTTCTTGTAGTGAGGGGGCCAAATCTGAACCTGGGATTCAAGGCACAGCCTCACCAGTGCTGAGTACAGGAGGCCAATCACTGCCCTAGTTCTATTGGCCACACCATTTCTGAGACAGCCCAGGATGCTGTTGGTCTTCATGGTCACCTGGACACACTGCTGGCTCATCTCTAGTCAGCTGCCCACCAGTACCTCCAGGTCCTTTTCCACCAAGCAGCTTTCCAGTCAGTCTACTCCAAGCCTGGAGCATTACATGGGGTTGTTGTGACTGAAGTGAAAGATTCAGCATTTGGCCTGGTTGAGCCTCATACAACTGGCCTCAGCCCACTGATCCAGCCTGTCCAGATCCCAGTCACCAACAGGATTTAACTCCATTCACCACCTCTCTCTGGGCTCAGCCAGCCAGCCAGCTCCTCACCCAGTGAAGAGTACACTTGCCCAAGCCATGAGCAGTCATGCTGTGGAAGACACTGTCAAAGGCTTTACTGAAGCCCAGATAGGCAACAGCCACAGCCTTTCCCTCATCCAGTAGGCTGCTCACCTGGCCATAGAAGGAGATCAGGTTAGTCAAGCAGGATCTGCCTTTCATGAATCCAGGCCTGATCCCCTGCTTGTCCTGCATGTGCCATGTGATTACACTCAAGATGATGTGCTTCACAACCTTTCCCTGGCACTGAGGTCATGCTGAGTGGCCTGTAGTTCCCCTGATCCTCCTTCCATCTCTTCTGGTAGGTAAGTGTGACATTTGCTAGCTTCCAGTCAAGTGGAATCTCCTAACTGGCTCCTCTTGGACTCTAGGGGGGTTTATTCTGCTCCTTGTCTCTGTCTTCCAGCTCAGGGGGCTGAGTACCCTGAGGATAACTGGTCTGACTATTGAAGACTGAGGCAAAGAAGGCATGAAGCACCTCAGCCTGTTCCTCATCCTTGGTGGCAATGTTTCTCCCCACAACCAATAAAGGGTGGAGATTCTCCTGGGTCCTCCTTTTGCCCTTAAATGTCTTTGTAAGAACATTTTTTGTTCTCTTTCACTGCAGTGGCCAGACAGACTTCTAGCTGGGCTTTCACCATGCTAATTTTCTTCCTGCACTATCAATATCCTATGCTATCTCTTTGTACTCTTCCTGAGTTTTCTGCCCCTTCTTCCAAAGTCTGTAAACTCTTTTTTTCCCCCCTGAGTTCTAGCATAAGCATCCTGTTCAGACAGCCTAGTCCTCTTCCCCACTGGCTTCTCTTTCTGCACATGGGGAGGGACTATTCCTGTGCCTTCAAGGTTTCCTTCTTGGAGAGTTCCCAGCCTTCCTGGACCCCTCTGCCCTTCAGGAACAGCAATCAGTAAGATTTTACTGCTACTCAGTGTCACATATGCCTTCCTTTAGCTGTTCCTGTTAACCCTTCTTACCCAGGTGCTTCCCAGGAGTTGAGATTGCTCCATCATGGCTTTCCTGCAGTTAATCTTACATGGTCATCATGATAGTAAGGATCTAGAGAGCTCAGAGGAGCATTTTTCAGAGATCAAGAGGTGAATCCTGCTGTAACAAGCCACAAAAAAAGTACTTGGAATTCCAAGTACCCAGAGTAGTCTATTTGTTTTAATAGGGGTCATTAACCTTTCCTAACATTGGGCTTGCACCTTTGTGTATCCCTGGAAGAAGGACTGGAGCCTCTGCATCAGGATGAAATTCACCTCTCAGCAAAGGTGATGATGCTGTGCTGCAGTTATCCAAGGTGTTCCTTTACAGCAGTAATCAGAGCTACAGCTATGCCAGCTCAAAAAGGAGAATACAAAGGTGCCCTTCCTGCCCCTTTAGCCTTGATTCCCTCTCTTTCTGGGAAACAAAGAAAAGGTGACTTCTGCACTAAAATTATACTTTTATTGGCCAGAACTTTGTCATCAGGCAATGAATCTCTAAGGATAGTGTCACATGGTGCTGCTGATGGCCTGGTTTACCTTTTCTAGCCAGGAAATATGTCAGCTGTATTTTAACTTTACCTGCATTTTCACGAGCCCTTTGGCTAATCACTGCAGAAAGGCAACATACCTTCCCCTTAGCCATGCCTCCAGGCTCTGGTCATACCAGCTGATAACAAATCCTAACAGCAGGAGCTTCTGCTGAGGTTCAGAACTTTGAAGGTGGCTCTGGAAGTTATTAAATACTAACAGCAATGTTTTCTCCTGGCACAGCTGAGAGGGGATTTGGCCAGCTTCGATTTTAAACTGAATTCTTATAAGAAACATAAGGGGAAAACTCTCACTGTCAAAATGATCCCCCAAAAAATCCCTCTGGCTGCATTGACAGAACAAAAGAGCTGGGTGAGAGCT
The DNA here is from genome assembly GCA_013399015.1 of Galbula dea. NCBI lineage: Eukaryota > Metazoa > Chordata > Aves > Piciformes > Galbulidae > Galbula > Galbula dea. The sequence goes on from VWZX01005528.1 coordinate 312,519, forward strand.
CTAACTACACTGCCCTTTGCCTGCTCTGCAGACTGGGGAAGAGCCTTCAGGTCACATTACCACCTTGTCAGCTTTGCTAGCTCTTCCTCTGTCTGCAAACCCCCCCCCCCCCCCCTCATCCCTCTGCCTGTCCCATAAGCTCCTGGGGGTTGGCAGGAGCAAAGCCAGTGCCCTTCAGGGGGAAGTTTGGGCAGCACTGTGTGGTTGTCTCCACCACATCTGCCAGTGTGTTTCCTAGAAGATGCTTCTTTGTATTCTTGCTGAATGAAACAACAGTTCTGAAGCTTTTGTGGCAGCAGGGTCTGATTTCAGGCATCCTCCCAAAGCTTGTGTGCCTTCAGGGGTCTGTAATGAATATTTGAGAAAACAAGCAAACAAAAACCCAACAAAAAACCAAACCAAAAGGTGATGCTCTGCTACTTCCAAGTTGAGGTGCAGATGGCAGGGTTATCCAGTTTTAATCCTTCACATTTAGTTTGTAGACTTAATGCTGGCTCAAGATGCAGTGAACATACTTAACAGGTAATAAATATAGCTAACAACAAAGCTGTAACATTGATATTTAGACAGCACATCTGTCTGTACACTTCCTTGTTTTATTTATATGGGCTTCTAGCACTTGAGAAGCTTCAAGTTGTACTTCATCTACAGATCAGGGGGTTCTGGACCATGATCAGTTTGCATGATGTAACCACCTGTATACAGAGGGTTAACAAAAGGCACCTACATATTTCCCTTGTCTCAGCAGCCCTTGTCCATCAGTCTATCATTTTGGGAAGATAGGACAACTAGTCTTCTAACTCCCAGTTGTAAGTAGAAGCATCATAGGAAGGATGAATGCTGCCAGCTGCTGTTTGCTGGCTATGGTACATGGGTACCAGGCAGGACAGAGAGGAGCAGGGAGCAGATTCAGACAATGCTTTTGACATAAGCATAGGCACTGAGCTGACTTCAGAGTGAAGTGGGGTCAGCAGCTAGTTAGACCTTTGCCATAATCCCTGTCACACTTTTAATACATGAAGTTCTTCCATATGAACCTTTCATCCAGGTTTTGCCATGCCCAAAGCACACAGGTTGCCTTCTGCAGTCTGGAGCTTTATCTACCAAAAGGAAGGATGGAGATTGTCACAGGCTTTGGTGTTTCTCACAGCCTCAGCCACCCTGTGTGAGGCTGGTTCATCAGAGCAAAGCCTGTAACCATCAGCTCCTTCCACAGCCATCAGCAAGAAATGAGTACAGTGATACACTTCCCACACCCTGGGGACACATCAGGGCTGGCTTTGGAGACTTAGAAGATCTCCTTGCTCTGAGCTAATGCTTCTGCCACCAGCTGCAGTGAGGTTCTTGTAGCTATTGTGAGTGTATGGCTTCAGACAGTCTGGCTCAGGGTGAGCTTTATCATGTTGCCCTTTAATTTCCATACAGAGTAAAAGCCAGTTGTCTGGGAGTCCTTCTGGAGGTGGTGGAAAGAGATGAGTATCTGCAAGAGGTGCTTCTCTGCCCCAGAGTCATAATGTCAAACTGCTGCTCTGCCTGCAAGCACCTCTCTGCCCATGGCTGTGGAAGAGGCTGGACAGTTAGCTGGACATAGAGTTTTCCAGTTGACTGTAACAGAAAACAGCACCTCTGGTTCACTGGTTCACTCACTATTGACCATGCAGGCATGAGGCTAACTGAACATGTTGTGATACCAAAATGTAGATGTCTGCTGGTGGCTTTTTGCCTCCCTGTTCAGTGTTTTATCCCTCACTGTAGCCCATGGAGGTCTAGGGAGCAGAGCCCAGGACATGATGCAGCTCCTCCTTCCATAGACACTTTCTGAGTAACCCTCTACACCACTTGGATGCCTCCCATCAGCTGGTGACAAGAGTTCCATTTGTTGTTGTATTAGGAGCCCAGACACCCAGAGCACATCCAGACACTGACATTTAGTGTGAGCTCAGTGTCACCCCACACAGGTGCAATGGCAATACAAAGAAATAGGAAGCAAAGTAGGATCAGAAATAAAATTGAACCTACTAGAAACTGAAGAGTCCTTTGATTAGATATTAAGCTACTTGCCTAACTTTGAACTCTGCTAGAAAATTAGCATTAGTATATTCAGGGAAAAAACTTCCAGAGAATCAGATTTTAGTGGTGCTGAGTAATAATATCTCATCCAGAAAGTGCAATCAACAACACAGAGTCACACTGCCCTTTCTGTAGCAGCAGTTCAGTCTATAGGATCATTTCTACAGCAGTTCTAGAAAAACATATACTTTCCAAAATATCAATGTCATCTACTTCCCTTCTTTTTCATTCTTGATGTGGTTTCCTTTGGCTTGTTTCATAAGCTCAGGTGAAAAGCCAACCAGGAAAACCAGAACTTAGCTGAAGGTTTGGCAACTTTTCACCTGCAGTGAAGAAGAATCTCTGTCTCTGACTTTAAGTGAGGTTCTCTTTGTATTCATGTCATTTGTAAAAGTTTTGTACAAACATCTAGTTTTCACCCTGTTCCCTCTTGCCACATCCACCCCTCCCTTCTTTCAGGTGTGGTGACTGTCAGGAACTGATGGGCATCCAGCTTTTCAAGATCAGGATAATTCTATACCATGCCAGGTTTATCTCTATGACATTAGTAGGCTGTGAACAGTGTGTCAGATCACATTGCTTGCCCTGGAATGACAGTATGACTAAGTTACAAATGACTGCTCCTCTCAAGAAACTTAATCTGTATTATTTCCAAGTGGAAGAGCCACTGTGGATTTATACAAGAGCAATTTTCCCAGTGGGAAAACAACAGCAAAATACCAGGGAGCAATACAAAGAAATCCATGTGGTCAGCACTGCCAGGCAGAGCCTACCTGATCCCTTCTGTTTGACTGATTGGGAACCATTCACTGACATATCTGTTTTTTGACACTGTAGGATTCTTCTGTGCAAGTTTGGTCTGAGCAACTTATACACCAGGGTGGATTTTGATCACAGAAAACATCTTTACCAACAGTGAAAGAAAAAGGATGCTACAGATGACATGAAAATGGGTTGACAAGGGAGAGTGTCTGCAATTATCCCCACTAAGCTCTTTGGAGTAGAAAAAGGGCAAGTGAGGCCTTGCAGACTGAACCTAATGCTTCTGTGTTTGCAGTCCTTTGCCCTGCTGGATTTTGTGTTGCACTTGGGAGACAAAGGTCTAACTAGGCATGGTCCAGACACATCTGCTCTCAGGTACCTCATGCTGACAGTGTTAGCAGCAGAAAGTAATTAAAGTCATTTTCTTGCAAGGGGACAAAGTATCATCGACTGAGTCAGAGGCAGTGGAGGAGTTGGTGCCTCTGGGGTGGTCCTGTGAGACATGGTTTAAATATGGGTCACAGCAGGTTATTTTAACAAAGGGAAAACAAATCTGTGCTGCCATCCTGCAAGGACTGCCCAGGAGAAACATCAACCTTCAGGAGGCTTCATTTCACTTTCTGCAGCATCAGGACTTCAGACAAAAGCTAGTGCTTTCAGGAAAAAGCCTCAACAAATACCAGCAGCTCCTTTAATGTTACACAATCCTTTTTATCCAAGGGAAAAAAAGTTCACTTTTGCAGTGCAAGCAGCTTGGTTCCTAGGATGTAGTTAGCTTGTAAAGTATTTCATGCAGAGGGTGCTTGGTAATTAAAGGGATTAGTGCCTTCACTGTCAAATGGAAATGAAATGCAGATGCAGTATCGGGTGGTATTTGACCATTCATCTCTGCCATTTCCTGGAGTCTTTTCTAAACTCAGTCCTTCTGCAGCCTGTGCTCCTGCTCCTTGGTCATTTGCCTTGCAGCCATCTGAATTGACTGCCACTGAGCTTTGGTGACCTTTGGGGATGTCAGAGGGACACTCTTCTAGCAGCTTGTGAGCCTATTCTGTCTGTTGATGAGGAGTGACACAGGATTTCTGGGTAGATCCTTGTGTGGCTGGAGCCAGCCAGTGCTTCCAAGCACTCCTGCCAGGGACCAAGCTGGAAGCAGGGCTGACTACTTGCCAGGATGGTCCAGATTAAAAAGAGACTATTGAAGATAGTCACATGCTGCTCTGGCTCCTGAACATCTCTCAGGACTGAGCCATGTTTCTAACCTTGCACTCTTGTTCTAAATAACACTTCAGGAAAAGTGTTACCAGTAAAGGAAGTCTTTTGTGATTTTCATTTTATGGCTGTGTTGAAGTAATATCTCTTCAACACAGTGTTCAAATATTTAACACATTGTCACTAATGAGTAACTCTGTTTTAATGTTATTAATGAAGAATCCCATGGCTAGGAATGTATTCCAAGATAGAATGTAAAAATGGAAGGAATTCTATTGTTCAGATTTTCTATCTATGTGAAACCCACATTTATTTTGCTAGCAAAGTGAATGTTTTACACTAAAAAGAGAAATATTAGTTTGTTAGGTTTTCCATTTCTTGTTTTCTTTCTCTCCATGTTGAACTTTCAGCAGCACAAATACTCCAGCTTCGTAGAAATGTTATTGCTATGCACATTTACAGACACTGGAGGGAAAAATCTCTTGCTTGTTACATCATTGCCCTTCTTTGGGTTGGAACAGAACTAATTCTGTTCAGAGATTTTACCTTTAAGTTAGAGCTCCTCTGAGAAACTGCACTTTCTGAGACTAACAGCATGTTTTCATAGACACTGCCAGCTTCTAGCAGTGATAAGGCCTCATGTTTAGATTTACTACCAGGGGTTGGTATGCAGAGCAAAGTCACTGATGAATCTTGTGTCTCATGTTGGGGGGTGCAGGGTAAAGGCTGCACCTTCAGGGAGGAGCAGACAGGACAGGTGAGCCCAAGCTGACCAACTGAAGTATTCCATCCCATATATGTCATATTCCATATATAAAAAGGGGTCAGCTCCCCCTTGCTAGGTTGCTAGATTATTCTGGGCTGCTAGATTATTCTCTCTTCTTGGTCTTCCTTTCCTCCTGCACTTCAGTGATCTCCAAGTTCCTGCATCCAGTGCCAGACTCCAGCCCCTGAGCCTGACTCTGCTGCTGCTGAGGCTACTGCTGCAGTGTCAGTGGGGACAGTTACCATCACAGGGGGGGTTGGGTTCAGTATTGGGTTCTGTACACATTTGTATATATTTCATTTATCATTATTATTATTTAAGTAGTTTTAGCTTTATTCTCCAATCCACAAGTCTCTCTGTCTCTCTCTTATCCCCTTTCCCTTCCCGTGGAGGGGGGAAGAGAGGGGAAGAGGGAGCAGCTCTCCTTGGGTTGGTGGTCAGCCCAGCCTCAACCCTCAACAATCATAAAGGCTATTAATGAAGAAAAAGCACACTGCTACAATACAGACCTTGAATTTTGTGACCTTTTGTGTTTTATTCTGAGGCAGTTAAAGGAAAGGATGTCAGTTACAGTAGTAATTAAACACAGCTTGACAGAAAGCTTAGATTAATTAAGTAAATAGCTGTCACAGCAAGAGAAAAGAGCATCCCCATCTGAACAAAAAACATTGGGGATTTAAAAAAAATGTTGGTGTCAGGTGAAACTGTGCTAAAAGGAAGGCTACCTATAATCATAGAATCATAGAATTGTCAGAGTTGCAAGGGACCTTAAAGATCATCTAGTTCCAATCCCCCTGCCTGCCAGGGACAACTTCCACTAGATTAGGTTGCCCAGAGCCTCATCCAGCCATCTCACCACCCTAACAGTGAAGAACTTCCTCCTAATATCCAGTCTAAATCTACCCTCCTCTAGTTTATGTCCATTCTCCCTAGTCCTATCACTACCTGACTACCTGACATCCTAAGAAGTCCCTCACCATCTTCTCATCATCTTCTCTCCAGATTCATATCAATCATTATAGCTATTGGAATTCAGTGGTGTTGGAAGAAGAGTGAACACACAGAAAGTATATTTTCTTAATGAGGAGTTTGGCTGTGGATAAAAGAGTTTTCTACAGTGTGATCTCAAGATTGTTATGCTATAAAAGCAATAATTTCTCCTGCCAGTTTGTACCTTTCCCTTGTGCAGTTTTGTGACTGTAGATCAGTGCACCCACATGTTACTCTTCAAGCTCTTCCATGAGGGAGCCACCAGCAATAAGAGCCACACTCTAGGATTACATACCCTGCCTGGAGATCAGCCTCCAGGAACCCTGGATGTTGACCATAAAGGGATATATTTTCACAGGTAGATCTGTGAATAAGTGATACCAGGTGAACAGCAGCTGGATGCAAAACATAAATCAATCAACTTGGCATTCAAGTCCAGGAAGCAGTCTGTGACAAAGACAACTTTGCCAGCTAATTCTCTCATTGATATTTTCACACTAAATGTTTTCTTGTCGTTTGAAATCAATGGGAAGAACTCCAGGCCACTTCCCTCCCTGCTTTGTAGTTATGTCTGGCATTTTCTCTGGGTAAGAGCTTTAGTTCCTGTGGTAATTGTCTTCTGGATGACTAAACTGGATGACATATGACAGTGGTTTCCTCAGAAAGAAACAGATATGTGTCCAGCCATGCAATCTTTCCTAGTAGACTGAAGTGGAGAAGGAAGATGATTGCCAACTCAAGCACTGACCTCCACTTTCTAAAGCCAGGCTGCCCCTGTGCAAGATGAAAAACTTCACATCTCCCAGTATTTCTAGTATTCCCATTTCAAGAGCTTGCCTTACCCAGCTATAGGGCTGGAAAAACCAGTGAAGAGTGGAAGGGAGCACTTCTCATTCCCATCCCTCCCAGAGGTGCCTCTGCAGCAACAGAGGCAGTGGGCTCAGCTCTCAGGGCTCTGACAGAGGGAAAGGTGCTGGTTCCCATGGAGACTAACTGCATCTCCGTGCAAGATGAGACAAGGTTGGGAGGGCTGGGGACAGAGGCACCATGAGCAGGCAGAACACCCTGCACCCTTTGTGGTCCTGCTGCTAGGTGGTCATGTCCTCTTTGTGGCCCATCTCATCTCAAAGGCAAAGCAAAGCAGAATTATATTGTATATATTGTAAAGTGTTGAATTCTATTGCATGTATTGTCTATAGATCTGCTTGTATTTATACAAGACAGATATATTATGTTATAATCTCAAGTTATTACTCTCTGAGACTCTGCTGGGTTTGCCTGAAGGTGTGGTCAGTTAGAGTTGTTTCTGCTCAGCCTTGCTTTGCCAAGTGTCATCACAAGGCTCCACTCAGGGCATCACTTCACCATAAATAAAGGACTGTTTAAGAGTCCCCAATTTCTTTTCCTTAGTTATCCATCTTTAATTCATGAACAACTTCTATTGAAGTGGATAAATTGCTTGAATCATTGTTTGAAAATTCAGTAGCCTGTGTGTCTCTCACATTTCCTCTCTCCCTTTTAATTAGTATGCCACAGATGGCAGCATATAAACCTGTAACCTTTGAAATAATATTGCATTAAGTATTTTGAAAGTAACTTTTCCATATTTGGAAAAGCCAGAAGTTCTGTTACAAAGAGTGTTTATTTAACATGTTTTTACTTTTAATAGCCAGTTGGTTGATTCATCATGGCCTGAGGATTTCATTTTAGAGTAGAGGAAATCTAAACATTGCCAGTGTCAGACTGTGTGTGTGGCACACAGAAGAGTTACCTGGAATATGCAAGTTTGAAACTAAGTTAACTTTAGTTAGGAAAGTAAAGATTCAAAGAATCATGGAATCATAGTCTGGTTTGGATTGAAAGGGACCTTAAAGATCATCTAGTTCCAACCCCCCTACCATGGATAGGGATGCCACTCACTAGACCAGGTTGCCCAGGGCCACATCCAGCCTGGCCTTGAACACTGCCAGGGATGGGGCAGCCACAACCTCCCTGGGCAACCTGTTCCAGTGCCTCCCCACCCTCTGGGGAAAGAATTTCTTCCTATCATCCAATGTAAATCTTCCCTGCTTCAGTTTGATGACATAGTCTAGCTTACTGGAATGAGGCAGAACCTGATGATTTCTCTGAAGAGTCTGCAGTGAAGGAGATTCTGCATCCTTGGTAGCTAGCCTCTGCCAGCATTTCAATGCACATATCCCTAGGAGTTACCTATATGCTGCCTGACTTCCAGGCAGAAAATGTGCCCATAATTAAGCTCCATTTTAGCACTCATTGAAGAGCTCTTATGAGAAGAAATCTGACCCAAACCAGTTATCATTTCTATTGTTTTTCCCACAATGTGCTGGTTTGGTTTCTGCTCTTAAAAAAGAAATGTCACCAATATTGCTTCAAAGAACAAGTTGCAGTGGAATGCTTACTTGGCTTTCAGCAATGCTATTGCTACAACAGGCAGCTCAAAATCTTGTTGAAAGGAAGAGAACCAAGGGAATACCTAACAGCATCACTTTGGGAGCCAAACCCAAAGCTAAGGTTGCCAGAGCAGGCTGCACTAATGAAGGAGTGTGATGTTGAAATAAAATTCAAGTCAAGTAAGGTGAATTCTGTGGAAAACTGAAGCTCTACTTAAAAATATTTTGCCTATGGTATCTACACTAGTAATCAGTCAGGGACAGGCAGACTGCTGGGGCAGGGGCTGGCCTGTTAATGTCACAATCAGCCAACAAGAGTGGTGACAGAGCACTGTACAAAATGGGAAGGGAAATGGGACAGATTGTGAGAGCAGAAGACAAATATTAAGATGAGCCAGAAGACACAAACATTGCTTTTGATATCATCAATGATGGAGCTATTGAGAAGCTAGTCAGAAGGTCTACAAGATGACAAGGACTTTCTGGTATGCTCCTAAGCAGTGCACAGGTTGTGGCTCAAGATGTAGCAACTGAAGACTGGATGCATTTTGTCATAGGGACCATCTCTGTAAGAAAGACAAAATCAAAAGAATCTGATGTGGGCAGGTGCTCAAAAAAAGGTCTGAATAGAAATGAGAGCATGTCTTGAGAGAAAATTACCCAGAATGGTGAAGAGCAGGAAAAAACAGTTGAAGGAACCATGAAGAATGTTTAATGAGACCACAGTGGGGACTCAGAGCACATACACATCCAAATTTAGGCTTCCATACAGACCAAACCCATGCAGAAAACCAACACAGATGACCAAATAAAGATGCTGGCTGTTACAAAGCACCCTTCAAAAAGAATTATGACAGGCAGTGGGTTCTGTGTACAATCCATGCATACAAGCACAATGGGATAAGCCAGAAAGGATTTCCAAAAACAATTTGCTGAATTAATATAAAATGCAATAAAGCTTCTAAACACCTCAAGGAGAAAGTCTCCCAGAGTCATTCAGGCCAGCAGAAGTAAAGTGGAGCTGACAAATTTTGCTGGGGAAATGGCCATTGTGCTTGGAGGCAACTTTCATATCTCAAGTGGTGGCAATGGGACCTGTAGTTTCCCAGGAGTTCAGCCTCCTCAACTTAACATTGACTTCAGTGCATGCATACAATGGCTGCTTTGGAAATGCTGGAGCTCTGCCCTTACAGGTTACCAGGAGCTTTATTTTTTCCCCCATGGCCATTAGCTTTCAAGGTTATTATTTCAAAATGCAACATCACAAGAAGTTCTGTGAGTGTAGGAGATACTAAAGCTCTCCCACTTCCCAGAATCATGACAGGACTATTCCAATGGGAAGGAGAGTACTGAATTTAAGTTTGTTTCCAGAGTTTTCAACTTCCCAGATGTAAACAAAAAGGTACAGGGGCACATACAGGCACACACATGTGTCCTTATAGCTCCTCCTACTTCATGACAAGGAGAGTTGATGGAAACTGCATTTGGATAAGGCTAATCAAAGGAGCTGTTGTCTTGACATTTTATTTGCACATGCTAGATTATTTGTTCAGCTAGGTAGAGAACAGTTCCTCTACTTTAGCTTTTTCTAAAGCATCTAGTCAGTAATGTCAGCAGTCCAAAAAAAAACCCATTATGGCTGTTTGGATAGGATTCAAGGGTCAATAGAAATAAAAGTAGGAATAGCACTGCTTGAAAAAGACATGCAGCTAATTACAGTTCTATAAAGAAGAACAAGACTGCAGAATAAGTACCTGCTACATTACCACTCTCATTTCACATCTAGCATGCAGGGCCCTTATGCAGCTGAGCAAGAGCCCTTCAGACTAAATTGGTTGGCATCTAATGACAAAGATACTTTAATACCAGTTCCCTCTAGATGGTTACATCTAACCCTTGCTTATCTGTTTTCCCTGCATCCATTCCCTTTCCTTCTATAGGTTTACAACAGGTGAGAAAAACTCTTTTGTCTGTCTTATTGAGCATGGTTATCTGACCTTAACTTGGATGAGCTAGAACAAACAGACATGATCCTCAGGGTAGAGGCAGCAGGCAGGAATTGAGTTTAAGAATCAGCAGGACTGTGTTTGTGCTCTCAGGAAGGAATCTGGCTGCTCACCTGTCACTGTCAGAAGTAAACTGAGTCACACAGAGGAACTGTCAGCCCTGCTTTTGTTTCCAAGTACTTCTGTAACACCAAAACTTGCAGGCTGCAGGCCCCTGAGCCTGCCTGAGATGTTCTGGGTCAATCATTGCTCTCCCAAACTATCACTGAGCAGCTTTGGGAGTTCACATGTGTAAAAACATCTCTTAATAACAGGTTGGTTGCAGTCAGAGGTGGATTGTGGGGAGAATGCAGAGGTTGAAACAGAAAGACTTGCCAGGGGTGGAGCTAGGGTGAGGAGATGGAGATCCCACCTATGGATGACAGAAATAAGCTTTATTCAGCATAGCTCATCCAATCTCCATACCAAGTGACACAAAGTGCTGCAATATTAATAAAAATGCACACAAACTTTGCATACATCCTCAAATTAAGAAATGTGGTTTAAAGGACTGAAATTCAAACACCCTCCCCCACCTCCCATCCCCCAAATAATCCATGTTTGGTTTTCTCTTAGCTTCTGATTTCAAAGCTACAGGTTTTACTTCCTGCAGGTTTTTTTCCTCTGGTGGCACAAGATAGAACTTGTTTATCCAACTCATAAATGCAGGCTGAGACTCTTATATAATTACAGGTCTCCAAAAAAATATGCATACAGGAGCTGGCAAGGCTACATTGGATAATCAGTTTTAAGAGAGAGCAATGTTTGAAACAAGCAGAGAATCTCATTATCCAGCTCTATAAATCACAACATGAGCCTGCTGTGTGCAGTTCTCATCCTCTGGTGTCAGGAAATACAGCCTGTACCTGGGAAGGATTGAGACAGGGCAGGGTGACAAGGGTGGTCAAAACCATGGAGCTGTCTTATAAATGTGGAACTATTTCCATAGCAAGAGCATCTAAGTAAACACTAGCTCAATAAAGAGAGAAATTGGAGTGGGGAGTAGGGGTGGATGGCACATTTGTTACAAGTGCAGAGAGAGCTGCATCAGGAATGGCAAGCTCATGGTCTCTGCCAAAGCAGCAATGATAGGAGAAGAGAAGTAAGGAGATAGCAGACTTAGAGCAGATAATTGCAGGGTTCTTTTTTTTTCAGATGCAAAGCATCTTTATGACTTCAAAAGTTAATTGACAAAAAAATTACCAGAAGAAAAAAACCATCAGGGCTATTAATTACAAAGATTTCATCTCTGGCTCAAGAAGTCCCTGGAGCTGGAAATGTATAAACATCATCATAGAACTGACCTTTTCTCTTTCTCTTCCTGAGATGCCTGCTTGATCCTGCTTAATGGCAGGATACTGGGGAAAATTGATACATCCACCCCAGCTCTGAGTCCAAAACCTATAGTTTGTGTTTCAGAGACAGCCAGGATCATGAACATCAGAAGGAATCCAAAGCCTCCCAAAGGTACAATGAAGAATCTGATTCAGTTTTGCTCAGTTATTTCTGTGAAATTCACAAAAGAGCCTCCTGGGCTCTTGAGATCTTTGCCCCCAAGAAGTGCTGAGCCTTGGTAGGGGACCTCTAAGTGACAGGGGCAAGCTGAAGCATACAGTGTCATCTAAAGCTGCTTTACAGTCAGCAAGCCTTTGCACCTATGTGAGTGTCTCTCTTCTTGACAATGCCATAGACATCCATGTTTACAAGGGCACTGCTAATTCCACTATAAACCTCTCCTAAATTCACTCTAAGCTCTGCCGTGGGCCCTGAGCTAACTCACAGCATGAGCATTGCTCAGCTCCCTCCCTCTCCAGGTGGGAAAGGTGTCTTTGCCTTGAACCAACTGATACTGTGAGCTGAACACAACTGATTACAAAAGAAACAGCAGGATCAAGAGGGATTTTTGCCTGCAGTGTCAAAGTATTGTAGCCAGTGGAGTACCAGCCTTTTCTCCCATTTTTCCTTTCTAGCTAGACAGGCAAAGTCTTCCTTCCACAACACTAGGAGGCAAGCTACCCTTTAGCAAACTGCTTCAGGTAAGGGAAATGAGAAGGGAGCCCTGGAAAGTGGGAGAAGGAAGGCTATGAAGCAAGGACCTGATAGCATGTGGGCCAGCATGGATAAGGGAAAGAACAAAGTCTGCCCCTGGAGAAGTGGGCTCTGGGGTGAACCTTAGAGGTGAAGCATGTGTTTGGGGAAATCAGTGGTGACTCTGGATGGTGAATGGCACTGAGGCACACATTCACCCTGAGGGGTGTGCAGTTAAGAAGCAGCATAATATTTCTCATTTCTCTCTTTCCTTGAAAGACTGCTTTGCAAACATTAAGGAGGCAATCAATCCCCAAATCCTCTCTCTGAGGGAATAACTGCACATTGTTCACCATAACAAGAGCATCTTCTGTGAAGGATTGAAACAGCAATTGATTAGCACACAGAGCTCAGTTGTGATTTGTAGAGGAGCCCTACAGAATTGCATTATGGCAAAGTAAAGTTTGCCTGCCATAAACATTGGCAGTTGCCTCAAAATATGTCACCTCTGGCTGGGAGTGAGCAGGTACACCTGGTGCTTCAGAGTGGTAGCTACTCCAACACTTGCTCCATCACTTTGCAAGTGCACCACTTTGCTTTCAGCCTTCAGACACCTATGGCTGCATCTGAAATGAAGTCTCCTGCTTGTCTCAGTGGGGATCTCAGGCAAGATCTGCAGTAATTATGTCACTTTGAAAGCAAGATAGGAAAACAATATTGTGCCATTTTATTTCTTTTCACAGCTATCCAAACAACACTAAAATGAATCAGAAGTGCTTTGCATTCAGAACAACAAGATAAATCTCAAATCTCTCCAGCACAGCAAGTGCCATCAAACAATTAGCAGGAGTCCTGAGGACTACACAAATAGATTTTGCACTTCCCAAGCAATCCAATGGGAATGCAGAGCACTGAGGGGAAAAAGTCATCTTTAATGCTGGTAACAAGTTCTCTTCTGGAGACTATTCTATAATTGCTTCAATAGCTGTTTTACAGAATCACAGAATGTTAGGGGTTGGAAGGGACTCTGGAGATCAGCTAGTCCAACTCCCCTGTCAGAACAGGGTCACCTAGAGCAGGTTGCACAGGATGGTGTCCAGGCAGGTTTGGAATGTCTGCAGAGACACAGACTCTACCACTTCCCAGGACAGCCTGGTCCAATGCTCCATCACCATCAAAGTAAAGAAGTTACACTGAAATGGAACTTCCTATGTTCCAGCCTGTGCCTGTTCCCTCTTGTCCTGTCACTGGACACCACTGCAAAAAGCCTGGCCCCATCCTCACAACACCCACCCAGTAAGTATTGACAAGATTCCCCTTCAGTCTTCTCCTCCCCAGGCTACCCAGCCCCAGCTCTCTCAGCCTTTCCCCACAAGAGAGATGTCCAAGTCCCCTCAGCACTTCTGTAGCCCTTTTCTGTCCCCTCTCCAGAAGTTCCCTGTCCTCCTTGACCAGGGAAGACCAGAACTGGAGCCAGGACTCCAGATGTGGCCTCACTGGGGCAGAGTAGAGGGGAAGAAGAACCTCCTCAGGTTAACAGAAGAGAATAGGGTTCCTAAAAATCATCTTTCTAGGCCTGCATGGGAAAAAAAATCATTAATTCTTTTTTTTCCTGGCATTTCCCATCTTTATTGCTTTGTTGTCCTCTGACATGCTCCAGATAGCTGAATGTTGGGTGTGGAAATCTCAGCTAGGGTAAATTAACTACAAAGATGAGGAGATATTAAAACTTCCAGTTCAGTCCTGGACCTGGATCCACTATTCCTTAAGTGTGATATAATTAAACATGTATTTAAACATTAAGAGATTAGTTGCAGCCTGAATAGTCTGTGATGCCACAGACAGAACCGTGGAAGAGATTTCTTGGGGGGGCAGCCTCTTTCCTGCCCTTCTTTGTACCTTCTTATTTCTGTGATCCTCCTTCTGTGCCTGGGGGAGCCACAGCTGGCACAGTCTGCAGAAGTGAGATGTAGGGAAATATAGAAGTATTTAAGATGTTAATACTGATAGTAACAGTCAGTGGTGTCACACTCAGCTCATACTAAATGAGAGAGGTACCACCACCAAAGGTATGACTGGAGCCTGACTTCAATACACTACTAAAGCTGAATTTAACACCAGGAGTGAGATTCAGAATCAATTGTCAGTGGATCATGGGTTATCTATGGCAAAAATAGCCAAATGAAAAGAAATTTGACCCAATTCAAAGATATTTGCTTCTATGTTTGTTCAGAACATCCCAGTAGTGTTTTTACTGTCTGAGAGTATCCTATGATCAAGATGTGGTCATTAATATGTTGCCATTTTATCCATTGATGTTTTACATAGATTTTTGGTGCTTAGTTCTCCTTGTACCTTGTTAATCAGCTAGAAAAAAACCCCAAAACAATAAACTTATCCAACATATTTCCTAGTATCTCTATTGTTTTTCTTTCAGGAGCATCTGTAAAAGCAAATAACCACTCCAACCAGTTGCTCATGTTGGAGGTTGGACTTCAAAAGTCCAGACTGAAGCTTTCAGAGGCAGTTTAATATGCAGAATGTGGTCTCTTGAAAGCTGCAGGTATAACTGTCACAGGGTGGTTGTCACTGCTTAGCATCCACTTGCTTTTCAAGCTGCAATTGAAGAATGCTCCCAGATGTGGACATACAACACTTCTCAACGTGCTGAATAAAATGTAAACACTGGTCTCTTGGTTGTTTTTTTTTTTTTCCTCTGCATCCTGAAGGAAGAAAAGGTCCAAATCTTATTGCAGAAGTAAATCCAATGGCAGTTTTCTCCTGAGATGGGTTGTTGTTGACAAAGCACTTCCAGGAGTCACTGGAGAGATGGGAATAGGAGTTCTAATTTTTGCTTCCCTGTTGCACTGGGCAGGGCACTTCTGTGCCCTCTTTTCCCCATCTATAAAATCAGAATAGAGTAATAATGAGTTCCTAGGTTTTATGATTCACTTAATGTTTGCTTAGCACTTTAAAAACATCAGGAGTAACATAAAAATAATAACTACTGGATGTATTATGGCAAGCAAAATACCTTTCATTCCAGCATCTTCTCATGTATGGGTTCTGTATTTTATTGAATTATGACTTGTGATTTTTATGTAATGAGAAATAGATTACTAAGTAAAAATCTGGCATGAAACACTCTAAAACAGTAATTTCCACCCCAGGAGGAGGTGGGGGGGAAAAAAAAGGTATTTAAAAGAAGCTTTTACAATAAAAATAAACCATTAAAAAGTTGGCAGGGATTCTCTGGGCATAATTGCAGCTATGCTTGTTTCCAAATGCTTATTAAATCTGATTCACCAGTACCATACTGCTAGCATGGCTCTGCCTCTGGGAAAAGCCTGGGAAATAAACTCCTTTAAATTGAAAATTTAGAGCTGTTGTAATTAATTTTGAATCATTAGCAACAGTTCAATAAAAAATAAAAATAACCCAACAAAACAAGCCAAGATTGTTTATAACACAACAGATCATTAGCAAACTACTGGAGAGACAAAGGTTTGCCAGAATGCATGGAGTAGAGGAGAAAGAAAGGTGAAAAGACATATCCCAGGAATAATCATGCTTTTATATCACAACTCACATTTGCTACCATATTCTCCAGCACTGAGTCTCCCCTGGGATCTCCCCCTGGGTTTTATAACTCTCAGTTAAGTCTTTGTAAGTGTTCCTTACTTGAAAGTGTTGTCTAATGTATAACAACTAAACATCTCTGTCTTATTGGTGCTACCTCAAGAACCAACAACTTACCCTGGTGCTTTGTATGCTGGTGTTCTCCTAAAGCCCTGCTGCATCACAAATGTGCCCAGCTGCACATCCAATACCACATCTCCTCTTGAGAACCCCAGCAGGTAAAAAGCATGAGATGCCACAGGTATTCTTCCCTGGGGCACAATGGAATTGGTACAAGAGGGAAAGGGGAAAAAATTCAAAGTATATTGATGTGATACTAGCAGAAAACTTTTACCCTTGGAAAACCTGAGTTTCCATAGAATCATAGAATTATCAGGATTGGAAGGGACCTCAGAGGTCATCTAGTCCAACCCCCTACAGTGAGTAGGCAATCTCCAACTAAACCAGGTTGCCAAGCACCCTGTCCAGCCTTGCCTTGAACACCTCCAGGGAAGTGGCCTCAACCACCTGCCTGGGCAACCTGTTCCAGTGTTCCACCACCCTCATGGTAAGGAACTTTTCCCTAATATCCAATCTAAACCTACTCTTCCCTAATTTAAACCCATTGCCCCTTGTCCTATCACTACAGGACTTTGTGAACTTCCTCCCCAGCCTTTCTGTATGACCCCTTCAGGTACTGGAAGGTGACTATTAGGTCCCCCTGAAACCTTCTCTTCTCTATCCAGCTCTATCCAGCACTGATATTACAGAGGAACTACTGAAGAGCTGATCTGGCCAAAAAAAAAGGGCTTCAGTCATGCTGTCCACATGCTTGAACTCAGGTATGTTCATAGAGCCTGCTGAACCTGCACCTATCTCTTGAGCAGAAAGCTCATGGCACCCTGGCCACCCTGCCAGCTTTGCACAACCCCATGGAAAAATGGGAGTGAGAATCCTCCTGCTAGAACAAACCAATGCTTTACATTCTGCAGCATGCTGTTGGCAGTCACTTCCAAGAGGAGTTCTGCAGGAAAACAAGAAAAAACAAAAGTTCTGGCTTGGTCATTTTCTCTTCTTACCATGAAAAAACAAAGCAGCTCCAGCATGGGCTGTGAAGAGCTGCTGGGCTGGAAGAGCAGGGCTTAGAGCTATGCTGCTCACAGCACAGGCTGTAGCTGGAGAGACAGTAACAGACTACAGACTACAGTCAAACTGTGGCCAGCTGAAAGGAATAGGCTCCTTCTGAGTGGCAATTTAGAGACACCTTAGCATTGGGTTTAAATGTACTTCAGAAAGTGTTTTTCAGAAGGATCAGATGCCATTAAATTCCTCTCCAGGAAGGATTTACAGCTGCCCATGATAAGCTTGGGAAAAGTGTCAGTGGAGATGCTGAGCACATCTTCTGCCAGCTTGAATTTCTCTTAAAAATTAAAATTTCTGTACATTTGCACAGTATTATTCTGTTTCTGTCTAGCAGCACTTTCTATTCTATTCCAGAGGAACTGTGTTCTATTATTCATGGCTAATTTTAATTACTATATCTGTAATTTCAGCCACATCCTAATTTACTATGTTGATTGTCCATTGAGATCCAGTGAACTGTAAACTGTTATTTCCATCTCTTCCTTAGCAATCATGTCAGTTATTCAGCCAGTCTTCCCACTGCAGAATTTGCTATTCAGAGAGAAAGTTGGTTGATTATTTATTTTTACAGTAACAGTGTCCAAACCAGTTAATGTTCAGTTGACTGCACATTTGCCTCATTAGAACAGTTAAGTTTCAAGCTGTTCTGTGTAAATCTGAAAGTTTGCACAGTGAGAGTGGAGCTCAGCCTCTCTTCTCATTCCACTGGTTGCAAAACCAGGCAATTTCTGATTGCACAATAACTCCTGATCCTTGCACAGCCATTTAAGGTCTGGGCAGTGGTGGCTACCTGTGGGTGTGGGAGTCCTCAGCAAATACATGTTGCAGAAAAGGAAATTGTACAAAAGCTGGGAAGTTTGAGAATTGAAACTGCTTGTTACCAATGGATGGGAAGGAAACCCATGCCTGTGAGAGACATGAGCCACTCCCTGTTTATTCTGCCATTCCTGCCTGCCCAAAGCTTGCTGCTCTCCATTCCTTGCTGGCCATGGTTGTTCCCTGCAGGTCCCAGCCCAGCAAGCTTGAAGAAAACAGATGTCCACAAGCAGAAGGGATATTCTGCAGCCATTGAGCAGGCTCCCCTCCAGCAGGACAGGCAGCACAGGGTATAATGACAGACTTAGTTCCAGATATTTCCACTGTAGCAGTAGATAGTGTCTTGTAGGAGCTCCAACAGGTTGATCCAGCTTTTCTTCACCAGAGAAGTGTACTTCCCTGTGTCACTGCTTTCTCTTTTATCCCCATTTCTGCAGCAAAGGTAGCTAAGGAAGCAGAGGGGCAGGAGCTGATCTCTTCTCTCTGGTGACCAGTGACAGGACTCAAGGGAACAGCAAGAAGCTGTGCCAGGTCAGGTTGAGGTTGAATATTAGGAAAAGCTTCTTCACCCAGAGGGTGCTGGAGCACCAGAACTGGCTCCCCAGGGAAACAGTCATGGCACCAAGCCTGACAGAATTAAAGAAGCATCTGTTCAATGCTCTAAGACACATGGTGTGACTTTTGGGGTTGTCCTGTGCATAGACAACAGCTGGACTTGATGATCCTCATGGGTCTCTTCCAACTCAGGACACTCTGTGACTCTCTGATTTCCTTGCTGCCCATCCTGCTGTAGCCTTGGCTCTAAGAGTCATTCCCTTCTCTTGCACCTTAACAAATCTCCCTCCTTCTTTCACTGCAAGATGTTCACACACACTGTGCCTTGTGGTTATCCAGACTTGTCTTTCTTTTACCCCCCAAAAGAGTCTTTCTGTTCAGCAAAGTTGCAGCTGTCAAGCTGGCTGTGTTTCCCTACCCATTTCTCTAACTATGGCAGATCTATGGAATCCTTACATTCTCCTTCCCTTTCCTGTCATCCCTGGAGCTGCTCTTGACTTCTCTGTTGTTCCACTTTTCTTAAGCTCAGCTTTACTTTCTTCTTGGTCTTTCCTAGCTCTGGGCTTTTCCATATATTCCATATCTCCCTGTCTTTGGGAGCTACTTTCCATGTACTATCCATCCAGTTCCACCCTTCCATGTGTTTGTTCTTAGGAGCTTCTCCCCCAGGGAGCTCCCTGGGTCCTCAGTGCCTTTAGGCTGTGGGAATCCAGTCTGGGCTTGGCACACTTCACCTGAAGTACTGAAAGCACTGGACACACAGCTAGGGCACAGATTTTTCTGTGTCACTTTGGTCAAGCCATGTGTGTTCACAGGCCTTTCATTTATCATTTTCAAAATGAGGATAATGCCTTTAAAAAGAATTAATTCTCTTTTTTTCTTTCCTTCCCCTGCAATCTACCCTTTCATATGGAGTCATCCCAGCAGCTTTTACAGCTGGGGGCCAGTGCTGCCCCTGGGCTTCTGGGGCTGATGGCATTTTGTCTTTCCAAATGTCTACATGAGTAGAGAGGCCATAATTTCTCCCTGTCCTTACCTTCACCTACAGCCAGACACAGAACAGCCTTTGCAGCAAAGGCCAAGACAGTATTCCCATGCAGATGGGATCTAGAGCACAGTCATCAGCTGAACTATCTGCTTGGGCTGAATTAAAGCAGAGGCTGGCTGTGTTTCTGCCCTTCCCTTCTCCTCACCTCAGTCCACCTGTGGTTCTGTGATCCTGGGAAATTCTTCCCATCTGTTTGTTTAATGCCAGCAAAAGCTAGCATGCTAAACCAGAAATAATGGCATTTAGTTACAGAGGCCTGGCTGAAATCAAGTGAAGGAAAGGAATGTGGAGCTCAGAAAGGCCAGCTGAAACTTCTCCTTCAGTATACTTGTGGTGAGGTGATTCTTCTCCTGATATTCTTGCTGGAGCTACAGAAACAAGGGATAAGATTTCTTTGAGTTTTTAAATCCCAGCAGCTCAATCAACTCACTATCCTTTAGGGTTTCTTATGAGTGAACAGCTACAGCAGGCATTTACTAAGTCTTTTTAGGACACTGACAAGTATTAAAGGTTTGGGTAGTGAAGCAGATTTGAAATGTTTGCAGATGCACCATCTGTGACTATCAAAACCCTCTGCAACACCATATGTGGAACAAAGTTGGATACACTATAAACCCAAACAGGGAGAGAGGCCATAAATTGTTGGAACCAACTCTTTATCTGAAGGCAAATGAATGGCAAAAGTTGCACTGAAGAGAAAACATTTTACCATTTGATGTCTTCAGGAAAATGAGGGAAGAGGTTTCCTTTCCTGGCCTGGGTGATCACCAGTATCTCCAGCTTTTTGGGTATCAACTGGGGAAGCCAGGCATGTTGGTTCCTAAGAAGTCTGAGCATATTTGTCTCAGAACTGTGATGCCAACCTCTGTCGTGGAACTACCTGATTTTCCAATAGGCTTTTGATGTGTTCCCATGCTACTGTTTACACCTGCAGAGCTTCTCCATAAGCAATCCCAAAAGCTACAGCATGGGAGACCCAAGGAGCTTGCCTGACTGACATGAGAGAATTGACTTGAGCAATTTCCTCTTCACCTTGTCACAAGCTGCACCTAAATGAGAAAATCATTCTTTTTCTGGACAAGGACAGGTCTCTTTGGTGTCCAGCTGCAGGTACAGGCTGGGAGTAAATACCTAATAATCACAATTCTCTTTCCAATCTGGTAAGAGTAACATCAAAGCTTTTTATCCTCTCTGCTTGATGCTGTTCCCTCCCTCCTCCTCTGCTAAGGAGTCACTGATGTCCCAGTGTTACTCTGAACCCACAGGGGCATCCACAGGGCTGGGAGCTGGCTGGGCTATTTGGAGACACATTGTAGGGCTCTGCCAGGTACAATATTTCCATGGTTTAGTACTATATACAGTCAGTATAGCCCTCCAAAAATGTCAGATGCCAGCAGGTGTACCTGCCTCCTGATACAACCACATACATAACACAGAGTCCTTCAGGTAATGGGATGTCCTGATGTTTTGGCTGAGAATTACATGGCACCCAAAATGTCAGTGGGTCATAGCACTGAAAAAGAGCTGATGAACTTATCAAAACAGATAACATCAGAAGGGAGTTTTCTGTTCAGAAACAGGATTGTCCAGAAACAGTCTTCTATTCAGATGCTAAAAATCTTGGGAACCTCTCTCCAGCACTCTTAGCCAAGAGTATGATGTGAGATCAGTAATGGCCAGTAAGTAATAGACATCTTGCCCCAAAACTACAACTCTAGCACAAAGTCAGATCCATTCTTTGTTTTGGTAAGTGTGAGACACATGAGCAGGAAGGCAAAACATGGGCTGCCAAGATGATTGTACCTTGGCTACCTTACTGCTCCATCCCTGAAGCTACAAGGGAGGTCACATCTGGAGTCCTGGGGCCAGTTCTGGGCTCCCCTGGTCAAGGAGGACAGGGAACTTCTGGAGAGGGGACAGAAAAGGGCTACAGAAATGCTGAGGGGACTTGGACATCTCTCTTGTGGGGAAAGGCTGAGAGAGCTGGGGCTGGGTAGCCTGGGGAGGAGAAGACTGAAGGGGAATCCTGTCAATGCTTATCAATACATTCAGGTGAGGGTCAGAAGGTTGGGGCAGGCTTTTTTCAGTGGTGTCCAGTGACAGGACAAGAGGGAACAGGCACAAACTGGAACATAGAAAGTTCCAGCTAAACATAAGGAGGAACTTCTTTACTTTGAGGGTGCTGGAATACTGGCCCAGGCTGCCTAGGGAGAAGGTGGAGTCTCTGTCTCTGGAGACATTCCAAACCTGCCTGGACACCATCCTGTGCAGCCTGCTCTAGGTGACCCTGCTCTGGCAGGGGGGTTGGACTAGATGATCTCCAGAGGTCCCTTCCAACCCCTAACATTCTGTGTTTCTGTGATCCCAGACAATGCTCAAAATATCTCCCATGCAGATCAGCTTGTGGGATGAAAGAGATTTCATCCTTGGACCTTTCCCCTTTGTGGAACACTTCTTCCAGCATTGCTCACAAGAAGAGAGAATCCATGTAACAGAAAACCCTGCAGAAATTGCTCACTTCCAGGCACTTGCAAAAAGAACAACCCAGCTTGGTACATCTCCTATCCTCTCCATTTCTAACTTACTGTTAGAATTTACCACTCATCTCTAAATGTTTATGCTGTTTTCCTTATTTAGTAGGTTATCTGGCTTTGTGGTCAGAGTATATTACAGTCTATTGCTGCCAGAATGGTTAGTCTTCTCATCAGATGATTTGCAAGGAAAGCAATGTTAGATCTCAGAAACATTGTTCTGGAGACCAACAAAAGGGTTCCTTGCCCTGATGTGTATCTGCAGAAAAAGCTTAGCTAGAAATTCAAGAATGCAAGTAGTCTCTGAGTGAGATGGTGACTAAGAATGCAAGAACCTTTCCAGGTCACCAAGCATCCTCAGTTTAAGGGAGTATCACTATCAATTCCTTAATTATCTTAGGTCCACAGAGTGAGTCAGGAGGGAACAGTCTGCTATATTAGCTCCTTTGGGCAAGGACCTACATTACACCAACACCCACACTTTGCCTAAATTTGGCAGAATTGAAGCAGCTCTGCCAGGCTAGAGAAGGAAGCCTTTTTGTTCACAGCAGAGCCTGACTCACAAGAGTCCTGAAAGTCTCTGAGCACCTCTCAAGTCATCCCAGACTCATCTCAGTCCCTGGTATCTAAACTGCCATCTATAAGGTTTAGAAGCTCCTTGGTCTGCAGATGTATGAGATTTTCTTCTTCCTAAGCACCAGTGAAAGCCAGAGGGTAGTCAGAAAGATGATTAAGGTTTAGTCTAGTAAAAATTATGTCAGCATAGCTACAATTTTCTGGAATATTAATTTTAAAAGTTCACTGAAGCAGGTCCAATATATCATTTGCCAGTGTCCAAATGGCTGGAGCACTTGTCTTAGCCAAGAGAAACTGGGCTTCTAGTTTGGGGGAAGGTAGAGCCAACGACCAGTTCAATATTTAGATAGCCATAAAAAAGGGAAGATTTCAAAGAAATCAAAACCATTTGCTTCTCTGATACATACATGCAGCTTAAGAGTCACATTCAGAAGCAGACAATAAGAATATAACAGCATTTCTGGGTCAGGTGTAGATGTTCATGGACATCCAAGGAGATGAAATCAGAAATGATTGCAGTGAAACATCCACAGCAGTTCTCCTCAGTAAATGAAATTCTAATAAACTAATTCTGCCTAGATGGTTTATTGTGAAGACATGACCCCTAACCAAGCAGCTACAGTAACAAGACACACTGAATTACACAAGTGGTCAGATGTGGCCTTTTAACAGACACACCATCAGGGGTAAAAGAATGAAAAGAAGGTCCACAAGGAACATCCCAGGCCAATTAGCAGGATTGAGAAGAGAAATCCTACAAACTCCAATCAATGATCATGTTGTCACACAAATAACTGAGCAAAGCAGACACAGGATGCTTACCTAGTCTCAGCAGCACACAGTCTAAGAAGTCCCAAGAGCTTCTTGCCATTTTAGAGTCAAACCTCAAGAGAACTAAGCCACTAAGTTGCCAGAAATCAGAATACAAGACCTGAGGAGGATCCTTAGAGAGTCAGGCCAATGTCTAATGGTAAGAGACTTCACTGGGAAGTGTACCAATGAAAATAGGTAAGGGGCACTTGTATAACTGCACACTGCATGTAAAATCATAGAATCATAGAATGGCTGAGGTTGGAAGGGACCTTAAAGATCATCTAGTTCCAACCCCCCTGCCATGGGCAGGGACGCCATATGCACTAGACCAGGTCATCCAGGGCCACATCCAGCCTGGCCTTAAACACTGCCAGGGATGGGGCAGCCACAACCTAAAATGAGAAAAGATTTAAAGGAAAAGAAAAAAAATACATATATAGCAAGGTAGATAGAGTCAAAAAGTTGGGAGAAGTCAGAAAGGCTTTTCCAAATAATCCATGGAGACATTTTAAGCATTACAGAGGCTTACTGGTAAATAAGAAGATAAAATTGGTGACAACCTGGATGTTGATTATTTAAAGACAGCAGTTTGATAAATTATGAAGTATTAAAGGCTTGGTTAAACCAGATATTGATAAAATAAAGTCTAGATGTGATCAGTGGAATAAATATTAAGAGGGGAAAAACCCCCCCCTGCATGTGTAAGTATGATGGAATTATAAAGAGCAAACAGCATAATCGGATGTTGAGCAGCTGGTGCTGTAAGACTGTTACAAAATTAGTAGGTTATGCAAAGAGAGAAGGTGAAGTAGGTAGATTTTAATTACCCATTTGATATAGCATCCCATGAAGGGATGAAAATATACATTAAAAACCAAGTGGATAAAAGAATTGCTAAATAGTCAGAAGGATGACTAATGTGGTAAATGGCAACTGACCTCTTTAGTGGAGGAAGCACACAGTGTGCCTAGGATGCTATCAACAACCTGACTCCTTCTTTGGAGAAGAAAGGGTTTATGAGGAAAAGCCTCTATTCCAACACTGCTCCAAAAGCAGAAGAGAGAAACAAAAGTCTGTTTATGCCATAGGTTGCAGTTTGCAATGTAAGATGCAATAGAAAGGGGTTAGTGCTTGGTGCAGGTGGGTGAAAGAGAGCCTGCATTGATTTAGACAGTGTAAAGATGTTCATTCACTGTACCAGCAGACAGGACATCATCCACTGGCAGAGCAGTCCACACAGACTGGCTGTGCCCCACATCATGCACAAGGTGGAAAAGGGATGGCCAAGGAGATCAGCAGAAGCAGAGAATAATGAGAATACCAGCCCAGGTGATTGGAGAACTTATTCCATTGAAAGCAAGTCAAAGGTGCATGAAATGAATGCAAACTGCCTCTGAGAGTCATGAGACACTGCTGTGCACAGGATTTAGGGGTGCTGCACAAAGGAGGTGAATACTGCTGCTCAGCCTGGAATACAGTGCCTGTGGGAACAAGCCTGCAGGTATGTTTAGAAGTTTTCTGTTCATTTGGGGTTCTTTCAAAGTGGCTTCAAAGAGAAATGTCCCCACAGGGCTCCAAGCTTTGGTCTTTCCTCTTTTCCTTATAGTCTTACACAAACCCAGCTGCTCTCTCCATCAACACTCTTCATAGAGTCAGTGTTTTAATGCACATCAATGAAAATCTCCACCTATGTCTTTGGTGTGTCCCTCCAGACATCTAAATGTCTTGTCAAAGCCAACATAGCTGGGAGACATCTTTGAATTTCCTTTCTCCAGTTTTTATTCTTTTCTTGTGGGATCCCTACAGACACCACCACTCACCCTACTTGTTTCTCACATCTACTGGTAAGAAGTTGCCTTGACCCTAACTTAACTCTGCTGTTCAAACAGTACCCAAGGTTCTTTCTCTGGAGCTCTTAGTCTCTTTCATGGTTCACCTGCATGGCTGTTAAGTCTTCCCCAGCCTTTTGATGTCCATGACTGATTAATCCAGTATCTTTTTCTCCAGTCACACTGGCAGGGGCAAACCTAGCCTGCCCACAGCCACTCCCTGTGGTCACCATCCTAGCCTGGTGCTTTGAAGATGGATTCTTGGATTTCTGGAGCAACCACACACACAGCACAAATTAGCACAAAACTTGTCAATCTGTCAGTCCAGGGCTTTGTTCTTTGCTCTTCACTGTGGTATATAAATGTGTGCTTGCATGTTGCCAGCACCTCCTGAAGGTGGTGGACACTGTATGGCAACAGTCAGCGAAACACACAGGGCAAGAAGGGTGCTAAAACATGTTTCTTTTGCCTGTGTGAGCAACAACTTTGATGGCTACTGTCAGAGTTGTGCAGACATCATCAGGTTTCATTTTTTTCTGTTCACTAATTGACCAGCAGGGTGCTCCCTAATTAAATTTCCTCTCCTAGAGCTTTACATTAAAGATATGCACTAGCCATTTTCTCAGGAGCATCTGCACCACAATAGGTTTGCTTTTGGTCTGGGTTTTTGTACATTTCTGCTCCCCAGGAAGTAAATATAACTGCTTTAAAACCAGGCTGGAATTCTTTTTCTTTTATGTATCTAAAATTTACCATACACTTTTGAAAGGGTTAATTGTAAATCTAGAGGGGCAATTCTCACTGATGCTACTGAAAATGTGCTTCCCCTGGCACATCATTCTTAAAGGTTGCCCTAATGTGCCTGTATTTTAAACACAGAGATGCAGATAAATCATCCTTTTTCCTCTGATACCTGAACAGCCAAAGCTGATTTTCTGACATGCAAACCTACAGCAGCTGTCTGATCTTTTAATCTCTTACATATGCTTCATCTGATGCTCTCCCTATAGGAGAGCACGAAACTGCTGTAGACATCATTATGCCTCTTAAGCTGCAGACTCAAGACCTCCACCCTCTTGTATTCCCAAAGGGAGAAGCAATGTGCATGGGGGGATCTTAGTCTAAGCTGCTTAGTTGCTTGGGGATTTAGGAAATACACTGTGTACACTTCCCTGGCCACTGAGCTGTAGGATTTTGGAAGCAGCTCCCTCTTTCTCCACTTAGAATTTTAATCAATTAAAAGGGTTATCCATCCTGTGCTAATCTCCTTTCAACCCTTACTATATCAAAAGACTCCAGTTGATTATCACTGCAGATTAACAGGGTGCCAGACAAATGTTAATTTGTCTGTTAGTGTCAGCAGTCACTGTATGTCTCTAAGGCCTGCAGAGCAGAGCTGGATATGATTAAGAAAAGAAAAGGAAGAAATCTTGAAGCATGGCTGCTTTCATGTTCTCCAAATCACAGAAAGACATGAAAGACTGTCCCCACAGCTCTGCTCAGGGAACAGTTTGCAGACAAGTGTTTGCATTTAACTACTTCATACCCTGACAACACAGAGAAAAATAAAACCCAAGCAAAGTCTTCTTTCCCTATCACACATAATCAAGGAGTCAAAAAAGAACCTCCAAAACTCGGATGTGAAAGGTTAGATCACAGGATAGAGCTCTAGGAAGTCCTGGTGGTCTTGCAGAGTGCCTGAGACAGACCTAAACTCAGAGGACTAACACCATGGTGAGAGAGCTGAGCTTTAAGGTTTGCTCAATTATGTCAAAGCTTCAGAGCTCATAAGGTAGCATTAAAACTCAATCTCTTACCCAGTGAGCTCTCAGGCCCATTGATGCTGATTTGCTTCCATCTTTCCATTATTGTCTGACAGCTTCTCCAACCTGAAATACAGACTCCTCCTACACACCTAACTGCTGATAATATTATCTGCTTTGCAAGTTACAAGTCAAAGTGCTAAAAACTCAAACCAAACTAACAAAATGTCTCCTTATTTAAATTGCACAAGAATCTATTTGAAATAAGTTCTTGAGAGATGCTGACCTAAGCTTTGTGTAAAGCCACAAACATCTATCAGTCAACACCTGTTGACAATGACACACAAGAGAACAAGTGAAACACCTGCTGGCCTTTGTCCTCCTTCCCCCCAAGAGATGCAGGTACCAAGAGTCTACAGTCACAGCCTGCTTCATATGCTGTGACCATCAGTATTCACAGATTCCTAGATGCCTGTGTTGGAAGGGACCCTTAAGATCATCTAGCTCCAACCCCCCTGCCATGGGCAGAGATGCCACCTACTACACCAGGTTGCCCAGGGCCACATCCAACCTGCCCTTGAACACTGCTTTCACACACTGGCTGACTCTGAACTCAAACAGGCCTCTTTATGGTTTTCCCTGATTTTTCCCTACACCCTTCATGACCTTTTCATTATCTAAGTCAGAAGCCAGGTAGAAAAAGCACAGCAACTATAATTATTTACTTGATAATATGGTGCTGCTCAGTATTCACTGTGATTTGAAATCCATAATAGAATTACCTTTAACATTTGTAATAAATCACTCAGTACAATATTCTACATTGTGAAAAGTCACCAAAACACACAAGCTGGAGTTACAACTATTGCTTACACATGGCAGGCTTTGTTTCTCTGGTGAGTGATGCAGGAGTTCAGGCTGAGGGAAGGGAAAGGATCTAGTGGCTTAGAAGAAAGAATGCAGGCAGGGACAGCTGTGATAATCACCTTGAGCTTCTGTCTCACAGGCCACAGAATTCCACACATCATTGCCAAGACAAGACTCCCTCCCAGCTAGCAAGGATTTGGAGGTGGTGAGCTGGAGTGGAACCAGCTGTGCTGTGGTGAGGTGAGGTGAGGTGAGCTTCCTGTGGCAGGAGGAGCAGAGTTCTAAGCACTACAGCATGCACCTGGCAAGTGAGCACCCTGAAAGGGCTGGCCCTAAATACAGCTCACCTGTCTTTTTGAGCAGGTCAGCTATTCTGTTCAAAGCTTCCCTGCATCTTCTCTAGTTTGTTATAGCAGTACAAAGCAGGGATTTGCAAAAGCTTCTAGTCTGCTCCTCTGATGAGGCATCACAGGCAACCCTCACGTTCATGTGAGGGCTGGGGTGGTGTTGGGACAGTGTAGCATCAGTCTCAAGAAAAGTGAGGGGCAGCTGTGGTCACTTCTGTCTGCTCCAAGAACTGGCCAAGATTTTCATCAGTAAGTACCTGATCCATCATTAGACTGCTTAGTAACAGACTGATTTTCAGCATGCTTAATATTCTGGGAAGAAGCATCCAGAGGAGGGACTCATGATTCCTAAAGGCTAAAGTCAGCTGTGGCAATCACTATGGACTGGCATATATGTCTGCACAACACAGGCCAGAGACCTTCTCAAAGTGCAGAGCAACAGGGGATGGACACTTCTGTGCCTCTGCAAATCCCCAGGTGATGTTTGCACCTGCCCAGTAGCTTCCTGTGGAGTCACATCATCCATGAAAGGCTTCCCATCCAAAAGTGGTGCATTCAGATGTGATAGGGAACCCAAGACTCACCTCAGTCACCTGTTCCAGGGCTTCATCTACCTTCCTTAAAAAAACACCCCCTGAGTTTTGGGACTGAATTCTTCAAAGTGCTGAGACTGTGTTTTGTTTTGCTTTCTGTTTCCTCTAACACAGGCTTTCCTGCATAACCTTGGGCTCCTTGAGCTCTTCTTCCCTCAGCCTCAGTTCATCCTTACAAGGAGGAGATGACAACATTTCCTTTCTCTAACCTCTCCATTGTGCCAAGATCAAACCCTCCCTTGGCCACTGATCTTTTCTGCATCTTGACACACTTTCTCAAGTTAAAGCACCATTATTTTGGCTGTGGCTTCTATAGCTGTGCTGAAGTAGACCCTAAGAAAAGTTATTTTTTACATTAAATATGTCAGCACCTTTGCAGCTTTCATGTTATTTATGTTGCAAATTAAGACACAGAGCAGGTAGCTGCACCAGGTCTTGATTACTGCAATAACTTTTCTTCTCCCAGTAGACACCACAGTGCTCACCTAGCTGTTCAAAGAGGCTTCACATTGTGAAGAATAAATATTTTACCACGTTTCCTCTGCATCCTGTCTAAGCAGAGCTGCTTGGATTTGGGCTTTGCCAAAGAAGCATCCTTTCCAAAAGGCAATGGACCATCTGAAAGGGCTGCAACTTCCCCATTAATCTGGGTGTTGGGCTCCTGCTTGCTGCTGTGACCCAATGACTGGAAAGCTCATCATTTCACCTCCCAGTGTAGCAGGATCCTGCCATAAGTACTGAATCCATTTCTGAGGCAGTCAGGTGCACAAACAGACAGAGAGAGAACATCTAGTGATTGGCTGGGAAATTTGCCATCACCTAGTTTCTGAATGTCCTACTACATCTCTTATTTTATTGGGTTTCTGTATGGTCAGTAATATAAGTATTTATCCAAATCCCCTCAGATATTGTTTGATCTTCCAGATGCATTGACCAAAGCACCATTTTATGACAGGCACAGAATTAAAAAGAAAAAAGCAAAACCACAAGAATTTAGAACATAACAACTGCATCAGTAGTAATAATCCTCCTGACATACTACAGAGGTTGTTATAGCACTTCATGGAGGTGTTGTCACAGTGAGACCTCAGTGATATTTCTCCAAATGATTAGACCCTCTTACAGAGCTGGAAAACCAGGAGATACAAACCCTGATGTATTTTTATCCTAGAGTAACTAACCACAGGTCTGGTCTCTTCAGCTCCTCAGTCCTGATGGGTTACCCCTAGATGGCACTGCCTGGCAGCCTGCCTTCGGTTTGCCTGCCACCCTTTTACCTTGGTTTCCTAGCCAAGGTTTCTCCTTCACTCCAGATTGGGTGGAAAATAGGACAATGAGATAAGGGAATTCAATTTCTGCCACTCTTGGTTGAAGTGGCAAACCCTGCCTTGTCTGACACTTGCAAGTAAAAAAAAGCAAGCAAGTCTTCAACCAAAGTGTTAGAAAGCAGCAATTCCTCTGTCTGTGTGCTTAGACAAGCTGGGGCTTTGTGCATGCAGCAGATATTTATTCTGACAGGGCTCTATGCTTTTAAAACCAGTCTCTCAGAGGAATCTAGATGGGAAGAGAGATCGTTTTGAGCTAGTGATCTCTTTGATTGTCTTGCAGTCTTGGAGGGGGAGGAATGGTTGGTGCAAGACATTTTTCCATACTGGCTACCTTTCCCTTTACAACTCATCCATTTACAGCTTGCAGTTTGCTTTTGTGTGCTTTCAATTATTTACCAATATTTTAGAGCATTTTATACTGCAGATGAGAAACTCCTTGTGGAACTCCTGACAACAAGGGGAAATCAGAGTATTTCAGCTCTTTGAATTAGTCTTAACTGGACCCAGTCCTCCTGAGACAATCATAGCTCTGCAAACCCAGGTGAGTAGTTGGCTCCAGTTCTGCAGTTTAACCATAATCCTCAGCAATTTTTCAGTCTGGGATTTCTGTAATTATTTCAGTTCTGATTTGTTTTATTTGTGCATTTACAGAGAAAATAGCAGCAGGAGAGGGAAATACCATTTTTAAAGGCTAATAACAGATATGGCCCAAATAGTAGCACTATTTGCTACAATCCTTTCCTGATGTGTCCCTAAGCTTCCTTTCTAGCCCACAGAACACACTGAGAGAGCACATGCAGGCACGTGCAGCTCCAGCTTCTGCAAGGAAACATCTTTTGCATCTTGTAGAAGATCCTCAGGGCTAGAGATAGTGGTAGAAGGCCTAATGTGCTCATGATTTTAATTTCTTTGTGGCTTTTTTTACATAAAGCTGTGGTTTTCCTCCAGAAAGGTGCCAGCCTATAACTGGGCTGTTTCCCAGGTAATGCTGATTCAGCTCCCTCTCTGCCAGTGTTTCACCTTCCTCTGAACCTCAGCCTGCCACACAGCCACTCCAAAACTCTGAATCCACACCAAATCCACACAGTTCCTGTTACAGGAATGGTCTTTTGGGGTTTTAGGGCACTGCTACTGGCACTTTGCTATTACCAAAGGTGCAACAGATTGCATGTAAATTGTGGGTTAGACTTCACCCTTTTTCAGCTCCACTCACACAAGAGTATTTTGATCACTCTGTTGTGCAAAGAGGCAATAGGGCAACCAGGCTGCCTCCTGAGGACAAGGAGCTGCTGAAGAAACCCACAGAGCCCCCCTGTGTGTATACCAATCAAGTTAATTAGTACTCAGTAAACAAAAATAGTTTAAAGTGACCTGCTATCAAACTTTGGAAATCCAAACCTATATTTAAATCATTTGTGCAGACCCCTCTGATTTTATTTCAGTTCAGACAGCTCAGGCATAGCATTGAGCTTTGAACTGTGATGAGAAAGAGTTTGGAAATTGGTCAGAATTGATACTGATAAATGCACACTTTGGGGTTTCCCCTCACCCTCCATCTTCCAAAATGCAGCTCTATTCCTTGTCTATCAACCAACCTACTTAGTAATCTTTCATACTTGGCAATCTTTTTCAATCTTCATTATAGGAGTTCAGTGTGATACCAAATATAGACTTGTAACACTTGGATATGGTCTGCAGTTCTTCCATAATCTTCTTTGGCAGTGAACTGCAAGTCAAAAGATTACAAGGCTTAGTAAATAAAGCAGCAGCCTTTCACCTGCCAGACACAGTGCTGTCTCAGTTTAACCTTGCTTTATGGGATCACTTTGATTTCAGTATGTTTCTAAGAAGGTACAAATGTGTGCACCCAGAAACTCTTGTGGCTCTGTCTGGGATGAAAGGTGAGGCTTGGTTCTGGAGCCTGAAAATTCAGGTTGAGATTTCAGGCAAAACCTGGTTTTAAAGACCAGATTTCTAGAATTAGAACAGGATTCACAGAGGCACTTGGATGTGCTTCATATAATCCTTCAAAGAAAACTGTGTTATTTGTGCATATCAAAGATAAATGTTAAATATTAAGCCCAGGAAATGTTTTCAAGCCCTGAATAGCACCTCCTCAGAAACTGTTTGTCCAATATTGCACTGGAATACTTGAGTGTCTCCCTGTCACACCCCAAGGGTAGCATCCACCACCCGGTGCCACAGGTGCTGCATTCCTGCTCTTAGGCTCACATATCCTCTCAGTTCCAGGGACATAAGCACTTATGAGTTTGTTTATGAATCCCAGTCTTAGTGTCTCAAACTGCTTCTAGATTGACTGAGGTGGTTTTGAGGTTGTGATGTTTGTCCACAAGACCATATGCTGTTTTCTCTTTGATTCAGAGCCCTGGAAGAGAGAAGACTGGTGGTGGCTTCCACCTGGATTTCTAACCTGAGGAATGAGCCTCTCACAACCAGCACTGTACCAGAGTGGATTCAGCCATGCACTAACCTCCTCATGGGAGAAGTTGATGTCAGGCAGTATTGCTTGGTGGAGATGGTGAAGCCTCACAGCTACAGCACTGGTACCCCCCCCCCTTACCCCATGTTACCAGAGATAGTCTTTACACACAGAAATAACTGGCTCATTTTATCTGCAGCACACCATTTTCAACCAGTGCCATAGCATCCCTGAAGAAGAATTAACCTGAATAAGATTTTGGTCAGCCTCTCCCATTTGACTCTCCAAATTAAATGTAC
The DNA here is from genome assembly GCA_013399015.1 of Galbula dea. NCBI lineage: Eukaryota > Metazoa > Chordata > Aves > Piciformes > Galbulidae > Galbula > Galbula dea. Next base: position 345,366 of record VWZX01005528.1, read on the forward strand.
TTGCTGAATAAGAGAGAATGTAAAGTTGTTTATTCCTGTTCAAAGGCAGAGAGTTTTTCTTTGTGTGAATTTGGTGAGGCTTTGACAACATAATCTTGTAAGTTATGCACTTAATATTTCAGTGGTCTGAGAGCACAAAATACCAATTTTTGTCAGGGTATATCTCACTGATTTGAATATTTGCAGTTTGTGTTTGGCACAGACCTAATGGTTGAGGGCAAAAAATTAACCAAGTAATTCAGTTTTCTCCCTGTTCCACAGGCATATCCAGGTCTCCTAAGATAATCTGATGTCTATCCATAGTTGAAATGCAGTAAGTCAACAAGTGAGTGCTCATACCTTCTTCAGCTTACTGAGCTGAGGTGGTGCCATCCCCAACAGCTGCTTAGTGCTGGCTTCCTCCTGCTGAGAGCCCACCTGCAGAGCCTGTCACAGGCTGCTCCACTTTCTTCCTCATAGGTGCTGCAAAGAAGTTAATCCAAATGCACCTGTGACCTCCACAGGCAGCTTGACCTTTGGCCAGAAGCTTTAAATAAAGCTGGAATACCTCCCTTTAAGAGAAGGAAGGAAATAGAGAAGAAAATAGAATTCAAGGGAGTTTTTAAGATATAACAATGATATGGCAGTAAAAAGCTCTGTCCCAAGGAAGATGTTGTTGAGAGGCACTGGTAAGACAGGACATGCAGATAACTTTGTGCCTAGTTATCCATCAGACTTGCAGCAAATCCAGAATAAAGCATCTGACAGAACAATACCCTAATGGCTGGTATTTAATAGCTCATTTCTTTCTGGCATCTGCAAAATGCTTATGGGGATATTAGCTATTTAATAGAACTGCTGCCAGTGATCAAAAATAAAAGAGGCAGGCAGAGAACCAGAGGCAAAGAACAATTTTCTACAGTTTTGGGTCATGCTTTGGAGAACACAAAAGTGCAGGAAGGGCTCCATGTTTTCTCTTAGGACTGGTCCTGTGGTAATGCCAAAATCAGGCTCTGGAGGTGTTTCAGAAAGTGTTGGTTGGCCCAGAGAAAGTCTTCCTGCAGAGGAGCAGGGGAGGTAGCAGTGGCCTCCAAGCACTCCTGTTGCTGGTTAATTGACTAATATAGATACAGCCTTCATGCCAGTTCCCTTCTCTTGTCAAAACAACAGAAGGGAAAGACCTGATGCTGGCTTTACCATAATATGATTAAAGAAAGCTCTCCTCAGAGACAGTGGAACAGAAAAAGCTTCTGCATGAGCTTCTACTTGCCCAATCTTACACTGCCTTCCTTTCCAGCCATCTTCTAATATTAGGAAGTTGGTAGGCAACAGGAGGCAGCAATTTCTGCCAGACACAGTCACAGAGGCAGCCCCACTTCATCTTCTCTTACAGGTTCATTTTGCTCCTCTATGAAAGGTGTTAATTAGTTTAAGCTTTCCAGGGGACCCACGGTGGGAAGAAATAGCCCTACCTCCTCTGTAGCTGTCTTGGTCTTCAGAGATCCCTTCCATAGCTTCACCACCTTCTCCTCACATTTACATCCCTATCTGTCACAGAACAAGCTTGCTCACTTACTCACAGGCACAGAAGCTGCACAGAAATCACCAGCACAGGACATGTGATTGAAAAAGATTTTCTTCCATCACATAAATTCCCAGGACTCCCTGAATGCTCAGGAAATAGTCACCAAAAATGACAATGATTCATTTTTTTCTAAACTGCTCACTAAATTCCCCCAGAATCTACCATTTTCAAATCCAAACCTTTTTGTCCCAGCTTGCAGAAATTGAGGTTCCACAGAAGTGCTGGTCCTGTTTTTGGAGTGTTAGCAATATCCAGGGTTTCATGTGACACTACTTACCTTGTGAAGAGGCATTACTCTGCTGAGAGAGGTACAGATCAGTGCAGAACTTTTTGCCTCCATTAAAAGATGACTTGCCTGTAAATTCAACAGAAGTGTTACAGGTGCCATAAACATTTCATATTTGAAGTATCTTTTGCACAGTATGCATTTAGGCAGCTATGAAATGTTTCTAAATATTCATATGTCAAATGTATTCCTTAAACATGCAGGAGTACAGCTCAACACTTGAGAAAACTCTACTGTCTCATGAAAAAGGGATTTATTTTGTGATCCATGTTAAAATACTTGCTGATGCTCTCAGGGCAAGAGGCAGAGAGCTGGTGGTGTGCTGGGGACTATTTTGAAAGACTCTTTGTTCACAGCAATTTATCCACTTCTGCTAAACAGAGCTATCCAAAGCTAAGCAACCAGAAGTCACATCTCCACATGACACTGCAGTCCTGCATGCAGCAAGAGCCAAATTTTAGTTTACATCATAAAAACGCCAGCAGCTAGGATTGCTTCAGTGGTTGCATAAGGCTGTAATCTACAGCCAAGACATCAACTGTGCTGGCTCCTGTGCCGTGGAGCTTTGCCTGCTTCAGCCCTAATCCGGAAGCACGCTCTAGACAGAGGATTTGCAGTGGCAGGTCACAGAGGGATCTCTTGCTTTTCCCCTACCTTGGAAAGTCGTCAACCTAATGAGCAACAACATCCTCATGAGCAAGAACATCCTGCGCTTCTCACCGCTGCCACCCAAGGAAGAGGCAAGGCAGCGGCTGCAGCAGCCGTAGCAAGGGGCTGGCTCTCAAAATGCTCCTCCAGAAACGAGCAATCCCCACAGCACCTTCCTGTTCAACTGATTTCTCTCTCCCAAATGGCTATAGATTAATATGCATTTAGCTGGAGTTTCCTGGGAAATCATGTTTGTGGAGAAAAGGCAAAGAAGAGTCAGTTCTCTAAAAAGCAGCTGGAGAAAGAGCTCCTCATCCTATCTGCCGTTGCCGCGGGTGTCCCAGCACTGTCCAGGGCACAGCAGAAGGAGGAAAGCTTTGATTCCCTCCCGTTATTTGTCACCTGGGCGTGAGGCGTGACTCTGGAAGTCAGTGGGTGCCACCTGCACTGCAACTGCTCTACACAGCACAGATAACATAAACATTTCAAAGACTAAGGCTACCAAGTCAGTAACCCAGGAAGAAGAGAGGTGTTGCACCTCACAGGGAAATAGGTGGCTCTTGGGCATTGCTTCAGCTGGAGAGAAGCTTGAACACCCAGTTGTCACTGGAACCAGGCTAGAGCTCTGGATGTTTTCATTATGAAAGACCAAATCTGCATACATATGATGTTCCACTCTTGTAGTTATGTTAAAAATAAATATACAACTTTATGAAAGAAAAGCCAATAATTTTTCATAGTGGCAAAAGAATGGAAGATAATATTGGGGTTTGTGAAAGCAGTTGGCAAGACTGTGATGCTTACATGTGCAAAGCCACTGTATTTATAGAAGCCTAATACGAAACAGAAAGTTAAGCCCAGGCCTGATTCCTCGATCTGAACTTGGAAACTGAGGTCAGAAAACTGCAGTGTCACTCATGGGGAGTGCCTGAGAAGGTGACCAACAACTGCACTCACACAGTTCTTGTCTTCTGGGCTACTTTGTCCTCAGCCACCAAGATCTCTCACAGACTGCTGGGCTCTCTCATCATCAGACTTCTAACTGAAAATGTGATAAGCTACCTCAGCTCTGTGGGACAGTTACAAGCACATAGAAGATCACCAGGGAACACCACCTGTTTGTGTACCAGTCTCTGGGAACCACTGTGTGCTGTAGAAGGCCTTCCTTGAGCAAGAGCAGCAGTTACTGATGTGGCCTTCTTGCAAAAAGCAGAGGTCTCCAAGACAAACTTGGTGAATGTGGATAAAAGAAGATAGGGAAATGGAAGCACTGTAGTCTGGGTGAAGTTAACTACTTAACCACAGGCTGAAAACTGAGGTTAATGCAATGAGGAGAATAAAAATAAATTGTTGCAATAACTTCCATGGTGCAGTCTGGGGCTGATCCATCAAGAGTTTCAGTCATCATGCAGAATGCTGATATTTATAGAGTTGAAACAATTGGCCATGGCTGAGTAAAGAAGTAAACTGATTATGATCCAGATTGATTTTGGGCTGGGAATGTTTATGAATATATCAAGTGGGTATTCAGAAGGCCTGACATATTTTTTTTTCCTTTAACAAACCACTGACCTTCAGCAGAAGGAGCTTTAGAAAACTAACAGAAATAAGTCTTGATAAGTCTTCTACTGGATCATTTCTTTAAAAAAAGAAGGTTTAGTGGCAGATGTTTCTCAATCTTGGCATTTAATGAGGAGCAGAAGTGTCAAGCATCAAATATTTGCATGAATGGATTATGGCAGCAGCTGTTTTAAATACAGTGGACTGAAAACAGTCAAAACAGTGATGCACTATTAGCCAAGTACTGCTGTTTCCAGAAGCAATAGCCTGCACAAATGTGCATTACTACTCACATGTAAAAACCTCCCCAAATAGCTTTTCACCAGGCACCTGGAATAACAGCATGTGAAGCTGCTTGACAGCCAGGCAACATTAGGCCAACTGAGCACCTCCTGCTCCCAGAAATGGTTCCTGGCTTTCAGTGGGAGTTATCATTTCTCATTACAGAAAACCTTGTCACAACCTTTTCTGAGATGCATCCTCCCCAGTGTGATTTTCTGCACACCTTAATACAGAAGAACACCTGAACTGGGTTCAGACAAGGAATGTCTGCCTTGGTCCTGGGTACTGGTGATTTACTGTGGATGAGAAGACAAGCAGTATTAGTTACCTTCTCTGCTCACAGAAAGCTGTAAATGAGAGGCTTCCCTAGCAAGACACAGCACCTGCTTCTTTAGTTTGTGAAGCTTTAATGGACTTGCTTTTTCTATTTTCACCCAAGCTGCTTTCAAACTTATTTATACTTTGGTATCTACCCTGTATTTTGGCAATGAGGTTTGCTGATGTGCTGTCAGAGAAAGCTTCACTTGCTTTGTTTTGGACTTGTTGCAGAATAATTATATTTAGTCTGCTCAGCTTTAAGTTCACCTTGCTTAACAGCCACCTTTGAGCACCTCTGATCATTCTCCTTCCTCTTGTTCCTGTCTTTTCTGTATCTTAGAGGTGAGACAATCAGAACCCAGAAGATGGGAATGTGACTGAGTTTATGGGTTATTATAAAGACATTTAAAGGCTGGCTGTCTACTCTTTGCCTGGTAGTAGTTAATTTGCTGTTTTCATTTTGAATTATAGTGAGCATTGAGATGACATTTTCATAAAACCACTCAAAAGAATTCTAAGATCTGTCTTTTGACTAACTAACAGTTAACAGCAGCTTTGTTTTGCACAAGTGCATTCTTTGCAGCTGCCAGCAGTTTAGATCAATATAATTCTGTAGCTATTTGTGATCAGTTTTATTTTCAACTACCCCACCTAAATAATTTTGTAAAGACAGAAAATGTACATCTACTTATGCTTATAATCACCTCAGGTAACCCCCTTTCTGGCTCATTAATAAATATACCCATCACAGCCCTTTCAAGACTGATCATTTCTTCCAGTCCTCATTCCTGTCTTTTAGCCAGCTATGACTCTTGCAGAGGACCTTTCCTCTTACCCCCTAGCAACCTACTTTCTCTGAGCTTTTGGGAAGGTATATTAACTAAAAGCCTTTCTAAATTCCAAGCCCAGGAAATAAACTAGCATAGTGCTAAGCCAATGTTTAATGAGCCCTCCATGTGCTAAAGCAGGTTTGGGAGCCATTACTTCTTCCTGCAAAGTCTGTGTTGATTCTCCCCTACCAAATCCTATGAATTCATGTATACTGATAGTTGTGTGATTTATGATTGTTTCTATTCATCTACCCAGTACAAAGTATGGCTTCTTAGTCTGGAGTTTCTCAGATTCCCCAGGAGCTCTGATTAAAACCTAGGATTGTATTTGCTATCTTCCTTTCCTCTTGTACTGAAGCCAATTTAAGTGGTAGCTTATACATCACAGCTGAGAGCACAACCAGTTTAGATCAGAATTATCTGAGACCCACTAGGCAGATGCCATCAGCACTGACAATGATTTACAATGACTTTTGACATCATCCTAAAATGTCTTTTGCTGACACTTCTGACTGGGATGGTTCCCCTACCCTGTCTCCTCAGGGGGGGGTAAGACCAGACTCAGGCTTTGCCATACTGACTGCTAGTGCATATATTGCACTTTGTTGTTCTGCCACTTCTTTATCTTCCTTGAGCAATCCTTCTGCAGCTCAGCTACAGAAGTTTTAGTCCTACAAATTTTCTAGCATATATGCCACTGCTTCTATGGCTGGTAATCAGTTGTTCCTAACATTCATATCTTAAACTAGCTGTTCCTCAAACACATTCTGCCCTATCTTGCAATAGTTTTACAGTTAGCATGCCAAAGTACAGAATTTTTCTAGTTTTCTAGTTTGGAGTAGCTCCTTACATCCAGAAATATCTTTGCTCTGCTGCATGACTGCACAGTGTTTCTTGACCTTTTAAACTTCTTTTGGATAGGAATATATTTACTGTGACCTTCTAATCTAATGCTTTTATGCAACCTCCCTGTCACCTACAATCATTTTGTTCTCTTACCAGGACTTTTGCATTTCCTTTGGAGAAAGCACATCATTTTTTATGCAGTTCCTGACTTTGAAGCTAAGAATGTGGAGCTAGGAGTTTTACTCCTGTCTTTTGGGGGGCTTTTCTCAGTTCTACATGGCTGTTAGGTATGAGTACATTGCAGTCAGTATTACCAAATACTTGTTTAATAATGCTTCAGACTAGGACCTGTGAGCTAATCCTATGAGGACTACATTAAGCCATGATTCTCTGCTTGTGAGTTTTTTAACCAGTTGCACCACGATATAGCAGCTTTAAAACACTGATCATGTCCAAAAATGGAGTCTCAGTATAATGTCCCATCAGGGCATAAATTTAGGCAGAAAGGTGCAGAAGGAAGTGGTGAGGAATGAGCCCTGTCTCTTATGAACCTGTTCTGCCTTTGTGGATGCTTTAAGAACTCCCTCAGCAGTCAGAGGCCAGGTGGTCTCTCCCTTAGGTGCTATAGGACAGCTTCATAGTGTGCCTTTCATGTAGGTCTGAAACTGCAGCTGCTGAGGATCCTGTGCAATCACCAGGGATTAATTGATAAAGAATGCTGTGAATTGACCAAATTCACTCATTTCCTTCCAGCCTTTCCTTAAGGTATAGCACTCCTCCCCTACTGCATCAATCCATTCTTGAATTCCTATTCTCCCATGTCATTTATATACTATTATTTCAATTTCCCAACATCCCAACTGTCCTTTTGTGAGACAAAAGCTATTCTACTTCCTCAGTTTCTAATCTGTATTTATCCTTCTCTTCTGCACCTCTGTGCCTTTTAAAGCTGTGCTTGAAATGAACTTGCAGGATAAGGTCTTCAGGAGAAACACATTTGGATAAAGCATTCAGGGGAGAAGGTGGCAGTACTTTGTCCCAGTTAAAAAAAACCCAAACCAAAAAGTCATGGGTTAGATATAGAATTATAAGCATAAAAACCATTAAAATAATGTTGATAGATGTGAGATGGAGAGACAATCAAGGGTGAGAGGAGAAAGAAAGTGAGAGCTATTCTATAACTGTAGCTATATTGTAGAAATCCCAGCCTAGCATGCTGAAGGATGAGGAGCTGCTGCAGGAAGGCCTTAAAGGCAGCATGTGGAATGGCATTGGTGCTGCTGAAAGTACAGAGGACTTCAAGAGCTTTCTTTTCAGAAGAAGGGGATAGCAAGGAAGTCATGAAGGTTAATATTTACTGCTCTCTTCAATCATTTTAATGGTTTCAACCACTAGAAATCATGGCATGAGACAAACAAGCAACATTAGAAGGTACTCAACTTCTACCCCATGAAAAACAAGTAATGACCCAAGCACAGAGCAAAGGAAAGATTATTCCATTTCTTGGACTCTCACTGAAGAGCTAGACAGAGATCTTCATGAGAAAGACATTGGCTATTTGATGGAGGATAAAAGCTTTCAGTAGGAGGTGTCAAAGAGAAACATCATAGAAAGACATGGAAGATGCAGTCTCTGCTCTCTTGGAGATGGGAAGAAAATATGAGGAACATTGTATGCAGGTGTGAAATTAAAGCATGGATATTAAAGGGTGTCAAGGATTTGAACCTGATGTGGAAAGTGAGAAGACATTAGCAGAGATATGTCAGAAGGAAAGCAGTTTAGCCTGGGTGGACACAAAGTGGTGGTTTATAGTGTTTGGAAGGGAGTTCTTAGCTAGAAAAACACAACTCTGTTCATGATGATGTACCACCAGCTGCTGGAGTGGTTGCAACCATGCATATGAGCATACTGAAGATGTAGGAGGAAAAGAAGCACCCATGTTTCATATATATATACATATATATCTCCTTTACACAGTCCTATATTGTTATGTGCTCTGGCTTGGTGGTGAAGGAGTGGGAATTCTTCTCCTGGATGTTTTTTAACATGCATAACAAAGCTTGCCTTGGATGGAGGCTTTCACCCTATTTCTTTTGCTACCTCAGTTTTCCTGAGATCTCCTGCTCAGTTATTGGGCTGAGAGGACCTCTGTAACCTGCTGGGGGCCAGGGGTGTAGACTACTACCCAACCACTGCATGGACTGAGAGGGCAGAGCTTTCAGATGCTATCTCTGCTTCAAAGAGCCAAGTAAGCACCAAGTTCCTTCTCAGCTGGTGGAGGTGAGAAATCAGATAGCTGGTAAACCAGGGGAAATATAAAATTCCTGGACTAGTTTGTCCTGGGTGGGATTTAATATCAAGAAGACAGCTCAAAACTGCACCCTGCAGTTGATGCTGTCTTTTATTTGAGAGGTGTATGAAGGTCTCTTGTGCAGTTCACACATGAAGGCAGGGCAGTCATTTCCTCAGTGGTAATTCTATTTTATCCTGACATTTTGGTTAATCTGGGTATGAGTGTTACATCTGTAGCAAAGACCTACAGCTAGACCAGTATCTTTACTGACACTGTGGTTTTCAGTGGATAAGACAAAGTTCATGCTGAAAAATAGCCTAAGTAATGCTTGTTTAATTGTAATATATGTTTCTCTAAAGAATAATTAATTTTCAAGACAGAAAGTAGTTATTTTACAAACATCTGCAACAATGTCAGCAGCCTGCTTCTAAAGGCTAGGTGAAAAGGATGAAACCCATAGATCTAACTCAGACATACTTTCTAATATGCCAAAACTGCTGATTCCCTACAGCTTTCATGCCAGAACTTGACAAGTTTTTAATACCACAACTTCCACTGAAGCCCCAGGGCACCAGGGCACTGGTCACTCCAGAATCCCACCACTATGTCAGGGTGCATCTGCCCAGACAGCCTGGGTGCCAATGTGCAAAAGTGAGACTGATGCTGACAGAAAGGCATCTTTCCAGGAAAAGAAGAGGTATCTAGACAAATTTAGAGGGGAACAAAACAAAAATACTACTGAAAATGAATGGCTAGCTGCTGGGCTATGAAAGCTGAAGTTAGAGAAACAATTGACTTGCCTCATAGTCTCAGGGAAACAAAAGATGAGCTGGCCTCTGAGCATGGAGAAAGGCAAACACACCCAAACACTCTTATCTTACTCAATTCCACTGAAAGCTGTCTGGTTAGGGGTGACAAAGAGGCAGTAGGATTTGGCTAATACTATTGTTAGGAATTAGAAACAGAAAGGTGACTGCTGATGCCATCATTTTCTCTTCTGATGTCAAGATGGAGGCTGGTAGGAAGAATGTTCTCCAAAAAAACCCCAATCATATCATGCCTGCTATGGTTATAGCCTGTTGTCTGATCTTAAGTTATATTGCTTTATGCAATTTCTGCTACCTTGCAGCTGTTTCAGAAGAAAAGTTGATACTTTTTAGTTTTTAGTTAGCAAAGGCAGTAGAACTTTGACATAATCAAAGTCTAGTTGGAATTTTCCACTGGCCCCATAGCTAGTACTCACTAGATTTGAATGTGCTGGCTCTCTTTATCTGAAAACAGCACAGAATATTTCATTTCAGCTTCTCCAGTCTGAGGTCTAGCTGATGGGAAGGGTTACTTTCTGGATCAGTATTTTTTTGGTGGTCTTTTAATGCACAACCATAAAATACATACAAATAAGAAAAGAAAAAAAACCTTTGACTGTTGGATCAAGTACTCTGGATATCAAAAGTAAATATCACCAGAAATTTGCTTTCACTTTAAAATCCAGAATGAAATAGCACCCTGTTAAAATATGTACTTCTGTCTGCAACTGAAGCATGTCCTCAATATATCATGGTGACATCCATCATCAGTGACAGTAGATGAGATACATCAGGGAATGTTTTTGTCCAGCCAGCACTATACAAAGTATTTTTTTTTGGTGAAGGACATCACCATCATAGAGTGAGAAGAAGAACCATACCATCCCTGTGAGCAAGGAGTGCAGGGAAGTCTCTGGGAAGTGGAAGCAGTGCCTTCCTCTACTGCAGCTACCCAAATGGATAACCCTTGACAAATTACTTACCTTCTTTTTAATCTGGCTTCCTCATCTACAAAATAAAGACAACAACCTTTCCACAGATGACTGAAATGTTTTGAAGTTTAGAACAGTAAAAAGCTGAGACCTCCTGATACCTGCACAAGATGAGTGCCTAAGGTAGGTGCTGCAGCAACAGAAGCTTTTCAGCACTGTGACTTACCATCACTGTGCTAACAATAAAACAGTTGACCACCTTGACAGCAGGAGGGACAGCCCTATCAATAAATCTGCCATTTCCCTGCTGTAACCAGGATATAAAACTCTCAAACCAGAATATGTTCTGCTTGGGTTTGAAACTGAAACAATAGGTGACAGCATCTAAGCTAAAACACAAGAGGTTCCCTCCTGAGCATCAGGGAAGTCTATTTTTTACTATGAGGGTGACTGAACACAGGTTGCCCAGAGAGGCTGTGTAGTTTCCATCCTTGGAGACATTGAGAAGCTATCTGGGCACTCTTCTGCACAACCAGCTCTTGGTGGCCCTGTTTGAGCCCAAGGGTTGGGCCAGATGGCCTCCAGAGGTCCCTGCCAACCTGCAACCATCCACTGATCAGGGGAGACTTCTGTAACAGATGTCAGATGCAGGCAAGATAGCACCAGCTTTCCAGTGGTCTTCAGTTAATGCACTTAGCTGCTGGAAAAGGCTGGCTGTGGATTTCTTTAAGGCAAAAATCATTTGGAGGGGTGCAGTGTGGTATTGGCTGGAGAATCCTAGGAGGCTTGAGAACAGAAGTGGGATTTTAAAACTGTCATTCTACTTTTACCAAGAAACAAAGGTGTGTGGACATATCTGGGATGCAGAGATTTAGGAGGCTCTGTGACTCTTCTGCAATCACCACACTCTAAAAGCAGATGAGCATTTCATACCCTTAGGAACTGAACTACTGATCTCATTATGGTTACAAAGCTAATCACTGTTCCCCTCTATCTGCAGAGAAATATTTTCTAGAAGAAAAAACACCATAATGTTTTCTGTGATCTAAATGATTTAAAATACTGAGGAAAGGCTTTGCTTCTGTTTCATTTTGCCTGAAACTTTTCTGTTATCATTGCAACTCCTGTAATGCAATGTTTTGTATGTGTAAATAATTTAAGAGTTACACATTGGCATGAAAAGAAAAAGGAGAGAGTGAGCTCTTTCTGCTGCTGTCACACATCATACACATGCAGAATGAATGCTGCCTCTGTGACAGCAAACAGTAAAATTAGTGTGAACTTAACCTTGGCTTAGTGGTTGCCAGTGATGTGACATTGACACTTAACAATAAAGTAAGTATTGTAAGGACTGATATTTGACCACTAAGATGTTGGTGTTCTTGAGCACATCCTCCAGAGGAAAAAAAAGCTATAAAGATGCAGACAACAAAACCTGCTCCTGACTGATAATTCTAGTGATAACACACTGAAAAAAATACAAAGGACCAAAATGAAGATCACTCTTTACCAGCAGAAAGACTATGCCCTTACTGTATAAGTTGATAAGGAAGCAGTCCTTTCTGGGAAGGCACTAGGAGCTTGTCCTAGATGCTGGAGTGGATTGGATGTTACAACTAATTTGGATGAAGGAATAAAAAGAAGAAGGGACAGTGCCCATGTGGAGGCAGTTGTGATTTTTTCCTATTTTCTTACTCTCCCATTGTATGTTCATGAGGACACAATATTGTGCTGCAAAAGAACTTTCTGGTGATGCAGCAGGGATATTACACCACTGCAATGTGGCAGCCCACAGGTGAGACTGCCACAGTCCTTGATCCTTCACTCTTATTGTATATGAGTTCCCTCCCTGGCTCTGTTTTGGGCTGAGCTGAGTGTGTGGGCAGCTCAGGCATCAGTGCCCTGCAGGGGCTGATCTCTGCAGATGTGCTTTGCTCTGTGGTGCACATCCACCTCACCCCAGGGCACACAAGACATACAACAGATGTCATAGCATGGTGCAGATCCCAGCTACTTCTTCTGATAACCTACAAAATATCTGCATTCCATGAATAGAATCCTTAATGTTATTAAGAACACACAGCTGAGTGCAGGCAGTTTGTGAAGCCATGGCAGGACATGCAGCATAGCATGACCCTGACCCATCTGCTGTTGGAGGATGAGCAAACATATCCTATGCACTACATCCCAGCAAAGAGCCACGAGGGCCAGCCCTGAGGCAGGTAACATTTCCAAATCACAGAACCATAGCATCATTAAAGTTGGAAACAACTTCTATGATCATCCAGTCCAACTGTTAGCCTAACACTGCCAAGTCCATCATTAAGCCATGTCCCTAAGAGCCACATCTATACCTTGACTGAACGCTGGATGGTGACTCTGCCACTTCCCTGGGCAGCCTGTGCCAGTGCTAAACACTCTTTCAGTGAAGAATTTTTTCCTAATATCCAAGCTGAACATCCCCTGGTGCAACTTGAGGCTGTTTCCTTTCATCCTGTCCCTTTTTACCTGGAAGAAGAGACTAACCCTCACCTCACTACAAGCTCTTTTCAGGTAGTTGTAAAGAGAGATTAAGGTCTCCCCTGAACCTCCTCTCCTTCAGGTTAAACAAACCCAAGTTCAGGTTCTGACCACCATCACCTTCAGGTCCTTTTCCACCAGGCAGCTTTGCAGCCACTCTGCTCCAAGCCTCTAGGGTCACATGGGGTTGTTGTGAGCCAGGAGTAGGACCTGGCACTTGGCCTCATCCCACCAGTCCAGCCTGTCCAGATCCCTCTAGAGAGCCTCCCTATCCTCAAGCAGATCAGTGCTTCCACCCAACTTGGTGTCATCTGCAAGCTTTCAGAGACTGAACTTGAATCACTCACCCAGATCATCAATAAAGATATTAAACAGAACTGGCCCAAAACTGAGCCCTGGAAGACACCACTCATGACCAGTCACCAACAGGATTTAACTCCATTCACCACCTCTCTCTGGGCTCAGCCAGCCAGCCAGCCAGCTCCTCACCCAGTGAAGAGTACACTTGCCCAAGCCATGAGCAGTCAGCTTCTCCAGGAGAATGCTGTGGAAGACACTGTCAAAGGCTTTACTGAAGCCCAGGTAGGCAGCAGCCACAGCCTTTCCCTCATCCAGTAGACTGCTCACCTGGCCATAGAAGGAGATCAGGTTAGTCAAGCAGGATCTGCCTTTCATGAGCCCATGCTGGCTGGGGCTGATCCCCTGGCTGTCCTGCACATGCTGTGTGATTGCATTCAAGATGATCTGCTCCATAACCTTCCCCAGCACTGAGATCAGGCTGACAGGCCTGGAGTTGCCCTTCTTGTAGCTGAGCACACATTTGCTAAGTTCCCTCTCTATCCTTCACTAAGGTGTGCTGAGCAGCTTAAGATAGAGGAAGGGAATTTATTACCTCCAGGTGTGTAGGAAGGGATTTCTCTGGGTCACAGGAGGGGTGCTTTACATCTTGCAACATGAGAAAGGCTGTGACACTCTGTCCCAGCATGGAAAGCCTCAGCAAAAGCACTGCAGAGGAACCCTTTAAAGGAGGGGTCTGGTGTGAGAGCACCACTCAGGCTCACCAAAATGATCTCATGGTTTAGTGGTTTAGAAAACTGAGCCCTACTGAAAGTCAATGAACTTGAGCTCTTAAGCTGATTATGATTTAACTGTCCTGCTCTGCAGAGAACAGGTTGCTCAGTGTGGTCCTCTGATGTTAGTTCTGCTTACTAACATCCATTGCAAATTCCCATGATAATTGAAAAGGTCTATTTTCATTGTTAAAAGATATCTGAAAATGACCAGTGTCAGATCAGAAGCAAGGGCTTCCTGGACTGTAAATGGACAGAGCTATCCTGCTTTGACTTTGTTTTTATTTCATCTGATCAATTCATAAAGAAGAAATTGCTCTTACATTTGGTGACTGCCCAGGGGTCAGGCTTTCTATGAATTTGTAACACAGCTAATTCATAACCATGCAGCTAATATACACTTATTATCCAGGGGACTGAATTTATGCACCTAACACTTTGTAACACTAATTGTCCTGCTGTAGGTTGCAAGGTAATCCTCTGTCCACAGGGAAGAAAACTGCTTTCTCACTACCTTCCAATCAGTCAAACACAAGATTAAATTTATGCAGAGAAAAACTCTTTCTTGATTGTACAGGGCTAAAATATAACTTCAAGGCTCAGCTTGAAAAGAGAGTAATGCAGAACAATCTGTCCCAAAGGGAGCACAGAGAGGCATTCCACTTCTGGGAAATGTTTGGATGTATTTCAATGCCTTAAACTCTCACTGTGCAAGAAGAATATACCCCCACACAAAAGGCAGGCTGCTCATTCCTTACCACCTGCCATTCTGCTTTGTAACCTGGCATATGTGTTAAAAGAGAGCCTGTCTCCCCTCAGGTGGCACTGGCATCTTGGAAAACATCTCCTTAGGGTGCTAGGGGGCAGAGCAGGGGTGGTGAGTGTTTTTCCTTTGACCACAGTTTCTTTGGTCAAAGGTTGGCCTTTGGAAGAGCCTCTCAGAAACAGAGAAAGCAGCTATCCTCTCCTATTGCATCCTTTCCCTTTCTGTCCTTGCCCTCTGCATCCCCATGTAAGGATCAGGTAGCCTTCTGCTTACAGAGATGCTCATGTATTCACAACCTTCTTAAAAGGAGTGAGAAACCAAATAGGCCTTCAGAGAGCAAAATCAGGAGAGTGGAGCTGGCAGAAATGAGATAATAATCCACCTTTCACTTGGACTCTGCTGGGACCCTTAGACACCCATATTTCTCCCACATCACATCCACACACAGAGAGACCAAGAGAGACAGTAAACTGGAAAGGACAGACTTCCTTCCTCACCTCCTTTTAGTTTCCTACTATGCTAGTGACTCATGTGACAACTAAAGCCCAAATCCCCACTTTTAGTTTGGATTTTAGCATGCCAGAAATGATAGATATTCTTAACAGATCCTTTATATTTATTTTCTTTTTCAGGAAGTCATAGAAGGAGAACACTTAGAGATGACTCAACATTCTCTGCTCCATGTAAGGAGTTACTGCAAGTCAATTAAAATAATCAGTTAAAAATAGCTTTCCCTTGATAAAGGAGAGATTTCTCTCATTAGGACACATTCCTACATTCTATAACCTTACAGCATTTTCAGCTAAACTGCCCCAGTTTACTTTCTTTTGTCTAATTCTGTACCAGCCACGTGTCTTGCACAGGAACAAGCTATGGGAGGTGCAGTGGAGTGTTTTACCAGCAATTCTCCTGGGACCTGATGTAGATGAAGGTAAGGAAATTGTATCCTAACTCAAGGGAAAATGATCAAATTACCTGTTTAGAAAAAAAAAAAAAGGCTTATGCTGTTTTAGGACAAAAATCAAAATGGGATAACTTTGCAGAGAGGAGGAAGATAGTCTGTGTGAAGCAGTAGAATTAGGGGAAAGTAACTTGTATGAACCAACATCATTACATGGAGACTTTGGGAGCTACAGCCCTCAAGAGCACTCCTTGAGTTACCTCTCTAGAGAGGTGGCCTGAAGGCTTCTCAGAATAGGAGCTCTGCATTGAGAATGACTCCAGGGTGCATGGATGTCAAGGGGTAGGGCTGGAATGACCCCTACACAGCCACAGATGCTCTTCACTACTCCCTCTTCCCCCCTTCCAGGGGACAGGAAGAGAGGGGGAGACTTTTGGACTGGAAAAAAAAGCCAAACCCAAACAGCTACAACAACTTTAATGAAAATAGTAACAACAGATGAAATATATATGCAGAACAAGCACTGAACCCAACCCCCCCTTGATGGGAACTATGTCACCATCCCCACTGATGCTTCCACAGCAGTGGATGGGAACCAGACTCAGGAACTGGATACTGGAGCTGGATTCAGAAGCAAGAGGGAGAGAGGAGAGCAAGAGTAGCAAAGATGGGCCCTAAAAAGCAAGAGGAGCAAGAAGAGAGAGAGAAGAGGGAACTGACTCTCAGCTTTATATTGAGTATGACATCTATGGGATGGAATCCTTAGCTGGTCACTTTAGGGTCCCCTGTCCTGTCTGCTCCTCCCTGTAGGTGCAGCTTTTACTCTGCACTCCTCAAGAAAAGACACAAGATTCAGCAGTAGCCTGGTTTGCATACCAGTCTTCAGCAGTAAACCCAAACCTCAGGTCTTATCACTGCTGGAAGCAGGCAGTGTTTGTAAAAATCATGCTGCTAGCTTCAGCAATGCAGTTACTTAGAGGAGCTTCAGTTGGAAAGCAAAATCACCAACCAGAATCAGTTCTGTTCTAACCCAAACCAGGACAATGAAATATAGACATACAGGTCTACAAGAGCCCTTGCAACAGCAGACCCACTCACCCACTCCTGCAGACAACCAGATTAGATGACTGTTCATCAGTTTATAAATCCACCTTGCAGCTGACCAGGCTGCTGATCAGGGCCTTACTTCTGGAGCTGCAGTTTCTGTCCAGAACCACTGCACACAACAATGGCCAGGTCTGGTACCTACCACTCTATGGGGGTTTCTCCTTGCACCCCTACAGGTTAATGCTCACCTGACATGAGGCAGATTCTTTCAATTCTTTGTTCTTAATGATTTTTGTTCTCTCTGTTCAGATATTTCCTTCTAAAACTGAAATCAAAGATTTCTTTCACAGCATTTTGGCTTGGCAGGCAATGTAGGATAGTAGCTTCATAGTAGCTTTGCTGCTGCAGAGAGGGGAGTTTGAACATTGCAGATTGCAGGGACACATGCAATACTCAAGCATGGGGTCCTCTGGGAGCTTGACATTTTCTTCTTGAAGTCTCAGAGCTAGGAGTCTTTTGTAGGCAAGCAAGTACCCTGCAGTGATGCTGCAAAGATCTGTACCTGCTCTGTTTGCAATGCCTTGCTGGGCATTGCCTTCTTCCATCTGGGCCCATCCTAGAATTGTTAGTTTTGAGTGATGCTGAGGATTTTGGTTTCTGATCCAAGTCCACCCTCCCTGTAAACTGGTACATGGCATGCAGGGTGAGCACTGCTGCTGGGAGAGAGCAGCAAAAAAAGAAACCAAAGTTTAAGTTTGCCATTTACACAGCATCCCAGCTCAAGCCAAAGAAAATGAAGTCCATTCTGGTAACACTGGGCACTCAGTTTATTGTTGCTCAGGCTACCCAGGCACAGCTTGCACATGGGCAGGTGCTCCAGGATGACTTGCAGAAGGAGCCCTCCTGTGCTCTGCTGCAGCTCTCCCCACGGTGTCCCACTTCACCAGACCCTCCATAGACTACAGGCCCTGCTCCTGCACCACCCAAACTAGATTTAGATTTAGGAAAGACTATGGGGAAGCAAGATCATCATGACACTATCCTTCCATCATCAACCAACAGAAGGAATGGGGCTAGAAGCAGATCATGGTCCCCTCAGGACAGTCAGGACATTGCCATATTCCCCAAAAGCTCATAAGAATATCTTGCTCTCCTCCAAGCTACATTTGTCAAACTATCACCTGTGGCTGGCAGAAAGCCTTTTAGATGTGTCACATAAACAAGTTGGCAGAAAGCTTTTTAGATGTGTCACATAAACAAGTTGACTCTTTGACCCCTACAGGTTTTCTGTCTCCTCCTGTGTGTGTGGAGACTGGCTGTAGAGCACGTGAAAAAGCAGCATACTTCTGCCCATCAGACAACCAACAGCAAGCATTTGCTTTTCCTGTTGTTACAGAATATTGCCATGTTTACAGGTGAGGAAAACAAATCCATATTTCATGTTCTGAAAGATGCAATGATTTGACATTTCCCCAGTTCCTCCTTAGACAGTTCTAGACTTTCCTGTCTATGTTAACAAAGCCTTACAAAAGAATCACACAAGAATTTTGCCCACCTAGAATTATGATTCCAGGGCCAGGATGTGTTTTCCCTGCTCCACCAACACAGAGCAGCTGTAAAGCTTCCTTCACCACCCTGCTCTTGGGGATTTCTCTTCCATGAATCCACAGTGTGACATAATTGTTCTGGATAATAAAGCATGCTGCTCCCCAAAGAACCAGTTCCTGCAGCCTGTCTCAGAGGCATGTCCTGTGCTGTTCACTTCTTGCCACATTAACATAAATGAAGCTTCTCCTAGATTCCAGTGCTGAATATTGTAACAGCTGTGTATCACATTTTAGTTTTCAGAGGAAATCAGCAACTAACTGTATCCTCCTTCCAGCTGCAGAAGGCATCTGGGCAGCTCTGGGTGCACGTCAGCTCACACAGTAGTTCACCAAGAAACCTGTAGCAGATTCTTTCCAGGGCTATCCTTCTGGGGCAGAAGCTTGCAAACAAATTTTCAGATACCATTCAAATGTTTTATTTCCCCATAGCCCTGAGGATAATAAATGAGAGGATCTCTCTACTCCATTTCTCTCTCCTTCAGAAATTCTTCATATACCTTGGACTTGCAATTGAAATCCATTCACTCTTCCATTTCTTTCCAGACTGGAAGCAATTGCCCATGCTAGGTATAACTAAATTTAATGAAGGGACTGGCACCTTTCTGGACCCACTCACACAGGTACTCCATAGCAAAAGAAAGCAAGTAGAAAATGCTCCCAGTCTTTTCAGACCCTCAAACTCTTCTTTGACACTCAAATCCACTACCTAAGCAGATAAGACATCCAGCAACTGCAAATGCAGATCAGACTCATCCATTTCTTTTTTAAAATGACCAGTTAATAAAACATGGCCCAATGGTATGATAATTAACAATGGCAGTTAATAAATAAAGTGGCATATCAGATGGCATATCAGATCACAACTGCCATATCAGGTCACCAAAATCCAACTTTGTCTCAAGACAGCCACAAGACAAGGCAGTGTGTTTCCATCTGAGCAATGGTGGCTGTTCACAAAGGACCTCTCCAACTCCAAATTCCTTCTCTCCCTTTCCCTAACCCTGTTTATATCCAAATTGTTGTTTCCAAGATACATACAAAGCAACCCCTTTTCCTCATGAACTAGACCATGTTAGTTCTTCACTGTGAGGGTGCTGAGACAGGAACAGGTTGCCCAAAGAGGTTGTGGAAGCTCCATCCCTGGAAGCTTTTAAGGCCAGGCTGGATGGGGCTCTGGGCAACCTGATCTAGTGGATGGTGTCCCTGCCAAGCAGGAGGGGCTGGAACTAGATGATCTTTAAGGTCCCTTCCAACTCTGATATTTCTATGATTCTATGGTGGCTTTCCTTACCAAAATCTCTTCTTTATCCTCTCTCTTAGGTACTGATACTGGCACTGAAGTTAAAAAAGGCATAACTTTATCAGAGGTCAGCCATTTCAGTCCATTCCTTTTGCTGATGCACCCAATCTATCAGGGAATACAGGCAGAGAGCCTCTGGATTGGATGTGTAAGAAGGTCACAAACCCCACTGAGCTCCACTGGTGCCCTTTCTATTTGGAATGTGGTATGCAAAATGTATCATCTTGATATCTTGGGCTGCTTATCATATAAAAACTGCCCTCCTGCCACTAAAATAAGTTGTAGTTTATTGTTTGGTCTAAGGTTTAGTTGGTTGTGTTTGGTCCTTGAAGGTTGGTCTGGCTGTTAAAGTGGGACCATGAAATTAGTGAAGGATATGACCACCCTCTGGTCCTACCTGGACAATCATGACCAACAGATTTGTGATAGTGAGGTTTTCTGGGATTCATTTAGTGAAAAAGAACAAGGAATAGATCTCTTTGCAGTTACTTAGGACCCAGAAGAGCAAGAATGCATGCATGCATAGTTTAGTGGCATTTTCTCAATGTCTCTTAAAATCCTCCCTTTTTACATGTTGACATCTTACTTCTGATTTATTAAATGTAAGCCACTGTCATAAAACCACTTTATCTGTGTAACCCTCTGTGGGCATTCAGGGTTGACACAGTAGGTTCTATCCAGCTATTTGATGACAACTTAGGATTATTTCTTTGAAGTGGCTTTCAGAACACTTGTTCCTCTATAAAGAGAAAGAAGTGAAACATTTTAGCTTATGCACACACAGGATCTTGTATGTCTTTCATTCATGTTGCTGAGGTGAGTACTGAATGAAAACTACTTTCTTGTGTCCAATCTGAGACACCTTCTTTAAACTTCAGTGTGGACATCTGCTCTTTAAAAGCTTGAAGGAGCTGCTTAGCTCAGGCATTCATACAATCAGTTGAAATCTTGTCTCTGAAAGGTGGAACTTATGCCTGACAGAAATCCATTAGTAAAGAAATTGTTTGCATTCTTACAAATGCAAATACAAGTTCAGATGCTGCTTCTGTAAATCTGAGAGCAAGGACCAGGCTTTCTGAAGTTATTTCAACTGTGAGTGAGTTCAAGGAAATTAAGCCTCCTGACACTGAAAGCCATTTAAAGAGAGGCCTTCTGTAGAAACAATGCCTAGTGTCTGCTTCCCACAATGTCCTGGTAACAGCAGATGCACTGAAATGCCTTTAAATTTTAAAGAGTAAAGTATTAAAATGCATAAAACACTACTGAATCCCAGTCATCCAGCTAAAAGTCCCTGCAGCAGAAAAAGCTCCCAAACAGAGCTGGTTTCTTCATAGCTTTGATGTGAGAGTAGGCATAATGAGCTCAGCAGTATTGCTTTCTAAGGAGAGATGTGCAGAAATTAGCTGTGTTTTGCTTAATAAACTGTTAAGCCAAAATATTTTGGATGTTAGGCTTGGTGGAGGTGAGGCTTGAAATCTTTTTATTCTCCTGCTTTGGGATGTGCTTGGTGGAACAAAATAGAACTAATAGGGCTTGCTTCATTTCAGGATCTCACTCTGCAAGCACCTGCTCAATTAAAATGGTTCTTCAATTGAAAGTTTTGGAGTGACTGCTCATTTTAGGCAGTGTTGTTATAGTCTGGTGCTGACAGGTAGATAGAATGACTCTGAGAACTTCATGTCATCTTGTCCTGTTTTCAGCTGGGATAGAGATCATATTTCTTCTTAGCAGATAGAATAGTGCTGTCTTTTGGGTTCAGGATGGGAAGAATCTTGATCAAATACTGAGGGGTTCAGTTGTTGCTAAGAAGCCAAGGACTTTTCAACTTCCCATGGCTTGCAGGTGCACAAGAAGCTGGGAGGGAGTGTAGCCAGAGAAATGGAGCCAAGGTGGCCTCTGGAATATTGCATACCAAGCAACATCATGCTCAGTATTTAGAAGAGAGTTGTCTGGGAAGATCACTCTCTTCTACTCTCTTGCAGGATTGCAGGTTTGGAATTCTCTCTCCTCCAAGTTTGCTAGCTGGGAATGGGCTGGGCATTGGTCAGCAGGTGGTGAGCAGTTGCATTGTGCATCACTCCTTTGTATATTATATTATGACTGCAATTTTCATCACTATTATCATTATTTGAATTTTTGTTTCCATTATTAATTCCTTTTTTTATCTCAACCTGCAAGTCTCTTTCTCTCTCCCTTCCCTTGGGAGTGGGGAGGGTGAATGATCAGCTGCATGGTGTCTGGCTGCTGATAGTGTTCAAACCATGAGCAATTTTCACACAAAATGTCACTTTTTTGGTGCTTGTGAAAGTTTTTGTGTCTAGGAGTTTAACAGCAACATTTTCACAGGGCATCTTCCCCTTTTCAAACAAATCTTTGCAGGTTTTTGATTCATTTTATCAGCTAGAAACTAAGTCTTTGGAAAGGTAAAAAACAAAAGATACAAATCAAATGTCATTTAAGTAGTTTAGCTACTTATTTCTCCATGCCTAAACAAGGGAGGGAGACAGTTCTTCATTCAGACTTGCTTTCAAGCATGGACTTTTGAAGCCACTTCTGTGGTGAAGATGACATCCTGCACAACAGATGTCCATGCTTGCCTGCAGGACTTGCAGGGCAGGAAGGCTGTTGGAGGTGACAGGTCATCTCCTGGGCACAGGTTCACCCATTATTCCCATCCCTAAATGGCTAGGAATTGCATGCTGCCAAAAGATCTGCTTTTAAGCCAATCCTTTAACCAGTCAGGATTGTCATGAGGTATCTCAGTGCCAGGTATCTCAGTGCCCCACTGCAGGCAGCAGTGTTGGCATCCTCTGCATCCTTCCAGAATTGTCTGCAGCATTTTCATCTACCTTGAGTTCAAGTGACTAATCCAACAACTGACAAGGGTATCTTTACCTTGAGAATAATCCTTGGATATAGAGTTGAAGAGGTTAGTTTCTTTAGTCTAATTGCTACTGCCTGTTTAGTCATCAAGATGCAGTATTTATTTGTTTATATGTTAAATATTCTTTGCTGGGGGTAAATGGTTTCATTGAAGATGCATCTATACCTGCATATGTGTCCAGAGATGTGTGCTAGCTCTATGCTTACCCCTGAGGAGCTGCAGAAGAAGATGCATGTCCCATTCCAGCAGTAACTTCTGCCCAGAGAGACTGCTAGTGAAGTTAAGCAATGGCAGGCAGCCCATGGCAGAGCTGTGACATTGCAAAGAGATGCAGCAGACACCAAACTTTGCCTGACATGGCAGCCTGTACCTTACTGATAGGGGCTGATGCTTTATTCAGCATTCAGCCCATTTAGGAGCTGGAAGAAATGTTAAAAGCAGAGAGAGCTAACACATCAGCCAATGCTTCAAACAACACAGACCTCTAAAGTTTGTACAATTCCTTCTGAGCTATGTCATTGCAAGGTCCAGTTATCTGCCATTGTCCCTCTCCTCACTTTTCTCCATAAGTAAGCAGGTAAATAAATAAACAAATAACCTTTTAGACCCATGGAATAATGAGTGATGTCTTTTCTTTTAATGACTCCTGGTTTTTTTTTTTCCAGCTCAGTGGAAGAAAATTTGCTGTGTTCTAGTCTCTCTGCCTCATTAACTCCAGAAATCTGATAATGGTTTTAATGCAAAAGAATAATGTTAGGCTTTAAATGGGAACAAAATAAAACATGCAGAGGAATAAATTAACCTGTTACATTCCCCCCAGTGATTACTTGTGCAGATTTGAAAGCTGCATAGACAGGTGCCTTACCAGCAAGTACACAAACACATGGCTCAGGCCTCAAGATTGAAAATGAATGAGGGATTTTTACCCTTGCAAATAGACTCTATGTTAGGTGTCTTCTGATCTTGCTTGCTCCTCATGGTGTTTTTCAAACCCAGAGGAGTGCAGAGAGGCTTCAAACAGGGCACAGCAGGTCTCAGCAAGGCACAAAAGCACATATGTTGCTTGGAGCATCAATGGAAAGGCAAGCAGAGTTAAGACTTCATAAATAGGAACAGGCATAGCTTCTATTTCCACTCCAACTTTTAAAGTGACTATCAGTTAAGAAATCTCATGTTCTAACATATGCTTTTAGCCCCATTCATGTGTTAGAAGAACAATCTTCTGGCTGAAAGATGACAGCAACGTATTAGCCTTTAAATGTGATGGAAGTTTAGCAGTTTTGAATCCACAAACTCCTCATCTTCAGAATAAACTTTGGAGAAGCTTTAACAACAAGGAGATTAAGGATTAAGGAGAGCCATGGAAGATTACAAGAAGCATCTCAGAAAGGAAGGACAAAACCACTGGGGCTTCACCTGAGGAGCTTGAGAGTTTGGGTTGCAGCCAGAACAAATAGGAAGTCAAGACACAATCAGCACAAAATGAGGCACAGAAGGATTCATCTGAACACTGGAAATCCATGTTTCCTGTAGGGGTGACTGAACACTGGCACTGGTTGTCCAGAAAAGTCTTGGAGTCATCATCCTTGGAGATCCTCAGAAGCTGGCACTGGGCAACTGGCTGTAGATAGCCCTGCTTGAGCAGGGAGGTTGGAGCAGATGACCCTAACCATTCTGTGATTTTGTGAGATGCAGCCATCAGAACAACTAGTAGAGAGCTAAAGGAATGCTTACTAGTTAACACAACCTAAGAGGTATGCATTTGCAATGCACATGAGGAGCTGTTTCCTAGTGACCTTCAAAGTGTGACCTCAGCCAAAGGGTAACTACAGGTCAGCAGGAGAACCTCCAACCTGAAAGGTACAAGTTGTGTGGAGAAAGTGGAATTTAAGAGAAGAGGTTTAGCTCTGCAAAGACTAGAAATGGATCTTCTGGATCCTCAGGGTAAAGCAACATATCTCCAAGAAATCTTTAGCCAAGGAAGGCTTTATGCAAACTTCAGTTCCTACTGAGGGCTGAGGAAACAGATTTACCTCCACTGGTCAGGCTTGGCAAACCTCTCAGCTCTGCATGAAGAGCATTGGCTGTCCAAACACCTTCCAAAGATTTCTGTTATAGCCTTTCAGTCACAGTCAGGAAGGAAAAGAAACCACAGCTGAAAAATTGCACTTGAGAGATGAGTAATTCACCCAAAGACTCAGTAAGAATCAAAGAAGCAGTTAATCTGTTCATCTACTCTCCACCCTCAGAAAGGTCTAAGCATACCCCACAGTGCAATGAGTTCCTGGGTGATATATGGGCAGCAGCAGAACATTTTCCACTCCTAGGGAAAGGAACAAGGCTCCTGCATTTATGTGCTTGCTTCAGGCCTGAAGAGTATTGAGGACTGCAGAAGACATTTTGCCAGAAATCTTCCAGAAAAAGAAAAGAAGTCAGCTGGAGTGGCTGGGATTTTTCCCCAACTGGAAGAGTAGGAACTATCCCATCCTACTGAGGCACTGTTTGGCAGTGGAAAAAGGAGTTATTTTGTAAATGAAGGAAGTTGCAGGTCTCTGGTCTGAGGAGGAGTGCATGTGTTGGATAGGTCCTTGTAGGAGAGGCTAGCTCTGGTGCTAGTCTTCTGGGGGCAGGAGGTATCAGGCCAAAATCACAGGCTGGATTCACAAGAGCATAAGGAAGAGAGACAGCAGCTGCTGGGTTTGCCAGCTGGAGCCTTAGGAAGGTAGAGTACACATCTGTGTTTCTGGGTGATTATCCTCTTCACATGCTTTGTCTTGAAAGATTCCCATTTGCTCCAAAATGTACCAAGAGGCTGAGAGATCTGCAGGTGACCCAAGTCCACAGGTCTACAGTGGGCAACCTTGTGCCTGCCCTTTAAGTGGAGCAGTTTTAGAGGCTGTGTGCACCCCTCCCTGCTGGTGCTGTTGGATCTTTAACCCTTATAAGCATATCTGAGGCACCCATCACTGCAATGTAATCCCTTGTGATACTAAATCCTTATGTGGGGTAGTGTGACTCATTTGAGGAGCACCCTAGTCCACCAGGCTCATTCCTAGACCTTTGCATTCATAGAGGTGGGAATTCCAGGTGCAACCCCTTGCTCTGCAGCAGGACACTGACCTGCTGACAAAGTAGATGGTAACTGAGGAGAGGAAACAAGATGCCATAACATGTGATGCTTCTGTCCCCTATCTGCAAGATTAGGAGCACCAGCACTTGGAGAGGTATCAGGTTGTTCCTCAGATAGAAAGGCAAGATCTGAAACATCTTGCCAGTTTGGAATTTAGACCTGTACATCTCTAAATCAAGTCTGCTGCTGGCCTAGTAGCTGAGCAGTGCCTTTCTCCACTCCTTTCAGAATTCTACCACCCCACTTCTGAGGAATCTAATCAAACAATATGAGGGACAAAGAGCAAGCCTGTGGCCTGTCCATCCTGCACCTGCCCAACAGGTTCTTGGGTCTTTGGGCCAGGTGAGAAGATGCAAAACAGACAATCAAATTCCTCTGATTTCCCATACCACAGTATCCTGGGGAAATCCCACTTGCAGCAAAAAGCCTAAGATACCTGCTCCTCTTTATGTTACAGGTGATGGCATCTTCCACTCATGAAAAGTGGACCACAGGTAATTGCTTCCTTTGCTTTTTCAGCAAGAAGCAAGTTACATATTGGGCTTCTAGAGTCCCTGGGCTCCTTAGTGAGGCCATGGGCAGAGAGAGCTGCACAGCTAGGAAATGACAGTCTGCATCATCATTATAGACTCTGCCCTTTTCTTGCTGAGCCACCTGAGTGCTTGGCCCTGGCATGACAGGAAGCCATGAACCACAGGGGCAGGGCACAACTCTTTTGACATCTACTCAAAGTCTGGAGAAGAGGAAAAGCTGGATCTAAAATCATGTCTGACTTAGCCCTTCTCCAAGAATCCTAGAAGTGTTGGAGGCTTCTCAGGACAGGTAGAGCAGAGGTGCTACCATCAATTCTCACTCTTTCTAGTCACCTAAAATGGAAGACAATGTTGAACCACCCTGCATAAAGCCCAGCCTGTGCAGGGCCACACACCCAACCTGAGACTCTGCCTGGGGTGCTTGCTGCCTTACTAGGACTCTGGCCTTCAATAACAATGGACTGTACTGGCACTTCTCATCTACCTTCAGAAGTATTCAACACCCACACAACCACAGAATCACAGTATTAGGGGTTAGAAGGGACCTCTGGAGATCATCTATTCCAACCCCACTAGAGCAGGTTGCACAGGATGGTCTCCAGGCAGATTTGGGATGTCTCCAGAAATGGAGACTCCACCAGCTCCCTGGCCAGCTTGGGCCAGTGCTCCAACATCCTCAAAGTAAAGAAGTTCCTTTTTACATTTAGCTGGAACTTCCTTATGTTTGGGCATCACTGAACAAAGCCTGGCCTCATCCTCACCCTCAGCTTTCTCTTTTCTAAACTACCCAGCCCCAGCTCTCTCAGCCTTTCCCCACAAGAGAGATGTCCAAGTCCCCTCAGCATTTCTGTAGTCCTTTCTGTCCCCTCTCCAGAAGTTCCCTGTCCTCCTTGACCAGGGGAGCCCAGAACTGGCCCCAGGACTCCAGATGTGGCCTCCCCAGGGCAGAGTAGAGGGGAAGGAGAACCTCCCTTGACCACTGGCCACACTCTTCTTGGTGTACCCCAGGATGCCATTGGCCTTCTTGGCCACAAGGGCACATTGCTGCCTCATGGGCATCCTGTTGGCCACCAGGACTCCCAGGTCTCTTCCCACAGAGCTGCTTTCCAGCAGGTCAGTCCCTAACCTGTCCTGCTCCATGGGGTTATTCCTCCCCAGGTGCATTACCCTACACTTGCCCTTGTTGGATTCCATGAAGTTTATCTCTGCCCAACTCTCCAACCTGTCCAGCTCTCCCTGGATGTCAGCACAACCTTCTGGCGTGTCAGCCACTCCTCCCAGTTTTGTGTCATCAGCACATAAGGGATGTGCTGTCAAATGCAAACCCAAGATTGTGACAAATGTCTAGTGACACTGTGCATCTGGTTTTGATGACTAAAGGAACTTTGTTTCTTTAGGAAAAGAGGAAGAGCAACAAAAGTATGAAATCTTGTATTTAATGCATAGAGACTCTAACTAGAAAACTAAACCTCTCATTAGCAAGCTTTTCGATTGCCAAAGACTGAATGTTTTTCACTCTCCCTAAAGACAAACAAAACCTAAAGTTACCCAACTTCTGCTTAAAGAACACAGATTTTTCTGAAAGCATGTGGATAATTAGACCTGAGGAAGAAGGGAAAAAATCCTTTCAGGCAGGTTGCTGAAAGGGGCTCACTCATGCAAGCAGAGCTTTCTTACTGCTGCTGGATCATTTTTCTGCTAAAAGAAGCATATGGAGAAGGATAAGATGACAAAAAATTTGCTTTAACACTTTGCTCAGGAGAAAAAAAAACCTCTGCTCTGGAAAGCAGGGTGGGTGGGAGGCAAAGAAAGGACAAAGGGAACTCCTGAACAGCTCATTTTCCCAGTCAGCATGTGGCAGACCTTGCTAGGGGCTCCTCTTACTTTCAGCCTGTCATGGCAAAGTAAACAATCATTCAGCATCTTCTGAACACCCTGGCAAAATAGGCAAGCCTAGTGACCTGAGGTGGAGGGAACTGTGAGTTATTTATGAGGCAGTTCTAGATGAATCTCTATTTTGCTAGCACATGTTATTCCCAAATTAGGTGTATTCTAGAGAAAGCCAGGCACTAAATTAGAAAGAGAATGGGGTTGGGTACAATAGACCTTGTGCAAATGGTTTGCCAGTATGCAATCAGTAACCCCCTGGAAAGATGCCTTTTTTCTTACAGAGAATTGCTGTGAGATGGACTTTTTTTACAGATGCTTCAGGTTTTTGGATCATGGTGATGTTATTCAGCAGCATGCTGAAGATATAGAGGGGTGCTCTTTCACATGGGACATAGCTAACTGGTGGAACTCTGCCACAAGATGCTGGGGAGGCCAAAATGTCAGTGTACTCAGAGACAAAACCTATTGCTGGAGAATTAACATACTGAAGCCTAGGTGCAGCTTTCTGCTCCAGAAATCTCTAAACAGCTTGTTTTTTTCCTGGGAATGGAGAAATTATGATAGGGAAGGAGAACAAACTAAGGAGCAATAGCCAGGAAGATATAGAAAATGAAGCAGTGCTCAGTGAAACCTATTTATTTCACATATCTTTCAAGCTTTGTGTTACTGGCTGCTGCTGGAGACACTGCTCTCTGGGCAGTCTTTTGATTTAAGCCAGTGAGTTCATCCTTCACTTTGTATAGTCTCATGGGTGAGAGAAATTAAGATTAGAGACTTGTGGGACTATGAGATGCAAGTTATCTTGAGTGTTTGGTATGTGTTCAGCCACCAATGGCTAAACCCTCATCCAGCTGGTGGTAAGTGCAACAAGTAAGCACCCAGCTTGTAGAAGTCACAGTTTATGTCATGCTGATAGCCACATGTGAAGACCACATGCCTACTATTGAAGATCACTAGCTACAGAGTGAGCAAGTTTACCCTTCACTGAAGTTTAGATCTCTGCTGAAGGTTTAGAATAGTTGGGAGGAGTTATTAGAGTCACAACATTTCCTAACAGAATTTTGCTCATGCAATAAGCTCCAGGAAAAGCCACAGTTACCCAGTCAGCCTTTGATAATAACTTGCCTTGACCTCAAAAATGCAAAGATTCACTGACCCATTCATGGCCTCCATACTGAATTCATTCCCCAACAAAAAGCCCTAAAGAAGGTGAAATTGCATCCAGGCCAGTCAGCAGGTCTAATGTTTGTGTTTGTGCTTTCTTCACTGAAGCTAACCCTCCTGCCTGCAAGAGGTCAGCTGAGAGAGATCCAGTTCTGCACAATTCACAGTTTGTGGAGGTACAGATGAAGCTGACTGCAGAGTATGCACAAGCATTATTTTGTTGGGAAGCCATTTGCCTGACAGCTGCCTTTTCAAGAGGAAAAAAAGGTACAAGCTTGTTCCAGTTTACAGTTGAGAGAGGAAACAAGAAATCCCTTCTGGTGTTTGGGTGGAAGCCAGGCAGGAATGAATGAAAAATGTAGATCTACATTTTCCTCACACTGACAAAGGATGAATGTCTTCTCTAATTTGATGCAGGGAACAGGCTATAGTCAGCTGTTTGAAAAGCAAAACAGAGTTTGGAAGGAAGCTTATCATTTATTGATTCAAGAAGCATGCAAAAAATCCCAGCAGCAATAGAAGACTTGGGGGACTCAGCCCTCAAAAATCTTCTGAAGATTTAAGAACATAACTTGGGAACCAGATGAACCATTCCCCTAATGAAGGATTGTTCCAATTAGAGTGGAATATGAGTGAGTGGGCAAATAAATAAAGCCATTCCCACAGTTTCAGACTAATTAGGAATGTTTTGACTTCTGTACTAAATTTAGGAGCTCTGCAGGAAATCTTGGCCCTACTGAAGTTAATGGGAATTTCTGTCAGTTTGAGGAGGTTCTAAATATAACCTTCTTGTGGTTTTGCTGACACCAGCCAGAACTACCTCCTTGCATGAAATATTAACAGGCAGTGTTTTGTTATTTCACATTAAATGCTTGTTTGAGCCAATATTTAATCATTGCTTCCCACAACCTAATCTGTTTCCACAGATCTGAGAAAAACCTTTACAGGTTGAGAGCTCTGAGCATGCTGCTGCAAAACTGACTGAAGATGGTCAGTGGTGAATACTAAACCCCAAAGTCTCAGTTGCAAAGGACTTGATAGCCTCCTAAAGCAGAGTGATCTGTAAATTACTTACCAAACTCTAGCTTTGACTATCCTACAGTGAGTTCATTTGTCTGCTGGGAATCACTGCTACTCTGGATAGTCTTTCAGAAGCTCCTGCATGTCAGACCCCTCTCTTCTTGTGAAATGGGAGACCTTCAGAGGTGGAAGAAGGTTGGCAAATGGTTTATTCTGCATTTCCTCCTGAATTAGGCTTGATTAAAAATGGCAGTTATGTCACAAGATGCCAAGTGTAAAAAAAAACCCTTCCCTGATCCTTAGAATTTTCACTGGTGAAGTTGAGGCTAAATCTGGTAATAAAAAGCAAAGACTTGGAGATGTCCCCAAATAACCTGCACAAAAATAGACTAGTAAGAGACAGCCATAATGACCAAACTGTAATATTTTATGATGCAGAGGCAAAGAACCAGACACTGGGAGGACAGATTCAAGGGAATTGTGTTCATCTTTATGAAGTGTTATTTGGTAACCAGGAAAAGGCAGTACAAACTGTCAACATTTTAACTCAAGGAGTGCTAGCAGTGATGAACCACATCTCCAGACCAAACAGTGAGAAAAAGAAGATGCAAGAAAAGGAAAAGCATGAGGTTTCTCTGCATCATGCAATGAAGATTTGTGCAGGAACTCTCAAATTAGCTCTAAATGAGCTAGCAAAACACTTTACCTCCTGTAGGAGGTAAATCAATTAGTGCACCAAATGCATCTGTAATGCTGCTGGGATTCAAGCTGGTATCTTTTAAACTTGGGTTTGGAACTAGGATTTCCATGCTATCTTCTCCTGTCACTATAACAGCTGTGTGCCTTAGTGACAGCATCACTTCTGTCCATAGCACTGCAGGCAGCAAAGGCAAAGCCATCTCCTACCATTTGCAGAGGGCAGATTTAGGATGAGGCAGGGGGGAACCTGGTTTTCTAGCTATTTCTAGGATTGTTGTGTTAATGATTGCCAGGAGAAAATATGGAAGACTAAAGCCCAATGTTTGCAGAGCTGGCTTCCTCTGCATCCAGAACACACCAGTGAACCCAAACATCCCAGCAGGTCCAATGTCCCCAGATGTGTTCTGCTCTCAGGCAGGTTGTCCTCAAGGCAGCTGAGTGTGCAGGTGTGGGGGAGGCAGAGGACTGCTCCAGGTGCTGTGGACATAGCCCTTGGTTTCAGTGACAGTTGTACAGACAGATGCTTGTGGGAATGATCTGCAGGCAGCTCCTGATGCCTAGTGAGGAGACATATGCAGTCTCCAGATTTTAGATTCTATTTCCACACAACAGGACTTTATAGGTAATGAAAGATGAACCCACTTGGTTCTCATCAGAGAATGCTGGGCTACATGGATCTGCAAAGTGACTCAAATTTTGCTAACTGTGACTCAGTATTATCTGCAGATTTCTTCTCTAAATATAAGGTGGAGGAACCCAGAGTCAATCAGACTTGGGCTTTGTCAGCTTTTCTCCTAGCTGGTGTTTGGAGAGGACTCTATAATGATATAACCTGTATGTCTTTTACAGATGGCTAGGAAAGGTGAAGGTAGTGTCTAAAGCAGCTGCATAGCAGAAGTTCAGTAAACAAAAAAATACAGAGATGGAATTAAGCAATCAGAAGCCATCTAAGACTGAGCCAAGCTCCCTCCTGTCTGTGGCTGCCATCCCTGGATCTCCAGCACCATTCCTAAAGAGATCCAGTTGCCACAACACACTGTCCTAGCCTGCCTGGCCCCACCTGCCTCTATTCACTGACTTCCTAAGAGTCAGAAACTGCCAGCTTGGAGAGTGAAGATGAATTGTTCATCAATCTCTTGAACTTGGATCCCTCTTACATCAGTAAGCTGAACAAATCCCTGTCAGATTCTTAGCTGACAGTATTACCCAAAGATATTTTACTTATCTTTGCAGTCCAATTTGGTCCTTCTCTGCTTACCCATCATAGCAGGCAATCAGGAGAGCAAATCTTGAGATCCTACTTCATCTCTTTTAAATATCTTCATCCCATACACATCATATCAGAGAAAATGTAAGGGCTACAGTCAAGGTTAAAGGCATTTGAGTACTGAGGGTGTCTTGCCAAGAGAAGCTGGTAAGAACTCAAGGAGACATTGATCCTTTTATATCTTGAGTCTCTTTCAAATTCAGTTTATTGACTTATCAACTGATGCAGGATGCAACAGGGATTTTCCTGCTACACTGGCAGATGCCAGCAAAGCCAATTTGGGCTTGAGTTTCTTCATACTGATGTAACATTGAAAATCCATTGAGATGCTCAGTTGATCTCTGTGTTTAGTAACAGCTTCATTTCACAGTGAAGGTTGATGGTAGCAACACCAAATCTCTTCTAGATAAGAACCTTTAAAGATGTAAGGTGTGGATTTGCCTTCCAATCTCAGGGCATGGTCTATCACTCATTAAACAGTCCTGGCTGTGATTGAAAAGCTCACTGTAGTGAAGGCATTAGACCAGTTAACACAGAGCTAGCTGAACCTTTGAGTTGTACAACTTATTGACTCAAAAATACAGGTTTTGAAGCTGGGTTAAATTCCTAAGGAATTAAAAAAAAATAAACAAATTCAGCTCCATAACCCCCCCTAAACTTAAAAGTCATTTAAAGTTTGTTTGTTAAGGAACCCTCCCAACACACAGACTCAGCAAATCATTCTGAAACCAGTTTAAAGTTCAGCAAACTCAAAATGAAGGAATTTTAACTTTATTTTTAAGTGTCAGAAAATATAGACCAGCCCCCAAAGATTTCATTTCAGTTATTCTACTGTTTTGCCATGGAAGCCAACAAATTTTTGCCTGTTGTTGGTGAAGTTAGATTCTTTGTTGGAGGCAGAAATATTTTAGCTGAAGTCATTGCTATTTATAAAACTCAAATCAACTTTCTAAGCATAGTCTAGGAAAGCTGGAAAATTACCTGATGAATTTGATGGGAAAACAGCTTGACCACTGCAGGTATAATCTTATTTAACAGAGCTGCTATAAAATGCTTACATCTTAGCCTTCCATTTATCTGAAAAGAGACCTTTTAAATCTGTTCTGCCTTGTGTTTGGCCCTTCAAGTGCAAGTTTCATCCTCTTGTGAACTTAGGGACCACTGTGAACACCACTGGAAAGACCAACTAAGAATCATACAATCATAGAATCATCTGGGTTGGAAGGGACCTCAGAGGTCACCTAGCCCAACCCCCCTATAGTGAGCAGGGACATCCCCAACTAGATCAGGTTGGAGACCTTCCAAAATGTGCAGAGGACTATCTGTCACCTCCCAATGCTAGGATTGTGAAGACATTGAGGAAGGGACTTGGACCTTGTGAACATGAGGTTAGCAGTGAATTGTAGGGCTAAATGCTTTTTCTTTCTCTCTGTGCAATGATTTAGGGTTTCCCAGGCTTTGGTGTCACTGAGATGGAGTTTCCTGGTTATTCAGAGCACACAGCCAAAGTGTGCAGATGGCCAAAGCTATTGACTACACTGAAAGTCCAGAGTGACCTTCAGTAGGCATCCTCTCCACCGAGGGGGGCACAAGGCTCTAGTTTTATCTCTGGCAAGAGGCTTCTGACACCAAGCATGGTAGCAGCAAGAATGCCTTAGGACCTGAATCACGGTGAGTACACTGGCAAGAGGCAGACCATGTGAGATCATGAGGAGCCCCAGTGCTGCCTGGCTATGGTAAACTCTCCAATTCATGCCAAATAGCTGTAGAGGGCAGTCTGAATCCAGCTCCTATTTTTCACCATTGCATTAAAAAAAAAAGCAGGTCTGGCAGTGTTGAGTATCAGCTGCTCTACCCCTTGAGTTCAAGAGAGCACATGGACACAAAGCCCTGGACTGACTGTGGATCCCACAGATAAGTGGATCCCTGCTGCTCAGGTAGCCTGGTCTCTAGTCCTTTCTGGATGGGCTCTTTCTGTTGGAACTGCCAACAAAAGTACTGATTATAACCTTAGCCATTGCTGTGCTGAGACCCTCAACAACAGGAAAGAAATGGGGAGCATTTAACACTGCTCTCCAGACAACTTCTAGATGATAGAAATGCCAGATTTGGGCCAATCTGGGTCAGATTTAATTCATTTACCCTAAAAGGAAAGCATTCCAAGTCTTAATTCCAAGGCTCAGACTTGCATGAAAACCAGGTCCATTTTACACCAGCAGGATTGTCTGGAGCCTTACAAAAGCAGGAAGGAGGGAGGAAAGTTTGAAGATCAAGGTCAAAGCAGAGGTCACATGTACAAAGAAATAGCAGAGGGATGCAGGAGATCATTTGAAACCAACCAAACAAAACAGAATTCTCTTTAATTTTTTATATTTTCAATAACTCTTATTTATTGACTAAAACTGAAAAGACACTGAGGAACTATTCTTCCTCTATTAGGAGAGAAATACAAGAAGAGAGGCAATCATGAGTATCCCCTTTTTCCTTATCTTCCAGGAAAATAGTGGATTTACAATACTGTATGATACCTGTTCTCATTCATAAGAGAGGTTTCATGCTGTGCAATATCATCATGATCCCAGGCTCAACAAGGACACCAGCCAATTTCATTTGCAAACAGTTCTCTTGCTAGGCTAGGACTTCAAGCAATCAGGCTTTGCTCTCCAGGTCCAAGAGCACAGTTCTTGCCTTCTACAAGCTTCAGCCGCCCCTAAATCCCATCAGTTCAGCTGCACAGCAGTTTTGTGAGACAGAAAATCATCTCATCAAACCTGGAAAACTCTATTTGTAATCTCAGGGTTTCAGGCTGGAAGTCTTAACATTATCTCAACTTGACAGACAGAGGAAAAACTTTGTTTTAACCCCAAAAGACTCACCATACTCTTTTGATAAGTTAGCAGGTTAAAAAGTAAGACTCATAGATTTGGCATCCAAAGAGCTCTTTGAAGAAGATGCATTATGTTAGTAAAGGACAGCAGCTCAAAAGAATTCCCTCCTCTGGAAAACAAAATAAACCCAACAAACCAACACTCTTGCACATAGCACTCAGGGACCAGAATCAAAGATTTTCCCCCTTAAAACAAAAACAAAACAGAAGACAAGCAAAAAAACCCTCAAACAACCAACCAAACCAAACCAAATCCAACCAAACTCATAAGAACAGGCACTCATTTACTGGGAAGAGAAAAAAATAAAGCTTTGCCCCCTGGAAGGCTTGGCCTCCTCTACTGCACCACCTTGTATAGGTAATGCATCTCCCCTTCCCACACCCCATGGGGCTGGTGCTGGTGCTAACCTCAACTTTGGATATTCCACCACTCCTGCAGTGTCTCTAACTGCTCTGGAAATCCTGCAGCTGGTTTTTCCCCTAAAAAGAGACACCAGGCTGAGGAGACAAAATGCAAACACATCAGTTTTCTCTACATAAACCTTGGAAACGTTTTTTTTTTTGTTGTGCAGCAAGAAACTTTGTGTCAGAAAGTGAGCAGGAAACCCGCCTGAGATTAAAAGCAATCAGGGAGTTATCTGTTCCAACAGCTGCTGGACTCCCAACATCTTCCATAAAGAAGGGGGCATAAATATCTTGATGCTTAGCTTCCCTATCCTCTTTGTGCTGATTTGCTTTCAGGATGGAACAACTCTTTGACACTGGGTGAGTGTGTGCAGCTTGTGGAAGGTTCTAGTGCTTCCCTCACAAATCTCATAACAAGACCTTGCATTCCCCAGGGTACTGCCTCACCCTGCAGCCCATCCAGGCTGCACATGTTTCCCCTTCAGGACAAAACTGGAGGCAAAAAAGGGGAGTTTAAGCTTGTGGGGTTTTTCCCATTGATGCTGCCTTTAAAGCAGTCAGCCCTTTAGCTTGAGAACCTGCTGAAGAGAGAATAACACTGGCACAGGCTGCCCAGGGGGGTTGTGGAGTCTCCTTCTCTGGAGACATTCAAGGCCCTCCTGGACTTGTTCCTGTGTGACCTTATCTAATGTGTCCTGCTTTGGCAGGGGGTTGGACTTGATGATCTTTCTAGGTCCCTTCCAACCCCTAACATTCTATGATTCTCTGAATAAGTCCCTACTGGAGTAGAGATCTAGGCACGCTGGTTGGCTGCATAATCTCATGCTCTGTGCTTCTAGACAGAACTCATTTGTTGAACCAGCTCATCCTCTGTAATTCCTAAGTGGTTTCAGTTACCTTATGATTTATTTCTTACAAAGAAGAATCTAGAAAGCTGTCTATCAGATTGTACATAAGATTCTAAACATAACTCCCAGTACAAGTGTCATTTCCAGCCACCTCCAACCCACCTCTTTCTTCCTTTGGTACTGCCTGCCCATGCTATCTTGGTTTAGCTATGTCAGTGGCTGTGTTCTGAACATTTGGGAGAAGGACTCCTTTTTAAACCTTCAGAAAGAGGTTCAGTACTCAGCATAAATCCAGCACAAGACTCTTAGGTGAGATGTCACCCCATTCCTTTCAGTATGTGTGACAGTAAAATAGCTTTAGGAAGCCTCACCCAGGCAACGCTCCCAGGTAGTGCTGGAGTTTGCATCATGGTGAAAATGAAGCTAGAAGAACTGCATGCTACAGAGATTTCACTTCTGTCTCTCTCCACTATAACCACACCCTTCTTCCAGGAAACATATGGCTGCCTCTTTAGCAGAGCTTAGTTGAGAAAATGAACACAGGGAAGTGATCTTCCCCTGAGAGCGGAAGAATGGTCAAAGCAAGGGTGTGGCTGTGTTCCTTAACACTTTGCACTTGGTGTGCTGCCCAGGATCAAGGTCTGCCTGTGCTAACAACAGTGTGGAAAACTCCTGAAGAGGAGGAGAGCCTCTTCTGCTCTCCTTGGTCTCTGTGGGTCATGCAGATGACCCAATAGATGAGCTAACCCTGGTGGAAAATGGGGTAAGGTAAAACAAACAAGTCATGGCATGCTTGCTGCTTCAGCAAAGCCAAGACGTCCCTGAACCTTTGTCCCCTCTCTGGCCTCCTCCTCACCCTCTCTGGTATCAGCCTCACCCTTTTCCTTCCCCAAGGGAATTCTTCCACCTTCCCCTTCTGTTCAGGATCGTGGTCCTTGTGTCCCACTTACCTGTGTCCTCTGGCCAGCTGAGTTTAGCACCCATAAAGTGCTCTACAAAAGTGTTTCCAGGGATAAACTAGGTGCTTCAACAACTCTACCCTAAACCACACAGGTTATTATAGCAGCAGCAGAGCACATCTTACTTAAAGCTTTACCACACATCCTTTAATAGAGGCTGAGGGGTGCCTCATCCTCCAGCCAGATACATTGACACTGCTGGTACACATTTTCTCCATCACCAGACAGCCTGTGGCCATGAAGCTAAGATTCTTCAGCCTCCAAGACAAATTGCATTGGCAATAGCCTCTAGCTAACTAGGGACTAACCCCCACATGGCTTGGGGATTGTATGGAAGAATGCCAGCTAGCCTGGGCTGCACCTGGGCCAGTTTGCACAGTCTAGCATAATAGATAATACAATTTTATTGTCCAGTGACATTTCCTGACACTGTCTGACAGCGCAGACACCCCAAGGAGCACTGTTAGCAGCTGGCTGGTGAAGGAACCATTCCTTAGAGGGTTGTGGAGAGGCTGTGTGGCCAGAGTGTGCCTTTTCCAGCTGTAGAACTGGGAATTCTTCATTTCATGGTGAAATTCTTCCTGCTTTCCTACCTCTCTCTTTAAGGAGATTGGCTGTGTGGAAAGGTAATCTGGATTTAAATAGATTTGAAAACTGTTCAGCCACCTTTGTCCATCAGAAGAGGAGGCAGAATTGTCCTATCCCTTCATGCCTACTGCTGAGCAGTTCTTCTCCAGGATCCTACAAGACCACAATCATGAACCTACGTGCTCATGAATGCATGAATGAAGAAAGATGGCACTTGAAAGGAAGCTAGTTGCACATTCAGCCAGTGCTAATGTTCCCTCTAAAGTGAGCCATGTCAGATTTACCCAGTGAATAGCAGAAGGTGCATCTTTAAGAGCAGGAGCTCACTTGCCTTGCCAGAAGCTGGGTAACCGCTCGGTGCACATCTCCCTCCCACCACACACCCCTGGGGGTCTCCCACCTGGAGAAAGCTTTTCTCATTACCCTGTCACATAGATGACAGCTCATCACACCATCCCACAGCCAGGCAGCAGCAAAAGCTGCAGAACTGAAGATGGAAGACACTCAATCCTCCAAGACACTGTTTATATTTTCAAGTGACTTTAGCCTTCATAAAACCAAAAGGGTGGAGATGACCAACACCTTGCACTTGACCTCTGAAGATTAACATTTGGGTCAAGTCCCTGTACAGGCAGATCCACCAGTTCCCATCAACCCTGATGAAGAAAGAGCTCCTTCTGAGCTAAGATATTTGGTTAGAGCTCTGGGCTACAGGGGAGGGTGTCAGATTTGGGGCCAGCTATGGTGACAGTTTGCAAGGTCAGTCTTCATCCACCTGGAAATGAACATCTCACAGAAACCCAAATCAGCCCATGCCAGTGTTAAGTATTTCTAACAAGAACTGGGTGTGAACCACTTGTTGAGGGACAAAATGTTTATTATATACATATCTATATGTTTCTAGGGGAGGAAAAATGTGGGTTGCTTCTGCTTCTGTGATCTCCACCTCTCTCTTGCCTCCCCTGAACTTCTCATGTGGTGGTGTTGAAGCAGAAGATTGCTGTCAGTCCCTGTTAGAGGACTGCACCAGCTAGGACAAGGCAGACATTGCTTTCCAGAAGGGTACACTTGCTCCAGCTCCTTCTCTGTGAGCAGATATTGCTAATGAACTCACTGTTTATCCATTTCCAGAGCTCCACATGGAAAGCTGGGAGGTGTTTATGACTCCAAAGGCTCATAAAGGAGAATGGTAAAATTATTCCTGCTGACCACACAGCAGGGAATTGAGAATGCAACTAGCTCTGTCCAGACACTTCTTGATTCCAAGTTAAAGAGCAAACTACCTAATTGCAGCAATACATATGTCCAAGATAAAGCACAATATCCCTTACAGAGGACTTTCCAGTGCCTTCTGTACTCAGCAAGAAGCAATTTACATCCACTCATCATTTTACTGTATTGCTTTTAAGCAGATTGCTGCTGGTTTAATAGCTTTTGTTCTGCTTGACAGTGTCATCTTTACTGTCCCAATTCTACTTTTTCTGGGGTTGTGGGGGGATCTGATGCTTATTAAATTCCTATTTTTAACTTTTCTGCAACGGGATGCACCATGGATCAACAGTGAGACAGGAATTTCTGAATGCCACTTCCCTGACTGAGGCTTTTGCAGATCCACAGAGGTCATTTCATTTCTAAACCTCAGGATCCCAGTTGTCATGTTAGGCAGTGTCCCTGGCTTAGGCTGGAGACCATTCATTAGAAATCATGCAGAATTGATTAATGTTTCACATCAGTGCAGCTGCTGCAATGTGAGGAAGATCACCATATTTTTCAAGTCTTCCTGGAGCTAAACAAACTCAATTGCTTTCTGAGGCAGTCAAACACCTTTAATGCTCTGAACTGCCTGACACTTCTTTGTAACACCTCAAGATTGGCACTTCAAAAGGATTCAGAAGGCTACTCAGAAGTCTTTGAATCATAGAAAAGTTAGGGTTGGAAGAGACCTTCCAAGGTCATCTAGTCCAACCCCTCTGCAGTCAGCAGGGATATCTTCAACTAGATCAGGTTGCTCAGAGCCTCAAACAACCTGACCTTTAATACTGCCAGGAACAGAACATCTACCACCTCTCTGGGCAACCAGTTCCAGTGTTTCACCATCCTCATCATAACAAATTTCTTCCTTAGATCTAGTCTAAATCTACCTTTTTTTTAGTGTCAAACCATTGCCCCTTGTCCTATCACTTCAGGCCCTACTAAAAAGTTTGTTCCCATCTTTCTTATAGCCTCCCTGTAAGTCATGATAGGCCACAATAAGATCTTCCTGCAGCCTTCTCTTCTCCAGGCTGAACATCCTCTGCTCTCTGACCCCTTCTTCATAGGAAAGGTGCCCCCTTTTTGTGGCTCTCCTCTGGACCTGCTCCAACAGGTCCATGTCTTTTCTGTGCTGAGAGCTCCAGAGTTGGACACAGTACTCCACATGAAGTCACACAAGAGTGAAGTACCTGGGGACAGAGACCTCCTTTGACCTGCTGGCCACAATTCTTTGCATGCAGCCAAGGATACTGTTGGCTTTCTGGCCTGCACACTGCCAACTCCTGTCCTCCAGCCTCCAGTAGCCCCAAGCCCTTCTCAATCCCACCATCCCCAAGCCTGTATTGGTACTGGGGATTACCCTGGCAAAGGTGCAGGACCTTGCTCTTGGCTCTATGGAACCTCATGAGGTTCACATGACCCCACTTCTTGACCTTGTCCAGGCCCCTCTGGATGACATCAGGCATATCAACCACACCACTAAGCTTGCTGAGGGTGCACTTGATCCCATTCTCTGTGTCCTTGATGAAGATATTAAACAGCACTGGCCCCAGTGTGAACCCCTAAGGGACATCACTTGTAAGTAATCTCCACCTGGACCAATCTCCATTGAGCCATTGACCACTACCCTCTGGATGCAACCATCCAACCAGCTCCTCAGCCACTGAACAGTCCACCCACTAAATCCATATCTCTCCAATTCAGAGAGAAGGATGTTGTGAGGAACTCTGTCAAAGGCTTTGCAGAAGTCCAGACAGATGACATCTGTAAAGCTCTTCCATTGTCCACTGATGTGGTCACTCCATCACAGAAGGCCACTAGATAGGTCAGGGAGAACTTGCCCTTAGTGAAGCCATGTTTTGACTGGCATTTTGCTGAGAATCATTTCCCTGTGATTAAGAAGACATCCTATTGCTATGAGGAGGGTGAAACTCCAGTTCTGTCCATCACGTTAGTTGTCTCCATTAAGTCATCATCCAAACTGTTCCTCATGAAGAGGTGACTCTATACAACATTTTACACCTGTTTAGTCCATTAATAAATGAGATGGTAGCTAGGAGAGTGAGAGTTCATCTGCTGGGGAAGGAGTGAACAAAGCTGCTTATCATTTTCATGAAATCTTTGGTTTTTTCTTTACATATCCAGTAGCACTGAGATATTTCACTTTGATGTTGCATTAATGTTGCCAAGGTCATGCTGACAATGAGTTCAGTGGCTGGAGAGGATGTATATCTGCATGACTACTTCCATTGAAGGACAAGTGCTTGCAGTGTGACTAATGAACTGTATTGTACATGCATGCATTGTATATACCTAATGACACACATGAAACCTCCTGAAAAGACCTAGCTGCACTGTGGGATGAAATGAGGAAATTCAACTAAAGGATTTCTGCATTTCTCAGAGCCTTTTGAAGTGTTAGAGACTCTGGGCTAAGTCTCTCAGTTCTCCCAAACAACTTGAGTGAAACTTCTAACTCCCACCTTCCAGGTCATACAGCAGCACCTCAAGGGCTTCCCTCAGCATGGCTTTGTCTTGTATCAAAGGGGTCTCATTCATCAGCAATACTTCTCCAGGACAGTCATGGCTTCACAATGTGTAAAAGGTTGGGGTTTTATGTCATGTCACAAAAGAATATTTGGGTATGGTAAATTAGCTTCTCTTTCCAGTCTTCTGCTACCTGATAAGGCCTGGAGTTAAAACATGTGATAGCCACTTGTAGCACTTGACTGCTGTCACTGATCATGGAATCATTTCCCTCTTTCCCTTGAAGTTTACAGGTAGAGGATGAACCAAACCCAGCTGTAACTGAATTACTTGCAATTAAAATGAAAGCTGTGAGAGATTGAATGACCTAACAGTAAAAGCTACAGTGTGCTGAAGCCTTCTTACCTATCTTTTGTACCTCATCCTTTCAGCTGATCCTACTAATTCAGCAAAGGATAACACAGAAATAATAGAGGGCTGGAAAAGATCTCCTGGCCACTGAGTTCTTCCCTTTTTCCATTTCAGGCACTGTGCCACATGAAGTTTTTACTGCCCTGCTGAGATCTTCACCTGCTCTATGCTATGGCAGCCAGATGTCAGGTGCCCTCTCACAAAGCCACCAGCTCTCCCTTGCAACACAGAAAAAAGCCAAGTTTAAATTTCATAAGGCTAGAAAGGCAATTTCCCAGCAGCCTAAGAAAGGACTGGAGCATCATGTATAAGCTACTCAAAAGCAACAATTTGCCAAGCTCATAAACCCAGTGCATTTAGTTCTCCTTGAGATAAAAGTGGCAAATATTAGGTCAGACAGAAAGAGGATCTGCAGGAAGGAGTAAGTGTACTAATGAGGGCAGCAAGAGAAAACGAGAGGAGGTGGTGGCACTGTGGAATTATTCCATTTCCCTCTCTGAATTAGCCAGTGATTTGGAAGGATCTGCTTGGAATCTGATTGGAAGAAGATCTGCCCATTGAATAAACTGCAGAGGACAGTGGTGCTAGATCTACTGTCCTCTGGGATAGCCCCAACCTGTCCAGACCTAGAAGAGCTCTTCAACTTGACTTCTGCTAAGCATCCTACACCAGGTGCACCTTCAAAATGCATGTAGGCTCCATTCATTGCAGGGAGGTGGTGGAAAATTTAGACTTCATTCAAATTGCAGAGGAAATTTGTTGCAGACCTGCTCAAGCAGATGAATCAGAAGTCTCCTGAGGTTTCTGATAATTTAAGTTATGCACTGAAAACAACCTGGAAACATTTGCCAGAAACACAGCCAAAGTGAGGCCTTTAACACAGCTACCAGTGGGCCAGGGGCTGTTAAAGGCTGGGGGCTTTAGGGCTCCCCATGGGGTTGCAGCCCAGACCCATACTACTGCCCCAGCAGCTAGGGGAGCACCCCTCTGGAGACAGGGTTAGGCACAGGGTGACATATCCTCCAGCAACATTTGGGAAGTTACCAGAGGGGTTTGTGGGCTCAGCCTTCACCTTCCCATATCCTCCATTTATTTCTAACTAGCCAGGCCTGGGGCTGATTGTTGTTCCTCAGGCTGGGAGATGTTGCATGCTAGGAAACACTGCAAGAAATCCTTAGGATGAGAGGAGATGGGATGGAAAGTGTCTCTTGGTGGACTCTGCTATCCAGTCCTGCTCTCTCAGAATCTTCATGAAACTGAATAACTAAGGAGCAGCAGCTTCCAGTCAGATCAGAAAAGCTCCCTGGGGACCCAAGACAATTATGTCCATTTTGTATGCCTTAATAAACAGATTTCTTACAACTAGAAAGATCCAGCAGGAGGATGATCTGCCTACACAGGTCACTGTTCCACAGGTTGGGGCTGGACCTGACTTAGTCACTTGTGAAGAGCAGTCTTAGATATACTGGACCTGGGGTTTTTTTCCTGCTATTAATCACCTGGCAGAGAGGCTACAATTGTCCTGGCATATTTACACTGACCAAGTTTGTTTCTAGACAATCCTGTGAGCTCTGTTAGTTGAGTATGCAAAAAAACCATCAAAGACACTAATTGGTTATGTTGTTGAGCTGCCCCAATCCATTTCCTCTGCTCTTACACCAGCAGTAGTAAGACTAAGATTTGTTATAGAGATAATAAGAATTTTAGCAGGCAATCTTAGTGACTCTGAAGGAAAGACAGAGTGGCAGAACATGGTTGCATGACCCAATTAACCTCAAGCTAACAGCATCACTTCTCAATAGAGAAGGCAAATGTTCCTCAAGTAAGATCATTCAGTCTTCTGGCATGAAAACCCACATTTTTGAG
Source organism: Galbula dea (assembly GCA_013399015.1). Lineage (NCBI taxonomy): Eukaryota > Metazoa > Chordata > Aves > Piciformes > Galbulidae > Galbula > Galbula dea. The sequence continues at coordinate 389,231 of VWZX01005528.1, forward strand.
ATGACCAGAACTGTGATGGAGACACCTCTTTTACCACCTCTGCAGTCCCAGAACTAGGATGGAGACATCTCTTTTACCATCTCTGCAGTCCCAGAACTGGGATGGAGACATCTCTTTTATCACCTCTGCAGTTTAGATACCAAATTATGAAGCATTTTCTGGTGAAATAACAGTGGCAGGAAAAGTGCAATTTTGAAACTAGCCCTTGGTCTAGGAGAAATTTGACTTTTGGATATAAATAGCAGCAACACCTCCCTAACCTAAATGCTCATTTTACTTTAAACTAGTTTAATTTAAGCAATAGAAGTTACACTTACTTTTAATGGGCAGCAGCTGTTCATTAAATTTATAATGACATTTAGATACCCTGGTGATAGACATTCAGAAATATCATATACATAGAGACAGAAATTCATTAGGAGTGTTACCAAGATGGTTTGGAAGTGAAATTAGCTGGAAAGGAGAGACTTGTTTCAGCTCCATCTCTAGTTTGCAAACCTGAGTTGTTTCCTAAGGCATACAGGCACACTGCAGAGTGCTGTTAGCCAGAGACCATCCTACTGAAGGCCTGAAGAATTTTCCTTTCAAAGACATCCACTGTTAGGATTTTTTTCCTACTCAGTGATTACTGGCCCAGGCTACCCAGGGAGCTGGTAGAATCTCCATCTCTGGAGACATTCCAAACCAGGTTGCACACCATCCTGTGCAACCTGCTGTAGGTGACCCTGCTCTGACAGTGGGGTTGGACTAGATGATCTCCAGAGGTGCTTTCCAACCCTTAACATGCTGTGATTCTGTGACTAACACAGAAAATAATTACAGAACTCTGGTAACTGAATGACCTTATTGTTTTGTCATTATAAATGATCACTTAGTCCATTCATTGCACACTAATATCTATCTCCAGTCTCTCAGCTTGAGCCTCTCCCTCATGGCAAGACCATTTCTCCTCTCTAAAAGCAGTACTCCTAGGACCTACCTGTACCATCATATCTAACCAAATAAGGGACATGCTTTACAGTCTGGAGAACTCAGCTTAGGCTCAGGACTAAAAGTGTTATTCCTACTTGCAGGTCATCAGCATTAAGAAGGTAGCCAGTGCTCTGTAAGAACTTCATGGCATTTCAAGTAGCCTGCAGTGACACTTCTGCAACCTTTGTGTCTTTCAGTGGGGTTGACAGAGGTTATCCTCTGCATTTCATGAAGCAAGACTGCTGATGAAGGAGAGGACTGGAACATGGCTGGATTAGAAGGAAACATGTAAGGTGACACACAAGAACAAACTGCTGCTTTGCTAGCTTGGATCAGCAAGGGTAGAAGCAACACATTGTCATTCCCTTCAGTAGATATGGCCCTAATAATGCAGCCTTCACCTCTATTGTGGAAGCCTCATCCCTGGAAGCTTTTAAGACAAGGCTTGATGGGGCCCTGGGCAACCTGATCTAGTGGATGGTGCCCCTGCCAGGCAGGGGGGTTGGAATTAGATAATCTTTAAGGTCCCTTCCAACTCTGACAATTCTGTGATTATCTAACAGCATGGATTAGTAGGGGCAGATCTATGAAGCAAAAGAGTCTGAGAACCCAACATCCACACAGCACCCATCCCAAGATTTTGGGTTGTGTTTTTCCTCAGAACAGCTCTAGTCCAGCCCCAGAGACTGAAGACTTGCTCTTGGCTGCAGTGCATTAGTTATCCTACATAAAAGCAGTTTCCACTTTCCACCTGGGTTTCATGCAAAAGTAATCCAGTTCATGACTTCACAAACTGTTCCACTGTGGGAACCAAAGTGCAATAAACAAGAGTTAGGGACATTTGTTTCAAAACACACTTCTGATCCAAAATAAAACACTAAGTAGACAGAATAGTGTCATGCAGAGACAGCTTATCACTGGAGCTGCTCAGAGAAGAACAGCATTGGGAAAGCTCTGATGAATTAGAAGCATCACACCCTCACACAGTTCTCTCTGCTCTCTCTCATTTTTCTCTGTTGAATAAGTGCTAGTGTGGCAGGAAACTCATTTGCAAATCCTTTGCTGAAAGCCATGCTTATATAAGTTGAAGACAAGCACATTATCAGAAAAATGCTTTGATTAATTTGCTTGTTCATTAACTGTACACCTTGGTGACTCTATAGTAAATTCTCTTTGGAAGACAACCATAAAAATTACACAGCCTTGTATTTTCTGAGAAGCTAGTGTTCTGAGGACATTTAATTACCTTTAACAGATGTTCTTTCCTTGTTTACATCAGGTCCCCGTTTAAACTCTCTAGCACATGTTTGCAGGAGGACTTGCAGCCTGAGGTCCCAGAAGGCTTCTTGCAAGGTAGTTACCATTGTGGAGCTATTAAAAGTAGTTCTGCTGCTAAGAAGTGACCAGGGTTGTATGTCATGTCATCCATCAATCAGAGCTACAGGACATATAGCAGCTCTTCCACAGAGAACTTGCAGGAGTTACTTTTTCCAGCAAGTCAACCAAGACTCTTACTGTGAGGAACCTTAATTTGGATCATGCTTCCAATGCCACTGCAAACCCAAAACTTTGACCCTGCTTCCTTTAAGGACACACATCTTTTGGTGGCCTTGGTCAGAATACCTAGCTAGTTTGACTACTAAACCCAGGCACCATTATTTTTATCAGATTAACAGATGGAGTCTATTAGCAGGAAAGAAGCAGCAACTGAGTAGCTTTGTATTTTGTCCCAGAGAAAGAAGTGTTGAAGGGAGGGACTCCTTTCTGTACTGCTTCTGTGCTCTCCTCCACTCCAAGGGGCATTGGGGTGATGAAGACACCACCAGTGCCTGACTGCATACACCAGCTACAGGTGCTGTATCACTCAGGGGAAAAGCAGCTGCCCTACTAACAACACTATGCCAAGCTGGTACTAGGTAGCTAAATTTGGCTAACAACCTGCTACTAGGTAGAATACTCTTTACTGCAGTACTGCTATGTGCTGTCATAAGAAGGCCTCTTTTTCTCCTGTTGTTTCTGAGGGGAAAATGAGTTGATCCCTCTGCACTGCATGTATCTCAGGGTTTCTAAAGAGAGTTATGATACTTAGGACAAAAGCACATCTATAAATAAAAGTGGGTGCATTCTCATTTTTCTCCCCAGCTTGCCACCTGTTTAATTTTTCACTAAGTTTGCACAGAATATGATTTTCCTTTCTCTTGGTTTCAGCTAAGCCTGATCTGTTCAAAAAGCTGCTCACAAGTTTCACTCCACTGCTGAGCAAAGATTGACCAGGGTGACTTACCAGTTAATAACTGATGAAAAGAAAATGGTTCTTCCTCCCAGAGACCTCTTCACTTTGCCAGCCTATTAACATCAGCCAAGTGGGAGGTGAGGTGATCTGCTATCTCTGCTTCTGTTCCTGCTTCTGCTGGAGCAAAGAGAGCATTACCTACTGACCAGCAAAAAGACCTGAGAAAACGCAGCATGGTATTAACAACTCTTGCTCCTTAAGGAGAACAAAGAGCCATATTTCAGGGTAACAGCACAACATCTGCCCAAATCCTGCCCAGAGCAGTTATAAACACAAATGAGTACTTTGTGTGCACATGCAGGTGATGGCAAACTTCAAACAAATAACTTGAGCGAGTCGGTAGCTTTCTAAACACCTCCCTGCCTTTCATCCTGAGGCACAAATCAAGCAGCTCAATAGCATTACCCTATGGAAATGTGTCCCCAGAGCCCAATGTTCCCTCTTCCTTCTCCAGTAGCCCCAAAATGACTCCTGTTAAAGCCACAACTCATTACAGAGATAAAAAGAGCTTGAGGAGTCTTGTCCTTAAATCTTCACCAATTACAAAGGAAGAAATATAACAACACAAGCACAAAGAAAGCCAACAGGAAACTCTTGGAGCTCTGTAAAACATTTCTTCTTGCCTTGCTGTTAAATTACATTCAGTATTTGTTTTAGTTCTTTCTCTATGGAGAGAGAAGACTTTAATACCTTCAGTGTGGAACCGTCGTTATTAATATTAAGAGGGGTTTAGAGGGACAGTGGATCTCAGAAAGCTGCCTTCTAGGCCTCTGATCTGTGGCCCCAAGGAGGGAGGCTGCCTGCTTTACACAGGCTGGAAGTAGTGCACCATTTCTGAAAATGAGCTGTAAAGTCTGGTGCACTAGGGGAAAGGCACCTAAGTCAGCAAAAAGCCTCCAAAAAATGTCTTAGGATTCTGCCTGTTTGTGACTCAGCTCAAAACCTTTTCCCACACAGGTAAGCTGAGGTCAGCAGGGAGGTGGAGGTGGCCTTCTAGACGTTGCTCTTGGACCAGGCAATCTCCTTCTGATTCTAGGTGTTACACTGGGTGCTGATTAATGCTGAGCTGGTGCCACAGTATTCCTGAATCTTGCTCTGGATTTGTTTGTTTCCTGAAGTGATCATAAACCAACCCTTTCATTCAAAGCTCTGGTGGACATCTGCTTTCCCTGTTGGTTATCTACAGCTTTCTGAGATGCAGAGGTCTGCATTTAGCTCCTGCTTTTGTCCTAATGAGGTTGAACTCTAAGCATGAGAGGACCCTGCCTATGCATTTGTAAGCTCCTTTATGGGCTGCAAAAAAGGTGTCTCCTCCCTTCCATAAAAGCTATTTATTTCTGCATGGGAGAGGGGGATGAACACTTTCTCTGGCTAGTGGTTGAAGATGCTCATGTGAGAGAGAAGACACCTGAGTGCTGCTGGCTATGTGGTGTACATCAAGTCATTTTCAATAAGACTGCCACAGATAACCTGAGGAGTACATTTTTATACCTGTTCAGGAATTCAGATGGCTTGCCAGAAGGGTTTCACATTTAGTAGCTACTGCAAATGAAACTGTTTTGTCTCAGCAGGGCCATGTTGGTGCAACACTCCTCCCTAGCTGGCATAGCTGGGCTGGCTTCTGTGGTCCTAGTTGGAGCAGCTGAAACAGTTCATGTTTCTCCATATGGCACTGGGCTGGGTAGCACTGACACATCCATCACTTCTGCATAAAGGGGATCTGCTCTGAAGATTTTTGCTTCTCACCTGAGCCATCTCCCTGCCACTGCTAAAGCCCTGCTAGCTGACATCCCATGACCTTACAATCAAAAGCAAGTAGGTTTCAGCAGGGCTGGGACCTAAATTCACAGTCATTTTCTTCTGAGCAAATGTTACAGGAACAGTCAGGGTCTTTCATCTCTGCATCCTGCAGCTGGACAACTCCATTCTCTTAACATCAGAAACTCATTTCCAGCAGAATGTAGTGCAATTTTCCAGTGGTCTCAAGAAAGCTTAGAGGCTGTACAGTTTTTGAAACAGCTCAGTGCACTTTCCAATCAGTTTTCTTGCAGCCTCCTGTACTCCAGCCAGACCCAGCTTAGCACGTCATGGAAAAATAAGATGGACTTTAACAACAAAAAAAAACCCCCAAGCCTTCTCAGCCCTTCCAGTTTTCCCACTGCATTTCTTTATTCCATTTAAAAGAGGTTGCCCTTTTTTTCTTTTGTATTGGTTTTCTGTTCTTACCACATTGCACAACTGAAAGATCTCACATCTTTAGCTTCTAAGGTATTTGTTTTCACTGAAGTACCCTAAGAAAGAAAATTCATGAGTGGGAAACTGAAGCACCCAAACTCCAAAGAGCTCCCAGAGCCATTCAAGGAGTCAGTTCAGGGAGCATTGAGGCCAGACTTCCTAAGTCTAACAGTAGGACCTCAGCTATTCAATCATCCTTCCTTTCAGTAGCATCATTTTATCTGTCCAGAGATCACTTTCACATGAGAAATCTTTTTAATCATAAACATAGCCAGTGCATGTCAATTCACCACAAGAAAACCAGACTGCCTTTGTTGCATTATGTTCATTCAAGATCAAGTATTTATGACTCCCAGAGCTGTAACTCCCTATTCAATAGAACAGGTATGTATTCATTTGAATGAATGCAAATAAGGACCATTGATTCCCTTGCACCCTTGAATTCATTAGCCAGGCAGATTAGTTGTTTAGATAAAGCTGAAAGGAAAAAAAAAAATATACCCAAGGTGAATTTTGAAACAACTGTGTCAAACTGAAACTGATCCTGGAGTGATCCTTATCTGCAAACTACAGGATATTTATTCCATTGAACCTCAGAAGGATAAAATCAGTCTGAAGTCTCATGTTAGCCATTGGCAGCCATACTGCACCTGAGAACAGCTTCTACTTTATTGACCATAAAAGTAGACAAAGTGTCTTATCATTCTGCTCCTTAGGCAGCAAAATACTTTGAGATGGTAAATTTCTCAGTTTTCCAGTCTACAGGGATACAATTTTTAATGGCTAGTGCTTGACCTAAAAGCTGTCCTCAGCACAGACCTTGTAAAACACAGCCACTGCATCAGTAACTAGTCTGGCCATGTATTCTCACCTTTGCTTCCAGACCTGGGAGCTGGTAGAAAGACAGGGCCAAAAGTTTCTTACAAGCCAGCTGGACATGTTTAAACTGCTCAGCCTGGTGAGGACAACCCTGGTCCCAAAGGCTTTACAACACAACCCCTCAAGTCTGGCTGTGTGGGAGGATGATGGGGCACTTCAAAGCAATCCTCCTCAGAACACGTATGGCTCCTTCTACAATGGAAAGACTTAAGAATTGGGCAGCCACAGAACTGTGGTTTTCAAGTAAGCCTGCAAAATTTGTCAAGGATTGTTATAAAACAAGGCAAGGAAACCCAACAGGTTCCAGAAAAACAGAAGCTCTCACATCCTGGTCTTTGCCAAGCAGCTTGTGTGAAGGGCTCAGAGGGGTGTGGGAGCTGGGATTACACCCTCTTGCTCTGCCCACCAGGATTTGATTTCATGGTGCCTCACTCATTTCAGGGGAGGAAAGCTCTCACTTTCAAGCTGTCACATATTCTTGAGGGTGGAGAAGAGGAAGAAAGCCCACTTGCAGTTTTTCCTGCTGGACCCACACATTTTAGATAGGATAATTAAATATTAATTGACCAGAAGATAAGCATTACTCTCTAGATGTTCCTTTGGGCAAGAGGACATTCTGCTTTCTAGTTACTACCTGAACAGCAGCAGAGCAGGGGCAGGAAAGCAGGTCTGTCTTCTGCTCTCTCCTGTCACTCAGGTGAGTGCCCATCTGCTGGGGTGATGCTCCTTCTCCTCAGCTGAAGGACATGCAGCTACACAAGGCAGTTTCAAAGAGTTGCAAGGGGAGGATGGATCCCTAGCCTGAGGTGCCTCATGCCTGCTGTGAGAGCATTCACCCCTGCAGCTGAGTACATGAGCAGAAAGCAGAGGACAAACCTGTTCTTTCCACATTTGGAGCTGCAGGAAGAGCACAGGGAGAGGTACAAATCCTGAAGTAAGATAGGTACTTCACCAGGATCCACAAGAATTGGGGTTCACTGGAATCCAGAGCAACTGGAGTTGTTCTGGGAATGCTTATCCTCTCCACAGCTCCCCATACCCCTCACTACAGGAAGAGGTAACAGAAACAAGGAACAGTGGCACCTAAGGCTGCAGTATCAGGTTTCTTGAGCCTGGGACAAGCAGCACTAGGGTCTGAGATCTGACATTCAGCCTCTGGAGATGGGGGCTCAGGGCAGTTAACCCCTGTGCCCCAGCTTGATGGTTGTCTTATGGTCCACTCTAGCGACCACCAAACATATTGTTTTTCTTCCTTGGTTATTTAGCTCTGAATCACCCATGAAAATGGGAAATATTCTTTGAAAAATGCACCTGCACTCTTTTTAATCTTCTTTTCAAATGTGAGTCATAGACCCAAGTGACTTCTAGATTCCTTGGCTATGCAGAAGAAATGAAAGACAACAGATTCTTGTGGATAATGAGAATTTGTCCCATCGATGTCATAGCTGGCCATCACCCTGCAAGCCCTTGTAACACAGTTAGGAGCAGGCAGAACCAGCATGGCAAAAGCTCTAGTGTCCTTCATCAGATGCAGATCACTAGCAAGAAGCTCACTGATACAGTAACAACTTAATTCAAGACTGTGTTAAGTAAATATACTGCAACAATTTCTACCTTCTATGTAAATAATGAATTTGATGTCATGTACCATGGAAGACTGATCAATCCTTTCTTGCCTTTCATATTATTCAAGTATGCTAAGTATGAAATAGTTTCTTGAATGGCTTGAAGAAATGCCTTTGGAAACACTGGGCCAAATCTGCACATCACCATCCTCCAGCCATATTTCAGGCTTTCCTCAAAAGCCTGTGGAGAAGACATGATTCTTTCCTTCCAGGGCAGCCTTTTGGTCTGGAGGCAACACTCATACTGGCATGCTTCAACCAAAATCTTTCTAACCTTTGCCTGCACAGAAATGAGGAAACCTGGGGCTTGGGGGAAAGGAGGTACATGCTCCTCTTGTGGAGCCAGATTTACCAGAGGTGTCAATCTTTTGCATACTGACCCTACAGATCTTGAATCTGTAAATGCCAGGGGATTGCAAATAATAGCAACTAGCATAGAAGTGATTCCCACTTATCTCTATTTCTGATTTCCCTTCCTTTGTTAGCTTTCTCTCTTTGCTCTGCAGGAGCAGTTCTTCCCTCCCAGATCCACACTTTTTTAGCACAAGTGGAAACAAGAAACTGGCTAAGTCATTTATGAGCAGGTCAGGCACTAACCTAACAGCAAATGCAGACTAGCATGCAATACACACATTTAGATTTCAAGCCACTAGGTAGCTCCAAGTCAGGGAACTCCTGGCTTGTTGCTCACTTTAATGAGAGGGCACTTTTATGCCCTCCTGATCTGAGGGATCACCATTTTCCTAGCCTCCTGTACTTGTCCTAGCAGTCATTAAAGCTGCTGAAGGGTTTCTCTAATTACTGAGTCATTGCTCACCTTGCCCAGCCACCTTTGTCCACAGAGGTGCCATGGCAGGCGTCAGACTGATGTTGCTCAGCCCTTGGATCTCCTCGAGCTAGGGATCATCTGGCAGCCAGTTAAGCTGCTTTGTGTGGATGATACAGAGCCAAGCTGGTGGAGTGTTAAGGCAATGGTATTTGGGACTCCTTCCAGTGATGTGGGATCTCTTGGGCATGGCGACCTGGTACTGGCAACAAGATGCTCTACTGAGGCAAGGCTGCAGGAGCTGATAAATCAAGGGTACTTCCTGCTAAAAGCTTGCAGGACCTCTCTCCTTACCCTCCTCCAACTTAAAACCCTGAGTTAAAAACCAACAATTCTTTCTTTAACAAAGGTTTTCCTTCCAAATCCAGAATATTCTGAATTAGACACAAATGTTTGCTTAGAAAAGGACTCAGGTCCAAAGGGAGATTAAAAAACCCAGAGAAGCTGATAACAGAGATGGCAGCAGAGGTACAACTCCCCAGCTAGCACTCCCTGGTAGGTAACAGCATTGCATGAACAATGATTTCACCCCCACTTTTATAAACATCATGCACTTAAAAAGAAAGCCTTCAGCATTGTCAGGGAGAGTTCCTAAAACAAATGCCCTTTGGCAGTTCCAAGTACTTTTCTTTGCCCAGGTAAAATACTTACAAGTGACCACTCTCTAACTGCTTCATCTCTGCTTTAAAGAAATGTGACTGTATAAACACCTTGTGTGCTACCAAGGGAAGGAATTACAGGTTGTACCTGGTAAGGATAACACCTGCTAACAAAAATAGAAACCTATATTTAGGTTCTGTTACTTCGTGCCTGGTTAATCTGGAGAGAACGTCCGGGAGAGCAACTGGTGTTAACGAGTCTGATAGTGTGATGCCTGCAGCAAGAGGAACTTGTTAAGCTTAAGTTTAAAATAGATCTTTAGCAGTAATTCAAATTAACTATGTCTGATCCAACTGGTTTTATCTTAGACTATTCATTTCAGTTTAGCTCCTCTCTTTTGGTGCTGGGAAGGTTTTACTTTCATTTGATATAATGCCTTGATCGTTGAATTGTAGAGACAGGGAAAATGTAGATTTTCTAAACTTACAGCTTGAGCTTGGTGCAGTTAAGTTAAATGCCAGACACCTAAACTTGAAGACCCTTCAGGCTCAGTTGTGTGCACATTTTGGTGGCCCTTGCAGTTGAAATCATAAATTAGCTGTGGTCCCCATCAAAAACTTGGTTTTTGTTCCGCTCAGGAGGTTTAGGAAGATATTCACCTTCTCTCAGCTTGAGCTACAGTACACACCATAAAAGGTCCTAAAACTGATGATGATGATGATAATCTTTTCTGCCTGCAGGAAAAAGACTTTATGAAGTGACAGTGAATATCTGCAGCTTCCATAGCTTTAACAGGATTTGTGTGCACTTGAGTTTTGGTAGGTGATATAGTGTGTTCATAGGTGCCTGGATACAGACTTTGGAGCCTGATATAAATCTCCAAATTGGAGTGTGTTAGGCAACCTGACAAAACAATGCATATTAGGCTGTTGCCAGACTTACCCACTCTTAGGTGAAAGAAAGACTTGCTTGAGAAACTGAGCTGTAATGTGTTACATTTTTCCCTGTTTTCTAGCATTTGTCAACAACTTGGGTTCAAAGCACAGAAAATCACATTGGGCATTCATTTAGCTTACATTATTAATAAACTTACTCAGCCTTGAGAGACCTTCAAAGATTTCTGTATCACATCAGGACCCAGAAGCCCCAAACTCTTTCTCTCTGAGATGCTTTAAACACCAAAGAAATGAGGTTTATAGTTTGCTGGATTTCAGGCAGAAAATATAGCTCATCCAGAAAGAGCTTTAAGGTATTTCTCTATGATACAAAGAAGCTTTGGCCCCTTTCTTCTTTAGAAAAACTTTTGAAAATTGAATTCCACACTCTTTAGTCTTTCTCTTGCTACAAGATATGCTCTCAGCAGCAAGTCTCTTTGCTGGGATGGGAGCAAGTGAACGTTACTCGGTCTTTCCAGCTTCTGCCACCAGTGGCCCAGACAGCTTCTCCCTGGCACAGGACACAAATGGCCAGGTATCTAGGTTGCTGCACACACCAGTGGTATGGGCTGCTTGTGTGTAAAACCAGCAAGTAAACCAGTTTGATCAAATGTATCCATCATTCTGCCTCCCAAAAGTGTCTTCTTCCTTTTTTACATCCATATTTGGTGATCACTGTGACAGGGGAGGGATGAATAAGGCCCCAGGAGCTATGGGTCTGGGCATATTACAACCATATGAGTTTTATTAACTAAAGAAAAAGACCTTTTCTCAAGGTTTAAAGACCTTCATACAACATTCAAGACTTTTTGCAGACCCCTCCCAGATTGAAGGAGCCCTTTCCTACGAGCTACACTAACGGTAAGTGCAAAAATCCTCCACAGGGGTCACCTCTGGTGGGGTTACCTGGGCTGTATCTTCCACGGGCAAGTCTGAGATACTTTCTGACTGCCAGCATTTCAGGAATTTCAGAATTTCAGTTGCTCTTTGCTTCTGCCTTACTGTCTTTTAACTCTGTGGAGAGAGGAGATAATGAACCCTCACTACCGGTGAGCTCCTCTTGAAGAAGTCACCACAAAGAAAGCTGCCGCCAACTTTGATGCCTAAAGAATCCCAGCCTGCCCACTATGCCATCCTGTGAAACCAAAGCCTCCTCCCACTTTCTTCAGTTCTAGCTGCTTTGTACATTAGGTTTAGGAACAGATGACCTTGAAGATTTATGGGTGGCAAGAGGGAAGAATATGAGTCTTGTGTTAAGAAACTCAAGAAGTCCTTTGTACTACAGCTTTTATACCGACAGGCAAAGCATCAACAAGCCAGAGCTACATATGTTCATTGTCACTCTGAGTTAAAAGAAGCCATGCCCTGGCATCCAGGGAAGAGATGTGGCTTGCAATCTTTAATAATACATCTTTAGGTTACTTGAAGCATGAATTATTAAGATTAAAGACTAATCCTGCTCTATGAGCTTGGTTTGTCAATGGAAAATGTGTGGTGCAGAAGATTGCTGTTAGCCTCTAGAAAAGTGCTGGAAAGGTTTGCTGAAGTTAGCAAACTTCTCTCAAAGGTGAAGGCTCTTAGTGCTTCAAAATCTTAAAGGCAGCCATGCAAAACACTCCTAATTCAGCCACTTATCTGTGCCCCAGATAATATCACAGAGGGGAAAAGCCAGCCCAAAAGGCTTGTAGGATATTCCTGAAATAAAGAGAACAGTGCAATTTTGAGTGGAGAATAAGAATGAGACTACTCTAAAGTTATGTGAGGTACCCACAGAGCAAGTTTTTGGGTAGTCAAGCATAAGCTCCACAGGGCAAATGCAGGACTTGACTGGAGCTCAGTGCCAGCAGAGATAACTTTCCTTAACTTCCTGGCATGTCTGTCTTCAGTCTGAAGAATCATTCCAGAGCAGTTACTGGAGCTCTCTCTGCATCAAAATAGAAGTAGTTTGTCTTCATATGTATGGCTGGACAAAGTTACCCCTATTCAGGTGGAAGGAGAAGGTTAATCTTGTCCTGGGCCTCCTTCAGGTCTAACAAAGGCTCTGGTAGACTGCACTGCTCCTGGTTTACTATTTCCCAGTTGATTTATTCAGTTTGTTGTGGCTTTCTGGGAAATTTTTCTCTGCACATTCTGGCCACAGAGTCCCATATTGTTTCAGGCTGCAGAGGATCTCCTTCTGAAGGGAACAGCTTTTTATCTGCCCCTTTTGCCTTCCATACTTTTCCATGGCACAGAGTCAAGTCCTTCCTTACCCTCCTCCAGGCTGTGGGAAGAGTAGGGATGTGATGAGAAGCAGAGGGACAGGCATCTCAAAATAGACCTTCTGAAACTGAGTGAATACAACCAGCAAGTAATGGCTGAAAAGTTGTGGGAAACCTCTGGCTGTTATTCTTATTCCCAGCAAATTTGGGATAGGTTGACTACAGACAAACTTGGCAGCCAGCAACCAGCCCAGGCACCTGCGTGTGTGGAATTTCCATGCTCTGGGTGAAGAACCCTGCTGGAACTAATGGTGGATCACAAGGAAAACCTGTGCAGGTATCCTGGGACTGTGGAAGACAAGAGGCTTTCTGGGAGTGTCCCTGTGCTTCTTTTGCAAACAGATGGGGGACTAAAAACCTGGAGCTGAGGTCAGTCTTGTGTTGCTATTAGGTGAGACGGAGAGGAAAGCACCTGGGCAAGTAAGTTTGTGCCCTGACAGGACACTGGTTATTTGAAGGATTCACAACACAGTTTTCCTGTATGGCTGAGTGTAAAACCTGATCAGTTGGTCTGTATGCAGCATACTTTAGCATGTTTATGTTTTGCTTCCTTCAGAGCTGTTTGAATATAAGATGAACATGGCTTCCATCTGGTCAAACTGGCAGCCCCACTGGTGGCTACTTCTAGTCCTTAGCTGAGGACAGAAAGTAAGCTCCTCATCTTTTCATGGGAGGAACTAAATGTTCTCACTGAGTGATGGGAGATAATGCAGCAGGTTGGGCTACACAGCCCTTGAATTTCTGCTGGCTCCCACACCCCTGGTGTCACCCGAGGCACAGTGGGAATAGCCTTGCAATCCAGGTCGATCTCAATCAAGAAGTAACAAAGAACTTTGTGTGTCTGGAAAGAGGGCTGCCAGGCTAAAGTTGTAAACTGATAACAGGTTGGACATGCTGCACTGTTGTCTTGTGAAAGCCTAATGTTTAGCTTCTGTTTGCTTTAACTTGCTAACAGTTTCCATTCCCTGGCTGTTGTAAATGTCAGTTCTTTCCGTGATCACGAGGCCAAGCCCTGATCTTTGCTCAGAAAAGGGTCCAGCTCTTCTATCAAATCTGCTCATCATAACTTCACTGCAAACCTGGGGCAATTTTGGGAAGTGGTTATGTTGCAAGTTCATAGAATATTCTGAGCTGGAAGGGGCCCACTAGGATCATCTAGTCTAGCACCTTGTCCTGTGCAAGACACCCCAACAATCACACCTTCTGCCCGAGAGCATTGTCCAAGCCCTTCTTGAACTCTGTCAGGCTTGGTGCTGAGACCACCTCCCTGGGGAGGCTGTTCCAGGTCCTAACCACCTTCTGGGTGAAAAACCTTTTCCTGATATCTAACCTAAATCTCCCCCAACTCAACTTCATATCATTTCCTCTAGTCTTATCACTCACTATCCACAAGGGTAAAGAGATTGGTGCCTGCCTCTCTGCAACCTCTCGTGGGAATGTTGAAGACAGCAATGAGGTCTCCTCTCAGTCTTCTCCAGACTGAACAAACCAAGTGACCTCAGCTGTTCTTCTTCACAAGACTTCTCCTCCAAACCTTTCACCATCTTCAGAGCCCTCCTCTGGATGCTCTCTAATAAATTGTTGGAAGGAAAGCTTCTGATCTCAAGCACTAGTGTAGGCAGGTAGAATGGATTGAATTTTGAAATAAAGCAAAACACATGCTTTTGAATGTATCATTTACAGGCTTCCAAGAAGCCACTGTCCTTGTCAGATGCTGAAACCATTTCTTGGAGCTACTTAGAAGCAGCTGTCAATTCTCTATGGAAGTGATATGCCTTGGAGAATTAATAAGGAGATTTCTTACTAAGGTTCCCTTTTCTGATCTTGAATTCATCTACAAAGTAAAACATCTAAATTAAAACAAAACAAAACAAAACAAAGAAGCCCAAACCCCTCAACTTTTTTCTTTCTTTTAAATAGAGGGATGGAAACTATTGTTAGCAAGTCTGCCTCCCCAAAGTAATGTTCTATTTTTCTTGACAAAATCACAAGTTTTTTTTAATCTGTGGATAAGAAAGGCAATAAGCTGGTGGAAAGATGAAAAGCAACAAAACCAAAAACAAACAAAGAAAAAAAAACCACAGAAAAAAAGAAACCAAAGGAAGAAGACTGCAGCAGTCTGTGTCAAAATTGCTCATAGCATTTGGGAGATATAGAGCATTTGGAAGAGTTCCTCTCCCTTTGACACCAGCCATTGATCTTCAGTGAGAGCCATGCATAGTAAAGGAGCTTACAGCTGAATTACAGCTGTTGGCATTTTGCACAGAAAAAGTCAATCGAGTTCCATGCCTGCTTCTGTAGGCTTCCAGCTGCAATGATCAGTGATCACAGAGGTTTCTGTCCATGCCTAGCACTCCCATTGCTGTGCAGCAGCAGGCAATGACCGAGGCTGTTATTACAACAGCAACTACCTCGTTTTTGCTGAGCTAGCTTTGAGTTCAGCACAGTTGCAAGATGAACCTGTTCACCTTGGGATATTGTTTGCTTTATTTATTGTTTTTTCCATATTACACTTTGAGACTCTCACCATGTAATTTTACAGCTTTGAGGTTGTGTGGGTTGACCTATAACTGTAATAAAAGAATTTGGAATGAGATAACACTGGTTTTTCCATTATTTACAAGAGGTTGAGGCTACTTATTAAACACCTTCATATTCTGTAACTTTGCTAAAATGAACATTTTTTCAAGCAGCTGATATGTTCTGGTAGACCCTTGCAGCACCCAGATTGGACAGGATAGGGCTGTGCTGTCAGCTCCAACAAGAAAAACCTCCAGTTTACATTTTTAATTTAACCTTTCTGAAGAACACTGCATTTCCTAGTTATAAATTAACTGTGCTTTCATCCTGCATAACCACTCTAGGACACAGGTTGTGTTTCTCATGATTCATGCTCTTCTTAAAGAGCATCAAGTTCAGTTAAGAGGATGTAAGGAGAATGCAGAGGAGCATTTTGCTCCCACTCTTTCTTCAGGGGATTGATCCACAGCAGCATTTCACTTGGATCCCACCAACCCTAACACAGCCCTAATCTGCACCCCCAGGTTTTGGTCACACAACTTTTTCTTCAAGTAGGGTAATCCCCCATGGATGTTCCTGGGCTGCAGAGCAGGTGGTCCACAGGGTGCACCCCACAGCCCTGCTCTCCCACTCAGCTGGACTGAGGCACCTGTGGGTGTCCTCTGGAGTTCCCTTTCAGGTCTCTGCTCAAGTTTCTTTCAGTGGTCAGGAAGTGAGGACTCTGGGACATACACACATCCATATTGATACACACCAACTCTCCTCCTGTTATGGAGCTAACACTTGGCCCTGCAAACTAGACACAATCTGAGTGTAAAGTGAAAGTGTCCTAAATACTCAAAAGGAGTTCTAAAACCCTCCAAAGAGATAGACAATCATCCTACAACAGGGTACAAATTTCCAGCAGTCTCCCAGTGAGATGTCTCACAAGGTGGGTCTCTAAAATCTTCACTACTCAACCCTCACCACCATCAGTAGCACTTACATTCTACTTAACTTCTTGCTAGACTATTAAACTGTGCTGAATTTGTGTAGAATGACATGCAAATACACATTACCCAGACAGTAAAAAGAGAATAAACCCCTGGTCTGACATATAGGAAAAATTTTAGGCAGTAAAAATCCCACTGAAACTCAGTGGCAAGCAAGAAAAGGACAACCATTGATTTTGATAAATATTGGGTTAGACTTTCAGAGAAACCACTGGCTCCAACCAGCTGCAACCCATCCCAGTTCAACCTGTGCCATGCAGAGAGCTCAAGGCAACAGCTGAAGGGTTCCTCATGCCAGGGATGGTAACTTCACAGTGCCTCACATCCCACCTATGTGAAGTTATTACAGGACCATGGCAGGAGGGAAAGAGGAGATGCTTTCTCCTGGTATGAGTTAGGTTATCCCCTGGCTGCTTTCTCCTGCTACAATTACAGATAATCCCTAAGGTCTTCCAAATCTCATAGTTAAACAAGCATTTGCCTACAAAGGACAAGAAAAAAACACTGCTAAGCATTGTCTTACAAAAGATGGAGCTAACTAGAAGTATGCTGCACGGTTTCACTTTCATTCTTCTTGGTTTCTTAGTTGTTCTATAGTATTGTAGAGGACCAAACAGATTCCATCAACCCCAGGAGCTTTTCCTGTGGCACTCATCCATCAACACCCCAATACAGCCTTTCAGGCATCTGTAGCACTAACATGTTGTTGGATTCCTTCAAACACAAAACCTCAAAGAACCAAAAAAACCAACCAAACAAAACCAAACCAAGCAAAAAAAAAACCCCAAACAACAGAAGAAAAACCCACTCCCCCATGCCTGGAGCCACAGGCTCTCCTGCTTCCTACCCTTGGGCTGAAGGGAGGTGCAAGGCCAGGGACACCTGGGAAGCTTGTTCCACACCATCCACGTGGTCCTTGAAAGAAGGGAGATGCAATGTGAAAACTGAAAGGCTCTGTTGACTCCAAGGATCTTACAGGTAGGAAGATATGGCAAAGGATGACTGCAGGGACTTTAGGCCTTCTAATGCTGGGGAATCTGTTGTTCAGCATTGTCATTAGCATTGTCTAACAACATTGCTAATGCTCCTTGGATGACAAGCATGCTCCTTGGACAGCTACAGTTAAAAATAGGTTAAAAAAGATCAATTAAACCCTGGCTTCACTTATCAAATGGTTGAGGCTTGGGATGTGCTGTAATCTGAATTTACAAGTAGCTCACCACTTTGCAGATTACATTAAAATACATTTCACATCCTTAAAATTAGTTTGGACAACTCTGGTGCATGAAAAAGACATTTCTATATAATGCTGCCTTTGCAGAGCAGTGGAGGCTCCTGTAAATCATTCTTTACATCCTGCATGTCCTGTGCAAACTGTGGTTTGCCATAATGACTATAAAGTCCTAGGACAGCTTCAGATACAGTGTGCATTCAAGGCTGCATTTTCTTCTTCATTTTTAAACAATAGAGATATGAATTTAATGTAGATAAGGGAAAAATAAGCAGTAAATTATTCTGTAGTGTTCACTAGATATTTTGAAGTTACTCATTCCTCCATCACAGTTGGTCATACTTGCTGGCAGTTGCACACAAGTTGGGGGTTGGACTAGATGGTCTCCAGAGGTCCCTTCCAACCCCTAATATTCTGTGAGGCTGCCTTCTAGAGCCCAGTGCTACCTCTGCAAATCCTGCCACAGCTCAAATCAGGTACCAACATAAAACCACATCCTCCCTCCAGTTATGATGTTTCTCAGCTCCATGATACAATGTGCAAGTGTATAAAAGTGCAGAAGGGAGGATTTTTCCATCATCTAGTTGTGAAAAGGTTATAAATAAGAAGTAGAGGATCAGTTCTTTCAAACTGTTTCTTACTGTGGTGATTCTCGAGAGGATGGGAGACCCCACCTGGAATACTGCATCCAGTTCTGGAGCCTCTATAACAAGAGGGATATGGGGGTTGCTGGAGCAAGTCCAGAGAAGGGCCAGGAGAATGATCAGAGGACTGGAGCACCTCTCCTACGAGGACAGACTGAGAGAGTTTGAACTGTTCAGTCTGCAGAGGAGAAGGCTCCAAGGAGACCTTCTGTGGCCTTCCAGTATCTGGAGGGGGCCTACAAGAAAGCTGGGGAGGGACTTTTTAGGAGGTCAGACAGTGAGAGAACCAGGGGAAATGGGTGTAAGCTAGAGGAAGGGAGATTTAGGCTGGATATTAGGAAGAAGTTCTTCACTATAGAGGGTGGTTAGGCAGTGGAACAGGTTGCCCAGATTGGTTGTGGAAGCCTCATCCCTGGAAGTTTTTAAGACAGGGCTTGATGGGGCCCTGGGCAACCTGATCTAGTGGATGGTGTCCCTGCCAGGCAGGGGGTTTGGAAGTAGATGATCTTTGAGGTCCCTTCCAACTCTAACAATCCTATGATCCTATGACTGGAGCGAGGAGAAATTTCTTTACTGAAAGGGTTGTGAAGTCTTGGCCGAGGCTGCCCAGGGAGGTGGTGGAGTCACTGTCCCTGGAGGTGGTTAAGAAACATTTAGATGTGGTGCTTAGGGAGATGGTTTAGTGGTCTGGTGGTGATAGGTATGGTTGGACTTGATGATCTTAGAGGTCTCTTCCAACCTTTGTGACTCTGTGAATAACAGCCAAGCATCAGAACTTCCTCCCACACTTTCAAGACCGACTGTGCTGCTAATCACCGCTCCGCATCAAACGGGAAAGCAGATGTTGGTAAGGGAAATCTAACCACACCTCAAGGTCACACATGGATTTGTCCTTTAAGAAGAGAGGTGACACAACAGTCCCTGCCTTTGACGTATCTTCTGGTGGTGGGCCAAGAATCACTGAGTAAAGAACTTCTGTTGTCTCTGCAGATCATTTGTGTTCATGTTTCTCATCTGAAAGGTCTTACACTTGGGTCTCTTTTGTCTCTGCTCATCAAGTCTGTGATGCTTCACATGATGCCGAAATATTGGTGCTTTGTGGATGAGAATTATTTACCTTGTTATTTCTTGGTTTTATTTGGGGCATGTTTCAGGTTGGATTACTATTATAAATGGCATATTTTGTTTCCACACATCTTGAGAAACCCTTGGGATGGTACAGTTAGACACTCTTCAGAGAGTGAAGGCAGAAGTCTGGAAGTCTCAGAAAACTCACATACAGAAAATTATTCATGAAAAGCATTTGAAGAACAGCTATGAACAGCAAATGTTTTCAAGGAAAATCACAGTCACTTAGATTCTGGGTCAAGTTCCCAGCTGGCTTCAGTGTAGCATTTCTGACTTTTACCAGATATGGATCTAGCTCACTTTTTGTAGGGAGACTTCAAGCAGCTCTAGCTAAAATGAATGACAAGGGTTAGGCTTCACTGAGAAGTAATTCATTAATCAATGTGTATATATGCATATGACCATACATATGATTTCTGAAAACATGAAGAACTTTGTCCTTGTACAAAGCCCTCTAGAGCCAACAGAAAAATCTGCATGGACTTCATTGGGTTATGGATCACATCCTGCATATATCTGCATTTTAAAATATTTTCCACTGCTTCCTCTTTCAACAGAAATTAATAACTTCTTGAAATTGAAATGACCAGTTTCTGATTTAATTTTTCATAAGGAGCAGAGTCCAGTGGAATTCTATATGAACAGTGGCTTGGTAATTCATTAATCATGAAAATTTGGTGTGCAGTTAGTTACAGAAGTGATTCTTTTTGCATGGAAATGTCTGCTACTTTTATGCCCATGCAGGATCAGTTCCAGTGGAGCAGCAAGAACATGGAAACCCGTTCATCTCCACATACTGATTGACAAGGAAACATAAATGCTTTGTAGGCAATGCTGATTTTGAAGGTGTTAGTACACTGACTGGTCAGTGTGTCCAAGTATCTTGCCTGCACACAGTCACACATATTCCTGGTGGGGAGAAGCAGCATATTTCAAAAGCCTCTTTCTTCAAACCCTCCTGGCCACATGTTACCCATGTAAAAGATTGTCTTCTGAGAACTTTTGAAACTGGACACATAACAGCTCCTGTTCATTTCAAAGTCTCAGCACCCAGAGAAGCAAGGCTGGGCTGGCCCCAACCAATACTGAATTCTTCTGTCCCATGCAGCCACAGATTTCTAAGCCAGGAAAAAGTAGGAAGCAGGAGATTCAATGTGCCGTTGGAAAATGGTACGGCAGCAAGGAGCAAGTCAGCGTGAGATGCAAGTCAGAGGACTGTTGAAACAGGTTCAGCTCAATTTCCATTCGTGCAGGCTTACTGGGAGATGAAATTCTGCACTGAAGGGAGTAATTCAATATGTTTGGCAAATATAAGAAGTTCCCTCACTAGCACAGACCTCTTCCATCGAAAAAAGACAGAAATGCCAGTTCCACCTTTGTCTCCTTCCAGTGCCCTTGCACCACTGGCACCCTGTTGTCTTTTGCAAGTACAAAGGATAGTCCCAGGCT
The DNA here is from genome assembly GCA_013399015.1 of Galbula dea. Lineage (NCBI taxonomy): Eukaryota > Metazoa > Chordata > Aves > Piciformes > Galbulidae > Galbula > Galbula dea. Next base: position 409,821 of record VWZX01005528.1, read on the forward strand.
TGAAGCTTCTGCTTATCAAGGCCAGTGCTTTGCCATGTCCTTTCCTGGTAAAGAAAAAAAGAAAAAAAAGTCCTTATGAATCCTCTCTTATCTTGTCCTCATTGTTTATTTATGGAAATGCATTAGTTTCAGATTTTTATTTTCAAGACAAAATATAGGCAGATTACAGAAGTTTCAGGGTCTGGCTACAGTTGAAGTCTACTGCTCGGAGAAAGTCATGGCTGACAGACAGTTCCTGGATGGGAAACAGACCCAGCCATGATTTTTCACATTTCTTTTTCACGTGCTGAAACACAAAGCCTGGTTGGAAGGCAGTATTTAAAATCTCCTTATTCCTTTTGCAAGTGTGGAATGGCATTTGTGGCTGTAAAACTATTCTGAACTTTTTTCACTCATATTTAGAAATATTTTGAACTGAAGGGACTAATGATTGTATTCTTGTGTCTTTCTTCGTAGGTGCTGCTTTGTTCAGCAGCTCACAAAGCACACACCAACCTGATGTATCTCTTGAAGAACTCGCAGCCAAACGGCAGCAACAGAGTAACAGAAAGCTGAACATAACAGGTGGAGAAACAGGAGAATGGAAAGATGGAGGGAATCAAGTGTAAGGTCTCATGATTACTTAATCGCTATGCCCACATCTTGTTCCATAATGCATACAAGATTTCAGCCACCCAATCTACTGAAATCCCTCTCAGGACATGTCAGCCTTTAACTAAGCATCCACCTCTCATCCTGCTGGGTTATCCACCCCCCTTGGCATTTTGCTGTCTTCTGTATCCCATCGGGTTTTTTATCCCCATGCTATATGTAAGTCTCAACTTATCATTGTCCTACTGTTGCTCATGTCAAGCACTTAATGCATGGAAACTCACAGGTTTCCCAGCTGTTCTCTTCCCTCCATCCTTACTATACTACCTACTGTATTTGGCACGGTCCTGTCAGCCCATCATCTTGGCCATCAAGCCATGCTAACTCAGTGTAGCATGTGAGGGATATTACCAGAAAAAGAAAGGCAGTTTCAGTGCTTCAGAGTACCCAGGTAACCCTCATGACAAAGTGAGTCACCCCAAAAGATGTTTAATCATCATTAGTAGTAGAATACTGTGTTACCCCATGACAAAAAGATATTTGGTAAGGTGCTCTGTCCCCTTCCACCAACCCATTGCTATAGGAGGGCAAGTCCCCAAAGCTGGGCTACCCAAAAACATTCTTGCCCAGTCAGAAATGGCGGTGGTAGTGTCCCTCACACCTCCATATTGCGAAAGAAAGCGCTTACTAGTGAAGTCTTCTATACTTACCTGTTGGGATGAGATTACCTGCTAGGGCAGTATATTTAAATTTACCATGCCTGTTCCCATGCTATCTTAGTATGGATATCTCCAACATCCCATAAAGTCTAAGCGGCAATATTGGTTTAAAGGGTTGCAGCAGATTCAGTCTGCGTGGAGCTATCTGCAGGTCTGGTTTGAGGATGGAGCAGTGAAAATGCCGACTCTCTCCACCCCACACGATGTCCCCTATGGCTCTTTAGTCCCGGGATATCCTGAAGTGCTGTCAGCCAGTTTCTGATATCCAGTTCCCTTTCCCAGATGGAAACCCGATGGCTAACCCGGGAAGCTGTGCTCGCCCTCTCCCGTCCCCCACGTCTCACGGGCACACTCTCCCAACAGCGAGGGACCCTCAACCGTCACTCAGCGCGTCTTCCACCTGGCCCTAGCATACACCTCACTCCGATCCGCGTTCGGAGGTGACTGAACCCAGAGGCCTCAGCCACGGGGGCCGCGGAGGGTGCCTCCAAGCTGGCCCCAACCTCCGTGCCACCAGCAGGAGACCCCTGCCCCCGCCCCAGCGCAGGGCGGGGAGGCCGTGCCGCTGCCCGCGGAGAGGGAGGGCAGGGCCGAGGGGAGTGGCCCGGCCGGGACGGCCTCATAAATAGCTCTCGGCGGGGCGGCGGCGGGAGGAGCCGAATCCGCACTCGCCGCCGCCGTCGCCGCCAACCGCCGGTAGAGTCAGCACCGCGGACAGCGCCCCCCGCGCCCCCTCCTCCGCGCCCCTCCGCGCTCCTCCGCGCCCACACCATGACGGCGGAGGCTCACCTGCAGGGCGTGGAGATCTCAGCCGCCCAATTCTTCGAGATCTGGCACCACTACGACTCCGACGGTGACTCCTTTTCACCCCCCACCCCGGGGCGGCGGGGAAGCGGGGGGCTGAGGGGAAACAGACCCACGGGAGACTTGGGGGGAACCGCACCGCTCCCCGCCCGAAAGCAGCCCCTGCCCCGCTCGGCGCCAGCAGCTCCGCAGCCGCGGGGCTGGGGTCGATGGCGGGCGAGGGGCGCAGGGAGCCGCTCCGCCGGGAGGGAGCCGACGGGTCGGAGATGTCCCTGCCGGGGCTGAAGAGCGGAGGGAGTTCGGAGGGAGCGGTGACCGCAACCGTAACTCTTTCTGTTGTAGGCAATGGGTACATGGATGGGAAGGAGCTACAAAACTTCATCCAGGAGCTGCAGCAGGCGCGGAAGAAGGCAGGCTTGGTAGGTTAACGTTTCGCCCCACTTTTCTATCTCCTCCGGCAAAGAAGAGTTTTCTTGAGAAAACTCCCGTGGCCCGGAGCCTTCTGCTCTCTCTGCTATCCCGCCGGTCACGCACTTGCCTCAGTAGGCAAAGGAAAAGTAGCTCGGTTAGAAATCAGCAGCTTTCAAATGGAATAAACTGTCTGCTTTAGACAGGTGAGGCCAGGGTCCACCTCCCTGGAGAGCAGGTCCCACTGTCAGCTTGCATCAGCCACGAGCTGATACTTCTTACAGTGCTTGAAAAAGAAAAGTCAAGAAATGCGTGGGCATTATCTTTTTGTCTTGGATGGGACTTTATCCTCCTGCAATTAATCTTACCTGATCCGGTTATGTACCGACATGAAAAAGAGGAAAACAAAAAGAGGGGGGGAAAAAAAGGAAAAAGAGGAAAAGAAAAAGCAAACCCAGCACCTCAAGTTAGTTGGACTCTTTTCATTTGGTACCTAGTGGGCAGTATGCGCTGAAATGCATTTCTGCCCCTTGGTGGTCAGTAAATAGATCTGCAGATGACTGCTGACCACCTTTTGCCTTTCAGCAGTGCCCTACACCAGCAGTACAGGTACCAAATCCCGGGGAGAGACAGTAGAGTTTGACAATGTTGCCAAAACAATTCTGTCTATGAGGTATTAAAGCACGAATTATTAATTTCCTTCAAAGTATATCCATGTAGGGAAAAAACCAGAGTGAGAGAGAAAGGGAGAAAGAAATGAAAGATTTGAGTTAAAATAGAAGTGAATGTTTTTAACAAATAAACTGCCACTTATAATCAAACTTTAATATGTAATCTAAGAGAATGAATTTAAACTTATCTATGCTAAAAGTCTTCTGAAGTGACAGAAAATAAAATTATAATTGAACTGGATGGTACATGTGCATAGGGGAAATAGAGTCATACTTCATATAAGAATACTTCCAAATTAAGGAACAGCTTTTCCATAATTAACTCTGCTTTTCAAGTTGTAGTATGTTTAGAAGTAAATGCAAAAATACATTTAAATGAATCTTTTTGGTTGGTTTGTTTTTGTGGAAAATTGTATCTTCTTAATTGTATGATGTAAACCTCACACATCTGAAAATCTGTCTCCCAGCAATGCCTCTAATGTATCAGTTAACTCTTCTCAGAGCTGTTGGTGTAGGCACTCATTTTCAGGAGTGTAAGAGAGTTGAAACTAAATTTAAAGAAAAAACAAACAAACAAACAAAGCTCAGAAAATTGGGAAAGGAATGGGTTTTTAGAGGGAAAAATGTTCTGGGTTTGTTTGGTTTTCCTTTTCATAGAGAAGATTAGACACAACTTTAATACCTTTCAGGTATTGCAACAGAACAAACCTCTCTTCTGTGTTGAAGTACAGGACACTTAAGTGTGTCTTAGAAAGAAGCTATTAAACCCTGTGTTTATTTAGTATAAATGGCATTCTTGGTAGAAATACTGATATATTATTCAGTAGATAAAAAACGAATTAGAAGCTCAAGGAAAACACTATTTATCATTTTAAGATCATATTCCTCTCTCTCCCAAAGCAAGTATGCACGTCCTCTTAAAAACAGAGCCTGCTCAAAGTAACACAGAAAAGCTTTGCAGCTTATCTGCTATAAACTTCATAATGTATGGTTTGGGATTTTCTGTTTTTAAATAACCTCTGCCTGTATCTCATGCCACATTTTTAAATGCTCAGGTTTAATTAACTTTTCCTTTCCCAATTCTCTGATTCAAACCTAACTTTGGAGTGTTCTGCTGTAACAAGCAATCTGCAGCAGCAACATCAAATCCAGTCTCTTGGCTCTGGAGTATGGATAGATGTCATCTTGGGTTTCAAATCTAAGCTGATTCTTGGATTTGAGGGCTCATCTACCAAACAAGCATTTCATTAGTTTATGTCTTGTCTGACAGGATGTCAATTCTAGCTTCTATTCTGTTGCCAGAAGGGACATATTGGGAGCCTAGTGTAGGTTATATGCCATTTCCTCAGCTGTCCTTCTTTTAACAACCCAAAGCTTCTTTGTCATCATTAACTTCTGCATTTCAGGTCACTCTCCTGCTCACTATTTTTGAAATATTCAATTATGCATTCTTCCTAGCTGGATTTTCCATCAGTCATTGCAGAATCCCATTGATTCTGTCATCCAACTGGATGGCTTAATATTTCCCAACATTTTCTTCCCAACTGCAGAACTGTTCTAATTATGTTTTAATTCTAATCCTTTTATTAATCCACTCAGTAAGCCTGGACTTTCACAGTTGCTTTTTCTCTGAAAGACAGCAGTAGTATGCAGCCTGATTCATGATAACCCCAGAGGGTGGATGTGGAGGTTTTAGGGCTTGGGTTTTTCTTTAATATCATTATGTCTTTTTGCTTCATGCATTATGGTAGATAGTGATGTGGTATGTCATTGCAGCCTGCAATGACATACCACAGTGAATCAGTCTGATACACTATGAGACCTATTGAAAGAACTGCCTCTTATCTAAAGATAAAAGACCATATGAGTCCATAAGCTTAGCTTCCACTTACTGTACCCCATATTTGTGCAATGTGTTCTCTATTTAGGCATGCCCATTGCCAAAAGAAACTGGGGGGTATGAGTGACCAACATGGGGACTGACAGAGCTGAGCTATTCCACACCTTCTCTCTCATTTTCTCTGCATATAGAGACAACGACAGTATTTCCCCACAGAAGTATTTAATAGATGTTTATGAACACAGGCACATCAGTGTTTCTGTAGTGCCATCTGTTCTTACCTTTTTAAATCATCTACAGCTCCACTTAGTTGGATGAGTGTCTTTTAAGTTGTGGAAGGGGAGACTGAGGTGTGAAGGGTTAGTTTCTTCACGTCAAACACCGAGCACTGTTTCTGTATCAAGTTTAGGACTAGACTGGGTTAAATTTAGGCAAGTTTTTTTAACTGAAAACATTTATCTGACTAATTTAACTCATCAAGCAGCTCAAGAGTGGGTGAAGTGAACACACACAAACCCCCTTTCTGAGTAACATCCTGGAGGAGGAGCATCCTGTTTTGATTAACCTGTGATTGTCTGTGCCTCCCTCAATGGCTGGACATTCTGGCCCTGTAGAGCTGCTATTTGAGAGATTAGTAAAACATTTAACCAGGCTAATTAAATTCTAGGTGGCTAAATTCTCCATTAGATCTGCTAAGCAAACTTGTTCCCACTTTGGGATCCTTGGATGAGAAGTGACATTGAAGAGCATCGTATTAATAACCACATCTCTAATTAAAGCCATGGCAAATTACTAACCTGCCATGGATGACTTTGACAGAAATAGGATACTAGGCCATGATTGGATCAGCTACAAGGAACTGACACTTCAGTTGGCTTTGGTAGTTGAAATTTGGGACAAACTACAACAGACTTCATCCAGCTGAGATACCCTCTGTCTCCACTGAGAGAATCACTCATGTCCAATACCATCAGATCTACCACAGCCACTAAACCTTCAGTTTCCACAGACTGCTCTCTCCTGGTCTATAACCACAGAATTGTCCATTCTTTTAACAGAACTGTAGTCTGGATTCTTGCTGCATGGCTTTGCTAGCTCCCACCTCTAAAACACAAAGCAAGTTAAAAGTTTAATCAGTATTAAAGGTTGAGGGTAGCTCTTATCAAAGCAAGGCAAGTTGAAGTGTGTGAAAGCAAACATTTAGGTGTTGACCTCAAGGCTGGCACCTTTGCCAAAGCCTAGAGTGAAGATAGCCTTTAGAGAACAGCTGTATAGGATGGACCATACTTAATATGAAGAACATACTATGCTGGCTTTCCTCTGACAGATTTAAGGTAGTGCTTGAAGTTTTCTCCCTCCTAAATCTTCCTGTGACATTTTGACTCTGTTTCTATGATAACCAAACACCAAACAGTGAAAAATATGATATCATGATGAGTTATTTTAGAGCTGAAATAGCATCTATTGTTCAGGAAGAATCCACTTAAAGATGTGGAAAGGTTATTTTGGTGTTCAGATGTATTAAATGTTCCTTATTCTGAAAGATTTTCCACTGCCTTCAAGTTACTAATTTAAAAATGAAAATGAGAAAACTGACTAATAGTTGCCTATGAACTTCACTGTCATCCTCTTGAACAGAGGAGCTGTTATACACATCTTCCAACACATCTGTCTTCAGAATTTTTTCACTCTGTAAACTAAAGTAGGAGTCCTAAGTATTTAGATGCCAATCACACTGTTTCTTAGGAAGAAAACTTTATCACAATTACATTATTCCTGATTTCAAAATTACTCAGTTTCATTTAAACTTGAGGACTCTAGCTGCAGGGAGTGTGAGTACTTCATTACATGGGGCAACTAATAGAATATTCAAGGTTACATATGTTTCTCTGTATCTTGAAGTAATGATTCTCTCCTTGTAACTTTGTAGGATTTAACACCTGAAATGAAAGCTTTTGTGGACCAATATGGGAAGACTACTGATGGAAAAATAGGAATAGTTGAGGTAAGACTGTTACTTCACAAAGACAAGACTGGCATGTTTACTTATAGAAAATCTAGCCCAGAACAATGTGAGCAAAATGGGTAAATAGTTGGGATTTTTAGTTACACAGAAAATGTCTTCCTCTGTCTGAAGATCTCTATTATTGTTTTTAACTAATGAAATTCTTCCATGAACCAAAAGGTATTGCTGGCCCCTCTGCAGACATTTCACTGCACTTGGTTTAACTTTGCACACATTGCTCAGTACAAAGAAGCATGGACAGGGAGGTGGCTTTTCAGCAAAGCAGAGAGGAGCTCTATTTTAGGAAGATAAATTGTGAAAGGTAATATGATTTATTTCTCCCAAGCATTTGGAACTAATGCTCTGTCCCCACTCCTACAGTGAAGAGAACACACAGGTGAACACAACTGGGCATCCACTGTGTGCAGTCCATTCTAAAAATATAGATGCATGCTAAAAGAGCAGGTTAATCACCTTAAGCTTAAACAACATTTTAATAGTACTTGTGATCCAGCTTGCGAAAGGCTAGGACTTCTTGAACTTTAACAGAACTTCAGGTAGACAATTCCCTCAGTCCTTACTCCCACTTTCTCAAGAGGGCAGAGCTAACCAAGCCCTTCTGCAGGAAGAGCTGCTCAACGACCTTTTCATTTTGACTGCTTGCTAGGAAGGGAGGAACCATTCTGTTTTCTCTTCCTTTTGCTCTCCAGTGCTGCAAGGACTAAAAAAGGAGACTTTGCTGGGTTACTGCTTGAGAAGGCAATTTTTCAAGCCTCAATCTACACTTCATTTATGTCACTCGACTGCAGTGGGACTGTGGGTTTATTATTAAATGCCTTTTTTTCCTGATAATAAGAAATCTGACCTAGAGAGCTAATTAAGAAACATCTACAGTGACCAACTTTGGGTTAGTGGATAATTTTAAACCAGAGGACTGAAGAGAATCTATAAAAGTCAATAGGAAGCATCACTGCTGATATAATAGATCATTTTCAGGTCCTCTTCTCCCCTCTGTCATGTGTCTGAATTGCATCTACTTGTTGAAATGCATCTGTAACTATGACTAACCAGCATGGAAGTATGAGCAGTTGGTTTCACTTGCAGCTAGAACTGCTTTCAAGAACTGCATCTCTTGACAATATTTAGCATTGATCAAGTAGTCCTGTGGCTAAATAGACAAGAGTTTGTGTGGACCAACAAATTGGTTTGGAGTAACAAATGTGTGTTCATTTGGGATGGAAGAATCTTATTTACCATTTATGAATATGTGTAACAGCAAGGAGAATGTGCAGGCAGTGCCTGAAAAAGACTGTTTCTTTGCTTAGGAAAGGTAACAAAGTTTTACCTTTCAAATGCTCTTTCTGATTCTGTCATTGATTTAATGGGTAAAGGTGAGCAAATCCTTGAGGGCTTGCTGTGGTATGGTGCTCACCACCCCCAGTGAAGTGGCAAGCATGCTCAGCTTCCACAGATGTCACTGAACAGTGACAGTACTCACCTCAGTGACTGTGAAGAGACTTTCTCCCTTAACATAGCAGTTTCCTAACCCAATAGCTGTATTTTATTTCACTTACCTCAGCAGGAAGCTTGATTTGGAAAGTGCTGGTGGGCCTCAGATGAAATGTGTTGCACATGCAGAGGAGTAGGATATTAATGTTAGTGCCTGGACTTGATTCTCCTTCCATACACATAAAAGTGTCCAGTAATTCCAGATTGCTCCCATTTACATGGGACAGCAGAAAGTTCTGAGGCAGTCTATGAATGCTGTTTAAAAACATAAATGATGGGAAGCCATTCAGCCCCCCAGCTATCATCATGAATACCCTGGCATCTGACAGGAGAATAATGAGCAAATAAAGAGTTTCAGGAAAGACCTCTTGACTGAGAGAAAGAGGAGGCCTGGGTGGCTTCACAGAGGAAAGAGTGAATTTGCAGCTCAGTTTAAGTGCTGATTCTGTCTTTGCAAGCATACTGCAGTTAGTTCAGCAGCTTTTTACCCAGTGCTCCCCAGCTAAAGGCAGAATCTGACCTGTCCACTTGTTTGGCACTGTGTAAGGGACCTTTAATTCACCTCTTCTACTCATTCAGACCAACTCTTTTCCTAAAATGGGGATGTGAAAGCCAAGGTTTCAAAGCTCAGGGCTGCAGTAATTCCAAATCCCAATTATTTGAAGCTTACTGCTGCCACAAAAATAACAACTTATGATATTCTTTGTACTTCTGTTCTCTCTTGTAGGCTTTTTAACAGCAAATTCACTCTATTAGGTGAAAGGAATTGTAAGTAGCATTAAATATCAACAGAATTTACTTAGAGAATGATTTCTAGAAAAGAGTTCTGATATTGTTTTAAACACTGAGAGTATTTTTTTTCTACTAGGTAACCTATAAAGCCTGCAGTTATCAGCTGAGTCAAGCCAGACTCAGGCTTTGTGGTTGTCCTCTAGGATTCAGGATGCAGAAGTAGCCAACATTCTCCCTAACAGCAGCAGAGCTCACAGGAACACTTCCTAAACCTCTGTTACTGCCACCCATAGCCTCAGAGTGCTCTGCACTCTTACTCAAAGATGCCTACAGAGTTCCCCTGTGCTTGCCCTCACAAAGAAGTTGTCCTTAGCAACAGCACCAGGTTTCCAGCTTTCCTCTCTGGAGTAGTATAACTGGGACTGGGAAGTGGAGCCAGTTCCCACATCATCTCCTCACTCCTTAGTAATGCAGAGTTTTCCACCAAAAAAAAAAAAAGCAATTTAATGCTATTTGATGCATGAGCTTGGAGCACTGGACTTCCCTTTAGCTATATTGTTTTTGTTACACTAAAGGGTACAAGAGAAAGAAAACACAAAAGACACTTTTTGGCTGAAGCCTGAGCTAACAGTGGATATTGAGTTGCTACAGCTTTGGAATATAAAAGCCTGTGCTTCCCTCTGAGAGGTATATAGGGTAAAATAAGGTGATTTTCTTCCAGAGGTAATACATTCTGTAGCTCCAATACAGTTTGGTACTGCTAGTAAGCTGTTAATGAGTTTTTGGAGCCTTACTCTTTTACATTTACCCTTGCACCTTGTCCTATTTCACAGTGCCTTTACAAAAGGCACCAGTCAGCTGCTGAGGTCCCAAGAATGACATCACACTGATCATTTCCACACCTGTAAACCCTTTCCAAGGCAAGAGTCTTTCCAAGGCTATTCCAAACTTATTCCAAATGGGGTTTTATCAAGAAACAAACTGTAGATTTCAATTCACAGCTGATTTTCTTTAGCTGTTTCTTTATATTTAACCAAACCCTACAGAAACCATGCAGAACAGGTCCATAATGGCACCCACCAGCCTGGCACACACAAAGCCAACAGTTTTTTGGTTTCTCCTCACAAATGGACTCTTGTCCATTGTTATGAAGAGTCCCTTCCCCTAAACTCTGCTGAATCTCATGGCCAGTTTCAACATTCAGCATTTGCTATTGAGTAGGAATGTTGATTGACTCTAAAACCCCCAGCTCCCCTCTCAATAGAGAAATAAAGGCATTTTCCAGAAGTTACACCCATTTAGCTGTGGGGTTACAGATCAACAGGTATTTACCCACATGTCTATATGCTACTTATCCTGGAGTAGGTTTCAAAAGCTGCTGCCAAAAATACATTAAGTTGATCTGGTTTAGTGTTCAGCCATTTAGCAGAACCTCTCAGAAGGTTCTGCTGGGCCTGACAGCCTGTCATCAGCTGCTCCATCTCTGGAAGGAGAATGCTCTACTGTGTCTTTTCAGTTACACCAGCACTTAAGGCACAGATAATTGCAGAGAAATGAGAGCTCTGCCTCCATACCCTTGCTGTGCCTGGAGAAGGAGACCTGAACTCACCCACATTGCTGCTGGAACCCCATCCAAAAACCTAAGCAAGGAGGCAATAGGCAGAATGAGGGAGGTGAGGGCGTGCAATGACTGCAGAATCCCAAACATTTGAATCAAAACTTCACTGTGGGGCTTCAGGAAGCCTGCAGATGTCATTTTTCAGAACAGAATGCAGCTAAGAAATCTGCCTCTCTCCATTTTCTCTTCCTAGTAAGGACAGCTGGTCTATTCTTCAAGTTTTCTTGAATCTAAACCTATTTTGTACATTGGGAGTAGAGGAAAAACATATTGGGCTTTTGTTCCAAACAACTCATGAGTTGATGTTAAATTATCCAGCATACTCTCCATCTTCTCCCTTTGGCACTTGCCACAATCCAGTTACAGTTTCAACAATCAGTACAATAATGTTTGATTTTAAAAAAGCCTTTTGGAGAGCAGAGGCACTGGGAGAACCAGGGCTAAAAGCCTTTTTGATTCCTTTCTGGTATTTATAGCTCTTGTTGAACACTTTTCTATGCCTGACAAATTCTCCCTGGTTGCCACCCCCTTACCCTCCTCACTCTCTCTTTTTTTTTTCTCCTGGCTTTCCCATGTATTTTTCTGTTTACCTTACACATGTCAGTGTTCCTCCTCTTCCTCTTCCTCCTCCTTTTGGGTCTCTGTGAACAGTCTCTTCTCCTCCCTTCCATGGTCCTTCACACTTAGCCTCTAACCATCCTTGAGCTAGGCTTTCCCTTCGTGCCGATTCTAAGGTTTTCATCACAGATACTGACTGTGCATGGATGAATATTTTTCCCCCCCCTTTTTTTCCTGCAGATCCCTCTTCAATAAAGTGCTGCCTCATGTCTTTTCCTCAGCCTTCAGCTCTGTTTGACCTTGATGAATAAGGCAAAGCTACAAGCCCGAAGCCTCTCCGAGGCATAGTCCAAACAGTCCAGCGAACAGGATGAAGCTTCCTATGGGGCCACAATAGGGCAGTATGAGCACAAAGAACTTCATCCTCTCATCAAGCTTCATGCTCTTTTACAGGCTCAGCTGGCCAATCAAGAACCAAGATTTAATCTTTCCTAAATTCTGTTGCAGCTTGCTCAGATATTACCAACAGAAGAGAATTTCCTCTTGTTCTTCAGATGCCAGCAGCTAAAGTCAAGTGAAGACTTCATGCAGGTACAGTACAAAATGTTGCCTTTAGTACAATCCTCCAGGACCCCCTTGCCATCAATGCATCATTAAAGCATTCACCTTCTACTTGCAGACATGGAGAAAATATGACAGTGACCACAGTGGCTTCATTGATTCTGAGGAACTTAAGGTAAACCAATACCTATGGGCATGCATGACATGAGAGCAGACCTTGGATGACAGCTGCTGCTGCTGCTAGCTGTTTCTTCAGATACCTACTCATGCATGTTTTGGCATTCCAAAGGTGACAAACATGATTAGCTGATGTTTTTATCACCAGTAGACTATTGAAAGCCAAACTCTAGTCAGATCAATGAGTTTTTAAAACACGTTTTAGTCCAGATCAACACTTGTCTCAATTGACTCAGGCTTACAGGTGCTTTAGCTTAGAGGTGAGAAAGATTAAGAGGCCTCTGAAAGCTGTGGTGTTCATTTTTCTTTTTGGTATATTATGGAGGAAAGCTGTTTTGTTGGGGTTTTTTCCTAAGGGCACCACTGCTGCTAAACTCTGCAACTGGACAGGTCGTGCTCCCTCAAGCAAGGACTGTGATAGTCTTAGACTAATACAAATGGAATTGTGCTGCATCTGATTGCTTGACTTGGTGGGATTTTGGTATCAGCTTTAATAGGCACAGGTCAGAGCAGAAGCAAGATTATTCCATCAGCCATCTCACCCTTGCAGAGTCTGAACAACTTCTAAGAGTTAACAACTCTTAGAACTAGAGTGATTTATCTCCTTAGTCAGAAAACTAACAGCAGATTGTAGATGCTGAATCACAGAGTGGTTAGAAGGGACCTCTGGAGGTCACCTGGCTCCTCCTCAAGCAGGACCTCCTAGAGCCAGTTGCCCAGGGCCATGGCTTTTGACCATCTCCAACCTCCCTGGGTAACCTGTGCCAGGGCTCAGTCACCCTCACAGTGAAAATGTTTCCTGATGTTCAGAGGGAACCTCTTGGGCTTCAGTTTGTGCCCACTGCCTCTAGTCCTGTCACTGGACACCAAGCTGGCTCTGTCTTCTTTGTGCCCTCCCTTGCACTACTGACATACCTTGAAGAGGTCTCCCTGAGTCCCTTTCTTCTCCAGGCTGAGCAGTCCCAGATCTCTCAGCCTTTCCCCATGGGAGAGATGCTCCTGCAGGATAGCCTCTGAGTGGAAAGGTGCTGTTTTCCACAGTCCATTGCACTTGGCTCATTACTGCAGCTTTCAGTTCAGAGGAATCAAAACAATTCATAGCAAGAGGAAGATCTAGCTGTGCTTCTCCATCTACTCTGGGCTATTTTGCCCATATGTGGTAATCTGAAGAAGAACTACAGAAGCTTTAGTGACTAAAGCACCAGGAGATCCAACTGTCTGAAGTCCTTACAGCTCTTCTATTCAGAAGAAAATCCACTTCCCCTTCATCCCCCATTTCCCTTCCTCTTTGAGTTTGGTATCTGTGTGAGGTTTGCTGAGGATCCTACCTCAAGGTAGCCCTCAGGCAGACAAGCCCATATTTCTGCTGGCTGGGTGCAGCAGGTCAGTGTATCTAAAGTTGGTAGGATCAGGAGGAGGCCATGCACGTAGGAGTTGAGAACTCTCAGCTGTTAGGCACTGCCATAAGGACTGTTGATGGCTGCTGTCATTTAAAATAGGTTGAAAAAGGCAGTGCTGTTTGAGGACCAGCTAAAGAATGAAGACACTTGAACTGGATCCCCCATGGGCCTCTCTCTCTCTTGTGCTGCAAGATTTTGTCCCATTTTCACACACTTCAAATAAGACATGAATGTCCAGGTTTATTTTAGATCAGTATTGCTTGACCAGCCTAAACATTTTAAGTATTTGCTATCTGTGGAGTACACCCACTTACAACTTTGTAAGGGAAATTTAAGCTGGAGATCAGGAAAACTTCCTCATAGTAACAGCAGCATAATCTGTTGCCCAAGGGGGAGGCAGACTCTCCACCCCTGCCTGCACTTAGGAAATCTGGCAACAGCTCAGATCAGACAGCAAGGCAGGAAGAGGAGACACAAATAACCCTTTCTTGAGACATGGAGATGGACTGGATAGCCTTTCACTGTCCTTTCCAGTTCTATTTTCCATCAAAGCACACAAGATTAGACTTTGTCTTCATAACATCCATTTACAACATTTCAGTCATGCCCTTTGTGCAGAAGCTACCTCCAGCATGGAGGGGAGTCAGACCAGAGGAACTAGAGTGGATATCAGTCATATGACTATTGACAGGAGAGCTTTCAAGAATGCCAAATAGATTTTCTATCTTAAAATGTGACCCCAAATTCCACCAAGATAATCCACTCAGACTGGTGACAGTAATTAGGTAGTTAATTGGGCATTGACAGGTATACAGAGATTGTAGGGTTTGTAATGCCCATGTTTAATAAGCTGATATATTTCTTTTGGGGTTTTTTGCTGTCACAGATCTAGCCTAGCCATGATGATGATGATCTAGTACAGAAATTTAACCCACTGAATGGGTGGAAACAATCTGGTTTTGTAAAGTAAAACTAGCTGGTGTTTCAAGTCATGTGATAGCATAGCAAATTCTCATTCCCAAAAATGCAATGAAACTGGCTTCACACATTTGAACTGCAAGGCAGGAAGGAGCAACAGAGGTTAACATTCCCTTCTAGCACTGGGTACAGCCAGAGGCAAGGGGAAAAGTTGATTAATCATTGATCTTTTCTCCAAGAAGGGATTAGGGATCCAAGTTTTCAAGGAGAGTCAAGGTTAATTAGTTTACTGATAAAGCTGATTAGGAAGCAATATGCTTGAAAACCAAATTTCTCTTTTTTTTTTCCTCCTGTTTTTCCAAATTCAATACAATGCAGAAAGTTTGGAGTCAGTTTTTGCAAATGAAATGGTGCAATGGCCTTGCTCTTAGCTGTTCATACTATTTCTTTTCATAGTTCTTTGGACCCTTAGGAGTAAACATGAAAGTAGCAGTAAAATAGGATTGCCCATTACTTTAAGCTGAAGTGAGCAAGTCAAGCATTTTCTACTGTAGCTGCAAATTCACCTATTACTCCTCTTTTTATTTTAACAGAGCTTCTTGAAAGATTTATTACAGAAAGCAAATAAGCAGATTGAAGACTCAAAGCTATCAGAATACACAGAAATAATGGTAAGATTATTTACAGGCATCTTTCATCAAGACTGCTTTAATCCAAACTCTGTTTATCTTTAGCCACTGGAAGGCTCCAAATGACTTGGAGTCCCACCAGGTCCTAATCAGGCTAACTATGTTATTGCAAGAGAGAGAGAACTGGGGCAGCTAACACTGCAAGTGCTTCTGCAGCTACAGAGCTTTGATTGGCACTTTTCAGTGCTGCTTAAAAAAAAATCCCAAAGAACAACAACAACAACAAAAAAGAACCCCAAGCAAAACAAAATTGCTCAGGAATTCTGAATCTTCTTGGTATCTGTGATCCTGTATTTGTACTGTGTTAGACCACACCATAGTGTGTTCCCCTCTGCTGCTTCCCTGAGCCATTAGTGGTAAAACTGAAGTCTTGACAGTTCAGAGGAGAAAAATGTTACCTGTCCTAATTGCATTATTATGTTTAGATCATATTAATTTGGGGTTGCTTTCTGTTGTTCTGCCTTCTTACAGCTCTGTAGTGCCTGTCTCTTGTCTTCAAAGCCATCACTGCATGGTGGCTCATGGTATTTACAAACACCTTACTCCTTCCTTCTCCTCCCACTTCAAGAAGGAGAAACTGATATTTTTTTAGACAAACACTAGACCAAAACTGTCACTTTCCTGGCCTTAAATCAGCCTGTTCTTGGGACACATCTTCCATCCCACAGCTGTAGTGCTCCATGGTAAGGACCAATGTTAGCTTCTGGGTGGATGTTTCAGGAAACAGAATGTCTCAGAAATCTCATCTTCAGGAACTGTCTAACACTACATTTTTTCTTTTACCAGCTTGCTTTCAACCTAAAATAATTTTAACAGTCAAAAATATGCTAGGTAAGCACCTCAGCCCTTAAACTGGCCAGATAATGGCTGATAAAATTTGGGTTTCTCCTGGAAAAAGTCAGCTGGTTTGTTGTACCAGCAGAAGCCACTTACCTAGGTTTGTCACTCTCCATTCACTGGTGAAGATAACACATAGCAGGGAGCTTTTTGACTTTCAAGTGTGCCCTAGGTTCTGGCCTCTGCAGAGAGACACAATGACAAAGCATTAACAGGAGTAAGAAAAATACTAGAAGGCTCTCCCATAATCTCCTCAGGAACTAGAAGACTAATAGAAAACACAGGCTTCTGAGCAGCTGCAGGCAGGCACTAACAACCCATCCTAACCCAAAATACGTTGGCTTCACAGCCTGCCCAAATCAAAATCTCCTTGGCCAGGAAAGGCAAGCAAGGCAGATGCTTTTATAAAGGAAAAGAAGCTCTTAAAGGAACCAGGGTGTTCTGTGGATATAAATATTTAGAGAATTGGGTGTTCTGTGGAAATAAACATTTAGAGAATTGGTCTTTCTTTCTGGTCTCCTTTGACATTTCTTGTCTATTGCCCAGATGAAGTTAAGTCTTTTTCCAAGGCATCCATTCTATCTTTAAAAGGAGACCCACTCAGCACAGGATGTTGCTTTTCCTCTCATCTAAACCTCCCATCTCCAGTTACTGTGGCTGGAAGCGATCGGATGGGCTGTGGGTGGTGGTGTTGGCAGTACAATGTCTAACAACGGTTTGCACAGCCTGCTGCTTCTGGGACTCTTTCATACAGCAAAGCCAAAATAACACTTGAAAGCAGGGGGGAAAAAAAAGGAACTACACAAACATAAAAACTGGGAGAGGAGAACCCCTGGGGGTGCAATATCTCCACCTACTTCTAATAAGGAAGATAAGCTGTTTGTGCCTCTCAAGCTGCAGGAGCTCATCCTTTCAAGGCCTCAGAGGCAAACACTTCAATTCAATAGGGTGATTAAAAATGATTAGAAATAGTATTCACTTATTTTGTCAAATTACATTCAGATATTTATTCCTATCATTTAATTGTCATTATTTGAAGATATTTAATTTCCTGGGTTCATGCCATCAACAAAATGGGATCATCTGCACCATCTGTTTGCTCTTGTCTTGAAACATATCACAGCAACAGAAAGTGAGTTTTACTTAAATATTTAGACCTAGCAGCCAGCTGATTGAGATGTCTCTTATTTTCTGTCTAAGGAACTAAATGCCTTGGATTCTGTTGAACTTTACCTGACTGTTGTTTCACCTTTATGAATGGAGACTAATGATGCTTTGATCAGACCATGACATGAAGTCCAAAGTAAAATGTTATCATGTCCACACTCACCTCATTTCTAAGGAATGAGATGCACCTTTCTCATATATGGGACATTCATCACTGTAGGCAGGTTAAGGTCTACCTTATAGTAGGTTAATCAGAATGGTTCAACTGGTTTCTTATCAGGCTTTTACAAGTAGCATTAGTTACTCTACATTACTTCTTCAGTAAGCTAAGTAAGCTTATTACACAGCAAATGTGACAGATTAAAGCCTGGGGCCATCATTTCTGCATGAAATAAAAGCTAAATGTCACTGAACTTATGTATACTGAATAAGTGTTTGCTTCACTATGTTGATTAGTAACAGAAAATTCTATGTTCTTTCAGCTCAGGATGTTTGATGCAAACAATGATGGAAAGTTGGAGCTTACTGAACTGGCCAGGTATGTCTTCTGTCCCTCTTCCAAACAAATCTCATGTACCAGTTGCTGCACTGGAAACAGTTAAGTAGTTTGACCTTTCTTTTTTTTTCTCTCCAAAGATTACTCCCTGTACAGGAAAATTTTCTTATTAAATTTCAGGTATGAATATTCACATTTTTAAGGTAACTTGTTACCAACACACATTAAGTAGTGTCATTAATGGATTTTTCTCCCCCTCCCTGTGTCATTTAGGGTGTCAAAATGTGTGCAAAGGAATTTAATAAAGCCTTTGAGATGTATGATCAAGTAAGTCTTCAAAACCCCTTTTTATCACTGGCGTAGCCTGATGACACTTACCTTCAGAATTTGTGGGAAACTAGCCTCTGAAATGAAAACCACACATTTCAAATGATCTTAAATGTTCTTTTTCAGGATGGCAATGGTTATATAGATGAAAATGAACTTGATGCACTACTGAAGGATCTCTGTGAAAAGAACAAAAAGGTAATACTAAGGGTCTTTCTTCCCATTAGAGAATAGATTTAATTTGCATTTGAAGGAAACTAATCCACCCAATTAATATAAATATAGAGGTTTTAAGTCATAATTCCTGAAGCCAAAGTACAGCTGAAAATCTTGGCAGAAGCCACAGCACTGCAAACCCTGCAGCGGGGGAGCTGTGCTTACACAGTGACACTGTCAAAAGCTCGCTTCTGAGACACCCAACAGATGGCTGTACTGTGGACAACATGCTCCCACAGAAACAACCTTTCACAGAATCATTAGGGTTGGAAAGGAGCCTCAAGATCATCTAGTCCAACCAATAGCCCTACACTACTCTTATCCCTAAATCATCCCCTGAAGAAACACATCTATCCTCTTCTTAAAAACCTCCAGGGATGGGGACTCCACCACCTCCCTGGGCAGCCCATTCCAATATCTAACCACTCTTTCAGTAAAGAAATTCTTCCTAATATCTAATCTAAACCTACCCTGGCTCAGCTTAAGCCCATTCCCTCTAGTCCTGTCACTAGTCACAAGGGAGAAGAGGCCAACACCTGCTTCCCTAGAATGGCCTTTCAAGTAGCTGAAGAGAGCGATAAGGTCTCCCCTCAGCCTCCTCTTCTCCAGGCTAAACAAGCCCAGCTCCCTAAGCCTCTCCTCATAATGCCTGTTCTCCAGACCCCTGACTAGCTTAGTTGCCCTTCTCTGCACCCTCTCCAGTACCTCAATGTCCTTCCTAAACTGTAGTGCCCAAAACTGCCCACAGTACTCGAGGTGTGGCCTCACCAGTGCCGAGTAGAGTGGGAAGATCACCTCCCTGCTTTGCAGTGTCTTAACTGTTGGACAGGCTGAGGATCCTTTGAATGTTCCTAAAGTGTCTGCCATTGGAGGCAAACTCTGCTGGTGCTGATAACTAACCAGGATTCTAAAGCATGATCTGTTCTTTAACTAGGAATTAGACATTAACAACCTGGCAACGTACAAGAAAAGCATCATGGCCTTGTCTGACGGAGGGAAGCTTTACCGAGCAGAACTGGCTCTTATTCTCTGTGCTGAGGAAAACTAGCACTCTTCTCCCATCTCCACTCAACTAGTGATGTACTCTATCTCCACAATAACTGTGCACTGTCAGAGAGTAGGCTGTATTTTTAAATTGCATCTAGAAAATTAGCCAGGGTGTGTGGCACATTCCTTTCAGTTTGTTTCTATACTGTTTGTAATGTACAGTTTTTGTAACAATTCAGATTGATCAAGAGAATGTCTATGTTTGGGCCAGGCTGCATATTCAAAAAGAAACTCAAATCTGTCAGGGTTGGTTTGGGGTTGGTTTTTTGTTGTTGTTGTTGTTTCTTTTTTGTTTGTTTGTTTTCTTTCATACACACAGCTGGAAAAAAAAGAAAAAACCAATAAACCTGCTGACATTGCTGTGGTCATCATATCCTTTGACACCTGCAACATTGCTTGTTGAACCACCTAACAAACAGGTCTACAAGTATCCTTCCCTATTACAACTCCTGTTTCTTTTTATTTGTTTCCTTAAATGCAAAAGATGAATTCAGATTAACTAGGATCTGGCTCTGAAACAGCAAAGGGCCTTTGGCATGTCTGATTTCCAAAGTTTAACAAGGCAATAAGGAGTACTCTCAGTTGTCAAACCATCCACTTACAGGTCTGTGCTCTCTGCAGTTCTTCAATTACTCTTCTCTTTATGAACTCATAGCATATAGGCAAAGCATTTATCTGGGATAGATCTCCATGCAGTAGCTGACAAAAATAGAGTGGTTTTGATCTAGCTGTTTAACTTTACTGAAATTAAACATAGGCACTTCAGAAATAAATGCCTTTAATCTGTCTTGGAATCCTGGCTAAATGACAGGTAGTATAGTTAATACACAGATTAACATTTACTATTAATAAGTGTACCTTTCATGACTATTGCTGTGTCAGAGAATATGACAATCCATTTTCTAAACTATTTTCACATTTTGCAGGTTATAACTATTCTAGTAAATTGCTGTTTTTACATCATATTCTGTGTAATCTATAATTAAATTTAATATCCTAAGATTGTTGGTGTCTAGTTTGTCTATCTCCTGGATTCTTTTGATTCTTTTTTGCCTTTTTTTTTTGGGCTTTTTCTGTACCCTGTAAAAGACAGAGCAACTATATATTAAAAAAAAAAAACCATGTGCCTCCCTGGATCTTACAGTGAATTACTACAATAATAGTTTTAAAACTTAACTCTAAGTGAAGAAAAAGATCTAGTAGAGATTTTCTACCAATGTAGTGATTTCCTTTACATAGTGGGCTGTGCTTTTTACCCAGCTAGAGAGGTTTATCTGAAATAGGAACTACACCATGGCAACAGCCTTGTCCTCTTGCAGCTTCGTTTTTTTCTGGCCTGACTCCCTTTTTACTTTACATCAGTTTTCTGCCAGACAACTCCAGGAACATCCCAGTATGGACTGGTGTAGAAAGGAAACTGGGCTGTGTCTTACAAGCCAATAACCTTATGTTGCCTCCATTTACACCTGTTTCTGAAGGGATCCCATGTCAGCAGACTGTAGCTATACAGAGTTTCTCAGTCTTATTTAACAAGCAGAAGGAAATGTATTTTATCTGAAAGGTGTCTCAAAGGATGAGGCCCAGATCCTTCAAGATTCCAGCTCCTGAACTCCCACTGAAATGAACCCCTGAATTCCTCAGGTGAAGTCAGGCAATTAAACACCATTTCAGGATGTCAGCCTTGGCATCTCTCCAGTCTGAGCCTTGAAAAATGAAGGGAGTAGGTGGTGCCTGGCAGGGGAGGGTCATGCTGAAAAAAAAAACAATTAAAAACATTACAAATGAAGCTAGCTCATTCTCACCACTTTACTTCCACTCCATGCACAGTGATTCAACTTCTTACCTGCTTGTTTTCCTCTTTTCTTCATGCAATGTGGAATACAATTGTGTATGTTAAATGAAGGAACACTGACTATGCCTATCAGTACAATAAATGACTGGCATTGCTCCTCCTGTGCACTTGAAACCCTGGATTTTGCCTTATTTTAACTTTAAAAGTGTAAAGAAAAAAAAAACCCAAACACCTGCAGGTAGAACTATGATGTGGAAGGTAAAGTGTTGAAATTCTTCTTACCCAAAGTCATCACAGAAACTGGAACTTCTCTTCCTGACCATCAGTAAAGTTTCCCAGATCAGGTCTGAAGCCAACCTACCACTATTGCTCCTGCCCATCACCTGGCTTTGCTGCTCAGCATGACACAGAAAGCAGCTCTCATTTCCCCACAGGGAGAATGTTTCCTGCAGTGATTTCTCATAAATAAAGCTTGGATTAAAAAGAAAAAACCCAGCAACTTAAAAACTCAGTTCTAGAAGAGATGTCTACTATGTCAGTGCAAAGTGTGGCCAAGATGGTTAAGTCAAAACTGCTGCAAAAAGTCCAGGTTTGAAAGTCTCTAAAATACACCTGGGCAGAGCTCTTATAATGTCAGGGTTGGGGCAGAATAAGGCTTTAAATAGTAAGGGAGGTGATGCTAGGGAAGACTGCAAGGTTTTTTCTTCTGGTAGACCACTGGTGACCAAAAAGAAATCCAAAAAAATTGAAAGTAAAATCCTAGCATGCACAAAAATCACAACTATGAGGTACTGTAGGCATGTGATATTCCTACTAAAGAGAGAAAGTGACATATTCCTGAAGCTACTCACTGTTTTACTGTCTAAAATAACATCTTTTATTAAAATAAATATTCAAATAAGCACTCAACCTAATAAACACTCAAACCTACTGCCCTACAAGTAACAAACAAGTGTTTTCCTTAGACAGTGTTAGCTTTTGCTGCATAATTTCCTCTTGACACTTTGTACATTTATACTAAACTCTCATCATCATCATCATGGTTATAGTCACTGTGGAGCCATACTGAAATCCACACCTATTTGCTGTGTCTACAAGACTCAGAAGTTTTTAAGGCCAGGCTGGATGGGGCTCTGGGCAACCTAATGTAGTGGGAGGTGTCCCTGCCAGGCAGGGGAGTTGGAAGTAGATGATCTTTGAGGTCCCTTCCAACTCTTGACAATTCTATGATCCTATGAATCCATAGTTAAGCACCCAAATATATATTTTTCCCCAAAGTGCTGAGCACCTCCAAATCCCTTTGAAGTCAACCCAAGATGTTCTGCACCAATTAAAAGCAGGGCAATGCACTGCCATCCCAAAGACCATTTTATTTCACTGCCTATCATATGATCATATCAAAGACTGGGGGAAGGGGGTCACCTGGGTTCAAGTGGGGTTACATGTTTAGCAGCTACAGCACAAAATGCTCCATGGAGCTTGACAGAGGTACAAATTTCCTTGTAAATCAATGTAAATCAGAAGAGCAGTTCATGTGCCAATCAACTTGGAATCCAGGGAGGAACTCACAGCTTCCTCAATTAGTGTCATTTTCTACTTGTAAAGTAGATTTCTGAATTGGTAAACAACAGCAAAACTCTCAACAGTAATTACAACATTCAGGAGGAGGGAATTTCCAGAACTAGGAGAAGCAAAGACTGACAGCAGTTCTAGCATCAGAGCAGATATCAACCCTGGCAACTTCCAAGCCCATACAGCTATGCCCATGCTTGTATGTGTGGGCAGCCTGCAGCTCAGGTGAAATGATTTTTAAAAGGGCTGATTTCAGGCTGGAAAGGCCATAACCTGTTCATTTCTCTGAAGAAATCCACCTGTTGTTGGAAGCAAGTGGGACAAACCACTCCCTCATCTGGAAAATGGAATAAACCCCAAAGGACAGCAATAAAGACTGGTTGGTTGGTTTGGTCTATTTTTTTTTAATCACCTGCTTATTTGGGATGGATAAAGTGACTAGACTCAGAGGTAATGTCCTCTGAAAGCTTCTTTACTACCAGTCCATGAATGCAAATGAAACCTAGAGCTTTCTGTAAACCTCAATACTGATTTCCTGATGTCCTTCACTCACCTGAAATAAACCATTTCCTATGGAGAGGTTCCCCTAAGTCACACACAGAGGTTATAATAGCAAATGCTTTTGAGTTTCCCATTTTCAAGAACATTGACTTCATCATGACAAAGAGCAAGCTCCTTAGAATAGCACTGCTAGTCTTTAAATGGCATTTGTAAAGTTCAGCATAATTAACAGTCTGGAAATGTCACCAAAAGATGTGCCCAAGACAGTTATGTATTTCAAGATTTTCTAAGCAACCACAGGAGCTCAGCTCCTGTGCCTGCAGCTCTGCTGAGAACCTGAAACTCTTGTTATTGGCAGGTTTAGGATTGATCACTGAAGTGTGATGATTAGTTTTCCTTCAGATTAACAATTATATTCAGTTTCAGCAGTCCTGAAATGTTATTGGAATTACAATATTAAGATCCACTTGCATACACCAGAGGAAAAAGTAAGACAAGCTAAAGAACAGCAACATTTCAGTGAAGAAGTGTTGCTCACTACTGGCAACAGGTTATATTATAGATGGGGAAAGTTGGGAGAACATCCTTTATTGAACATACAACAATTCCAAAACATTCTCCTGCAATCAGCAGCTTTGGAAGGGCATTTCCCAATTGGTTATTTCTAAATATCCAGCTAAAAGTACTGCTTCATTTCCAAAAATCTCCACACCATCCACTTCAAGAGCCTTTTGTTTTCCTAATCATTGCTTCCATCACATCCCATTGCTCTTTGGTAACCTAGGAAAAGAAAAGAGTGCTTTATTGGAATTCCATACAATTACACATCTCAGGATTTGGTTTAATGGAAAATAGTAAGCAAGGAATTTAATACCTTCTTCAAATCATTGAATTCTCCTGCCATGGAAACATATTCTCCACCATCCATTCTAATAACCTAGAATAAGGCAGTGTATTTAGTAAGAGTGGATTTTCTGTAGCCTTCCTTTCTTGATGAAGTGGGAAAGGAAGTGGTATTGATGTGCATCAGGAACAAAAATGCTCAAAATACTGTAATTCTATCACCTTTTCCAAGTTCCTTTTCAAGGAACTAACACCCAGGCATTACCATGAAAAGGTTAATAGTGCTTGCAATCAGTTCCCCAGCACCAGTTCTTGTCTCACTTCTGAAAGCAGAGCTTTAACAAAACATCAGCAAAACTCCAACCCATCATGAGGTTAATTGCATCAAGCAGATCAAGCCAAACTCACTGCTCCATTAACCCAGCTTGCATAGTCACTGCAGAAGTAGGCAGCCAGATTTGCTATTTCTTCTACAGTTCCCAAACGTCCACAGGGAATCCTCTCAATCATTTTCTTCTCAAAGGAGCCTGTGGGGTCAAGGCGGCTGAAAGCACCCTGAGCAGCAAGAGAAACATCACAAGGGTTACAAGCAGCTCAGCAACTAACAGCCACTAACGATCTGACTCCACAGAAACAATACTGAAGGGAACAGTTGCAAGTCAACTGTCTACATCCCCTTTGTCAGGAGGATGAGAAAGAAGCAAGCAGGAAACAGAAGATCACTGATCCCTGTTGTACTGATATACAGCTACTGAGCATGAGAAGCTGGAATTTAACAGCCCTGGGATAGTCACCCACTAGCTAGCTATGAAAAACAAAAGGGGTAAATAATCTTTGTTTCCCAAACACCACTGACAAAAACAGTTGAGGAAATAAGGAAGGCTCAAGGAGAGAGGAACAGGGGGAGAAGAGAGGCAGGAAAAGTGACAGAGATAATTTATACAAGACACTAGAGTAAGTAAAACTGAAAGAGGAAAAAAAAAATCAAGTTCAGTTAAATTGCAGCAATGGCTAGAACTAAACTAAGTCACTGGCAGTTCTTAGAATGGCATGGGAAATAGAAAAGTTCTTTTCTTCTTCCTGGCTCCTCCACAGGAAAACAACCTCCTCAGGCAAACCCAGAAGTGTTTTAGTAACATTTGCGTTCATTTACTGAAGTTACAAGAGCTAAAGCACACTGTAATTCAGGTAGTCCTGGCTGTACTCACAACATTCACATCTTCTACTACCATGTTTTTAAATGCCAGTTTCTGAGCTTAATAGAATCACTCTTGTACATTTGCTTCCTTCTCCTATCCTGACTTACAACAGTGGTTTTTAAGCTGGCTGCAGTAGCTGTGGCAGAAAGCCATATCCTGTTTTAGTTTTAAGTAAAGCTGGTTTGCCTTTTTATGCTTTCAGGGCAATTTTCACTTGGGGCCAGGATGGCAAATAGAAAACCTTAGTAAGAACACACAGTATCTCAAGTGGGATATACACTACTAGGTAAAATCAGAAGCATTAAGGTGAGGTAGCAATATTGCCATTTAAAGGCAGTTAACTTGCCACAAAAGTCATGAGACCGTAAATCAAAGTGATGTTGTGATGTGATACAGTGGATGCCAAAAGGTTATATGGACTCAAAAAGGAACAGGACAAACCACTGGAAAAAAGATCCATCAAGATGATTACAATTGCATCAAACTCCCCAGGTCACAGAGTGCCAGCAGCTGGAGATAAAAAGAAGACATGTCACTAAATGTTCTTCTTCTACTCTTGCCAGATGCAAGGCCTGGAAGACCTTGGAAGGTCTGACCCAGCAATGTTGTTTCAACATTCTTATAATCCTGCTGATACTGCCACTTATCTTTCTTCCCAGTCAAAGAAGATAAAACTGCACTCCTACCCCCAAAATAACAGCAAAACCAACTCTGAGCCATTTTACAGGTAGGAGTAAAACCATCACTAGCTATTACTGCTCATGAGGGTAGTATTTCAACTCAAGGTGCAAAGGAACCTCCTCTCTCCTCTTGCAGGACTGCTTTCTTCTTAGTTCCTGTTCCAGCTGGTCTGGCTTACTTCCTTCAAAACCTCCAATCCTCCTTTTCACTCATATCAAAACTTCACATTCTTCCTGTTCCAGTTGGTCTGGATTACTTCCTCTAAAACCTCCAACACTCCCTTCCACTGATACCAAAGCTTCCCATTTCCTTGCTGACTTCATCTCTCCACTTTTGTGATTCTGTTCTCATCCACCTCAAAGAGGTTTTGAAATTGTGGAAGTGATATTTTGTTTCCAAATCAGGCCTTCAGGCAAACTCCTACTCCACCAGGGCTAAGAATTCACCTCACTTGACAAGACTACATAACGCAGAAAGAATCAGTGTTAAATATTTGGATAGATCATTACTTGGAAACACTAGAGAAGGTTTCATTGATATTAGTGGAGTAGAAGGGGCAGTGGCAGATTTCAGAAGTTCAAGAAATGCTATTTTACAGAACTGAGAGGTAGTGTGTTCAATAATCCAGCACAGTCTTGACTACCAAGGAAATCATACTTGAATTAGCAGCTAGAGCAAAGGTTAGAGTATCTTCCAGTGAAGTCTGTATTACAAAGCACATTCAAGGCTGTGTTTCACTTCATGCTATGTACCTTTGTTTTTATTGGACCTGGTTGAATCACATTGAATCTCATGCCATATTTACCCCATTCAGCTGCAAGAGACCTAAAAATGCATTAACAGAATGCATCATTATTTTCAAAGACAATATTTTAACACTGCTCTTCAGAAAAAGCACAAACAAAACTGAATCAAACATGCACCTTCCTGAAACAGGCATTTCTTGTTCTTAACAAAAACACTTCAGAGAAGAAAAAACTAATATCACATCACAAACAGAGGAATATTGACTTAGCAGATGTATCACAGATAAAGCAACATTAAGGAGCAACTCTTTCTCCCTCACAAATGACACAGATGATTTTGGGCCCTAAACTCCTTGACAAACAACTGTTAGGCCACCATCTTTCTCTGGCAGTTTAGACCATCTCACAAGTAAACATTTCTAACACAGCTCTCACCTTCAGATGTTTTGAAATTCTAAATTCTAGTTCTAAAATAAGAATAATTCTGCTTATGGCAGCATTTTCTCTGCAAAAGCAGTATTCCAGACAGATCATCTACTGCACTGGGTGAATGAGCTGGGTCACAAAGCCTCTGAAAAGGACACACTTCAGTTACAGTTCTAGAGAAGAGAAATCCCAATCATCACTCATTCCCTCATTTTTTTCTGGCTAAAGTATTGTAGCTGCTAAAAGGCTGCCAAACTCTTCAATTCCTTCTGCTGAAGTGCAGAGGAGGATCTGTCTCCTATGAAGGACTGTCCTATAGTTAATAAGGACAGAAATCCTTTCCTTTGCTGAGTAACGTGGATTCATGCCATGATAATGTTCTGAATTAAGTATAACTGCAGACCTTACTTGAAATAGTGGTAGGAAACACATTTCTGTATGAAACTAGATAGGTGGAGCAACAGTGTCCTCAAATACATGCCCATCCTTTCCTGAGACAAAAGGAAGTGGAAGGCACTGCAGACCTCAAACAGCTCCCCTAGTATGTGCTGGCTTGCCTATGGTTATCAAAACTCTAATTGAAACTTTGGAACTTGCTGTTGCCAAAAAAAGTAGTTCCACTTGTCCTTATGATAAAAATCATCATCATAATAGCAGTTAATACCTCCCTCTGTAAGCTGTCAGCATTCTCTTTGGACAGACTGAGAGAGTCCTTCAGCCTGGAGAAGAGATGGCTCCCAGAAGACCTGATTGTGGCCTGCCAGTATCTGAAAGGGGCCTACAGGAAAGCTGGGGAGGGACTTTATAGGAGGCCAGACAGTGAGAGAACCAGGGGCAATGGGTATAAGCTAGAGGAGGGGAGATTTAGGTTGGATATTAGGAGGAAATTCTTCACCATGAGGGTGGTTAGGCAGTGGAACAGGTTGCCCAGAGAGGCTGTGGAGGCCTCATCCCTGGAATCTTTTAAGACAAGGCTGGATGGAACCCTGGGCAACCTGATCTAGTGGCTGGTGTCCCTGTCAGGCAGGGGGGTTGGAACTAGATGATCTTTAAGGTCCCTTCCAACTCTGTCAATTCTATGATTCAATGATTCTTGGTAGGCAGGAAGGTGGTCTTACCATACAATGGAACAGGAAGACTACACCAACTCACCCCATTTTTAGAGGCCAATGACCCTGTCTCAAGGATGGGAGAAGCAGAAGACACATTTTGCTGTTGTTACTCACTTGCTCATTGCTTCTACACCAGCTTTGGCTGAGGCACTTGGCAACACAAATCCTGACCCGCTCTCTGCATAAATTGTGGTAATAGCCAGGAATGCTGCTCCTGGAAGGTGCAAAAACATTTATTTAAATGTTTTAAAAAGTGCATGAAGATCAAATACTGAACTTCAGGTAGAAGCAACCTCAGGGGTACAGAAGCCTGCAGCTCAAGTGTTAGGGATGTCTCATCACCCTAGTCTGTAAAAAGGCAGTTTAAAAAGCTACTCCTGGAAGCTCTGCTTTCAAGCCTGTTTATTTCAACCCCCTCTTTTCTGTCCATATTAAGAGTTGTTCCATGGAAGTGTAAATATAGCTATTGATTAGGCTCCAAAGGCCTAAACCCTCAGAGGCAAATCAGGCTAACTGGAGTGAAGGCCTAAGGCCTTACAGTGTCTTCTTAGAAGCTGCCCCCCTCTAGTTAGTCACTAGCCAGCTAATTTGCCCTAATTTCACCAGTAAACCAAGTACTTAAAAAATCAGCATTAACAATTAGGTTTGGCAGCATCTTAAAATGACACAGTTTAGAGCCTGGGTTAAAGTTCATGCAGAAAAATAAAGGGGTTTTTTTTAGGAACTTTTCAGCAGCTTCTCTGCAGCACCCCTCATGAAAAGGTTAACCAGCACTAACTTCTTCCCATCATTACCATCTCAACAAACTCCATTAGGAAAAGACCACTTTCTTTTATTATGTTCTATTTTTTAGAATGGATTTAGCAAAACTGCTATGGAAAATAATGGAAACTGCAACTGTTTGTTTGAGTTTTCTTTCACAGAAGCCTGCAAACTAACAGTCTGACCAATGACTTGCATCAACTTACTGTAAGTGGGAAATGGAGGCCAAGGGATGACAGTTCACTCCTTATGTCACAGGAACTAAAATAACTGTTCTACTTACTGTATTTTAAAAATAATTTAATCAGAAGAGCTACCCAGGGGATATTTCTAAACCAATATACATTACTGAGAGAATGTATGTGACATTGAAGTAGAGATTCAGTTCACAAATTACAGTAATGTGACACAAGAGAAGCAAAAAGAGAACCACAAGCAAGGGCTGCCAGAAATGCCAGCAGCTACCCAGAAACCATGGACCCTATCTATAAAAGAGGAGTCTGTGGTGAAAGACTTTGAAAAGCAGAGTCAAGCACCAGCACAAAAACCCCACAGAACAACTCTGAAGTTATCTAGAGTGGCTCCTTCATTATACTTTTTGCAGAATTAAACCAGAGATTTTTTTTTTAACTGGAGGTTAAATAGAGGTGAGTTGGGTGAGGCTAAGACAGAAGCATGAATGACTGACAAAGTTTCAGCTCTGAAACTCCAAGTACCCTTCAGTTCATAAAACTTTTCTTTCTCTAAGCCTATATTCACCAAAGGGACAAGAGGTGACCAATTCACTCCTCTCATTTTGGACAACTGTAGTCCACAAATAAATTAACACACCAGCAGATGACAAAACTTTAATGCATAAATAAACAATGCACTGGCAGATTCCAAATCCCTTTTAAATACCAGTGCAAACTTCAAGAGTCCAAAACAGGGGCATTTATACTATTTACTAAATTAGGTTTAATGCAGGGCATGCTGCAGGCCTCAAGGCTCTGCCAATGTTCTAGAAACTGTCAGATGGGTATCATTCTCCCAGACTGTTCCAGAACACTTGTGCTGAGTAGCCCCTCCATCACTTTGGACACTCAGGTCTCTGCTCTAACTTAAAAACCCAAGCAAATAAAAAGAAAATGAAGGTGGAGGCCCTTTTCATTTACTTGCAAAAACATGTCTTAAAGTAAGCCTTCCACAAAAAGTCTTACTTCCAGGTGGAATTCCCTGGGAAGAAGGCATGCAGGCTATAGCAAAAGAAATTCATGTCTTTTGGAAGCTTGGAAGCAGAAGGAAGAGAGGCAACACCAAGGGGAATGACTACTGGATTTGGCTGAATTTGGAGGTGGAAGCAAGGAAAGCAGTTTTTCATTCAACAGCAGCAGAGACAAGCATTTTGAAAGCCATCTTTCACATCACAAACCACTCTGATAGTTTGCTCTAATGGTATGGAGCTGGGGATGGGATTTTAATGGGGGAATATTGGCACTAGACTGGTGGACATGATTTTTTTTTAACATGGGCTGCTAAAATACCCTGTCAACTGGCCAAAACCATTACACACTGAAACAATAGGAACTTCATCCTGTTATCATTCAATAGCATAAACCTACTGCATATTTTCTGGAGGAGTTTTAAAGAAATTCAACTAATTCAGGAGTTAGAAAAATACCAGTGCAAATACAACAGCATGATTTCAACACAGTGTCTGTAATCTGAACACAGGATTCACAAGTGAGGACACATGGAAAATCATAATGGACCTCACTGCTTTGAAATGCTATTTGAGATTGTATCCTTCTGATCAAAAAATAAGCTCAATCTGTTTCAGCTCACAACTAGAAGATAAAAACCAGAAAGCAGCTCTTTGTACATCATCTGTAAGAGCATGTATTTTCCTTTAAGACATGCTAGTTAAGTAAATCTTTGGCTAAACAGTGTATCAAAGGACTAGCATATTTTTAAGGTAAAGCCAAAATATTGGCTTAAACTCCTAGGCAGTCCAGAATTAAGAATTACACTTGGAAAAAGAAAACCCAACATTGATTATTTCACTTTTGAAATTCTTTTTCAAGTGCTCTCCAAGGTAATATTCTCCAGTGCTGTTAAGTCAGATGCCACAGCTATCAATTTTATTTCAGTGTGGAAGGAAAATTCCAAGTGATTCCCTGACTTGCCAGCTGTTTACAGAAATGCCACAGGTTCAGCTGCCTAATGAAACCACCACAGGTGCAGAAGACTCAAATAACAGCATCTTTTCCAACTAAAACCTTACAAGTAGAATAAACTCTGCAATCAGATCTTTATAACCCATTTAATGGCAGATTCTACAGAGGAATTGCTACCCATTTCTCCACTGTCACATCTAAATACACCTGTACTGAAAGTAAAGTTTCTGCCTAGAAAAGCTGGAGAATGTTAAAACCAGTTTCTTGGCAAACTCTCAAAACTAGCTGTCAGAACAGTAAAGCATATAAAGCAAGACATACTACTGGGTCAGAATGCTTAGTTCCCCTTTCTCTTTAAGTTTTAAGATACCTTTTTGTACTTTGATGAGCTCCTTTCCAATCTCCAGTGTTACAAAAGCAGTCCCATTCAGCACAATATCAGTTATTGTTTTCCAGGCATTAGCAGAAAGCCTTTCTGAAGGGGAAATGAAGTTTCCAGCTGCATTGTTTATCACAACCTGAAACACAGGGAGGAAAACCTAAGGGTTAACTCAAAATAACTCTTCCTGAGAGAAAAGCCAAGAATTGGCAAGGAACTTCAGAAGTGTTTCCAGATAGAAAAGTAAAAGCAGCAGAAAAAATATCAGAGGGAGAAAAGAATCCAGCATCAGAAATGTATCAGGAACAGAAAATAAAGAGCTGTATTCCCAAAGAGCTGCAGCTACTAGTCTAGTACTGAGGAACACTGAATGCAGAGGGTGACTTAAGTTGCTGTTTGCCATAGTGGCTCAAGTGCAACCTAACAGAAAAATTGTCCCAAGGTCACATATCACACTTGATGCATGAAATAAAGGCAAAAGAAGTTCAGCTAACCTGATAACTAAAGTCTGCTGCTTAACAGGATGTCCAACCAGTCATGACAAAGAGAATCAGAGAACTGTCAGAGTTGGAAGGGACCTTAAAGATCATCTAGTTCCAACCCCCCTGCCTGGCAGGGACACCAGCCACTAGATCAGGTTGCCCAGGGCCCCATCCAGCCTTGTCTTAAAAGCTTCCAGGGATGAGGCTTCCACAACCTCTCTGGGCAACCTGTTCCACTGTCTCACCACCCTCACAGTGAAAAACTTCCTCCTAATATCCAACCTAAATCTCCCCTCCTCTAGCTTACACCCATTTCCCCTGGTTCTATCACTGTCTGACCTCCTAAAAAGAATGTTATCATGTAGTGAAGCACAAGGGTCTAGTACAAAAGTGTTTTCCAATAGATGTGTATCCATCACTTGCTGCCTTTCTACAAACAGGAGCTTGGCAGAGGACACTTTCAATACATCATCTGATTAGCACATGAGATGGACTTGCTAAGGGGGCTAAGCATCACATAAGCAGTCTTGAAACCAAAATGATGTGGCCAGATCTTTGTGTTTAATAATAGCAATAATAATATAATGTACCAAAGCAATGAAATAGTAAATTACTTATGGGATGTCACCCAGACTCATGTAGGTTTGCAGACAAACCAAACTTTTTGTTCTGAAGACCTTCTGGCCTAAAATAAGCTATTAGAATAGCAATTTTAATAGCAAACCACAGCACATACTGCACAAACCCCAACCAAATGAAATACAACAGATAGAAGTTATAGACATAGATGGCAAATACAATTTAAAGGCCTCCCTACAACTGGAAGGAAAAAAGGGGGAAAAAAATACAATCCAAACACCTGAAGATACTGAGGAGGTTACTTGAAACACTGAAGTACACAGGTATGTATGACTGCCAAAATAAACCATCTCCCAAAAGGATGACTGCTTTCTAATGGGAACAAACAGCCCTAGGGATGGAATGAACCCAAAGTTAGAAGGAATCTAATGCTGCCATTAACAGTGATCTTTGAGATCTCACCTCACATGAACAGTGGCAGTGAAAAGCCAGGCTTGCAGTATCCAGAAACTTATGTGTCATGGCTGTCACTAAGAGAAAAACTAGCTGAAGAACTCAAATTTACTCTGCAGTCTCTCACACAACAGGAAATATGTGGAATTAAAGACCAAGGAAATGCTTGTAAAGAACAAGTGACTGGAAGTATTGACTCAGAAAAGGACTGGTGTACTTGGAATGCAATATATAAGAAATAGTGCCCTCCCTCCCTGCACACACATAAAACCTGGATGAGCTTTGGCCAAAAAAGGCAGTGAACAGTAGTCCAAGGAATACCCTGGGTATCCTGTCTACAAATCAGCACAGTGATCTGGCTTACTTCACAGCACTGTTACAGCATACAGCTGTGAGAAAGAGTTCCTCCACTTCTTGCCACATCTAGAATTTGGGAATCTGGTAAGGGAATTCAGAATTCTTTCCATGTTTATAGGAAGCTCTTGGTGAATGCAAAATGTCTACAATCCACAGATGACAGTTTTAAATCTACAGCAAACCGTTTGAATCTCACTGTTTTTCACATGAGTGTTAACACCCTCATCACTTTCCATCAGGTAGCAGAATCTGAGCTGTTTCTCTCACAATCAAATCAGTTTGGTGGCTACCATTGTTCAGACTCCACCAGATCACCCTGCTCAAAGGAACAGTCTGATACCAAGAGCTCTCTATTTTGTGCCAAACTATTAAAAACCAGACACTTAGCTTGACTGAAGGGTTTTTTTCCTTCTTGAGTTGATGACAACTTGGTTTTCAAGTTGGGACCTTCTTTGTGCATTTTAATAAGCTAAGGAAGGACCAAAGATGATGTTTATGATTACTTCCATTTGTAATCTGTGAAACAATCTGTTGAGAAGCAACAGGTGTAGTTCAGTATCAGCACAGTTAAGTCACCTCTTCTGGAGGATGTAAGAGCAATATTCTGTTCACTTCATTAATTCAAGGAACCCCATCATAATTACCCACTGTTCACAAAAAAACCTGGCCCTGAGAATAAGGACAACAATGTTTTGTCTGTCTGGCTGCTAAGCATTTTAAGAAGCAGGCTGTGAATGTCAGCTTTCTCCTCAAGTACAGCCACTTTCTGCCTAGTGTCTCTTTACATTGCCTGAACTTTCTACAGCCATTTTCTTCCTAGCTCATGCAAAGTATTTTTACTAATGAAGTCTAAAATTCATTCCTCTCCCTAGAACACTTACATCAGGATGTCCTGCCACTTGGATTATTTCAGCAACAGCATTCTTTACTGAAACTGGATCTCTCACATCACACTGGATGGCATGAACCTGTGTAATAATGGAAAAGCAACTGTAAGACTTCACAAACCTATCACTCAAACAAGCCCCCAGAAGCACATCAATGCATTTAAAGTAGAATAACTAACAGACAGTTCTGTAAAAATTTACCTTATTCCCTGTTTTAGAAGAGATTTCTTCTGCTGTTCCTTTCAAAACATCAAGCTTCCTAGAAGTAAGTACACAGTGTCACTAAGTTGCAAATAAATGCAGTTCCCACTCAGATGAATAAAATCTGGTACTTTTTTTCTGAGCAAATATCAGCTAAACCTTCAAATCTCATTTGAACACATGTGTGTTGCTGATTTCCATGAAAACTGAGCTTTCAGAGAAAACCTGTAGCTAGTCAGTAACTTTCTAAAAGAGAACTATTTCAATCTCAGTAATTCCTGGTTACTGTCACTTTGGAAGTACACTTTGTACAGTAAGAGACTACCTTAAGCTAACCAAATATGGTAAGCTAGAAAAAAATACCTTCATTCTGAGTACATAATGATAACAAACAGTTTTAGCTCCTCTTCTACCAGCATTTTAGAAGGGACACCCACATTCAGAGTTAAACCTAAATATCTAAACCACTATTTGGATGAATGTCACACCACTTTGGCTTATTTGGATTTAAAACTGGATTGTTTTCCTAGTCTTTACTGTAGTGCTACTTAAGAGAACTGTACAAAGCTCATCTTCATTAAGGGAAGATCAGGGCTGGTCTTATAGGCATAAGAGTAAAGCAGAATGGCTTTAATTCTTTACTGCACTTCAAATCTGTACCAAGAACACCTGCAATAACACATCTCAGATGTTCAGCAAAGGCCATTTCAGTTTTGTGTTCTCTTTTAGGCTTTAGCTGAATTTATGTCTAACATCCAGGCTGTTTCTTTTGCTGCCGCATTTTGTGGAAGTAACTTTAGTTTATTTCTCCCTGCTGCTGGTTACACCATCAGACACTTGTCGATGGATCAGCAACCTTCTGCTATTTACAAGATGACATTCTAACTTCAAAGTGTCCTCAAATAGAGTAAACATAATAAAAGTATCCATTTTCTGAAGAAGAAGATGCATTATGAAGAAGAAACCAGATCTATTCAGCAGTCAGGACATAAAACGACCTCTTCAATATTTACCGGCTTGCTATAACACACTGGGCACCTAAACTGGACAGAGCTGTGGTCATCCCTTTGCCAAGCCCAGTGCCTCCACCAGTTATAAAGGCCACTTTCCCTTGAAAGGTATTTGGAGGCAACATCACTTTCTGAAGAGGTGAGAAGAAGGCAGCTTGGGGTGCATTGTTGTCTTGATGCAACACATTTGGCCCACGGCTGAAAAACTAGAAGGCAAAATAAAAGTGGCAAGTTAGCTTTGTGTCATTCCTGCACCCAGGAGGGCTAGGCAAGGTTGGATTTGCTAATGACACAGGAGGTAACAACCATCATTACCTCCTTAATTAATTAATTATAGAATTAATATTATATTCCTATTATAAATGGAAAACCATTACCAATGAATTACAAGCTCCTAGCAGGATTTGGGTCTCAGATACATGTATGTACTGTACTTTATGCAGAAGAAGTTTAGCCCTAGGAAATGCATGTGATTTTGAGCTTACTTGAATTTACAAGTTCAAAAGCTTCACTAGCAGCTTCAAGGCTGTCCTGGCAGAAATATCATTTACAGTAAATTAGCCCTCAATGAGCTGGTCCTTGCAAAGAGACACATGGCTGGTACATGTTTAAAAACATACATGAAAAGAGAAGAAAATTCAGGATTGCATCTAGTGATCCATGTGAAAAACAAAACACCCCATTAAAGCAATGAGAAATTTGTGATGCCACCAAGAAAGTGACAGTAAAAATACCCAAGATGGTATTTCTAGCATCCTGAAATACTAAACTATCCCAACCCTAACCTACATACTTAATTGAATGCTTTGGGAAAGCTACATTACAGCAGTACTTAGAACATAAAGGTTACCTGAACCTGCAGCCATAAACACTTTTACATAGGACACTGCCTTGTACAACATCTTGTCTCTTAGGCTGGAGAGACATGGGTTAGATGGATGGACCACCTGGTGGATAAGGAATTGCCTGGATGGTTGCACTCAAATAGCTGCAGTCAACAGCTTGATGTCCAAGTGGAGACCAGGGACAAGCGGTGTCCCTCACAGGTCGGTACTGGGACCAGTGCTGCTGAACATCTTTGTGAGAGACAGGGACAGTGGACTGAGTGCACACACAGCAAGTTTGCCAACACCAAGGTGTGTGGTGTGGTCAACACGCTGGAGGGAAAGGCTACCATCCAGATGGACCCTTGACTAATTCTGTTCAATGATCTGACTTTTCAGCTAAAGCTCCAACTGCAGTTTCTGAGACTAACAGCATGTTTTTAGAGACACTGCCTGCTTCTAGCACTGATAAGACCTCATGTTTAGATTTACTACTAGGGATTGGTATGCAAACCAAGGTCGCTGCTAAATCCTGCATCTCATGTTGGGGNCCACAGACATCATATTTGATATAAAACTGAGGGTCAGTTCCTTTTTCCCTCCCTCTTCTTCTCTTGCCCTTCAATGGCCAGCATCTGAGAGAACTCTGGCTCTTCTGTCCTCAATCCTGATCCGTAAGTTCCTGCATCCAGCACCAGGACCCAGCCCCTGAGCCTGCTTCCCATCTGCTGCTGATGCCTTGCGGCAGTATAAGTGGGGACAGTGGCATAGTTACAATCAAGGGGGGTTGGATTTGGTACTTGGTTTGTACATAATTGTATGTATTTCATTTATCAGTATTACTCCCATTAAAACAGTTTTAGTTTTATTTTCCAATCCACAAGTCTCTGTCTCTCTTATCCACTTTCCCTTCCCGCGGAGGGAGTGCAACAGGGGGTAATAGGCAGCCTCTGTTACGGGGTTGGTGGTCGGCCCTGCCCCTCGACAACGGGGCACCGAGGACAACCGGAGAGTGTCTTGGCTGTTTCCCAAAGCTGCAGCTGCCGGCACCCTATTCGAACCTGGGCTGCCCGTCGGCCGGGAGGCGAAGGGCAGCCCGGTACGCTGTGAGCCGCCGTGCGCTCTGACGGGACAAGGGCGCCCGGGTAGCCCCGGAAAAGCACGTCGGCGGAGCAGCCGCGAAGAGCCGGCCGACTGCCTTCGGCCCCACCAGAGCAGGGAGCGCCTTACCCGCCCGGTGCCGGGGAAGCAAGCCGCCGCTGCGCCGCGCACACTGCTCCGGCCCAGCCGAACCACCACAGCCGCCGCCGCCGCCATCATCTTCCCCTGCCGGAGCTAGCGAGCCCCAAGCTCTGCGCCTGCTCCGTGGCCGAAGTCAGCGGCCGCCCCATGGCGGGAGGCGGTCCGGTCACTGCACTTCCTGGCGGTCCTCGGGCGGGCGGTTGGATGTTGGCTGTCGGTGCAGCAGCACGCCTGGACTTTGCCGGCCTCAGGCGCTCGGCCCCGCCGACCATCCGTGCCCCAGGGCACCTCCAGCTGCGAGGGACGGATTGTGCTCGGTGCAGTTTATATGCTTGACTGGGTTGGATTTTCTTACTGGAAATGGTTTACTTAATGGTATTTGAAGGACACTTAACTATTTGTCCTGGTTTGGGACTGATTCTGTTCAGTGATTTTACTTTTTAGGTAAAGCTCCTCTAAGTAACTGCACTTTCTGAAACTTTAACAGCATGTTTTTACAGACACTGCCTGCATCTAGCACTGATAAGATCTCCTGTTTAGATTCACTATCAGGGATTGCTATGGAAACCAAGGTGACTGCTAAATCTTGTGTCTCACTTTGGGGGTGCAGAGTAAAAGCTGCACCTATAGGGAGGAGCAGACAGTTCAGGTGACCCTAAACTGACCAGCTAAGTATTTAGTTCCACAGACATTATACTTGATAAAAAACTGAGGGTCTATTCCTTTTTCCTTCCTTCTTCTCTTGCTCTTCTTCAATGGCTGGCATCTGAGGAGAGCGCTGTCCTGCCCTCAATCCTGATCTGTAAGTTTGTACATCCAGCACCAGGATCCAGCCAACTTCTTGTAGCCAAAGAAAGGTTAAGGCCGAGTTTATTCGGACACCAGTACAAGGGGCTGGTTAAGCATGAGAAACTCTTAGTGCCTCTAGCCAGACCATCAAGTGTGTCCTGTGACTAGCCTCAAGAGATGTCAGAATGTAGTTTATAATTATGTGTTGTTATATCAAATGCAACCGGTGAAGTGAGTGACCAGGTGCTATCGTGTAGGGGACAGGGGCACATCAGGCACTCAGGTCGGTCGCCGAGCCTCCTGAGGCGGACTCCGAGCCTGCGCCACCCATTCCAGGCGAAGCCCAACCGAAAACCAGGCCCGCCCGGCGTTAGCCTACTGCAACTTCTCTCCTGCAGGGAGCGAGGTTGCCCTGTCCTGCCCCAGCGCTGACCACAGAAAGCCGCCGGCCCTGGGTCAGAGCCACCACCTGCCGCGAAGGGCGGGCAAGCTTCGTTCCCTACCAACAGCGCCTCGCCCCCCGCGACCGAAACATGCCGGTGTCCAAGCAACAGCGGCGTCACTTCCTGTGGCACCGCCCCTCCCGCCGCAGCCCTGGGGCCGGGGCTCCCGTTCCGGGCACGGGCTGTTGCAGTGGGCGCAACGCGTGGTGCGGCGGGGCGGTCCCGCTGGCGGCATGGCCGCGGCGGCTGAGGCGGGCGGAGGAGGAGGCGGCGGCAGCAGCAGCAGCAGCAGCAACAGTAGTCGCCACGAGAAGAGCCTGGGGCTGCTGACCACCAAGTTTGTGTCGCTGCTGCAGGAGGCCAAGGACGGCGTGCTGGACCTCAAAGCGGTGCGAGGGCGGGGCGGAGGAGCCATGGCCACGGCCTGCCCGCGGTGGGGGGACGGCGCCTGCGGCACTGCCGGGCCTCGCCGGCGCGCACGGCCCCGACGCGCTGCCAAGGAGGGCGGTGCAGCGCGGGGGCCGGGCCGGGTCCCGCTCGCTCCCTCCCTCCCTTTTTCCCTCCCTCCCTCTCTTTTCCCTCCCTCTCTTGCTTCCTTCCTCCATCGCTCCTGTCCTTCGTCCTCTCCCTTCCCTCTGACCTCTTCCCTTCTTCCCTCTTCTTCTCTCTCCCTTCCCTCTCTTGCTTCCTTCCTCCATCGCTCCTGTCCTTCCTCCTCTCCCTTCCCTCTGACCTCTTCCCTTCTTCCCTCTTCTTCTCTCTCCCTTCCCTCCCTTCTCCTTTCTCCCATCCTTCCCGGGAAGCAAGGGATGCTACGGCCGCTGACGGCTTGCGGCTGTCCGGTGATGCCCCGCAGCCACTGTGGCCAGCTAAAATACACATTCCACCTCTCTTTTTAGGAGGTTAAAATGGTTACTGTGTATAAAACGTGTCTCATCGGGGTTTTCTTTAATTTGTTTTTACTCTCCTGCGTTGCTCTGTGCACTGACTCTGCCTCCAGGCCGTTATTTAAACCTGTTTCTCACCTGTCCCCCTCGATGTTTACTTAGATGAACTATTGGGAAGAAATTTTCTACTGTGAGGGTGGTGCTGCACTGGCACAGGTTGCCCAAAGAAGTTGCCTTAAACATCCCTGATGATGTTTAAGGCCATGTTGGATGGGGCTTTGAGCAAGCTGACCCTGTGGAAGGTGCTCCTGCCCATGGTAAAGTAGTTGGAACTAGATGATCTTTTAAGGTCTCTTCCAACCCAAACCATACTATGATTCTACAGTTCTGTGTGCAAAGGAAGATGACATGGAAAAACAGACCATTGCCTTTTTAGTACTTTTTTATATATAAAAAGATGCTTATTTGGGAGGTGAGTGGCAAACCATCATCACCCACTTCTGCAAGCCACCTCTGAGCTGTGAAGGTGTTGGGTCAGGGCAGTGGGAGGACTTCTCTGATGAAGGATGAGCCAGCTTCTGTCAGGTCCTGGTGCCAGGAGGCCTCTCTGTCACAGGAGGGACCTGTCCAGGTGGTGTCCAGCTCATTCATTCCCTGGAGCATGCTGCCATGCTGACCCAGGGACTGGAGATCTGCTAAGGCCTTCTGGGCTGCCAGGGTACAGAGTGTGCAGAGACAAAAGTGTGTTTTGCCTGGTTAATGAAGGTCCTCAGCAAACTGCTGAGGAGTTAGGCAAAGTGCAGTAAGAGGCTTGGTTGGTGCTTGACTGCTTGAAGTCCCTCCTGGAAAACTGACCATCGTTGTTGACTATTCTTAATGGGCTCCAGGAGGTGACTCACACTTTTTTGTGCATCCCTGTTGAGAGAGCAAGCACATCAGTGATGTTATTGTGGCTGGTGCAACTTCAGGGGAAACTGGGGAGGACACTGATAGGTTCTGTGTTCCTCCTTTAGTTATGCTGTGGTCTGGGCAAGTTGATGAACTGCTTAATATTTAACTGCCTGTTTCTTCAGTAAAGCAGAACTTAGCTGTCCACATCTCAGGGGTTGTTGTGCAGCTCACTTTATTACCTGTCCCATGCTCTGAGGTGTTCCAGGTCAGTTTGAGAAGCAAACATACTCATTTTCTAAGACATCATGCCAAAAAGCTTAGCTTAAAGAGCCAAAGAAGATGAATTTGAACAATGAAGTTGAGCCATGTAGAGAGTTAGGGTGATATTTCTCATCCTCTTTTGTGAGGAGGGTGTCCACTCAGAGGGAATGGAAGGGTTAGTAGCCAGGAAGAAGTTGGTGGGCACTGCAACAAGGTGTAGACATTTCTGCTCAAGACCTTTACTGTGGACTGGTTTCTGAACTGCAGGATACTGTTTGGTGGAAGTAAGTAGTAACTGAAGTGAGTAAATCATTGATACTTTCATAAAGAATGAGTCAGAAGATACATTTCTGTAGCCAGTATTTCTCATCAATAAGCCATATAGCTGAAGCAAGAATGAAAACCAGCACATTATGTCTGTGTGCTCAGAGAACTGAAGAACCAGGACAGTCTGGAAACAGAACAGGGTGTTCCAAGGAATGTTTCATGTGGTGAACATCTTCAGATGTCTCCCCACTAGCAGGTATTGGCTGTGTGATGTTATGCTGCTGCTGAGTATTTCTGTAGCAAAACCAGCAGTGCTCTATGAAGAAAATACAATTTGGAAATATTAAGTGTACTTCTGGCTTTGGGATTTAGCAATTGAGAATAAAGAGCTGTTCTACAGGACATTTCCTGGTGATGCTTTTGATACACCTCTAATTGTAGTTAGTCTGTAAGAGGATATGCTGGGATGTGTGCTGCCCCATCCTGAAGCAGCAGGGATGTATCAGCCTCTGTGTGGGCACTGTTCCTCACTTCAGGAGCAGGGAGCCCTGCCAGTTCTGTATGCTGAACTGTTTTGGGAAATGTTTTAGCATGGGACACTTGTCTGCTAACATCTGACAACTCATGAGAGTGGAAGTGATGCTTTTCTTTAGCTGGAGTTTGAATTCTACAGTGCTTACTTTAAAATCAGACAGATTCTCCAATAATTGTATAACTGTGCCTGAATAACCCTGTAGAAACAAACCTAGTGTGGAAATAAGCTTAAAACATTAAGGGATGAAATTGAAGGGAAAGAAAGCAAAGT
Source organism: Galbula dea (assembly GCA_013399015.1). Classification (NCBI taxonomy): domain Eukaryota; kingdom Metazoa; phylum Chordata; class Aves; order Piciformes; family Galbulidae; genus Galbula; species Galbula dea. Next base: position 451,658 of record VWZX01005528.1, read on the forward strand.
TCCTGTAAGCAGCACCCCAGGAATTGTAAGGAAGAGCAAAAAAAGAGTGAGAGGAGTGAGTAAGAGAGAAGCCACCTGAATTGACTCCTTAAACATCAGGTGTCCTCTCTCTTGAGTAGAACAATTGCTTTTGCCTTGCTTCCTTAAATGGGTTTGCTTTGTAGCAGAATGCTGTCCCTGCCCCACTCAGGTAGTGTTTCTGATTGTCAGTGCATCATCAGGTAGCCTAAAATCTCCTTGTAGAAATGTGTTTTGATTAGGAGCAAATAACAACTGCCTTGCACTGTCCTGTTCCACAGAAGAAGACAAAGCCATCTATTAAATTTTGCATTCCTTTAACCTTTATGCATGCCATGATATTCAGGACTTCAAGCTACAGGTTGCCGAGCATACTGTTGAGCTTAAAACTCCTAGCAAACTGTTGACAGTCCTCTTGGGGAGAAGATGTGACTCCTGCTGCAGGCACAGTCCAGTAGATTCCTTTGGGCCATGGAGAACAAGCAGGTGTTGCTGGCCCTTCTGCTTTGTTAATGACTGCCATGCCATGGGGCTCGAGCTAATTCCTCTGCCCTTCAGAGCTGGTGCAGGGAATTTGCAGCTGATGATTCCTGCTGCCTTTTGCCAGCTCCCAGGGAGCAAAGAAGAAGTTGTGTTGAGTGTGCACCCAAACTGCCCATCACCCTTTTTGTGATCACTTGTTTTGTTTCTTGGCAGGTCTGTGTGTGTGTGGCTGCAGCTGGGCAGCATGGTTCCCTCTATTCCAGAACTTGCATGCTCTGAATGCACAGAGAGCCAAAGCCCTCTGCTTAAAAAGGTTTTTCTTCCTCTTCTAAGCCTTTCTGTGAGACACTCATGTATAGTGCTTGTCCTGGACACCTACTTAATGATATGAGGAGATACTAGAGGAAATTAGTAAGAGTTCAGCAGCTTTGCATTAAAAAGATTTGATGAAGGAACTCAAAATACCAATAGTTCAGAGGAAGGAGTGAGGGAGCTACATGCAACCATATTAGCAGGGCCATTGTGGTAGCTCTCCCTTTCTGGAGCTCCTGCATCAGCCTCTACATTTGACATAGGCTGAGAAATGAACAGTTTTAGAAGTGTATTTGACAACAGGAGATTTGTCTCAGGAGGCTCTCTTAGTTATTGAAGTCATTAGTGCATGGTTTGTGTGGAGGAACTGAATGCTCAAACTTAGTTTCTGAGCCATGTGCCTACCAGAAGGTGTCATGTTGATAACTGCTAGAGTGTCAAGGAGGAACTTTTCAATAGATTTTTAAAATACCTGTGGAACACCTCATAAAATTTTGAGAAGAAAATTAGGTGACAAGACCAGCACCAGAAAGCTAATAAATGTCTGGGTTAAGCTTCCCAGGCTGGCCATAGTCCAACTTTGTTGTTTTGGGTGGGAGTGTCGATCTGCTTGAGGGTAGGCAGGCTCTGCAGAGGGACCTAGACAGGCTGGATCGATGGGCAGAGGCCAATGGGATGAGTTTTAATAAGGCTAAATGTAAAGTCCTGCATTTTGGGTGTAACAACCCCCAGCAGAGCTATGGGCTCGGGAAGGTGTGGCTGGAGAGCTCCCCAGCAGAGAAGGAGCTGGGGGTCCTGATTGACGGCTGGCTGAACATGAGCCAGCAGTGTGCCCAGGTGGCTAAGAAGGCCAATGGCATCCTGGCTTGCATCAGGAATAGTGTGAGCAGCAGGAGCAGGGAGGTGATCTTGCCACTGTACTCGGCACTGGTGAGGCCACACCTAGAGTACTGTGGGCAGTTTTGGGCACCGCAGTATAGGAAGGACATTGAGGTACTGGAGAGGGTGCAGAGAAGGGCAGCTAAGCTAGTCAGGGGTCTGGAAAACAGGCCTTATGAGGAGAGGCTTAGGGAGCTGGGGTTGTTTAGCCTGGAGAAGAGGAGGCTGAGGGAAGACCTTATTGCTCTCTTCAGCTACTTGAAAGGCCATTCTAGGGAAGCGGGTGTTGGCCTCTTCTCCCTTGTGACTAGTGACAGGACTAGAGGGAATGGGCTTAAGTTGTGCCAGGGTAGGTTTAGATTAGATATTAGGAAGAATTTCTTTACTGAAAGAGTGGTTAGATATTGGAATAGGCTGCCCAGGGAGGTGGTGGAGTCCCCATCCCTGGAGGTTTTTAAGAAGAGGATAGATGTGTTTCTTCAGGGGATGATTTAGGGGTAAGAGTAGTGTAGGGCTATCGGTTGGACTAGATGATCTTGAGGCTCCTTTCCAACCCTAATGATTCTGTGAGTCTGTGTGATTTACATGGGCCTTGCTATAAAATAGATTTGGTTTTTCCTTCTTATTTGTGGTTGTCTCAGGTTGTACTCTTCATATAAGCAACTTTACTAAAAGCATTCATTCAATAGATTGTTGGGCAAACTGAAAGAAGTCATCATGTTCCTGTAGTGGAAATTGGTTGGCTTTTACACAGTAGTTCAAATTTGGGATTCAGAAGTCTCTCCCAGCTGTCCTTCTCTTTATTTTTCTTCTGTTCTTTTTTCCCCCTTTTAATCTGTTTAATACAGTCCCTTGTAATCATTGTGTCTGAATGTCCTGAGGAGTTACAGAGTCAGACTCCTCTTTGCTTTCACTCCTCTTAGCTCATGTTCTTTGAACTTCAGGTGCTTTACAGCATCAAAGAGCTGAGGGTGTGGAAGGCTACCCAAGTTTGTGTAGGAAAACTGGCTAGGAAAACTAGCACAAGTTTGCTTATTTTTATCTTGCATCAGGTACTTTGAAGTCACCATGGAGAGAGTTATGGCATGAAGCAGAGTGTTTCCTCTGCCTGGCACTCTGCTGTGTTTTGAGTGACAGCATACAGACATGGCCTAGCTAGCTGTAATGTAACAGTGGTAGTGTGACAGCACTGAGCATCCCTGTGAGCTCTGGCAGGCTCCTGGTGGCTGGGAAACAGCTCCTGGAACTCAGTGTGAGAGATTGAGCCAGCCAATCTGTGGGGTTAATTTGTGCAGATAAAGCTTAGGGGACTGTGCTGGCTTGAAGTGTTGCAGTTCCTCTGTGAAATCACAAGCCTGTTGTTTTGTAACCCAGCAGAGCTGCATCCAAACAAAGACTGCAATACCTCCAGCATCAGCAGAGGGGAAGATAAGCTTCATACACTGTTGGCTTCAGAGGTTTGCTCCACTGCAGGGTCTTCTGTCTGCTTTCCCTACTTTTTCCTACCTTCCAAAAAGAGCATTAGAAGCTCCTCCATGCAGTTGAACACCACATGCTCCCCAGGTATTTGGAACACAGTCTTTGCAGCATGCAAGAGCTCTCTCTGAATGAGGCTAGGCCTGCTGGCCTGCAAAGAAGTTACTCCTCTCAGCATGCAATGCTGGTGCTGAACTTCTGGATTGATGATTGAACATCTGTCTCTTGAAGAGCTGAACCTTCTCCCTTCAGATTGATGTTAGCTGGCATTTTCCCAAGGGAACCTCTTGACTGTCTGTTGCCCTCAGCATGCCAGTTGCTGATACTCCCTTCTTCTCTTGACAGGCTGCTGATACCCTTGCTGTGAGGCAAAAGAGAAGGATATATGATATCACCAACGTTTTGGAGGGGATTAATCTCATTGAGAAGAAGTCAAAAAACAGCATTCAGTGGAAGTAAGCTGGGTCATTTCTCCAAATTTTCACATGCTCAAGAGCAGCAAAACCTGCCTCTTTCCACTTCTCCTGACAGCAAAAGCAATGTTATGCTCATCAGTGAGCAACAGGACATTTTACAATTACAGTAAAGTTGCAAAGGCACTTTTGTCTTCCCTTTAACTTGCCTCTTTGCTACATAAAATTGAGTGTGAGCATGCAGGAGAGCCACTTTCAGAAAACTTGTAGTGCTACTTAATAACTAGCACTTGAAGTAGAAAAAAATATTCTAGGTGAATTTGAGAGGGCACAAGCTGTCTTCACCTACCTACCCTCCTGTAGTCCATACCTGTTTTCTCTTGGGTCACTGAAGGTGAAGGGTCAAGCTAAGAGTTAGAGGAGAAGGAGAAAGGGTTTGCAAAGCACTCTAGTGCACTAAAAAACTGCATTCCAAAAGAAAATGAATTGTAATTGTAAATTCCATCTGAAGTTAAAAGACTGCTGGGAGGGTAACTGCTTATTTCCTTCAGACTGAAGAGTTGGAGATTTTCAAAGTGTTGAAAGTAGTTTCAAGACATTATCTTTGGGGGTTTGCTCTAGATTTGCACTTGTGGTTTCATGAGCCCTTATACCTTTTTAAGAGGAGTAGGTGCTGGTTGCAATACAAAAGAAGTCATAGACAGGCTGAGGTATCTGGAGGCTGAAATTGAAGATCTAGAGCTAAAAGAAAAAGAATTGGATCAGCAGAAACTGTGGCTTCAGCAAAGCATCAAGAATGTCATGGATGATTCTACAAACCACCAATATCCTTTCAGATGAATTGTGTGCATTTGGGAAGTAGAAAAGCAAGAGTTAAAGTGGAGGTAATGCATAAAGCACAATGTAGCCCATTGTATCCAGAAGCAAGGAAGGAGAAATGTTTTTTTCTGGGTTTGGTTGGAAAAGAAAGACCATATATGACTCCAGCTTCTGTCACTGTCTCATTGGTAACTTGAGAATAATTTATCTCTTAGACCTATATATATGGCAGTAATTTTTAAGTGTATAGTACAGTCCTGCTGTCTTATTTTAAATGAATTTTATTGCTTTCCAGCTCTTGAATTTATGCTTTCATACCAGTGCTGGAGATGAATCTTCTTTTGTGCTGCTTCCTTTTCTTGGAAAGGTTAAGCTATTGCCCAAAGGCAAATTGAGTTGACAAAGTCCTGAAGCCTGTCAGAGTTGAAACTGGAAAGAAATCCTGTGTGTAAATAACCCATGAGCAGAGAATACTGGCTACACTGCTCATAGCCATGTTTTACTGAGCAAAAGAGACATCAGAGACTGGGAGCTGGAAAGTGCCCTTTTTCTCTGCAGCACGAGTGATAAGCACCTCAAAATGACTTTAAAATCTCTTCACAGAAGCTGTTCTGTAAAATGGGGTTTGTAGCAAAGGAGATGGAAGTTAGATGGTAGGAGAGACTTCCCTTTGGGAGAGCTAGCACTGGAACTGACCCCTCAGGGAGGTGGTGCTGGAATATCCATCCATGGAAGTTTTCCTGAAGAGGGGAGTCAGTCTGGAATGTCTTAACAGTTGATCCTAGCTTGAGGCAGGGGAATGGGATGGCAGATGAACTCTCAAGTCCCCTCTGGAAGTATTTTTCTGTGGTTCTGAGAAATCCTGGTACCCACTTGAATTCTGTAGTGTCAAGCCTGTGAGGTACACTAGTGTTTTTCAAACCAAGGTTTTACATGTTCTCCTTTTTCAGAAGAATCTCTTCTCATTCAAGCTACACAACTCTTTTTTTCATTGCTTTTCTTCACAGATATTTAGGGGTTTTTTTCTTTAAAAGACAACTCTGCTATTTTTAACCAGCCATTCTGAAAGCCAAAAGATCATACCTTGGTTACATCCCTGAGTAACAGCAATAAAAGTATAGTTTAGGCTTAGTTTGGGCAACCTTCTTTTAAAGGGCAACAAATACCAGCTCCATCTTGCTTCAAGAAAAATATTCCTTGACATAAATGACATTTTCATATGTCACTCATGAAGACATCTGCAACTGCTTCAATGGTAAGTTGCTGCTAGGCTTTATTTCTTAAAGGGAGGGATTTCCTGATCTTCCTCTTGAACACTAACTTGCTAACTAACCTGCTTTTTCCCTGCAAGTGTTTTGAACCTAGAGTATTCAGCAGGCATCAGTACTAAGTAGATCTAATGTTCATGACTAGCAAGGTGTGGCAATTTCTAGTTGTAGTCTCAGAATGGGTGGACTGGAAGATCAGCTGGTTTTGGAGTACTGGTGCCAGATCTCTTTTTCTGGGTTGATATTTTGCAGCAGCTTGGCTCAGTCTGTTGATGGAACCAGGGGCAGGACATTGGTGCAGCCCACCAGAAAGACCAGGGAGGTCCAGTTTTCCTAACATTTTCTGCTGGCAGCTGTGGGCAGAGAGAGCCCCTGCTGGTGCTCTATGTAAATGGAGCCAGCTGAAGTTCAAAGATGAAGCATTGCTCCCAAGTCAAAAGGATCCTTTTGTACAGAAGGTTTGAAGAAACTACCAAGAATTGCAGGCAGAAGTTAACTTCCCCTGATGTCTTCTCCTGATCCTGGGGCACCCAAGGGAAGATTGTTGTTCAGGCTCTAGTGAGGCTCAAAACCATCTCTTCTTTGCCATAAGGAAGGTTTGGTTTGATTTTGGGATTAGAGAACTACTCTGATGTTTAACAAAACAGAGTTGTTAGTAAACAGAGTTAGACTTCACCAAATGTGGAACCAGTCACTTAGTATGTACTTCATGCAAGTGTCCCTCAGGAGGCAGAGAGAGAGAGAAGCATTGCTCCAGGTTTTGCACAGAGGGGGAATGATGTGCAGGCAGGTCAGTGGCCTGCACTCTGAGCTCTGGGGATGTACTTGTGATCTCCAGTATGCTTTAAGCCACCAGTGACTTTACTAACCAGCTGCTACATCCCAGCTGTACATGCTGCAGGAGCATGGACACTTAGAAGTGCTGACCTTGAAGACTATCATTAATATCTTTTCTTCCTTCTGGTAAATGTCTCTGTACTACCATCATTCTTCAAAGCCATGAAGTGAGCTGGACCAGAGAGCTCTTTTAGCTGAAAAAGAAACTGCTTCAGTATTTTTCTCCTCACTAGGAGATGTGGGAACAGTAAGAAACAAGTAAAGGAAGTGGTAAATCTGGTACTGCTATGAGAAAAGCTGCTTGCAACTGTGGTCAAAGCACTGCAATTCTGTGATTTATATTGTGTGATCTACTTGGATCTTAGAGGGACTATGCAAGTCCCAGCACAAGTTTCTCTGTGCCAGAATGATGCAGTATGTGCTAGTATTTGAAGTGGCCTTGGAGAATGACCACCTTGAGTGGATACCATGGAAGACTTGAGAAAACTATGCACACTTAATGCTGTCTTAAAACTTGCCATTTAACCAGGAGACACACTTCTAGCAATTCAAGCACCTTGTGGTACCCAGTTAGAAGTACCCATACCCGAAATGGTATGTACTGGTTTCTTCTTTCCCTAAGTGTTGCAGAGGGACAGTGGGAAAAGAAGTGGAGAATTTATCTCCATTCATGTGCAAGAGGGGAGAAAAAGTAAAAATGAAGATAGTTTCAGTTGAGTGACTATGGAGTTGTCCTGTGCCTAAAGAGGAGTTGGACTAGATGATCCTAATGGGTCCCTTTCAACTCTGGCTAGTCTGTGATTCTGTGAGAAGGGAGAGGCTAGGTGGGAAATAGTGGGGTTTATATATCTAGATAGACTATTAAAACCAAGATTTAATAGTGGCTTTCTTTGCCCTCTCTTCTTCTGTCTTGCTTTTAAATATTGGAGCTTTCCAAATCAGGCATAGTTTTCCTCAGTTCCCTTGAGAAATTATTAGCAGTGACTTTTGTATGTCAGATTTCTCTGTTGTATTTTAAAAACAAACCCTTTATGAAAAAAAAACCTGTAAGATTTAGTTGTAGGTTTAGTTCACAGTTTGTCTCATGGTGTTAAAAGACTTAAATGGGCAAGATTAGGGTAGGAGGCCAATTTACTTACCTCTTTCCATCTTCAGGTTTTTTGTTGTTGTTGTTGTTGCAGTGCTCTGCTTTAAGTAGGGCTTACATAGTTGGGAGAGAGGAGCTTATGAAGCATGGTAGCCACTATTTTTGTAGAAGGCTGAAATTCACCTGAGAAGTTTCACAAGCTACTTTGAGTGAGGCTAAGCCCAGGCAAGTATTGTAGGAGCCTCCAAAGCTAGAAGCAGGAAGCTGAACAGTGATACTGTCTTTGTCTGTCTCTGCTGATATCAGTTCAGGCAATGGTGAGGTTCTCTGTGGGACCAAAGTTAGCAGCTGGGATGTTGAGGTTTTGGGGGTTTTGTTGGCTTTTTGTCAAGGAGTAAACTTGCTGATCTTAGTCATCACTGCCAAGTTCAAATTGGATGGGTTTGCTTCAGTTCCCCTTCCCTTGAGGCTCCTTTCCCATTTTCTCATCCTCTTTTCTTCTAGAATGTACTTGTTGGAAATGTGTTTGCTGAATTAGGCCTTGCAGAGTCAGGGCCTCATGGAGACTGTGCTGGAGGAAGCCAGTCCTAGCTGTAGTGCTTAAGTAACTTTCCAAAAGAAGGCCTGGCAAATCAGCTAAGAAATTGTTTCTACTGGCTCCTGATCCTGTGATCACTCAGGCTAGGTGAGATATCCAACTGTTCCAGGATGCTTGGTCCCAACCAGGATCATTCCAAAGCTCTATTTAAAAGGCAGAAATCATTACTTACTGTTGTTACTGCTAAGAGGGAGCCCTGCTGTAAGTCTCAGATAACTTCAATTCAAGACTTACTTAAGCACTTTGAAGAAGTGTGTATTTTTCCTGAGTATGGCTTGCTAAGTTTGTGCCAACTTTCAGCTCTTGCTAGTGGTCTAGCTAGAAGAGCACTTTATTAGTCTTCTGCATCAGGTTGAGAATTCTGTTCAAACCTCTTCATTACTTTCTGTGGGCAATAACCAAGAAGTCACTGTTACATTCTGTGGAGTTGACTTTTGTAACATCCCATCTTGACAGGGGCAGAATGGACAGAAGAAATACCAGATCAATCTTAAAAGTAGCTCAGGACCTATCCATGTGCTGCTTATAAATAAAGAATCTAGCTCCTCCAAGCCCATGGTGTTTCCAGTTCCCCCACCTGATGACCTTGCACAGCCCCCATCTCAGCCTGCAGCAACTCCACTCAGAGCTGCTACAGCTCCTCCAAATCCACCTGAACAACATGACCTGAACCAAGGACAAGAGGTACCACAAACATCAGATGTGGACACACCATCAGGTGGGTCCAGGGTTTTTCCTGCCTCAGGTGGGAGGGGGAGGAAAGGAACTGGGGAGGAAGAAGCAGCTGTTAAAACAGGTGGTAGATAAAGGAAAGATGAAGAATTTGCTCAGCATAGCAGCTGTTAAGAAACTACCCAAGGGCTTACTAAAAGCTCTCAGGAAGTTACAGAGAGCCTCTTCCTCTTCTGTCTGGTGCAACAGATTTTTCCCTCATAGCTTGTCATCTCATACATGTGATCCTGTTAATTATTCTGAGGTGCTTCTGGAGGATGCAGGATGGAACAAAACTGCCAGCCTCTGATGGAGGATATGCTTTGAGCATGTACCTTTTAATGAGACACATAATACAGGCACCACTTCCAGCTCTTGTGTCACAAGGTCACTTACCTTCTTCCACATAGCCACAGTGGGACACTGCCTGAATATGGGGTTTGGGTGTTTTTTCATCATAATAGTAGGGTAATCAGAAAAGATTTAAGGGGTCCTGATTAAATGGTGCCTGTGACTTTGGGAGTCTCCTCTTGCCTCATCCCAGACACTGGCTGTGTTCTCCTCAGAAGACAAAGCCGAGTGCAGGCATTTTGTGTTCCCTTTTACCCCCTGTCCTGGTTTGGGTTAGAACAGAACTCATTCTGTTCAGTGATTTTACTTTTCTATTAAGGCTCCTCTGAGAAACTGCCCTTCCTGAGACTAGCAGCATGTTNATCTGCTGCTGAGGCTACTGCTGCAGTGTCAGTGGGGACATAGTTAACATCAAGGGGGGTTGGGTTCAGTATTGGGTTTTGTACATATTTGTATATATTTCATTTATCATTATTATTATTATAGTAGTTTTATTTTCCAATCCACAAGTCTCTCAGTCTCTCTTAACCCCTTTCCCTCCCTGCGGGGGGTAGGGGAAGAGGGGGTAACGGGGAACAGCTGTCCTTGGGTTGGTGGTCGGCCCAGCCTCGACCCTCGGCACCATAGCAGGCTTTCGAATGTGCCTCTCTGTCTCCGCAGACGGCAGCGAGCGGCAGAACTGTACAAGCCCAGCAGCTCCTTACTCCAGCCTTCCAGAGCCGGTGTTGTACCCCAGCCTTTCAGAAGATGTCGCCCAAGCTACATCGAGCTCAACTGACTACCAGGGCTTGCTGCCCCTAGACGTTAACTGTATCCTCAAGCCAAACTCATTCGAAGTAACAAAGATCGAGGAGCCTGCAGGTAGGACACAATAATTACTGTTTAAGTGTTTTCAGTAGTTCCCTGAGCCCTTCTTTGTGACCAGGTTACTGATGAGTTACAGAGAGGAAATAACAGGCCTCTGTTCTCCTAATGAAGCCACTGAACCAGCTCAAAGTAGCAAACTCGTTTAGAGCAAAATACCTTCCTCTGCTACCAAATAAGCTTCATCTTGTACGTGGCTCTAGCTTTGTAAAGGATCAGGGGGGGCAAAAGTATCAGGCAAAACTGAGGGATACAAAGATGAATCTATTTTACATGGCATACAATCTCTACCACTCTTGCTCTGTGCACGAGCCATACTGTATTTTGCAGTTCAGTGTTTCAGGAGTCTGTGTGGAGTCACTTCAAGAGAGGTCACCCACTGGAGCTGATCTGCCAGAGGAGCTCGGCAGCCAGGGGATCTTGCAGGCACTTCTGCCCAAGTCTAGTGCAGGGAGGAAGAGGCCAGAAGCAGCTGCAGCTCAGCCCCCAGAATGGCAGCAGTGTGGCCCTGACCCTCATCATCATGGGTGGGACCAGCACTGACTACACCCACTCCTATAGGCAGCTTGCTATCTTGTGTGAGGATCTCAGCAGGAAGCCCAATTTCAAATTCCCAGTTTCACTGAGGAGTCTTGAGTGAGGTTGATGCATGATATTATGCATTGACAAGGGCTGAGACAGCCCCTCCCTGGTTCCTGGAAGTGGGAAGGTGAATTGGGCTCCAACCTTGAGCTGACTGGTCCAGCAACTTTAGGAGACAATGAAGGCAACTACAGACCAGTCAGCCTCACCTCCATCCCTGGAAAGATGATGGAGTAGCTTGTTCTGAGCATGTGGAGGAAAAGAGGGTTATCAGAAGTAGTCAGCATGGATTCACCAAGGGAAAGTCATGTTTATCTAAGCTGATAGCCTTCTATGATGGCATAACTGGATGGTTAGATAAGGGGAGGGCAGTTATGTTGTCTACCTTGACTTTAGGAAGGCTTTTGACACTGTCTCCCACAGTATCCTCATAGGGAATCTTAGGAAGTATGGGTTAGATGAATGGACAGTGAAGTGGGTTGAAAACTGGCTGAAGCTCAGAGGGTTGTCAGCAATGGTGTGAAGGCTGGTTGGAGGTCCATAAGGAGTGGTGTTCCCCAGGGGTCAGCACTAGATCCAGTGCTGTTCAATAGATTCACCAGTGACCTGCATGAAGGAGTAGAGTGGGCCCTCAGCAGGTTTGCTGATGATACAAAACTGGGAGGAGTGGCTGATGCAGCAGAAGGTTGTGCTGACCTCCAGGGTAACCTGGACAAGCTGAGAGCTGGGCAGAGATAAACCTTATGAAATCCAACAAGGGCAAGTGTAGGGTAATGCATCTGGGGAGGAATAACCCCATGGAGCAGGACAGGTTAGGGACTGACCTGCTGGAAAGCAGCTCTGTGGGAAGAGACCTGGGAGTCCTGGTGGCCAACAGGATGCCCATGAGGCAGCAATGTGCCCTTGTGGCCAAGAAGGCCAATGGCATCCTGGGGGGGTGCATCAGGAAGAGTGTGGCCAGCAGGTCAAGGGAGGTTCTCCTCCCTCTCTGCTCTACCCTGGTGAGGCCACATCTGGAGTCCTGGGTCCAGTTCTAGTCTCCCCTGGTCAAGGAGGGCAGGGAACTTCTGAAGAGGGGACAGAAAAGGGCTACAGAAATGCTGAGAGAGTTCTGGAACATCTCTCTTGTGGGGAAAGGCTGGGATCTTATCAATGTTTATCAGTACTTCATGGGTGGGTGTCAGGAGGCTTGGCCAGGCTTTTTTCAGTGGTGCCCAGTGATGGGACAATAGGGAATGGACAGAGACTGGAACATAAGAAGTTTCATCTAAACATAAGGAGAAAGGGGTGGAATTCTGGCCCAGGCTGCCCAGGGAGGTGGTGGAGTTGTCATTTCTGGAGACATTCCAAACACCATCCTGTGCAGCCTGCTCTAGGAGAACCTGCTGTGGCAGGGGGGTTGGACTAGATGGATCTCCAGAGGTCCCTTCCAACCCCTAACACTCTGTGACTTCCATAAACACATGCTTCTGTCTTTCACAGGAAATATCAGTGGGGATATTATTGATGAACTCATGTCCTCTGATGGTAAGTATTGAACATCTTTACTTTTCTGATAATCACAAGTAGCAGCATGCTTTTTGTGTGAACAGCACTCTTGGTAGGTGTCTGTTAAATCTGATGCCAGGTGTCAGTATGAAACTACTTCTTTTCCCCTGTACTGCCTCAATCTTTGTCACTCTTGTCTTTGCTTCCCTTTCCATTCCCTGCAAGTTTTATTTAACAATCAAAATATGAAAGCCTTAATCCAGCAAGCACTTACATGCATGAGTAACCTACCAGTCCTTAATGCAGGAACAAAGGAAGAACAGGCTGTAGAGTGCTGCCTTGGGAGAAATAAATCAAATCAGTGGTTTACCTCTGTCATGCCTCAGGCTTCCTGCAGGAGCTCTGAGTAAACATTTCAGAACATATTTAGATGCCTGCATGCAGAATGATACCTGGACAGCTGACAGAACTGACAATGTCACCCATTTTTGCTCTTGCATCTTGGTGGCCATGAGTACAGAACTAAACCACAGCTAGTAAGTTCATAATGCTCCCTGCCTCCTTCCTCTGTCTTCCTGAGGTGCCAGGCAAAGAGCTGAACTCAGCTGGCATTGTTCTTCTCACCCTCTACACTGCTGTGACTAGCCTGTGCCAGTATCTGCCCTTTAATGGCAGGATTACATGAATGCACCAATACATGGCTAAAACAGAAATGGTTTCCACTTCTAGAGCAGCTCAGCTTATCTGCCCTAGGTTAGTGTTCCTGACATGCAGCACCAGTGCTGAGGCTTCTCTGCTTACACTCTCTCCCCAAAGATGGCTTCAAGTCCATGCTTGGCATGCAGTGCACAGAGAAACTGCTAGCCTCCATTTTTCATCTGTAGAGGTAAGGGTAGCTTCCTTCCTTATAATGGGAAATAGCTGAAGATTGATACATAGAATCATAATGGTTGGAAAAGACCTGAGAGTTCATGGAGTCCAAGAGTGAAGCTAACACTGCCATGCTCCCCACTAACCCATGTCCCCAAGCACCACACCTACACGTTTGTTTGAACACTTCCAGGGATGGTGATTGCACCACCTCCCATGCAACATGACAGAGGAATGCCATTTATAAAGGATGGCTTGCTGCTGCAAGTTTCAGGAGCTCCTTTGCTGCAGAAGGGAGAATTTCAGCCTGTATTCCACAGCTATCACTCCACTCAGGCAAACTCACTGCAAACACTAAGCAAAAAACAGAGCCACATCACTTCCTGCCTTAGCATGTAGGTAGCCTAGCATGCTTGTCAGATGAGCAAGACCATTTATGTTATTAAGACTAACCCTGGTGATGACAAACATACTGAATTCTGAGATGTGGCTGATATTCCAGGAGTGGTTTAACTGAAACTAAACTCTTCCTGCTTTACAGTTTTCCCTCTCTTACGACTCTCTCCTACTCCTGGGGATGACTACAACTTTAACCTGGATGATAATGAAGGAGTCTGTGATCTCTTTGATGTGCAGATACTAAATTATTAGATATTGTGGCAACCAGACTACTTATCTACCTCTAACTATAACATTCTAGACTTCTTCATAACCTAAGTATTTGAATAATGAATGTATAACTTCTTAGTTCACTGACTCTGGGACTGTATTTCCTTTTGCTTCCTTTAACTGCTTCACAAAACTTCAACAACCAGGAAAAAAAGGGCTTTTATCAAAAATTGTCATGTTTTTTTCACCTGAGTGTCCTCCAATTATTTGGCATTTTCTTTAGTGAGAGAAGTGAAAACACTTTATAGCCTTTTGATCATTAAAAAAACCTAAATTAGGCTGCTTGTACACAGTGAAGAGCATTTTCTTTGAAGCTTTACTGCCAAGAAACTTGCTATTCTTTTTTCAACCTTTCAATCGATTTTGAAGCTTTCACTGCCAAGCTGAAAAGTGAAGGAGATCAACTTGGAGTTATGCTACATTGTTTCAGTGAACCAGTTTGTGAAGTGCCTTCTGTTTTAGCACTTTAAGTTTCCTGACGCTGACTTTTGACATTCCACTTTCCTAGGTGCTAGGAAAGGTCTGTTTGTAGTTTGTATTGAAGTGTGCCAATACTTGTACATTAACAAGATTTCTTTTTTAATAAAATGGTACAAACAAAGCCATCAGTATTTGTCATCTTCATTTCTTGTGATCTCTCCACTGCCCACTATGTATTACAGCTGAGATAATAGGTCTGTGGCAGCATCCACATTTGCTGGTTCCTCTTCCAGATGTATGGAAACCTGGGGGGAAAACAAAAAGAGTTTCCATTTAAGGTAGAAAGCAATCTCCTTTTCCTACCTCCCACTAAGAAATACCCATGGTTTAAAAGATTTGATTCTCTTTATCTATTTAACTGAGGCTAATTTTGCAGTCATAATTCAATAATTGGAGGGATTTGCAGAAGTGACTGCCCTTGACAGATGAGCAGCCAGTACTTTATGCTGCAAGAGAAAGAGCATTGATGCCAGTAAGGTAACAGTTGGCCCAGTGGCAGAAGGCTCAGCTTGTAGTGCAGAACTTCTGCATCTTTGGAGAAAATACTGTTACAGCCTGAGTGATCTGCATTATGTCCTGCACAGCCCTAGTGGCACAGGAGGAGTGGTAGAGTCCAAATTCCTTGCTGTGTACAAACCAAACCAGCAGGGATGGGGATGCTGGTACCAGCTGCCTTGAAACCTTTGCTCAGCCTCATCCTGCTGGGGCAGCACTGTCACCTGCTTTTCATTTCCCCCCCTCAGCCTCTCCTTAAGGTATTTGGCACTCCTTTTGTTCCTCTCAGCTCTACAGAAACTTGATCAGCCCAGGCACAATAAGTAACACTCAGCTTGTGTCCACCTTTCCCAAACTGCCTCTGCTTCCCCCAGCAGCCAGGCTGGATTCATCTCTTCCCTCATCCCAGCCACTGTTTTCTCCCTCCCCTAAACCATGCCCAGAGCATCTGAAAGAACATAAAGAGTTGGTACAGAAGAGCTTGTCAGCAATTAAATTCTGTTAATTATTGCTTGCACAAGGCTGCCTGTAGCTCTGTTTGTTTAAAAGACTAGACAAAAGAAGACAAGCAAAACAGTCTTGAACCCTCAGTGCTACAGGCAAGAGCTCTAGTACAGAAACTGCTGTTTCAGGTGTTGATAATTCTGATGAGGGAAGAGAAAGGTTTAGGAATTGGGGGAAAAGAAGCAGAATTATTTGCTTCCAAGCACAATCAGGTGCTTCAGGTAGGGAACAGTAAGGCTCATCCTTACATTCTGTGTCTTTTCATACTGAAACAGTAAGTCTCAAAGCAAAGGGGCTGGAGCTGGAATTAACTTGGGAAAAATAATATAACTTAAATATGTGGTTTTGGAAGCATGCATGCTCCAGCTTGGCTGCCCACTCTCCCTTTACTTTAGTAGTACTTGAATATGCTAAGCAGATTTCAACATTACCACCCAGCTGAAATAAATAAAGCTGGATTTGTAGCTTTAAAGCAAGTACAGGAATTGCTCAGAGTCTTGGAGCCAGCATCTAACACACACACACACACACATTCCTTTTACTTCCCTCTCCAAATTTTTACAAAGCAAAATCACCTGCTGAGTCTTCTCAGGTTCTGCTGCAGTGCCTCTTGATATCTGCTGTATTTCTTCCTGAACTTCAGCAAATGCTTTATTGATTGTGCTAACTTTCTCAGCATTTCTAATGTTTATCTAGAAGGAAAAAAAAACAAAAACAAACAACCCACAATACAGAAATGTTGAACAGAAATTCCACTGGCATGTGAAACTGCACCATTTTTTGTACAGCTATGACACTGCCAGATCTTCCAAAATTGCTTTTTAGTAGGTTTATTATGTCATCTAGTCATATCCTCCTGTTCTAACCCATGTAAACTTAGGAGAGCAGTTAAACTTGGTTCTATTGGAAAGGGAGCACACAGAGATCCAGGAACAGAACACAGAGAAAACAAAAGCTAGGCTCTGCTACCCCACCCTCAGCTCCCTCTTAGCTGGAGTAGAGTTTCAGGGAGGGTTCTTTCCTTCAGTTTTGTGGTGGGTTGACCCTGCCTGGATGCCAGGTGCCCACCAGAGCTGCTCCATCACTCCCCTCTGCAACTGAAGAGAGAAAACATAATGAAAGGGACAGGGAGATCACTCAGCAATTACCATCGTGGGCAAAACAGATTTGACTTGGGGGAGTTATTTCTTGCCAATCAAATCAGAGTAGGATAAAAAGAAAGGAAAACATAAAACACTTTCCCTTGACCCCCCTCCCTTCTTCCTTGGCTCAACTTCACTCTGAATTTCTCTACCCCTCCCCACCCAGCAGTGGAGGGGGAAGGGGAATGGAGGTTGTGATCAGTTCATCTCACGTTTCTGCCAGTCCTTCCTCCTCAGGGGGAGGAGGACTCCTCACACTGCCCCTGCTTCAGCAGGAGGTTCTTCTTCCCACGGGACAGTCCTCCACAGACTCCTCCCATCTGAGTCCTTCCCACAGGGTCCAGTTCTTCACTGCCCCAGTGTGGGTCCCCCACAGGGTCTCAAGTCCTGCCAGCAAACCAGCTCTGGTATGGGCCCCTCCTCCTGCCAGGAGCTTGCTCCACCACAGACTTCCTATGGGCTCACAGCTTCCTTTGGACACCCACCTGCTCCAGCACAGGATCCTCCTTGGGCTGCAGGTGGTTATCTGCTCCACCATTAACCTCCATGGGCTGGGCTGCAGGGGGACAGCCTGCCTCACCATGCTCTTTACCCTGGGCTGCAGGGGAAACTCTGCTCTGGCATCTCAAGCACCTCCTCTCCCTCCTTCTTCTCTGACCTTGTTGTCTGCAGAGTTCTTTCTCTTGCTACTCCCTCCTGGCTGCTGTTGCACAGCAAGGGGTTTTTCCCCCCCCCCACTTTTCTTAAATACATTATCACAGAAGCACTGCCACCATTGCTGATGAGCTTGGCCAGTGGTGAGTCCATCCTGGAGCCACCTGGCATTGGCTCTGTCTGAAACAGGGGAAGCTTCTAGAAGCTTACAGAAGCCACCTCTGTAGCTCCCCCCCTCCAAAAGCTTGCCAGGCAAACCCAATACAATTTGACAATGATCTTCCTTCCCATCTTGAATTCCTTGCAGGTAACCTGCCTTTCAACATCACACCTTGCATTCCTACTTGTTCCTACTACAGGTCTGGCCACCAATGTCTACCAGATTTTGCAGTAGTATTTAAAGAAACTTATGGCTGTAGCAGAGCAGGATGTGCATCTGGTCCCTGGTAACCTCAGCCTCAGTCTGCCTTCAGAAATGATTGCAGCAAAGATGCTTGATTTTGAAGGAGAAGAGTTAACAGACATGAACATGTGCTGTACTCTGGAGACAATTACCTGTGGTAGAGGAGTAGGGGGGGTGCAAGGGGGCAGAAACTCACCACTGCAGTAGAGTTAAGATTCAGGTGATCTCAGCCCTAGCACCTGCTGCCTCTGAAACACCAAGTCTGGAACAGATAATGGCCTATTACAGAACTACAGACTTGTTAAGGTTGGAAGAAACCTCTAAGATCAAGCCCAACTGTTAACCTATCACCACCATGCCACTAAACCAGATCCCTAAGTACCACAACTACACACTTTTTAAACCCCTCCAGGGATGGTGACTTCACCACTGCCCTGGGCAGCCTGGGCCAATGCCTAACAACTCTTTCTGGGAAGAAATTGTTCCTGCTATCCAATCTAAACCTCCCCTGGTGCAACTTGAGGCCATTTCCTCTTGTCCTCTCACTGGTAACCAGGCAGAAATTACATTGTCAGTGTTGCAGAAGCAGGCTCACACATCTTCCAGCAAGCCCAAATTTCAGGAGACCTCCTGCTGTTCCAATGGCTATCCCTCTAATGCACCTCTTAACACCTGACACAGGCAGAAACAAACCATGAATGGTTACATGCATTCCTTTTGCTTCCAAAGCTTCCACAATTCCAGAGCACTTACACAGAAACAGCAATTCCATTTATTCTGAGGGACTAAGAGAACCACTACTGAAGACACAGTGGCAAGAGGCTGATAAAAAAAAGCCCACTCAGATTAGCACTTGATGGTGACTTAGGAAATATGGACTCAGTTCTGAGCTCAAATAAGAGTAAAGGGGACTGTGAGCAATGCAACTTAGAAAGATCTTAGCTTTCCCAGCAGGGTTTTTGCCATTTTCCAGCCTCACAGGGATGCTGAAAGGATCCAGTAGTCAGTCTGAACATCTGATACCCCCAGCTACTCTGGCAGGACTCCTCCACAGAAACAGGCTCTAGAGCAAGCAGGTGCATCTAGCTCCAAAGCTGTTGGAATGGTTATAATGAGCTTTTACCTATTAAAAGAATACACCAATATTTTTCTGATCCTCTTTTTATACTGCTTAATGATAAGTAAATGTTCCAAGGCTTAATGAATTAAAGAATACAGCTTCAAACACACAGAATAAAATTTTCCTCCTAATAAGCTACTGACTTTTCTTGATGATGTTTTTTAAACCTGTTTCTCCCTTTATTATGCAGAACCCTCCAGCATCAGTGGAGCTGTGACACCAGCAACATGAAATTGTTTCAAGTCTGTTACCTTCCTGTCTGTCTGCCAGATTAACTTGTCAAGTGGCTTTAGCTTCCAGGAGAAAATTTGAAAGGCCACTTTTTTTAAAGCTGCTCTTTAACTCTGTTTGTCCAACAGACTGCAACTCAACTTTATGGGAACAGTATGCCACTAACTTTCTGCTTTTCTTATCAGATGCCCTTCTAGAGGGACCAAGTGAACTCTCAGCAGATCACACAGCTCAGGCTGTAGGCAGGGCTGGAGAAGATACCATATAAAGACTTGACACTACCAAGTGGAAAACTCTTGCTTCAATCACTCCCTTCCCTCTTCCTCGACATCCCTCCTCTGGACTGTGGTGCTCTCTGGACACAAAAATGGCAGAATATCATGTTTGCTTTTTCACTTTTGCATTGCTTTATTGTGTCACAACAGCTTACAGAAGGGTCAGCAGAGCACCACAGCCCATCTAAGGTGCAAGAAGAGGAAAAAGAGGAATCAGGAGTAAAACACAGAACAGTGTGAGCTCGTAGGTCTGTTCACTGCATCTCACTGACATGGTTTTATTTGACAGCTGAGACAAACAGCTACTGGATCAGAAAAGGCTCCATCCTTTCTTGTTCTTTTCCAAAAGACCCTAGTTCTGTTCGCACTCATTCGTAATTAAGTCTGTTCAACTCACCAAGCCAGCACAGAAACATGCAGAAAGCGGTTCTAATTGCTTTTGCTGCTCATTAGGCAAGTTGAGTCTCCTAGTATGTGGTAAGTTCCCGAGCTAGCCTGCGGGAAGAGTCTGGTAAAGGGGGGCGCGGTTGGGAACACGCTGTTGGCTTTCCCGGCCGCCTGGGCACACTGCTGACTCGTGTTCAGCCGGCTGTCGACAAGCAACCTCAGGTTCCCTCTCTGCCGGGCTGCTTTCCAGCCACTCTGCCCCAGGAGGCCTAAAAGGAGGAAAAGCCGCAGCAGCCTGGCTCGGAGGAAACCCCGCGGAAGCAGCCGAAGCCTCGGGTGAGACCTACTGGGGACCGCGGCACGACCGAGGCCCGCCGCTGGGAAGCTACCGCACCGCTTCCGCGGCAAGCCTCCTTCCCTGCGCCACTCACCTGCTTCAGCCCGGAGGTGACGGGCCGCGCCTTGCCCTTGGCCTTAGCCTTGACGGCGCCGCTGCGGGCAATACGGAAAACGCTCACAGCCTTGGCCGCCCGCGACCGGCTCTTCCCCATGGCTGCGGCACGGCGCCGCCGGTCGCACGACGGGGACGTCACATCGCGCGACGGGGAAACCCCCAATTCACGGCCAGCACTGGTCCAGCGGCGGTGACGGTGCCACGCGGGGCCTGCAGGGGGCGCTGCGCCGGCAGCCTCACCTTACCGCCTGCTCCGGGCGCCGGCAGGGGAGAGTGGAGAGGTGTTCCCGTGTTAGTCCCCGTCCTCGTCCCGGTCCCGGTCTCCGTTCCCGTCCCGAAAGGTGCTTCTTCGGGCTGCGCCTGTTCCCGCTCTCCCTAGCCAGCTTCCAGCACGGGAAAGCTGAGTTTTCTGCGCGGGTCACTGCTCGCCGCCGAGCGAAACGCACTGCGCCGAAGAGCGTCTGACAGTCCCTGGAACACCGAGTTTACAAATATTAAATAAATAATATTAAATAAATAAAAATATACATTGGAGCTGCGGAAAACCCATCGTATGTCGAGCGCTCCGCCTGGGAAACGAGGGTCTTTCCGAAAAGGAATTGGCTTCGCTCCCGTCGGAGCGAGGCGGGAGGCGAGCGCAGCAGGGCTAGGCAGCGGGGACCTCGCAGCCTTTGCTTTGCTTTGGGCAGTGGGCACAGCGCGGCACAGGCATGTTCCCAGAAGGAGACTCCTCTTTTCCCCGTCTTTCCCTGCCGCACCACTCGCGGGAAGGTGTCTGGCAGACGGGTGGTGAAGAACACCTTTACGCTGTCGGAGCACTTCCCTGCGAGTTGGCACCGCCACTGCCTCCGGGCCGCTCCGACGCGGTCGCTGGAGGGAGGAAGGCTGGCGGAAAGGTTGGGGTGGGTCGGACGAGGACCGGCAGGGATGGGTCGGGATCGGGACCGGCATGGGCGGGCGCCGAGCGCTGCAGGCTCCTTATCGGCGCCCGAGCATCGGGGCGTCGCCGCCCGTCGCCTTCAAAGCGGGTGGCGGTGGCTGTCAGCCGTCTGCAGCCTCAGCCCGTCCCGTCCCGACCTGTCCCGTCCCGTCCCCTTCCGGCAGGAGATCAGAGCCATGCTGCACTGGGGATACGACGAGCACAATGGTAAGGGGCTGGTCTGTGTTGGCAGAGAACCGGGGAGCTTCTCGCGGGGCCGTCGGGGCGGAAATTCCCCCGAGGGCATGTCCGGCAGCTCCCTAGCCCGTGAGAAAGCCGAAATAGCCGGAATGTTGTCGAGGGTTAGCAGCGTGAGAGCGAGCAGGGGTTTGTCTCGGAGGGATGCCAGGCTGGGTGCTGAGGGAGGTTTTTGGTGTGTACAGCATCGCCCGTGAGAGTCGGGTAGGAGTAATCCCATACCTGCTGACATTCCCTTCCCTCACTCAGTTGATCAGTTTCGTGTTTAGAGTGCGTGTTAGCCGGTCACAGCTGTACCGGCTGTGCCTTCCTGATCCTAGCTGCGTTCTGCTTCTGTTATACGCTGGGAAATACTAAGTAGTAGAATCGGTCGTTTGAAGGTGTAACTATGCACCTAAGAGGAGACGTTTTGGGATTTTAGTTGTTCCATAGTTTCCTTAATTCTATCGGGCTTTGAAGTCCCAAGATGCGCTCATCAGCAGGCTGAAAGGCTTTCCCTCTGCTTTGCATTGTAAGTCATGCAAACGCTGCTCCTGTGTGCAGACCGCCTCACAGGTCATGTAGGTAGAAATCAAAGTGCTTTTTGTAAATTGGGGACTCAGCTCTGGTAAAAGAAATTCACAGATTCACAGAATCGTTTAGGCTGGAGAAGACCTCCAGGATCATCAAGTCCAACTTTCTCCCAGCACTGCCAGGTCGCCACCAAACCATGTCTACTTTGTTCGTTATAATACAAAGGGAAATAAACCCCTACGGTAGTAAAAGGAGAAAGCTATGTATTTGCATATAATAATGCCTGTAGGAGTATGCTTTGTGTATATTATTACTTACAGTTTGAAATACTGCTTGCACAAGTACTACCTTTCTTTCCTGGTGCTTTTGTTCCATCTTTTCTGGATGGATGTATTTTTCTCTGTAAAACTGGGGGTGGGGGGGTGGGGGGTGGATCCCAGCGACGTTGCAGTGATTAGGCATTTTATCTGCTGTTGTGCAGTCTACTCTACCCCTCCCCTGAAGACGTAAATGGGTGTTGTTTTTCAAGTGTGTTTCTCCATATGTTTTCCAAGAGTGCTGTGGACTTCACCTGCACCGTCCAGATAAGAAGTCCACTTTCCCTTCCTTCCCTTACCCCTCCTCCTTTGCTATTCTTCACTTCTAGGAAGGAGAGGACACCCGAATTTATATCAGGGTGTCCCTGGACCTTGCTTGAGGCCCCCTTTCTCCTATAAAACTCTGTTTACTGATTGATAAGGTATTTGGGGTGGAGTTTGGCTTTCTCTCTTTCCTTTCCCGGAGCCCCCAGGAGCTGCAGGATGGGCAGTCCATCCCCTTCCACCCTCCTCTGAGAGGAGAGTAAAGAAGAGAGGCGTGAATATCCAACACTTCACTGCTCTTCCTAAACATCAGTTTTATTTCTCAGCTTCTCCTCTTTTGATGCATTTATTATGTTGGGGTTTCTTGTTTCTTGTTTGGCTGAGTAGCAGATTGCTCTGATTCTTGAAAAAGTTTGTTGCCCTGCAGGACCCTGAAAATAGTTTCCTAAGACTAACTTTTCCAGCTGAGGCAGAAACAAAGTGAAATTAATTAAATATGGTGCAGTCATATATTAAAGTTGACTTCCTGAAGAGTTGGAAAGACATCTGCACTCCCTCTGAGTTCTGCCTTTGTTACCTGCAGTGATAAAAGCACTGTTTTTTTCAAACCAGAGGAAAACTCATTTTGCCCCTTAGCAATAAGAACTGCAACATAAATCATTATGTGCATGAAGTAAACTACTAAATATCACTAAAAAAATGCATCTTGATCCAGTTACTACTATAACACTGAGATATTCTATAAATAAGTAAGGGTATGAACTCACAGAGTAATTTAGGCTGGAAAAGACCTTTCAGATCATTGATTCCAAATGTATTTCTTTGCAGTATTTTTTCTCCCTGAGAATAGTGACATCATATTGATGTCTGCTTTAGAAAACAATACTTAGTTTTACTTGTTATGAATTTCCAATTGTTTTCATTTGAGCTAATCTTATTCTAATATGCAACTAAATTACTTGCAAACTTCATACATTTAAGCATTTTGCATGATAAACTGGATTCTCATGAGGAATAAATGGGGATATGATCCTGCCAAAGAAGAATCTACTTCTCACCTGTATGTGCTCTGTTTATGCAAGTGTAGAGGCTCACTGCAACTGAACCATATCCTGTGATGTCTCTACTAGGCTTGTTTCAAGTTAGCCTGTCCTTTTGATGAAAAGTCATCATCTCTAACTCCAGCTGGATGAAAAAGCACTGCTGCTAGGTGCTACAGGGAGTGCTATTTCCTGACAGATTTGTAGCTGCCTTCCTTGTGAGATTCATGAACTGAATCTGTGCACTGATGGCAGGTACCATAAGCAGTGACAATCTGACCTAAAAATGACAGAGGTGTGCATTGCATTTGGTAATTCTGTGTCCAAAGTAAAGGTGTGCCATCTTCAGAGCAGATGGAACAGGTTTTTTTGTCCTAAAAAATTTGGTCACAATAGTTTTGATAGTTAAGAGCTACTAGGTAATATCCTTTAGCAACAGAGCATTTTCCCATCAGCAGGAGGGGCCTACCTAAGTTCAAAAGATGATATATTTGATCACATTCCTTCAGTAAATTAAGAAATGAAGGGAGGTGAATTGGTGAGGTACACTTCCCTGGGTGCTTAAAGTGCACACCTAGAAAAAGTGTACATCATGTTGAGATGGAGGCATATAATTCAGGTCCAAATTCAGAAGAAATTTCCACTCTGGAGATCCCACTGGCTCAAGTCTGGCTGTATGACATGCATTTGAGCATCTCTTCCAACTGCAATAACTTGTTTTCCAAGAGTCATACATAAAATTTGCCTTGGGGTGGGGTCTGTGGTAATAGAGTGACTCTTTCTAGAGTGGCAAGGGTATGGTAATTGCCTTAGATTGCTGGTGGGTAATCTAGGGAGGAATATCACTTGATGTAAAAGAGCTGAAGTGGCTTGGTATTTTCCTGTGTATTTTGAAAGGTTAAATTTCTGGCAGTGTTGTGTTGCTGATGCATATTTAATCAGCATAGCAAAATATGATTTTGGTCATCTGAGCTAAGGACAAGTACCAAAGCAGCTATAATGTCTTTTTAGAGATAAAGTTTATTGTTGAATAATTAGTTAATGACAGAATCACAGCCTTGGGTCTTCTTTTTGACACGTTTGTATTACTGCTGCACACAACTAATTCATATTATTTGCTACACAAATAACTATTGTTATTTCTGAGATGGAGCAACAGGACCAAGTAGTTAAGTACATGACTAGATTTTGCCTTTCTCCAGTTAAGGACTATCTAAAACATTACAATTAAGCAGCAATAAGCTTTTTCTAAGCATCTCAAATCACAGTAGTTAGGTATAAATGATGGAGTGGTGCTTCTTATGAATAAAATTGTGCATCTCTAACTACAGGGTACTAGGATCTAAACACAATTCAACTTGTATCATATGCTAAACTGTCTGTAATTTAAATATTGAATAGCTTTCATGACTGTTTGTGAAGGGAGAAGAATTAAGTTTAAGCAGCTTTATCTTTCAAACCAACAGGATTTTGATCTTCTGCCTGAGAAGCAGTTTCCTTAATGAGTTTTGTTAATGAAGTCATTAACAAAAGGACTTTCCAACAAACTCAAGGCTGAAGGCCTTTGCCTTTGTTTAAGTCTTAAGCTGGTCTTTGCATGTTACTCCTTCCCTCTTCCATTTTTGGGGTGCTGCTCAGAGGAGAATCAGTCTCTGCCCAGGTGGCTGCACAAGCTGCTTCCCCACAGCCCTGGGGGGCACTTCCCTCCCTGATTTACTGCCAGAGCAGTTGAGTTGTTTCAGCACCTGTGAGTTTTTGAGTAATGTTCACTCCTGTTGAATTTGAGGAGAGAGAACTACCGACAAGCTTTGATGTTAGGCTGTTAATCACAGTGTAATGTATTTGTTGTTGTTGTTGTTGTCATGGTATTTACTTAAGTGCTGAGCCATCCAGAAAGACCTAATCCAACATGCTGATTTATCAGCTGAGATCAGTTACCTTCAGTGTAGGGAGTTATGAGGATTTCCAGTGATGCAAGTTTGACAAGGTCAGTTTCTGATGCTCATATGTAAGCTTTTCTCATATCCACTCCCTCTTAGTTGATTTATTATGCTTCTTAACCATGAAAAGCCTTACACATCCCATCTGTGAAGCTTGTCTTACCAATATGCCAGTTTTCTCATATCCATGTTGTTGATCTACACAGGCAATGCTTTTCAGCTGACTTTTGGCTTAGTTTGCGCAGAGAGAAGAAAGTTAACTCTATATCACCAGTAGTGGTTAACAGCTTCTTTACTGTTTTAATGTATAGCTAACTCTGGTGAATGGTGGTGCAAGTCTGTGTCTCAAAGACCTACTGTCATTTAGCAGCAGGGGGAGGTAGAAACTGAAACCTTGTGCAGGCTCCTGTGTCCTGAGTGTTCCTGTTCTTTGCTGGTTTTGTCAGCACTTCTACTAGTGTGTGTCGAGACTCTGTGGTTAAAGGATGACACTCTTCCTGTGTTGTGGCAGCTGGCTTGCAGGGCTGAGGTACTGGGAGAAGGTGATCAGTTGTGCAGCAGTGTTTAGGTCACAAGCACTGCCATCAGGCCCCAGGAGAGTCCATGCACCATTCAGCCTTTTTGGACATCTGCTGGTCTCCTTCAGGGTAGTCAGTGATGAGTTCTCAGGTGTTTTGCAGCCAATGACCACTATATATGTGTATAAAAAACTCCTTGATGAATGCAGATATTTGGGTAATCTCTAAAGACATAATGAGACATGATCTTAGGCAAAAATGGCATGACCAATATTTATCAGGGCACAGTGCCTGTTAGATACAGGATGCTTGATTTGAATGAGCATTTGAGGGATATTTCTTGTGCATAGTTGAGCCTGAACTGGGAATATTTAAATCTCTACAGCATGTGGTGCTGTTCAAAGAGCAAATACAGTTAGATACACCCTGCTAGGTAAATCAAGGAGCTGCCAACGGAATGTGGCGCAACAAAAGTATGCTTTTAGCCGTGTTTTTCTGATGCACCCTTTGGGAATTCAAAAGGTGCAACCAAGAACAGCCCAAGCAGAGTTTTCTTTCCTATGAAGCTATCAATTTAGACTTCTGCCATGCATTGCAGGGCCTGCCCACTGGAAGGAGGTTTTCCCTGTGGCTAACGGAGACCGTCAGTCACCCATCGACATCAAAACGGAGGAAACCAAGTACGATCCCTCTCTCCGTCCTCTAAATCCCAATTATGACCCAGCTTCTGCTAGAATCATCCTTAACAACGGGCACTCCACCAGTGTTGAGTTTGATGACACCGTCAACAAATCAGGTTTGTTCTTCTCCTGTTGCTCTGGGTCTTCTTCCACCCTTTCCTGCACAGGGTACACACAGCCTGGGCACGTCTCGCTGCTTGCTACCGACTCCTTCTGAACAGTAAGGTTTTGTTCCTCCAGAGGGGAGACTCTTTTTTTTCCTTGTCTTTCATCACATTGCCATGTGGGAATATATTTGGACATGAGTTTGAGGTTGTGTTTCTCAGAAAGTGTTATGATTCCCTCTCTCTCTCTCTCTCTCACTGCAGATGAATCCTTTGTGTCTCATTACAGGTTCATTCCAACTGAATCGCTCAAGTCTCTTACCTGACTTTAGCTGCAGGTTTGGTTATATATTTTTTCCCTTTTTACAATCCATACCTGGACTTCTTCTGTCAGGAAAGAGCCCATACAGAACAAATGAAACACATTCCAAGTGATCCCTTTTCTTCTCTGAAAAGCATTGTTGTCCCAATCTTTTCTATGAGTGTATAGCTTCCTGGCTGGTTTGGGGGGTTTTTTTGCAAGCAATAGTTCTTATTTAGAAGTTCTCTGGTTTAGCTTAGTCTTTGTAATGTTAGTGCCTTCATCTTTCAAACCTTCTCTTGGATGGCAGGCAAACCAGCACAGCTCCCCTTGAAATGATAGGAGTGCAGATTCTTCAAGCAATACCTTCCTCTTGTCATCACGTGAGGCTTAGCTGAGGATCCAAGCCCATATGATGCTTTCAGAAGGGTCAAAGCCAGAGGAGGCCTAATTTGTGATCACCCTGAGGACCTATTAGTTTATAAGGGCAACAGGGAAGAGACATAGATGGAGGTAGCATCATACTGTGCTTTCCTGGACAGTCTTAGTTTAGTTCTTACATTTCCTGTCAATGCAAGCAACATTGGATGTTGCCTGAAAGCCATCACCTGACCATCAGTGATCTGCTCTGACCTCATGTGTGTCAGATGCCACGGAACTTCCCAGAATTACTCTCTGCTTCCAGCCTACTAGGCATGAGGGAACTAAAACACATCCCTTAGAAAAACACACAATCTTGATTTCCCAATTTCCAGCGATGATGAACCTCCCACAGCCTTTGGTAAGTTGTTCTAATTGTTAATTACCCTCACAATTAATAAAAATCAAAAGCACCCTTTATTTCTGGTGTAAGTTAGATCAACTCAGCCATTAAACTCCTTTACTTTTGGGGCTTTTTTAAAGTAACAAATATGAATATGAATACACCAAGAACCTCTTCCATTTTCTAACTTCATCCTTGAAGTGTCAGGGCCTGAACATATTATTTCTGTAGGCTTACACTGGTACCAAAGCAGTGGCAATGTGATCCTCTTCTTACTGCTTTCCTCAGGCCATATCTCCAAGGACATAGTTCATGTTGTCACAAGGCACTGACAGATGTTGATCAGATAATTGAGAAAGGTAACCCCCAGTCTCCTTCAGGAGACTCTGTATCTTCTACATATGGACTAGACTCTTCAGTCCACATACATGGCTTTACATTTTGGCCATTATCATGTCTTACTTATCAAAGCATTCAAATCCTTCTGTATCCATAAATTGATTTATTCACTATTTTCCCTAATAATTTGTCACTGACAAACTTTATCAGTAATGTTTTTGTTTTCTTTCAGGTCATTGATCAAAAAATACTGAATTTTCTAGGGCCAAAATTTGGCCTCTGAGGCACCCCTGTGAAGTAAGCACTACTGCCATGTGTTGGTCTTATGGACAGAAAAAAAAAATCAAATTAATTGGTACTAAATACATTAGCATCTTTTCATGCATTATTAACTAACTTCCATATGAACTATTTCTTCACTTTGGCCAGCATTAAAACTCAGCTGTCAAGTCTGTAACTTTGTGTCATTCTGTTTATCCTCTTTGGTACCACAAGAGCTCCATTCTCTGCAGTAGGTCTATCAATGTCTCAAAGACCTCTTCTTTTCAGCCTTTCCAGGTGTTTGGCTTCTGACTAACCTCTTCCTTAGTTCCTGTTAAGAGTGGAAGGGTTTTACTATCCCTGGATGATGTGACACAAATACATTATCAGGCCATTTTCCACAATTTTCAGCAGAAGGACTGAATGCTAATGCTTTTCTACTTTATTGTTTCCCCTCAGGCAGTTAGAACACTGATCTTTAAACATTTCTAGGATCATTTGCCTCCAAGTTTTCAATCCTTGAAAGAGGGAATTTGGTTTAGGTGTGCCACTTCCCCACTCCCTTTGTTCACTATGTTTATAGGCTCTGTAAAAGCATAGGTTTGAGTTGAAGTTTTAGGGATGTCAAATATTTTTCCCCAGAGATAAGCAGTTTTCCTTTTCATTAGCCAGGCTATTTGTATCAGCAGATAGGCAACTGAAGGAAGTCATCTTTTACTCTTATTTGGTCTATTTTGTTCCTAAGGAAGTTTAAGTTTTGGACTAAACCTAGAAGAGAGAAAAAACTACTATTGGCCTCCCCCTTGCTCTTAATTTATAATCCATCTGGTTAAAGCTCCCATCCTTTCCCCTTAAAATCTCTCTAATGAGCCAGTAAACCAGCCCAAACTAACTCCTAAATCCTCAGAGGAGATATGGAGCCAGGAGAGTGGGGTCAATTGTTTGTGGTGAGTAAAGAATCTTTCTCAGTGCCATTCATGTTCAGGTCTCTGTGCAAATATGGTTTAGTTCCAACTCTGATTAGATTTCAATGAGCACTTGCAAAAGCAAAACAAGGAAGAATCCACCCATGTGTGTGTTGAATAGAGCAGAACAGAACAAAATAGAATGGAATAGAATAGAATGGAGTGGAAGGGAACAGAATATTTCAATTGAAGAGACCTGCAATAGTCATCCTAATAAACTTCCCCACCTCTTCAGGGCTGACCAACAGTTAAAGCATGTTCTTAAGGGCAGTTTCCAAATGCCTCTGAAACACTGACAGGCTTGGGGCATCAACCACCTCTCTAGAAAGCCTGTTCCAGTGTTTGGCCACCAACTCAGTAAAGAAATGCTTCCTAATGTCCAGTCTATACCTCTCCTGGTGCAGCTTTGAGCCATTCCCACACATCCTATTGCTGGGTAGCGGAGAGAAGAGCTCAGCATCTCCCTCTCCACTTCCTCTCCTCAGGAAGCTGTAGAGAGCAGGGAGGTCACCCCTCAGCATCCTTTTCTCCAAAGTAGACAAGTTCAGAGCCCTTAGCCACTCCTTAGAGGAGGAGGACTCCTTCCAGCCCTAGCTAATTAAGTGTCAGTAATATTGCAGTTGTGCAATGCATAGGCAGTGTTGACTTCATTTTATCTATGTTAATATCTGCTCCCTTTTCTCACACTTCAATTTGAAGTAGCTGCATCTAGTGGGAAACAAAAGAAAGAGCCTTGAAAACAAATTTTAAACTCCACCTACTTTCCTCCAAATTTCAAAGAGGAGGAGAAATTATGTTCACATGACATTTTTGATCCTCCCTTTTATTCAGAAAACCTGTATTTTAAGCTTTCTCAATGATTCTTTTACATACATTCAAGAGAGGAAACCACTTGCCAAACAGAAATATTTTCCCATCTTCTGAGGAGTATCCAACCCACAGCAAGACAAATGTGGTGATAACAACATACCCTTTGGTGGGTCATAACCCATTAATCTATAGATAAATGCAATCTTGAAAGTCCTATCCTGGACAAGTGAGGCTTTCTACAGTGCTTCAAAGAAACGGGAAGCCATCCAAGACAGCCTTGGAGAAGAAGTAGGGGACTGCCTGAAGGCTGAAGTCTGGTGTGAGGTTAGAGGATGTGGGTAGCAGCTCTTGTTCCTGCAGTGAAGCCTTTTTTCCTTTCTTTTGGGTTTCCAGTGCTGACAGGAGGGCCTCTCAGCGAGACCTACCGCCTGCGCCAGATCCACTTCCACTGGGGCTCCAACGATGAAGCCGGCTCCGAGCATGCCGTGGATGGGATGAAGTATGCAGCAGAGGTAAGGCTCTACATGAAGTCATCTCTGAGCTTGTGGCTAGTTTTCCATTGGCAAAATAATGTTGCCCCTCCTCTTCCTGCTTTTCATTCTCCCTCCATGTTATCAAAAGACAAGCAGTCTTCCTGATGTGTTGCATGTTTGGTCCTTTCTCGAAGGAGAACCTGTCTGAAAGCTTTGGAGAGGATTTAAAAAGGAGCACAGAAGACAAGAGCTTGATCAGAGCAACATTTAATGTTCAAGAGTTGGTTTAAACTTTGTCTTTCACTCTTCTTTGGAGAATAGTTTCAAAGTCAGCTTCAGTTCCAAATCACAGACTGGCGTCTTTTGGGGCCCGTACAGTGTAAAGCTTATGCAAGACTTGGGAGTGTTGCATGGTTTGGTGCATTTAGCAATGTGATGGTTATGACTTTGAGAACCACACCTTAATGTCTGTGGGGTGTCTGCTCTCTCTGGAGGTACTGCATTTCAATGGAGGCAGTGTGCCACAGGGAGAAATGTTCTGTCCCCTCTGGCATGGAGAGGTAGCTCCTTCTCTGTCTCCTCTGGCATGGAGAGGTAGCTCCTGCTCTGTCCCCTCTAGCATGGAGAGGTAGCTCCTGCTCTGTCTCCTTCAGTATATTTCAGTAGTCTAGGGTAAACAGTATTCAATATCCAATTCCTCTTTGCAAATGGAAGTAACGTGGAGTATTTTGATGAGACTGAGACCTTTTAACAACACATAGTTCAAACAGTGGAAGAGTTTTCTGGGGTTGACAAGAAGTAAAAAAGTATAAAAATAAATGGTAATGGACAAATAAAAGACATAATACTAAAGAAGAAAAAAAAATGAAATATGTGCCCAGTGGTGTGATCAGATTTTACTGGAAATGCTATGAGAGAGAGAGTGGTCAGAAATAAAAAATCATTTTTCTAACACTAATGGGGAAAAGTGACATTTGCAGTGTTTAAAGGCTTATGTTTTCCACAGGAACCAGGTGAGATGGAATATAAAGAATTAATAGAGGTGCTTTAAAACCATTAAGTACCAAAACCAAATTTCTAGCTGAGAAAATATATATATGTTTCCCACCTAAGAAACCAAATGGAAGGAGAAAATATGTCTGAATTTCTAGCCAGTCTAAAAACCTTTCCGTTACCTGTTGGTTGGGTAACCCTCCACAAGAAGCTCTCTAGATGTCACTTTGGCTTTGGGATAAGAAACCCAGAATTAAAATCAAGGCTTCTGAGCACTGTTCACAAAACAAGAAGAACACCTCAGAAGGAGAGATGAAGATGGTTTCAGTGCTCACCTTCATAAGGAAGATGTGTAAGATTTCAAGGGGAAAAAAAGCATCAAGCCAGTTGAAGGAAGAATTAGAGTACAGGTAAAGAAGACTGCAAGGTTCATCCCCCTAAGGCCATCAGGAAGCAGAAGGATCCATGGCTCCATTCTTTGTGGCAACGTATGGTCTGGTCAAGGTCTCCTCAGAAGCTGCAGTGCCAGAGCGGTGGTAAGAGAGGATCTATTCCTTACAGAGAAGTCACAAGCCATTGAGAATGGGGCTGTACCCAAGAGTGTTTCACAGCTCTGCTTGTTTGGGGTTTTGGGGTTTTTTGGGGGGTGGGGTGGGGATAGAGGGTTGGTTTAGGGTCTTTTAGCAAATCTATGAGGGAGTGGGAATGGGCTTTCTTTAGTGATGGGAATTTTCCTTCTGGTTCTTTGCTGGTTTTCTTTTTTTCTTCTTTTTTTGGGGGGTTTTTGTTTTTTGGTGTTTTTTTTTTTTTGAATCCACAATAAAAGTCAATTCTGACTGAGTATCTGTTTCCTTTTTGTGTATGTAAAAATGTCATTGTTTCCAAGATATTCCATGTAGCTTTGGTGAACTGATACCAGTGAGTGGTGGAGGTACTGTGAGCTCCAGGGTACTAATGCACTTGGGAATGGTTTCATTTATAACATTTCTTAGCAACTTTCCTTCAAGGATCTCTGAAGCTGCAGGCCAGCATGTGTTTCAGTGTGAGCTTGCATGTGGTATTGTTGATTTCAGTGGCATTCCTTACTTGCTGGAAGTAACGTTTCAGCACTGCAGAGCCTGAGTGCTTAACAAACATGAATTATACTCAGTAAGACCAAGTAAGAGCTCCACTTGGCAGATATGGAAAAGTGAAAGTCATGTTGGTTAGGCATGGCTTGAGATTTAGAGTCAAAATCTTCACACTTGTTTCAACCAAACCTTTAAACCAAGTTCCAGCTTTCCTAAATTGCTCTTACTTTAGAAGTGCTGTGTTCCAAAAGAAAGCCTTTTTTCAGTTTTTTCTTGAGGGGTTCATCCCAAGTGAAGTCATTCAGTGGAGCTGCTTCCCAGCACTCCTACAAAGTAAAGGTCAAGGTCTGAGAAAGTGGTCAGCAATTTGAGAAAAGCCAATCCCAGGCCCTGCTTCTGAGCCTCTCCTTCCTTAGCTAAAAACTACAGGTAATAAGATTTGCTAATCCAGAGGGAATTTGTGAGAGTCATTAATGTTTGTGAAGTGCTTAGTCTCCAGTGCTATGTGAGTGTTTGTGCTCTCTTCAGCTTGGCAGTCGGACCGTTGCTCAAGGCTGTGATGTTCTGGCGCTTCCCAGGAACCAGGAGCTCCTGGATTTAGGAAACCTGGCTTAGCAAAAGGGACTGAGGTGGTATGGGGTTAGCCATCACAGACTTTTTCTTTTCCCACCTGCCTAGGTGGTGTCTTTAAGCAACTGCCACAGGACAGTTCCAGGCTAATGCATGTTGGAAATTCAAATCCTCAAACCTAAGATAATCAAGCTGCTTGGAAGTGCCTTACTACTGGTAACCATAGAAAAGGACATTTAGAAATGCAATTTTGATGTTCAGCTTAAACTAAACAAGGAAAAAGGAGTCAGTGCAAGCTTCCTGTGGAATCCTCTGCCTGTTTGCTAGCAATGTATGTGGCTGATTAATGTTACCCAAAGATTGATTAAGGAAAAAGGAGAAACTAAGAATATTCTCATGATTTTCAATCACTTTTAATAATCAGCTGTACTAAAAATAGCTTGGAAAGCTTTAGTTCTATAACCATAGGACAGCCTGCCTTTGTTTCTCCTTTCCAAATCTGGGAACCCAACAGCAGCTTGCCTGCCAAGCCCTCTACTGTGTTGATTGCTGCCCCTTCTGAACAATCCCAGCCACTGGAAATGCTTTTTTGCTATTTGTGTGAATTCTATACTTACCAATTTAAAACCAAAACCAACAACCAAAATCATTACATTTAGAATATGGAATGGGTCTGAACACAAAAGAGTGAAGTAGAGTATCAAACCCAGTAAAGGTGTAGTATGGATCTGTGACTATTTTGAGTTCAGCGAGAGTTGATGCTGTCTGTGTCTCTTGCTTTTCAGCTTCATGTGGTCCATTGGAACTCAGAGAAGTATTCCAGCTTTGTGGAGGCAGCACGTCAGCCAGATGGATTAGCAGTCATGGCTGTATTTCTGAAGGTAAGAAATCCCTCAGCCCTCCTAATAAATCTGCATTATGAACCCAAGGGGATAATGGTGATGGCTGGTATCGTTATTGCTAGATGGGCATTAAATTATACTGTTGCCTTCACACTGTTTTCCTGCCAGTATAGAAAGCTGTGCTTCCTTGAAAACCAAAAATATCAGATTAATAGATTTTCCAGATAGTGAGACTCTTCAGTTTGCCTGGTCTGCACTTTTGTACAACATAAGAGGTGGAATTTAATTCAGCTGCCCCTGGATGGATCCCAGTAGCTTGTACTTCTAACAGGTCTCTTCAGGAGGACAACCTTGGTTTGATTCAAAAGCTTCTTTCACCTTTTATTTCTGAACTGGTAGTTTCTTCTGAATAACAATAATAATAATAATGATGATGACAGAAACAGGAGAATTTCCTTACAATTATTATCTGCCTTTTTACTTTTCACCTCTTCAAAGATGAAATGAAACTCTTGCAGCAGCTTCAATTGACTGCTGTAGGAAGGTGCAGATGGAGAATTCATACAATTCATGACAAAGGATAGGGACTTGGTCAAATTGGTGGTTTCTACCTGGCTGCCACAGCCTCCTGGGCACAGCTAGGGCTGGTGCTGATGCAGTCAGGGAGCAAAGAACTGCTTCAGTAATTCTGTCTTTCCAGTTTACTTTCTGACTCTGGGAACATTTCACTGGCTTTCTTAGCACACAGATTTTTGCTTGGGATACATGAGAATGATTTTTCACTGTTTTAAGCAATTTACATTTCAGATGTGAGCCTGCAACTTTTAATATCCTGAATATAATGCATGGAAAATAAACTGCTTTTATTCCCCTGCAGTGTAAAGTTTGTGGGTCTTTTGGAGCTGAAATACTGGCAACGAGGGAGTGTATCTTCTTTCTGACCAGTGCTATGGACCAGCTAGTCACAGGCTTGTACTCACAAAACCCATCACATCTCACACTCACTTATGGGAAGTTGTATAAACCAGTTCCATCATGCATTTGCTTTTTGAAGAGTTGTTTTTCTCTGGAGCTCAAGTGTTTCTTTTGTTTTTTTCCTCTGGTGCTAATAGATAGGTGAATGCAACCCCCAGCTGAAGAAGATTACTGACCAACTGGACACCATCAGAATCAAGGTGAATGAATGCTTTTAAAAATATACTAATATATTAGCAATATACCATATTGTATACTAATGTTGGTGGTTGGTTTTGTTGCTTTGGGTTTTAGTTGGTAAACTGGCTCCCACTCCCTTCACCTCCATGTTCCCTCATCCCTAGTTTCATTACTATCCACATCTAACTCTGATATGGGACAGGCTAGGAACATTCTTGTTAGGTAAAGTTGAAAACTAAGCAGACAATGAATAATTTTTATACAAGAAGAAATGGGAGGAAAAGGCTAATTCCTCACAGAACTCACTAGCCCTTGACAAATCTGTTGCCATCAGAACAGGAACAGGGGAAGAACATAGTTTCCATAAAGTTGTGAAAAAGATGAGGGAAAGGTTTCCTCCCCTCTTTTTGCTGAGGTACAGGGTGAGAAATAAGCTACTGGTTGTGTGAGGGAAGTCAGCTAAACTCACAACATCATGTTTTGTGCAGACAAGTCTGGCCTGGGGAAAGAAGTAGCACCAAGTGGGCATGGGAGATGTGAATGGGGAGGGGAGCAGGCGGCAGTACCTGTGGGGGTTACTCTTGCCAGCTCCATAAAGACCATGCTGATAGTCTTAACATCTTCTCACCTCTCCTTCCAACTTCTCTCTCATGGTCATTTGTAACTATGGACAAAGGCACCTTCAGTGGTGTCCTGCTGGCATCAAAGATAGCAGCAGCAAAGCTATTGGCAGAGGTAAGACCTCCTTGGAAGGGCACTGCCTTACCTGCTGTCATAGAATCACAGAACTCTCAGAGTTGGAAGGGACCTCAAAGATCATCTAGTCCCAACTCCCCTGCCTGGCAGGGACACCAGCCACTAGATCAGGTTGCCCAGGGCCCCATCCAGCCTTGCCTTAAAAGCTTCCAGGGATGAGGCTTCCACAACCTCTCTGGGCAACCTGTTCCACTGTCTAACCACCCTCATAGTGAAGAACTTCCTCCTAATATCTGACCTCCTCATACCCTCCTCATCATGCAGGATGCTGCTAGCCCACCCCAAGGTGGAACAAGCTGTATGTCATTTGGCATCATTTATCTTGGCTTCTTGCTTGTAAATAATACTGCCTGTTTTTTTCTTCAAAATCAATAGCCAAACATTTTGTTTAAGAAATAAATGTCTAAATATATTTGATCTATCATCACAATGAGCTATTTCCTCTTTCTTTCCAGGGCAAAAGAGCACTATTCACAAACTTTGATCCCAGCTGTCTGCTTCCCAAGTCCCTCGACTACTGGACTTACTTTGGCTCTCTCACTGTTCCACCCCTTCTTGAGAGTGTCATCTGGATTGTTCTGAGAGAGCCCATAAGTGTTTGTTCTGAACAGGTATTTGGGAATTTTTCACTGCTATAGGAATGTTGCTTTTGTAAGACTTGAAATTGTAAATGCTAGCTAAACCCACATTTTTTTGCAGATCTTGGCATTGTTTACCTTATCCAATTTTCACTAGACAACGTTATGTCTTATCAAATTTGCCCTGACTACTTGTTGCCTTTCTTTATGTGACACCTATTTGTCATCCATTTTTAAAACCAGAATTTCTGCATACTCTGAAAATTAAGAATCAAAAGTAACCCACAAGGAACTTAGGGAAAAAAAGGGTTGCTGGTGCCACTTAAAAATCTAGGAATTCTCTTTGATTCAGTTACTGACATATGCTGCTCAGACCTCTTCTCTGGCATTTTATTTGGCAGGTCAATAGAAAATTTCTGCTTGCATTCCAGAGATGTAAAACCACCAAAAGAATGTTTCTTGTTAGGTTAAGCTTCATGCTCTCTATTGATGTTACCACAGTGACCCCCAGTGGGCTGATGATCTTAGGTAGGTTCCCACTGGAGTTAGAGTAGCTTCTACAGTTGGCTGTTACTAAGTACATCACCTGCAATGTATTATCAGTATTTAGGGCACACAGTAACCCTCAAGATTTTTGTCCTCATTCCTGGTCCATATTCCAAATGCATCACAAAAGTCAATACTCTAGGCCACATACTCAACAGAAATGGTGACTTCAGTCTTTGTGCAAAGTGTTAGGACTGTTCACTGCATGGGATGATTTTTAGTCAGGAGACCTCAACTTCTTGAGTTGAAGCCATGTATTTGCTCAGTGAGTGCATTTTTCTCCTCTCTCTCTCCCTCAGTCTGGCTTGGCAAGACTCCCTGCAATGTCTATGGGTCTAAGATAGAGAATTTGTTAGGATATCAACTTCCCAAAGACAAAGCACTGTTCAGTTTGAAAGGTTCCTAATGGGTTCATCTCTAATCAATCCATTCTAAAATGTGCAGTACTGCATGCAAACAGCCACGGGCAACAGGTTCAGAGGACGTGGTGTTGGAAACAATGGCCAATACAGTGACTCTTTACTAGTCATTTCTCACAGACTGTAGCTATATCTTATGTGTTAAAGGACAAATGTGCTGTGCTCTTAAACATAGAAGCATGCACATAGCTAAAAGTCTTTGTTTCCAGTAATTTCCACCACTGTTACTGATCAGGCATTGTCATGACTGATACTGATTTGCCATTTAATCTTACCCCTCCAGTTCCTATTTCTTCAAGGCTTTACAGTTTACCTCCTATTTTGGTGCACTTTTCAGTTTGAAAGAAGTTACAAATCAGTTTTAAGTTTTTAGTAATTCAGAGGGAGCCTGAGTTACAAAGCTTAGCTTTAGAAAGAGGTGGAGTCTGATAGTACTGACTTTTTCTGCTCTTAATGCAATTAATATGCAATGTGCCATCCAACTAAATGCTGTATTATAATGGGTTGGATTTTGTGCTGTCCTAGCTCTGGTAACCTAGAAGGGAAGTAAGGTGGGATCTAAGAATAAGAAATATTGGAAATATTAGAAATTAGACAAAATACTAAACTTCAGGTCAGAAATCAAACTCCAGTTTCTGAGGTTTAGACATAGAGCTCTGATCTGCTGGTTCTGCAGAGGACAGCTTATGCTGAAGTACAAATGACTGCTTGTTTGGTGTCTGCACAAGGGAAACATTTGGAATCTCTCCTAGTTTGAGTATGTTTGATATATGAAAAGTGCTAATTACAGAAGCTTCCTATAGCACCTGCTACAACACCTACTATTGCAGGTTAATTGTCAATTAATTGGAACAAGATGTACACAGCTGCACATAAGAAATCTTGAGTTTGGGCACAAAACATTTCAGAATCACCCAACCCTAAAGTCAAACTAATAAAAAGAAAAATAAAAAAGACTAGAAGTCCTGGTTTAGATTAGGTTCTAGAAGGCAAAATGTGAATGTGGGAATAGGAAACAAGTAATCCTTATGCACAGCTTCATTCAGAGATGCATCTGGGGAGATTTCCCTGGCAGTCATCATTTGTCGTTTGCAAGGACAGTGATGGTGACATTGCCATGGAAAAAGAGAGTTCTACTCTTCCTGACAGAAAACAAAGGGACAAGTAGCTTTCATATGGACTAGATGCTTTCTCCTGAGGATGAGCATGAGGCTTTCCTGCTGATCCTTCTTGTCTCTTTTGATTGCAGCTAGCCAAATTCCGCAGCCTCCTGAGCACCGCAGAGGATGAGGTCGCCTGCTACTTGCTGCGGAACTATCGACCTCCCCAGCCTTTAAAGGGACGAGAAGTCAGAAGGAATTGAGAGAGGAAAGGCAGAGTAGTCTCCCTCTGAAACCAAGGGCTGAATTCATTTCAATAGTTCTTTTACTTTGTGATTTTCTGTTCTTTTTTGGTGCTTTGTTTTAACAGATAGGTGTTGTTTTATTCCTGGTGACCATGCAGTCACTTCTCATAGACCAGTCTGTCCTGAGTGGTTGGAGGTTCCTCAGTGTTCACAGCTCTGACTGTTTGAGTGCATTGAGGTGTTGGTGTTGCATGCACAGAGGGCAGTGCTCAACCCAAGGGTCAGATGTGCTGAAGGAGTTCTCCAGAATTTGTCACCAAGTTACTGAACAGGATCCCTGATATTAATGGCAGTAAAGGATGCTCTGGTGTTATTCTTCTGGGCTCCAATGTAGCATTTAGCTTCTGGATAAGACTCCACCCTGTAATTCTCAAGAAAAAAAGATTTCAAAGTTGATAGAATTTCTTCTCTGACTTCTGCAATACCATGCTTACCTTCCCACAAAAAGCAGTGATGACTAACAGCATTTAAGTAAACCATATATTTATATGACCCTGTTATTCTTGCTGCTTCACAGCAGTAATGACAGACTGGTTGAGTTACTTTATTTTACTTTATGTTATTTTTAAAGCAATAGTAAGGATTTTATATGTTGCAGGATCAGGTCAGGTGGATTAAGGCAAGCCTGAATTCCACCACATACCATGATGAAGCTGTCCTGAAACCTGAAAACTGCAAGGTGGAAGGGCACAGAAGGAACTGTTTGTTCCTTAATCCAGTCTGTTGCATTTGGTGAGCAATAAGGGACTATAACACTATAGCTGTGGAGCATCAGACTCCTACCACTTCAAACCAGGAGGCAGGGGTTGCTGTTGCTCCAGACTTTATCAAACCAGAGATGTTGTGTACTCACACCTTGCAGTGTAGCACAACACTACTCAGGTGTAGCAGGTCTCTAGCTACTGGCTGTCATAGCTGACCTTGGGTGGTTACATATCTATTCCAAGACCAAAGACAGCAGTTAAAGCAAGCCAAAGAAATCAGAATCAAGTCAATATTTAATAAAAGATCAGCCCTCAAGACCAATGCATTGAAATATCTGTCTGGTTGAATTGACTTGAGCCTGTCTCTCTCTCAGGAGCTTGTGTTACCTGAGTATAATTGTTTGGTTTCTGCCAAATCTATTTTTATTCTTTTTAATTAACTTGTCATAGGATGTAGCTTAGTATAGGATTAGATTTACCCTCAGACTGTGAGAGCTACATAGTGAAAACCAGTGATGCCTGAAAGAGGTAGGTAGAGGCTTCAGGGGCAGCAGCTACCACCAGTCTCGGTAGTATTTCTGACCAACTCATCTTCCATGAGTGCTCTCTGTGAATTTGGGTTTTTGTAAGTTTTCTAGGCTGTAGCTTTTACCTCCACAGGTCTTTAGATCTTAGATGGACAAACATGAGGGAGATCACCATCAGGATTGACTTTATGTACCTTCTTATAACTGAATAAATTAGACATAGACACTATAGTGTAGTTTAAGATAGATGGATGGTTTTGTTTTCTTCACTACTATTGCTGCAAGGCCTCTCAATGCCTTCTGGATGTTTTTTTGAAGGCAAGAACACAAACAGACCATGGGAGAAATAAAAAGCATTTGGCAGTAGCACCAGGTACAAATGTTAACCAAAGGGGGGAAATCTGCAGGCACTTTCCCTTTCCTGGCACAGGGAGAAGAATGCAGCTGAAAGGAGCTCAGAGGGGTTTCTTCTGAATGAGGACATCTGGAAAGTGTGCATGGAGAGAGCAGGAGTGTGTTGTGCATTTTCCCACCCTTTCTTAGTCTTAGTGTTGGATCTGATATGTTTCCATGTGATGAGTAGCTGCAGAACATGAACAACATGTTTACAAACCATAGGAAGGTTCAAGTTTGTTTGCCTCAGAAGAGAAAGTGATAAGGCTACAGCTTCACATCAGAAACAAAAGTTTGACATGTTTTTTAACTATGGCAAACAGTGGGGTTGATCCAGTGCTTTGATATTTATAAGGATTTTATCAAAATAAAAGGGAAAAAAAAGGTTTTATGAATGTGTTTTGTATTTTGTATTTGGAAAGGTTAAAGTTTCACAGAGAAGGCTGCAGTACGCAGCCAAGGGAATTAAATCTCAAGTGTGGGCTCTGTACTGTACTAAGATAACCCTAGAGAGCAAACAAGGCTAAAATAGGTCATCCCCCCAGCTCCAGGTCTTTTGGATCAGCTGTTTACTCTCTGACAGAGTCTTTATACTAAGAAGAATGAAACACTTAGTAACCAAAGTGCACATAAGGTATTTGCTGAAAACAGTAGCTGTCAAGAATTGTCTATGGCTGGATGGTTGGTCACCCATAAACTTCTCAGAATTAAACAAACTGCAGCAGAATTTTGGGGTCAGCTCTGCTGGTTTTGGCATATCTTGTAGCAGTGTGTTCTGCTGTGTTAACAGCCTTTGCCAGTCATGCTCATGGGGTCTTTCATGTTACAAAGACAGAGTTTAACGTCCAAAAAATGCCAAATACAGGAGAAAAACGAAAGAAAAAACACTTCTGCTAGGAAAAAAGAGGCCCTTTGCAGATAGCTTTTGCCAGTAGATGTCACTGTAAATAAGGCAATTGACTGGGTGTCACCTTCACACTAACACCGCAGCCCAAATAACACCCATGGTGTCCTGAAGTCTCAGCCTGTGGAAGAAGAATGTGCAATATAACTCAGGTAGTAAGGAGGTGCTGTTGGTTGTCACTTACTCCCTTTCTTAAAAGTGGAACAAAGGTTATGGGGAAAAAAAGGATTACTTTCAGATACATAACAAAAGACAGATTTGAAAGATCATACTTACACAAAATCACAGAATGGGAGGGGCTGGAAGGGTTGCCTGGAGATGATCTAGCCCAAGCCCCCTACTAAAGCAGCTTCATCTAGAGCAGGTTGCATAGGTTGGCAACCAGGTGGATTTGGAATGTCTCCAGAGAAGGAGACTCCACAACTCTCTGTGCAGCCTGGGCCAGGGCTCCAAAGTTACATTCAGAGGTATGAAGTTTTTCCTTATGGTTAGGTGTAACTTCATGTGTTCTAGTTTGTGCTCATCACCCCTTGCCCTACCACTGGACACCCCTGAAAAGAGTCTGGCCCCATCCTCTTGACATCTGCCCATTAGATATTGATAAGATCCCTCTCAGTCTTCTCCAGTCTAACCAGCCCCAGATGTCTCAGCCTCTCCTCCTGAGAGAGATGCTCCACTCCTCTAACCATCTTTCTAGCCTCCACTGGACTCTCTCTAGTTGTTCTTTGTCTCTCTTGAACTGGGGAGCCCAGAACTGGACAGAATACTCCAAATGTGGCCTTATTAGGGCAGAGTAGAAGGGGAGGAGAACCTCCCTCAACCTGCTGGCTACCTTAATGCACCCCAAGATACCTTTGGCCTTCTTGGTCACAAGAGCACACTGCTGGCTCATTTAGGTGAATCTGTGCATTGGAATGTTCCCCTACTTTCCATAAGCAATTCCCATCCCATAGTTCCACACATGCCTACCAGCCAGGTGCCAGAGACAGCCACTATAGGAACCAGGTAATTTTCTTCTCTCTTTTCTTCTACTTGGAAATTTTCTCAGGCATTTAAAAAGAAAAGAGTCATTTATGTACAGGCAGCCTGGATTGCACATGGCCATGTCAGCACTACCAAGCAGGCTCTGTAGGTCCAGCATGTTTTGGCTTAGCTGGACCTCCCTGAGCCTATGGAAAGCCACTGGGCAGAGCGTGGGCAGCAGGTCAGCCTGTGCTCTGGAAGCAAGCTCTGTGCCAGGACAAATTCCCACATGCAGTACACAAACCTGAGCAGAGGTGATCATCATCAAGCAGGTGTTTTGCAAAGGGAACAGTAGAGATTCATCTAGAAAATCTGAGCAGTTATTAGAACCCAGTTTCTGCTTCAGCTCCCTGACTGATTCAGCTCCATGGTGGTGCTCACTTCAGCCATGGCACCACTCTCACCTCACTCTCTGTGTGAGGTTCCAGAAAGTGTTGGCCTCCCTAGCTCTCTCAGGAGACATCTAAATGTCATGGCTAGGACATAAGGTAGGCTTCTTGGTTCACATGAGCTCCCTGTGAATGTGTATTAAGGGAAAAGATCTCTTTGTGATTACAGAAAGGTGGGAGTTGTAATTGTGGAGAGGAAAATGCACTAACACAATGTCCCTTTGTCTCTGTCTTTTGTTTTTAATTTATTGGATAACTCTAATTTTTATTGATCTGTATT
The DNA here is from genome assembly GCA_013399015.1 of Galbula dea. Taxonomy (NCBI): domain Eukaryota; kingdom Metazoa; phylum Chordata; class Aves; order Piciformes; family Galbulidae; genus Galbula; species Galbula dea. The sequence continues at coordinate 494,547 of VWZX01005528.1, forward strand.
TCACCCTCTGTGTCAGTGTAGAGAGGTTATGTACAACCTACAGTGCTCCCACCTCTGGGTCATGGCAATCAGGAAGTCCTCTAGTGATCTAGCCCTGTAGCACAGTCATCTAATAGCAGAGTGGGAACACCCAGGATATTGGAGCTGAACAGCACTCAGGTTTGCACACTGCTTAGGTGTGATATGGCTTAAAGAACCACAGAAGTCTCATGATTATGCTTCACTTTTCCCTAGAGACTGGCATGGATGTGTTGCAACATGGCAATGTGTTCAGGGGTGTTTACAGGCTCATTTGCTCTAAGTTCCTGCTAAAACAGCTTGAGATTAAAAATTAAAATAAACCAACAAAAAATAGACTAAAGAATTTTCTCTTGCATCTTGCAGGCATGAATTCATACAAGAGGAAAACATGACTGACTAAACTGCTTTGTATTGAAACAGAGAAAGCTCCATTTTGTTTTCTGCCAAGTGTGTGTTGCTGTTTAGTTGTGCTTTATACACTGCTACTTGTATGTCTGTACTGGACATCATTTCTATCATGGCTTAAGGCTATATTCAGCCTCTTTAAGAGTCAGTGGTCATTCCAGTCTGAGCACAGGGCCAACTACTCAGCATGCAAGTGTTTGGGTGCTAAAATGTTCTTCACTTCTAGTACTCAGCACTCTTGCATTGGCAGGCACTGTACAAACATCAGCTAATGATGTTCTTACTGGCACTGAGTAGCCTTTCTCACTTGGCAGGGAAAAAACTACCCAGACAAGGTATAAAACCACCAACCAAAGGAACACCTAGATAGTTATAAAGAGATAATTCAGTTGCATATTCTTGTTGCTATCACTTTATTTTCTGAGTTTAGAGAGAGGTATAATATCACACCCACAATGCAAGTACCACACAGTGACAGCAGTGAGGAGTTCATGTTAAAAACCAGTGTAGATGGTTCAAAGCACTGCCCATCAGGCCACTTGCAGAGGCAACAGGGAGCCTTCAGGCTGAACAGAGAAAGGCCACCTACTTTTGGAATGATTGTGTAGACTACCAGCACCCTCTGCTTTTCCAGAGGGAAATTGAGCAAGGGAATCTGCTCTGCTTTGCAGTGAACTTAATAGCTATCCCTATCGTGGTAAATGAAACAAGCCAGGTTCTCCTTTCTGGTCCTGGAACAAGGGCCATAACATGTCTTGAGTCTGTGCAGCTGGAATTTCCTGCATACCTTCCTCCATATGGTTATTAGGAACCATCATTTCACCTGTTATGGAGCCTCCCACAGAGAACTCTAGCTGAGGTTTGCCAAAACCATGCTGGGGGGCTTCCACTTGACTATGGCCAAGCCCTGTCCCTCTCCAGTTGCTTCTATGGGCCTGGCTAGCACTTCTGGTGTGTGCTATGAGTGCCATGTGTAGCAGTGTGACCCCAGGGCTTCCCCAGCACCTCTCCCCTTCCTGAATCCCACTGGAGTGACTGTGGGATGCCTTGGCTGGACACTTGAGTCTCCATAAGCTGGCTGCTGTGTAGGCACCACTGCACAAGGCATTGCTGCATGACAATGGCATTTAGATGTCTCACAAATGAAGCAGGCTGGCAGGCTGGCATCCACTTTCTGGAGTTCTCTACTGAGTTTAGCCACTGGCATTCATCCTAAGTTTCCTAACAGGTGCCAAAATACACCTTCTACATCCTATTGTAAGCCTTTCTTATTTGCCAAATGAGTGCATTAATGCTTGTGCCATTCATGAGTCTGTTGTCTTTCAGCAGGAATTCAAGATGCTTGTGACTTTTATGTCACAGAAGCCAGCACCTAATTGAATGCTGATTTAAATATCATTTAAACAGCCACCAATTTTGCTAGGTATGTGGTCAAACTAGAAGCAGCTGGTCCTCTGGTCAAAGGCAGGAGCATGTGGGTGAGATTAAGGAGGATAGGAGCAGTTAGGAATTGATTCCTCTATTCTTTTTGTTTGTGAGGAAAGAGAGGCCTTTTGGCTTGCAGCTTAGAAAACAGGATGTGTAGAAGGAGTGGACTTTAGGCCAGGGGCAGGTCATGCATTTATCTCAGGAAGAGCAGTGGAAGGTGGTTTTGGAGAGCAGTGTTTAAATGAGAGGTTTGCTCTAGGAGATCTGAACCGCCTCTGGCTTGGGAGCCCTGTGTGGAAACTCTGTTCTGTTCCTAATTTTGCACTACTTTTCTTTGTGACTGCAGTAGTCAGAATCATGTCAGTATTTTTAAACTTGTACATAACTCCTTGATTAACCATTTAAAAAAGAAGCTTTAAATTTCCTTGAAGTACTGACTACAGCTGGCCCAACTTGCTGTAGTATTATAGAAATGAGATTTCATGACCAGATCTAGAGCTTGATCCCCTGTACACAAGCATCTGGTCTTGCAATGACTTGAGCCAAAGATCTGTTCTCCACTTCACTCTTGTCAATCAGATATGCCCAAATGAGTTAAAATGTCACTTGAAGAAAGAAATATGCATACAACAAATACTTGGAAGCAGGGCTAAAGGATCAGGGGATAGTTCAACAATGTTCATACCAGGGAAACCTAGGAGGCCAGAAGCAGGGTACAAGGAGTGAAATAGTAAACAATTCTGTAGGTCTTGGCAGAGCTTTCCTTTGCAATAATTATCTGAAGCTGTCTGGAGGCTTTGCCTGGAGCCTTTCTCTCCCTTGCTCCAAGAACAAAAGAATTCATGTTACCAACTTTGCAAAACACAACACGATTAGCTGGCAGCCTTGTAAACTGCTGCTTAAGGTTAGTCCTACAGGACTTACTGAGGGCTGAAAGCACTCTGAATAGTTGGAGTTTGGCCTTTGCAGGCATTCCTCTTGCAAATGTGCATTTTCACAGACAAAAGACACAGTGGCTCCATTGGTCCCTGTTGCCATTGCAGAAATGGCCAGTATGGTTCCATGAAGATAAGGAAGACCAAAGGTTCTGTGAAAGGACATTAGACCACACTTCACAACTGCACCAATCAGTGGAAGAGCAGACAGTTTGCTGAGGGAAAAAGAGGGACATGCAGATCTGGCCTCCCCCAGGGGACTTCAGGAAAGCCAAATCACTTGCAGAGAAGTGACTGTAGATATCTCCCTCCTTGCTTTTCCTCCTGGGGAGCCTCCTGATAAGACAGGGGTGGTTCTATTGCATCAGTCACTGACAGCTATTTTGTGCCACTACTCACTACCAAATCTGTCCTAACACATTTTTTCAAGGGTAAATCTAAATGTTTCCTGACAGCACATGGTTGCTGTGCCAGGGGTTAGTGTCTCCCTATCACAAGGAAGCAGTTTAGTTTCAAGGAGCAGCCCAGATGACCAGATTGCCCCAGCCCTCAGCTCTCTTGTGATTAACAATCCCCCAGCTGAAGCAGAGTGCACTGTCATGAACACAATCCCACAGGGGTATTTTTTTTATGCATATATACTATTTAAGCTGTTTTGGCTCTAGCTACAGCATGTGAACTTTGTGGCACAGTTTAGTTTGTTGGTTTTAAAGTTTTTATGGTGTAATCTCTTGGTTACCTCAGAGCATTGCAAAAGGCTTAATGGCTTAAGTAGTCAAAAATGAATGCATTTCAGTTAAGCTCTGTGCTAACACAGAAAAAAACTTGAATAAGTGATGCAAGGAAACTATAATGCATTACCATACTGTAGGCAATAGTTCACCATTAATACTGATGGGGTTTTTGCAGCATTTTTTTGTTGTTTTCTTTGATTAATAACACAATCAAGAAATCCAGAATAGCTAGCTAATCTGTTGCTTTTGACAAGGAGTCTTGCTTGAAAAACAACTTTTAAAGTTTCAAGACATCTTACATTACACCTGGGCATTTTCTAAATGGTCTGCTGTGACTGATTTCAGTTTTAAGTGGTTTCTTCCACTGCCCTGAGCTGTTTCTAGCTGCTTCCAAGCCCTCAGTTCCACTCAGCCCTGCATTGCTGCACCTGTTATAAATGAAATTAAAGACACAGAGGTCCCCAGAAAGTCCTATGAAAGAAGTGAGACTTCTTATACAAGTCCTTTCCTTTTCCAAAAAAGCTGCAGGTCCTACAATAAAATCCCTGAGCTGTATCAGGAGCTATTAACTAGGTTTCCTCAGGCCAGCTCATCTACAGGGTTTGATATGGGCATCCTCAAAGCATACTTAACAGTTGGCACCTTTGCAGTTAGAGCAGTACACTTCTTCCCTTAACAGGAGGGAAATGCTGCATTAGGAAGGATTATCTAAAGAAAAAATGAATATAGAACATTAACTAACCTAATTTTGTCTAATAATCCCAGTAAAGGAGTCCTAGTTAATGCATCCAGCAGAGATCAAGATGGAAGGGGTTGCTGCAGCTTGACCTGAAGCCTATTCTGCTGGTCAGATGCCAAATGCTATGTGCTAACTCCTTTTTCACAGTTGTAGAGCTATGCAAGGCACTTTATTGTAGCAGTCACTGTATTTTGAAATTCACACTTTATTTTAGCAGAGCTACTGTATTTTGAAACTCCTTGTAAGATGAGGAGAAGTTTAGCAGAAGTTCTCTAGATGGGTTGCATCTGTAGTAGCTTACATTTACCACCTTCTTTGCCCTTTAGGTGATCTGCTGTGGGGTTTGGCTGTTGAAGCACAGCACACAGATACCAAGATTTTTATGTGTGGGTAAAACAGGGAGCAGCAAATGAGAAAACAGTTCATACTGGTAAAAAGCAGAAATGGTATTCTTAACATAAAACTTAAAATTTTTATCTTTTACTGTGTCATTTCCTCAAGTCCTTGGCACTGAGAAGTCACCCATTCAAACTACCATTTCCTTTGCCATCTCTTTTATATTGCCAGCAAGTACCATTAGATGTCAATATAGTGATAGCTTTATGTCCTAAAATAAAATCCTATTTGTATTTTGTTCTCTTTATTTGCTATAAAGATAAGAGATCTCTCTTTGGCTGTTAGTCAGGGCCTAGAGATACTCTGAAATGAGCTTGCCTTTCCCTGATCAAGCCAAGGGCATGTCCTTTGCCTTACCATTTCTAGACTAGGAATTGCTCCTTCATTGTTTTGGTTATCATCATCAGGTCCATTTGATTTTCACAGTTGTTCTTCTTTGATGTTTCCACTTGTATTTTATTAAAGTGATTTTTCCAAAGGGGTTGCACAAAAAGGAACAGGATGGTGTCGGGGACAAGCCACTAAATCCAGCTGCTCGCTTCCTTTTGCCCTTGTGCACACATGCAAAGGCCTCCAACCGATGGAACCCACAGCTCTGCAGCAGAAGCCCACTCTGCATCTGAGAAATGACAAGGTACAGCTGGGGACACTAGCTGGAGAGCATTTTGGAAAAGACTCCGAATGGAACAGCTCTGAATAGGAAGCTGCTGTTCTGCCTAACAGTTTTGTTCCCACTTCTCAAACGTGTGCCTCCTGTTCACAGGAGTTAAAGGGGTGATGCTGTTGTTGCAGCGAGGCAGAGACCCGCTGTGGTTTCAGGATTGCTCTTAAGAAGGTATCAGTTACTCCCTTAATTACTGTCATTATCGGTCTCTGTCCTTTTTGTAAGCTTATGAGCAGAAAGAGGCACTCTCCTAGCTTTGCTCAGTAAGGTAATAGAAAGAGGTGTTGCTGAGGGCAGGAACCTCGGGCTTAATTCTGATTTGACTGCTTTTTAATTAGCACAGAAATGGAGACTGCTTTGGAACACTGAGCTCCCTGTTCCCATGTTCATGGATGAGCTCCCATTCTGTTCATGATGTTCAGGGCTCGATATTTTTAGGAAAAGAAGCTTTTCTCACAAAAGGAAGGTGCTTATTCCTAGAGGTGGGGGTCTAAGACTAAGCTGAGGTATGACATGTTAGTTGCCATGTCCTTATCTGCAGTTTATGCTCCTGCACTTCCAGATAACAATTTTTCCTTTAGTTCCAAGCTAGGAGAAGACTAAATGACCTCTCCTTTTTTGCAGGTGTAAGTTACTTCAGATATCTCAAAACCTGTTTCATATGGCAAGTTAGCCATAAATGTGACACCTGTTTTGGAATGGAAGAGAGAAAGGTCTTGGTATGATTTTATTATTTTTCTGAGAAATGTATCAAAAATTAATTAGTCTAATTAAGTTACAAACAAAACACAATTGTGTTTTGAGTTTTTTTGCAGTGCCCTGGACAGCCCGGTCTAGTGTGTGGCATCCCTGCCCATGGCAGGGGGGTTGGAACTAGATGATCTTTAAGGTAATAATAATAACAGCCACATAATTTAATGAAGGTAATTCATCATTTCAGCCAAGTAACATTTAAAGTTAACTTCTGTTCTAATACAGTTGTTCCTTACAGAGTCTGACTTTATCTTCCTCAGACCTTTGCCACTGCTGGCTATCAAATACTTCAGTTGTCACTGCTGGAGCTATTTGTAAAGCTGAATAGTCCTCAAAATAGTGAAAGAAAAACTAGTGAAACTGGTGTTCTAACTGTGTGAGCTAAATGTATAGCCAGACAAAGGGGCTTTGGGTATATGTCTAATAATTCTTTATTAGATCTGCAGGTGAAAGAAAACAGCAATTATCACACAGTTTCAAACACTGATAGCCAGCATTGTTACAATACTGTTTCATTTCAAAGTGCTTTCTTTATTAATTTAGTTTTAATCAGGCATATATCAGGTAAACTAGAAAAAGAAAGCATTTTGACTAGCCAAATCAACAACAGCCCCTTAGCAACTGGTATTAACAACAGCCCCTTAGCAACTGGTATTAACAGTAGCAATTTCCTTGCAAAACCAACAGACATCTCATACAATTGCACAAAATCTCCTTGTGGGAAGCTGAGTACTGATTAATTGGACTTTTGAAAGATTACTTTTCTTCTTATCACCATGGTTTACTTAGTAAAGTAGAAGTACTGTGAGGAACAGAGATTCATTCCAGTAGTAGCACCAGCCAAACGCCACAGCCAATTGCAACAGCTTCTGGTAAGACAGGAATATTGCAGCTAGGAACACATCCACCTTCTCAACTCATTGGTAGATTTTTCCACTGTCTTTGTTTGGGTGTGTTGCTCTTGATGTTTGGGTGTGCTGCTCTTTGGGTGTGATGCTTTTGACTGTGCTTTAGGTTTGCTGTGGTTGCCTGGGATTAGCCTCTCACCACTCTGCCCTTCAGCGGTTGGGGTTGCCGGTGGTTGCTCAGTATGGGACAAGGTGGTTCCCCTTCAGCGGAAGACAGGATTGTGCGGAACTGAGCCAGCTAAATGGGGCAAGGAAGGAAGGGATATAGTTAGCTTGGCACTCTTATTTTGCATGTCAGTGAGGAATTGTCATACTTCCCAATTAACTTGAATTGATGGTACCACAGAAACACTGGAATGAACAACCATCTTTGAATGGTTCACCCTATACCCAACCATGGCACAGGTGCTGGTACCATGGAATAAAATCAGCTTTGCTTTAGACATCAGTTTTGATGTCAAACTATTGCTAATTGATTTCTGTCCTCTATCCATTAAATAGCCTAATTGGTAACACTTTGAACAAACAATAAGGGCCATCATAATAATTTATTTCTATAGGCATGCTTTTTATTTTCAAAGATTAAAAGTACTTACCTAGCCTTATCTGGAAAGATATTAATTCAAACACCTTTGGAAGCCAGGCAATTTTGTAAGAGTTTAGAACAGAAAGAGTATTTCCCTTGTTAAGACCTGTGAGGGACATTTTAGCTTGTCCTACAGACATTGTTAGGGATTAATGCAAGATTAAAGCAATTGATACAGCTCCTAACTACTCTACTGTAGCAGTGAAGGGACAACTTTACTCTGGCTGTTCAATCTTGTGTCACATCACAGAACTCCCTGCTCAGGCAGGTTTTTGGCTAAGACTTGATGAGAAGATGAATTTCTTTTGCAGAGTTTTGTAGGAATGAAGATGGGAAGAATTCAGCTTTCTGCCTGGCTTCTGCTTTGGGAGGCATAGCTCTCCAGGGAAGTTTAAACAAGCAAATCACCTTTCCTGGAGCAATGGAAGCAACTCCACCATTCTGAAGTCATCTCAATTCCCACAAGACTTGGTAAGATGTGAGTAGCCTAACCTGTCTGAGGCAGTAAAAGAAGTGCTTATTAAAAGCAATAATGTAGTGTAAACATAATAGTAATTTTACAGTAAAAAGGAGGCAAATAAACCTAGTAAAATGCAGCAATACAATGTAAAGTGATAATGTCCCTGAAACTAAAAGACAAGAAAGGTCTTGCTCCTTGCCATACCATACCTGCTGTGAGCTGATTGTGATTGGCTCTTTAAGGATAACCCAGATGACACTCTCATGGAGGGGAGGATGAGTCAGAGAGCCATTGTAGGTCCAGTACTCCATGGACTTAGGCAGTAGGCTCGAAGGATCAAAATCAGAAAAGGGAGCTTGCTTGCCCTGTGGAAGATATGCTGGGTCAGTGAAACCCATGAGTAAAATAGAATTGACATCTCAGGCTACAAGGGTGTGTGTTCCTAAATCAGGGGAAGTCATTTCAAAACACTGCTGTTTTCTCATAGCATCAGAGGTGAGTTACTTGCCCTGGTGACAAGTTTGACACTGAGATACGTCTAGGCTTGCACCACCACCGATCAGCAGTGTTCCTCCAGAAACCAACTTCTCTCCCAAATGGTATCAGATACCAAAGAGGTCAGTCATTGACTGACTAAAAGTTTCTGGGTTTGGGTTGGTTTGGGGTTTTTTGGTTTGGTTTTTTTTTTTTTTGTTGGTTGTTGTTGTTTGGAGATTTTTGCTTGTTGGGGTTTTTTTGTGGTGGTTTTTTCCATATACTGAACTCTCTGCTCTTGAGCAAGCAAAACACTGGAGTGTATAATTAATTTTCAGCTGTCCATTGAGGCTAAAGGGAGGATTCACACATGTTCATAATGTCTACATGTTCAGGGTCAAAGCCTACAGGGTTAAAATCCTGTGGAGATGCTGTATTGTATTTTTAACACGCTTCACTAAAAGTCAGACATTCACATTCTATCTCTGCTTATCTTTTGCCTTTATGAAAAGCTTAGTGGAAATACTCATTGCTTTACAAGACAGCTTAAGAAAAGTGCAGTTCTGGTGTTGGTTCTTCTCTCTTTTCTTCCTTTAACTGAGCAAAACTTCTGTTATTGTGAGGCTTTGCTGTTGATGGACACCAGGGGTAATTTTAAATAGACAAATGGATGTGTGTGCAGGATTAGGTAGGAATCATGAGCTGTGTACTCCTACTCTTACACAAAGAGCCCATAGCTATCTAGTGGGTGGAGCCTTAACAATATAAAATATCTTATGAGATCCCAGAAACTCTTGTCCAGAGTCATGCTTTCAGGTCCCACATCTCAAAAGCTTCCTTCAACTGAACTCCTGCATTATTATTAAGGCTTTGAAAAGGCAGATGAGAGACTGCATGGATTTTAACTACTTTAAATGTTATCATAATCAGGCTGTGATAATGTTTACCTTAGTCTTCACTGAATCCAAGGCCTTCAAGACACCTTTCAGGTTTTCATTGCATGAGCCAAGCTATAAATAAAAATATACTTTAAAATTGTAAATACAGAACAATGGTTTTACTCTAAGAGAATCAAGAATAAGAATAGGCTTTGTAAATGTTGATGAGTTTAGCTTTGCAACTGAGACAAAATTTAGACCTTTTGAGGAAGTAACAAGAACTTTTGCTTCTGTTTTGCAGAGTAATGGAAACAGTAGTGTGAAAATAATCAGTGGTTCAGAAATATGTGATTGCATTGATCATGAGTGCTTCTGACTGAAATTTGCTTTGAAAGCATTCAGAGAGATGATTTTGCTGCTATTTTTTTCCATGTGAATGATAAGAAGTTATATTTTAGCAGTATGTAATAATAGAATGTTTACCATATTTACTTAATGTAACAAAATCATTAACAATAAGGAATGCTTTTTCCTGCCTCAGTTGCTTTGGAAAGACTGAATATGTCATGTGCATGGATTCAAGAGCTCTTGGAGTTCTGATTTAGGACTTCCTTTTCTGATGGATAGACAGTAATAGCACACGTGACTCAAACTGTCTTTCTGTGAAAGTTCACATTGCTGGAAAAGGAGTGGAAAGCAAACCCAAAATGGGTGAGCATTGCCTGCTACAAAGACAAGTGAAGCACCACAAGCTCCCTAGCAACCAGGCTTTAAAGCACAACTCTTCTCAAAGGGTCTGTGGATGAAATGGGGATCTGGGGAAACATCCACAGAGAAGCATGGGCAAAGTTGGCAATATTAGGCTAAATCATCTCCCCTAATTTAACACAAAAGGGTGATTTTCTTAGTCCCTCATCACTGACTCTAGTTTTGATAAGGAAAGGGAAGAGAGAGACATGTGTTCTGAGGATGGCAGTAACTGACCTTTAGGAAAACAGTGACAATTGCCAAGCCATCCGGCTTGTCGAAAGCCTCAGCTACATTTGAGTACTTGTCTGCATTCCAGTGAACAAAGTGAAGCTGCAAAGCAACCAACAGGATTATTTTTGCTGGTTCTATGACAAAGAAATGCCACAATTAGAGTACAAAAACGGTTAGAAATGCCACAGTTAGAGTACAAAATGCTTAGAAATGCCACTCTGCACTCTAAGAGGCTGACCATGAAACAAAGAATGTGCTTGTGGATGCCCAAAGATTTATGGTGTTCTGCTGAATTGCCCTAGCATTGTCAGGACTCACACCCAGCCTTTATCTTGGGGTAGGCAGAACTCTATATATTCCTTAGAGGAATTTAGGAATAAGTACATAGAGATGTGGAAAGTCACAACTTACAAAGGATATGTATTTTCCTAACAGTCTCCTTGGCATGCTTTGATTTCCTTGTCTTTAAAAATGCAATACATTAAATAACATTTCACAGAATCACAGGATATCCTGAGCTGGAAGGGACCCACCAGGATCATCCAGCCCAACTCCTGTCTCTGCACAGGACAACCCCAAAGTCACCCCATGTGCCTAAGCGCATTGTCCAAGTGCTTCTTGAACTCCATGAGAGTTGGTGCCATGACAGCCTCCCTGGGGAGCCTGTTCCAATGCTCCACCACTCTCTGGGTAAAGAACCTCTTCCTAACATCCAATCTGAACTACCCCTGGCACAGCTTCATGCCATTGCCCTGGGTCCTGTCTCTGGTCACCAGAGAGAAGAGGTCAGCACCCACCCCTCCCTCTCTGCTGAGGAAGTTCTAAACCTCAGTGAGGCCTCCCCTCAGTCTCCTCTTCTCCAGGCTGAACAGGACAAGTGATTTCAGCCTTTCCTCATATGACTTCTCCTCCAAGCCCTTCACCATCTTTGTGGCCCTCCTCTGGATGCTCTCCAACAGCTTCATATCCCTCTTGTATTGTGGTGCCCAAAACTACACACAATACTCTAGATGAGGCTGCACCAGTGCCAAGTAAAGTGGGAAATTTTGAGGAGTGTAACCTCTTTGTTACACATGGTGCAATATTCACTCATCATAGTCCCATTTGCTGCAAAAGATTGGTGGTGTGGCCATGCACATTGTGGCTGTGGATGACACACAGATCTTTCAACAAGTAATTGGCAGTGTTTACTTGAATAGAGTTTTAAGGAACTTTTGTTCAGCACATTACACCTGGAGATGTTTCTTGGGAAATAAACATTTTCAAAGCCCACAGAACTTGGAAATCAGGAGAATTTCTATAAATACCTTCTCACCTATGAGTATGCTTAGCAATTCCTCAGCAACTATGGCAAGAGTTTAGTCCTGGATTATTTGCCTAATGTTTCAGCAACACTGTCACAACAAATATCAAAACTTCTTCAAATAGAAGGAAGAGATTACATGGAAATTACTTAATGCACATAATCTTAAAATTCTGATTTAAATCAGATTTAAAAAGAAAAATGTCTGCTATTTCTGAAAGCTGAATTGCTGTCTTTTCAACTTAACATCTTTACTCTTTCAACATGTTTGAAACTATTTATCCAGAGCAAACTAATAAACACTTCATCATGTGCTGCTCAAACACAGCTCAAGTGCACTATCTCTTCCCAGCAGAAAGCAATCCTCAAGAGACACCCCTTTCTTGTTTTGGCTGTATCAAATGAGATAGCTTTAGCACTCAGAACAGGGGAAAATTTCCTCTTAGGAACACACTTCTGGCTGTGTCTTCCTAATGCCTACATTAAAAATGTATAATCCATCTCGTTAGTTTGTCATGTTGCAACCTTCCTAAAATCTCCAAAGCTGCCAAAGATAACATGACAGGGATTGTCCATGGATTGTTTGTTGGCATGTTGGTCACCATTAGCAGGACACTAAGGCTCTGGAAAACAAATCAAATCTGTTACATTAGAAATGGGGTTTGATCTTTTGTAAAACACACCTTGCTTCCTTATCTGAAGACATTTAATGCACTTGACAGCTGCTGGGATCCTTACTAGGTGACTTTGTCTACCTCTTTCTTTCCATTAATTTCTTCTGGGTTTCCTTCTTGTTTGCTGTTATTGAAAAGCCAGAGCAAAAATGCTTTACAGTGCTTAGCATGCTTGTAGCTTTGAAGAGCTCCAGCTACAATTACAGTGGGACATTGGGTGATTAGACTCTCTAAAAAGCATCTGATACAGAATTAAGCTGAATGTCTTGTACAGGTGACCTCCTAACCATTCACCAGAGGTTACTTGCTTTTATACCTGCACCTTCCAGCCTTATTTCATTATTTCAATATGGATTTAGAGTATCTAAATTCAGATTAACAAATACTGACCACAAACCCCAATTTGTTCTTGCAAAGTCCACTGAGCCCAAGCAGAGATGGTATTGCATTTGCAAAATAAAATAACTATCAAAGCTATCTTCATATCCTTTATATTTTTTCTTCTTTTTTTTCATTTTTTTTCCCCTAGGGATGATAAATGTGACTGTGCTTTGAAAACTTGACCTTGCTTTCACTGACTTTACCTCTGAGGCATATTTCTTTCCATCCACTGTGTGCTCTGAGCCTTGCTCATCGGTTTGGCCCCAGTGGAAATGAAACTGCCGCAGTCTGTATGTCCCAGAGAGAGGTCCACCAGTCAGCACTGCAAATGCATGAAGTATGGGAAAAACATCAATTAATAAAGTCTTCCTGACAGGCAACTTATAGATTTCAAAGGTCTCATAATGTAGAAGCAATCTTCTCACTATTAACATGGAATCACATTAAGGTTGGAAGAGACCTCTAAGATCATCAAGTCCAACTGTCAACCTATCACCATGCCACTAAACCATGTCCAAAATGGTTTAAATCATGTTTTGATATTAGATTCTTCTTAAGCAGCTGGAGAAAAAAACAAACCCCAAAACCCAACAGTTTGTGCAGTTAAGCCAAAGTTACTGAAGGTTTGAATTCTGAGTGTATATATAAGTGCATTAGTTATAGTAAATCTGCAAGTCTCTCTGGTACAGTTCCAGAAGTCAGGTGGAACATATGTGAATACACCTTCTGCTGCAGAGAAAGCAAAAGGAAAAATCATGCAGAAACCCAGCAGTTTTCCAGAAATAGTAACTGAATTTTAATAACTGCTGAATAAACTCTCTTACCTCATGAAATTCACTTCCCACCATTTCTTGAACTTATGACACTATTTTAAAGGTCTTGTTCTACACAGAAGTAACAGTTATAGGTGCTTGCTGTTTTCTGAATTAAGATTAGGAGGTGCCACTGGTGTACTTGAATGTTATTGACACTTTTTATTGGTCATAATCATTAATTCCTTGCTTACAAGCACAAAAATGTGTGTTGGTTCCCATTGTGGTCATAGGCATTGTAATAGTGCAATATGCTTAGAAATATGAGCCTGGAGTTCTTGCAGTGCTTGCAAGATCATGCATCAGCACAAAGAAATCTCCTCCTTTGCTATCAGGACAATAAGATCCTCTGAGGAAAACAACCCAGCCTGGTCCAGAGTAATTCCATATGGAGTGAGACTGTGAGTAACTTTTACACATGTATAAATATCACACTGCATGTTGATGGAAACATTTTAAAAAGCACAGTTGAGTACCTGTGTTTAGAAACTCTCCTCCTACCTTCCCCTTCCCAAACCAGGGAGGAGGTTTCCTACTGGGAAATTACCAGTCCTTTTGCCATTAACACAAGAATACTTGCCAACAGGTCCTAATGTTAAAAAACATCATTTGGATCTTCCTTGATCCTCAAAGAGTGTTGCCTGCTAGCACAACAAAACTGGCAAGCATATCCTAATCTATAGAAATACATCTGAAAGGCAACCAGGGTTGTTTTCTATCTAAAGGCCAAGTGTCGAGTTTTGCACCTGGGAAAGACCAAGCCCATGGATCAGGATAGGTTGGGGACTGAGCTGTTGGAGAGCAGGGAAGGGGAAAGGGACCTGGGGGTCCTGGTGGATGGAAGAATGAGCATGAACCGGTGTGTTCTTGTGGCCAGGAGGGCCAGTGGGATTCTGGGGTGGATTAGAAGGGGTGTGGCTAGTAGGTCAAGAAAGGTTCTTCTCCCCCTTTACTCTACCCTGGTGAGGCCACATCTGGAATATTGTGTCCAGTTCTGGGCCCCTCAGTTGAAGAAGGATAGGGAACTGCTGGAAAGAGTCCAGCACAGAGCCACCAAGATGCTGAAGGGGCTGGGACATCTTCCTTCTGAGGAAAGGCTGAGGGAGCTGGGTCTCTTGAGCTTGGAGAAGAGGAGGCTAAGGGGTGGCCTCATCTATGTTTTTAAATGTGTGAAGGGTGTGTGTCAGGAGGATGGGGTCAGGCTCTTCTCAGTGAAGTCCAGTGACAGGACAAGAGGCAATGGGTGTAAGCTGCAGCATAGGAGATTCCGTGTGAATACACGTAGAAATGTTTTCCCAGTTGAGGTGCCAGAGCCCTGGCACAGACTGCCCAGAGAGCTTGGGGAGTCTCCTTCTCTGGAGAGATTCCAAACCCATCTGGACATGCTTCTGTGTGACCTGGTCTAGGGAATCCTGCTGTGGCAGTGGGGTTGGACTAGATGATCTTTTGAGGTCCCTTCCAACTCCTAACATTCTGTGATTCTCTGATAATCAATGAAAAAAAGCAAATGTCTTGCATCCCATTTTTTACTAACCTGACTGGTTGTCCTTATCCTCAAAATTCACATGGAATGAGTGGCCAACATTGATGATCTCCTTGCAGGTGGAAGGTTTCCAGGAGATTCGGGGCAGGCCCAGAGTTGGATCCTTTTTCACTTCCTTGGTTTTAATGTCGATAGGAGACTGACGGTCTCCGTTGGCTATAGGGTATAACTTGTGCCAGTGGTCAGGTCCTAGGCAAAATTAATAAAATTAATTAATAAATAATTGCCATTTTCTACTTCTAAATACAGTACCAATACTGAATTCATGACACTTTCCCTTAAATAAATCTGATTTTCTATTAAATATAGCTCTTACCACTGTTGCCTTCATAACTCCAGTTCAAACTTGCCATCTTTCTTCTCTGTCTTCTTTAGAAAGAAGTTACTAGTGCTGCTGAAAGCTGTTAAGACAAGATCTCTGCTGAGATTTTCCTCTGAATTTCTAATTTACCCCTGGGCTTTTATATGCCTGCTCAAACAGTAAAAGCAGCAATATTCTCTAACTAACCTTTATTGATTTCACATGATTTCAGAATGGCACGAGGAACTGTGATAAGGCAAAGGATTGTAATAAGGAAACAGTGTAGTTTGCAATTTGTTTACTCTTTGATTCAATACATACATTAAAACAAATATCAGTTGGATGCCAAATGAGAATTTGCATCATTCTAACTGTTCACATGTTGTCCAAAGACCCTTGCCCTAAATCTTCCCAATCCAAGGGATAATTAGAGTATAAAAGTGCAGGCTGCTTAACCTTTTTGAAAATCCATCTCAATGATTTGAGACACCTATGTGTGGATTTTAGAATGTTAATTTTGACAATCACTAAAAAATAGTCAGTCCTTGTAGCTTTTAGTGGTGGAAAACAAGTAACAAGGTCAATATATTTTAAAATATTCCATTAATATGACTAGCAATGCTCTCATTAATGAAAGAGGAGGTTCAAAGCCTACTAGGTCCTACTAGCTTCAGATGTTTGGGGAATGATTTCAAGCCATTTTTCTACTGCTGGGAATCTTCAAGGCAATCTTCTTGGGGACTGATACCTAATGAAGTGCATGATTGAAGTCCAACTTCCAAAGTTTTCTCCTGAAGGAGGTCCTACCTAGTAATTCAAGCATATTTACACACAATCACTTATTTCTTCAGTAATCAGACACCATGCCTGGACTCTCTGTTTTAAAGCTAAGCTATCCTAACACTTATGGGATTTTTCCTAGCTTAAACTCTGTCTCCTCCATGCTCAAAAGCAGGACTGTATTGTTTAGGACCATCTGCTTGACAACTACTGTAGCATAGTTCAATAGTTGGGGTATTATCTAACTTTGTAACCATTTGAACTGAGTGCACAGAGAAATCATTTCTATATAAAGTAAGGTTTCTTATGGGCTATGTGAGCATTGCCTTGTCATCCTGCCTTGCAAAAATGGAACTTGTTGACATGTTCCTGTTTGTCTTACAGACTATTCTCAGTAGTAGGAAAGCTCCTGATATCTGCTTTTGCAGATGGCCCCAGCTGACGTCAGGAATTTCAGATACCATTGTGCAAGTCAAGCCACAACCTGTAAAACCTGTGGCATTGATGCCTGGGAATGTGACAGCTTTTAGGTACATCTTGGTTTTAGAAGTGGATTGCAAATCTCTCTGAGTTTTTTTGCTGCTGTTCAGAAATCATCTTTTATCTGAATGGATAATGGCCAAAGGAAAATTACCACCTCAACTTCTGAAAGAGAGAGAGTTCCACCTGCTTTGGTCCCTCACCCATTTACTAGTCAGATTACTAGGAAGATAGCAATGTTTCACTATATCATGACATTTCCCCTTGAAGTGAAGGGTGCACATTTTATGGCCCTTGGGCAATCCTGCTATGTAAATTGTGTGAGAAAAGAAGACAGCAAACCTACTAGATCAGCTGGAAACATTAGATATGCTGAACCTGGCCAGTTATTAACTTGTAATACTCCAGCAGGGAGTCTGAAGACCTCAGTAACCAGGCTTGTGTCAAGCCTTCAGCAGCCTGTTGGGGTGAGAGGATGTGAGAGTCCTGCTGCTGTATTGGCAGCTATGGTCTGAAATGGCAGTGAGAAGTTGCTGCCATGAATTCCATTATCACTGAAACAGAGTCAGGCTGGTGTCAGTGACTATGTTCTGAGGCTTCAGAAACCAAACCTGGTGCCAGACACTTAAAAGATTCAATCCAGTGATCTGGAGAGCTAAGCCGTACAGGAGACAGCCCAGAAGCCCTCAAAAGGCCACCTTCCTCCCAGGAACTCAGGACTTGCAGCCTCTGTCCTGCTGCAAGAGAAGATTTGGGGTTTGAATCCAAGTTACAAGGTTATTAGTGACATGCAAGTGTCCCAGCTGCCTGCCTGTCCCCTGGGACTGTCAGGAGTCCTGGAGAGACAGACAAGCCTGGTGCATTGAGACCAAGGTGTCCACGGCTCAAGAGGTTTTCACTTTGAGTAGGAAGAACTCTTTTGAATGTATTTGTGGGGGGATTTAGTAGCCATACATTCTTTGAAGAACTGTTTTGAAACAGAATTTGTTTCTTGCAGAAGAGAAATCCTGACTTTTGACCAGATCTGATGTCAGTTATTGTCATTCCTTTGGAATCATGTAGGAAAAGTTCCTCACTCCTCTGAAAGCCACAGCCCCAAATCCACTGTGGTTGTTCACACTCCCAGCAGGGCAAAAGAGCCAGAGGCCCCTCAATCCCTTGGCATTTTGTCAGTGGTCAAGAACAGCCAGTTGGACCACTGAGAAAAACGAGTGACTGGGTAGATAAGACTAACCCAGAGAGCTCTGAAATTGTCTTTATGGTTGGGGTCAGACAGATAGTGCATTCCAGCATGATATGGAGGCTGCACAATGTAAAGAAAGTCAGTGATAAAGAATACAGAAGAGTGGGGTGATAGAATTTGAAGTTGTTTAACAAAGAAATTAATGAAGTTTTGGGAATAATAGCCAAAGAAAATCTAAATCTTGCCTTGTTAGAGAGATGCAATGGGAATATAATGTGGAAAAATGGCCATAGTATCTCTTGCTTGCTCAGATAATCAATGGCAATTTTCTGACTATGAAAAATATTCTTTCTGTGCAAGGTGAGCATGGCAGAGATTCAGTAAAATGATCTCTTGGAAGAGGAGACAAGATTTCAGAACTGTGACCTTTTTACTGCCTCATCAGCCAGGCTCTAAAGTAATTCTAGACCTCTGACTTAAAAGCTGCAGACTGTGTGTGACTGACACAACAACTGGTTTGCTTCTTGAAACCCAACTCAACTGGCTATGATTCCTCCCACTGTACCCTTTTGTACCTTCCTAAGTGCACTCCAGCTTTTAACTGTGACCCTATCACTGTTGTTAAAATATTTGCTTGCTGATATTTCCTAGTGAAAGCCTAAAACTCTGTCAAACCCTTTTCTTAATGCATGTCCCTAGTGAATAAGATTAATATGAAGAAGCTCCTGAGCTCATGAAGAGCTCATGAACCAAGATTCAAAGCAAAATAATCCTTTATTTCTTTGAATAGATCTACCACTTTTTAACTCCTGAAGTTACAATGTGGCTGTAAGGTCAGCCTTTCTCCAAATGACAAAGAAATCATTGATGACTTTAAACAAAGTCCCAGGAATTAAGGAGATGATTCTATGATGCAGCTTAGGAAGGGTGGCTGGTGTCTTACTGCTTGTTGCCCAGCACTTGCCATTGGGGTGACTTCTTTCAGCTCCCTCTTCTACCTGACAAAATCCATTTCAAGGCTTTTTACAACTTCATGCTAGGAGGAAAGACTTTTGAATTCAAAGAGAACTGGGTGGTTTTTTTCCCCAAATGAAAGCTTTTAACAAATTGCTATAGGAATTGAAGTAAATTACCTATAAATGTAAGTTAAAATAATGAGATTTAAAGCATTTTATAATTATTATTCATGTGGATTTTGTGTATTCCTCCAGAGTACTTTTAGTCCAGACATTGTCACATTATACTAATGCATTAGAACTCTGGGACTAAATTGCTAAAACAGCAACCACAAAAGATATCCCAGCAGCAAAAGGTGTAAGAAGGCTTAGGATCATGGATGGTAAGAAGCTTCCTAAAACACAAGCTTGTAGTCCATAAACCACTGATTATTGCCTCTACATTTCTGGGCTCTCCACACTCTGCAGGGAAAGTGTTAGCACCTTGCCAGGAAACTGGGATTAAAGAAATGTGATATCCTTGGCAGAACCTTCACAGTATAAATAGAAGTGGATCCCTGGCTTTCCAGATGAGTGTGGACAATGTTTTAATGGCTAAAGCCCTGAACCTGTAAACCACTATAGATGTGTCTGACTTCCTGCATAGCAGGACACCTGTTGACTTTGTTTGAGACCATGAAATTAAAAATGAACATAGTATTGGATTGAATGTAAAATAGATTTATTTTAAGGCCAAGAAAACTTAGACTTATACTGGCCAAGAAAAAACAATCAGCCAACCAACCAGAAAAATCTTCTGAAATCTATTTAATCACAAGAATGTTCAAGGGAAATTTTCCAAGTGCCAAATGCTATAGATCTTGATAGTAGAGTGATTTCTGAAAAGATCCCATAAAAAGTTTCAGAAACATTTCCCTAGTGATCCTTTTTAGTTAATTACTACAGAAAATCAAGATAATTGCTGTTTATAAAGCTCTGGTCAGAATTCAATATGCAGTTTTACTCCCTTATAGCTATTGTAAGTAAACTAGTGGAAGGAAAGTTGCAAAGTTATGAGAATTTAATTTAGGAGAACGAGGAGGAGGACACTTCCAAGCCATCAGGCATTGCTTGATCTGAGGAAGCTCTGGCCATCCCTCTGCAAAATATTACATAGGGTGCAAGAAATAAGGATCACCTTAAAAAGAAAACAAGATACAGTAAATATTGGCCTGTGGATAAAGGCAAGAGGTCATAGAACCCCAAGAGCTGTGAAAGAGCTATTGTCTCAGATTGCCTCTCACCTGCTTCCTGCACTGGTCTTAGCTAATGGGAGAGATACAGCTCACTTTGGCTATGCAGGACTCATTATTGTGGATAGGATCAAGTCTGAGTCCTCTTTGCAAGGGGAAAAGTGGGAGTTTTATGTGTTATGGGCTACAGTTTTAGACCTTAAATATTAACTGTGCATTCATTTTAAGTATTGAAATATAATAAATTCTCTATTTTCATTTGCAGATATAAAATATCATAGAATAGTCAGAGTTGGAAGGGACCTTAAAGATCATCTAGTTCCAACCCTCCTGCCTGGCAGGGACACCTCCCACTAGATCAGGTTGCCCAGAGCCCCATTCAGCTTGGCCTTAAAAACTTCCAGGGATGAGGCTTCCACAACCTCTCTGGGCAATATATAACTATCTGTTCTATAACTCCCTCTCCCAGTGATGAGAACAGCCAAACACAGAAAAAAAAATGTGTCCAAATAATGAAGTATCTTTTCTTGTCACCAGGTGTTCTGTGAGCTTAGGTAGTCCATATTTGCTGGCAAAGACTAACAAATCTTTATAAATGTCATCATACACCTGGTATTCAGAGAATATATTGAATTGCAACTAATACATTTAGATGTCAGAACTGATTTGTAGGTGGACATGGCATGGTAATAAAGACAAAAGTCTATTATTTGCAGCTGTACTGAAACAACATTAAGCAATTTGTATCAGAAATAGGGAGGTAGTTCTGTGGTGTTGTTTTTCTTTTCCTTTTAATTCTGCAGCATAGTATGAAAGAAGCATCTATAGCTGCAACAGACAATCTAGTTTAGAGATATAACATAGGAAAGAGAAAGGCAGACTGCTATGTTGTCTTATTTGCCTTACATTTAGGGCTTTCAGCCCTTTGATTTCCAGATATTTAGACCTTTACCAGCAAAGATGTAGAAAAAGAAAGCCTATTGCATGCAAGCTTGCTCTTCTTGGTTGTCTTACACCTCAGAAAGAATCCACAGACCCCAGAGTTTGAAGCTAGAAGTTGAAAACCACATTTGTGTGCCATGAGACTACTGACAACTGTTACCTGCATGATACATTTTCAGGATTTGCACCCTTCAGTTGGAGCTGCTGATCAGTTTGAAGATAGCTTTGCCAAGTGTTGCTGCTATTGCTCGTGAACAAATTAGGGCTGTGTGTATGGAGCAGATCTTTGTCCAAGTTAAGCAAGCATATTCGATTTTTGGAGTTCTCTACAAAACAGTGCACAATGTAAATATAAAAGTAAGCAGCATAATGCAAATAATTGCTTCAGTGGTCTTTGATAACCCCTGTGCTCTGGAAGTTTAGGTGTAACTAAATCTCATGATTTTGCACAGAATTGACTATTGCATAAATAGCCAAAGAGAAACAGCTTGCTTCAGAGGCATTACCGACTGTGAAAAACACAGTGTTTGAATCAAAACCTTGCTCCTGACAGAGAGAAAACATCTGAAGCAGAATGAGGCATGGTCACACAGGCTCCTCCTTGGAAGGCTGAATTTCAGCAGGGAGCTGTGCCCTCTGCTGCCTGCTTGAGCACAGTGGAGAAAAGGCTGCAAGAAAGCCTGTGTACCTTCCACCTGCAGCCTGGGGGAGATGGGACAATTCAGACATCATAGAATGGTTTGGGTTGGAAAGGACCTTAAAGATCATCTAGTTCCAACCTCATCTAATAGGATTACTTCTACAGAGTAAGCTTGTTGTCCAAAAGCCATTTCTGATATTAGGATTTGGGTCACAATGCTACAACAAATCTCTTGTGTGTTTAATTGTAAGATGCACTGAGTGGCTGAGACTATGTTTTCTTTTCCAGACTCCTGCAAGACTAAGCAGTGAAAAACAAGAGCAGCAGAACTTCTGAGGACTTTTTTTTCCCTTTTGTCAGTGACAAAGCATTAAAATTCCCTTTTTCTGCAGAAAGAGTGGGTAAAAAAGTGCAAATTCTTCTATCAAAACAGCAGGAGGAAAACAAATGGTATATGGCTATTGAAAAAGTATTTTCATTATTGTTGAACCTTTTTTCATCACATGCTGCTTAGAACTCGATGAAAGCTTCTTTGGCTGCATTTCTGGCTGATTCTTCTGACTTTAATTTGCCATAGCTTTTCATTTTACTGTGCACATTATTTGGTCACAAAGAAGAACTTCTGGGAGCCAGGTAGGGATGCAGTGCATCTGTCACAGTTTCTTAAGAAGACTTCTTAATAACAAAGGCACAGGGAGGGGAAAATAAAAATTATCATTTCAGTGTCAGCTGTTTTGCAAAATTATTTCTCTTTTTGAGCTACTGAGCTGCTGAAAGAAACACCTGCACAACCAAGACATGCCTTACTTGTAATGAGTGAGGCAGTGAGTAAGATGAGAAAGACTCCTCTTACAAATGTAAAATGCAGGTATGTACCTATGCAAATAAGCATATTCTTGTATCATAGATGTAGGTTCACTGGTCTACATTCTAAAGATATGATTATGCCCTGGAAGAGATCAAAAAATGTGTAGCTGTGGTGCTTGGGGCCATGGTTTAGTGGTGAGCATGGCAGTGTTGGGTGGATGGTTGGACTGGATGATCTCAGAGGGCTTTTCCAACCAGAATGATTCTATGGTAGCCATGGACTCTCTTTTTATGCTCCAGGTTAAGCTCCACAAGCATAGTGCAAGTTGTAGAAGTATCCCAAGGTATCCTGCTGCTTGGTGGCATGTGAGGAGCCTGGCTGGTGAGCAGTGCTACTTGTGAGTCCCTTTCCTTTGTCACCAGAGCACATTTGAAACCTACTGCAGCTAACAATCACAATCTAGGAATCAAAAGTTGTTTGGAAACAGAAATAGTTTCAAGAGTGTCAGGGAATTCACAAGTACCTCAGAGTCATTAGACCAACTCTGCCACCTACAGACATGCCATTTCTGGATCTGCACTAGAAAACCTGCTTCAGCCCTGGGTAGAGTTCTTTCAGAAGTGAAACTAGCAGGCATCCCAGTTGGGACCTCCTGAGGGGTAAGCCAGAAGTACAGGAATGAGATGAATGATCAAGAGTTAATGTAAATTGCACAGGAATTGGGGAAGGTTTTTGCAAGAGGCTGCACCTGTTTTACTCCATGAGCATCTTCACTACTGGATGTTCCACTGGGGTACAACTGAGCCTCATGGTGCTAAACAGGACTAAGAAGAATTAGTTGCTCTTAATATCATAAAGATCTATAATATCTTTACATTAACCCTTGAAGTAGTGCTTTATGTTAAGCTTGAAGTAGTGGTTTGGATGTTTTCTTAACTGTCTATGTGATGCTATTGTTGCCTTTGCACTAAAATCTGCTGTCCTTGTAGGAAGGTTAACATGATCTAATGCAAGACTTTGGACTTCAGATATATCACTTTCCTCTATTGTTTCACTATTATCTTCTTCAACATAAGTATACAGAGTACCTGGGGTTCTTGTACACTAACCCTACATAATTCTTTTTCCATGGCCAACCCTCCTGGAAGCACTTTTATTTCATCCAGAGACCACTGAGAACACCTTCTCTTCTACCAAAATTTGGATCAGGAAGTGAAATGAAGTTTTAGCAACCATTGTAAGAAGAAATTTTGAGAGCAGGTTAGATGCCCTGCAAAACTAATAGAGGTCATTTAGATCCACCTTCTGAAACATATGTTAGATATTTTGAGGTTGCTATTTGCAGAGGAGGTTGGACTAGCTAACTCTCTAAGGCCCCTTCCAATCTGAGTGGTTTTATGCTTCTGTGACTGAAGTTTTGTCCAGAATCTTATAAACATTTCTCTGGCACTATGAAAATTATTGGAATACAAGATAAGAATTACATTGAGTTTCAGCAAAGCTTTTTTTTTTTTCCTCTTTATTTTCTATGATATGATACAGGGATCAGAGAATGTGTTGTAGAGAGAAATATGTCCAGAGTTCAAGATAAAAAGAATGAGTCAGAGATGTGGAGATTGCCTAGGGAATTTTGAACAATGTTGTTACATTTGGATTAAGACATACATAGATAATGGCTCTTCTCTGAACTTCTATCTGTGGTGAAGGCAATCATGTGAATAAATTAAAACACCAAACAGTCCAGAATCTGTCACTTTGTTAAGAGGAACTGATAGAATTGAGAGATGAGAGGTACATGTCTGTAGGAAGAACAGGACATCCAGCCAAGTGACCGTGTGGGATGTTGCAAGGTGGGGATGATCTCCTCTCCTGTGTCCTCAAACAGGAGACTAGCCCAAAATGAAGGGGATTATAAAAGATGTAATTAGCTAATGCTTCCTGAAAGCCTAACTAACTTTGCCATTCCAAAGTGTGATACCATGGTGAGATCTAATGTCGTGGACTAAGTGCAGCCAGAGAAACGAGTTTTCTAACCACCTTAGCCTCTGCCATTGTTCCAGGACAACCTTGCAAACTCTCTGAAACAGGTATTTTCCTTTAATGATGCTGTGACTGCTGAGGGACTGTTTGCTTACTATATTGGAATATCATAAGCACACCACAATTAATTGTCACATATTGATGCTGATTTTATTGAGGTGTGATGATGCTTTAATCTCTTGCCTGTGCTGTAAATTTTGAAGGAAGCAGATGGATTGCTGAAGACAACAGAATCCCTTGGCTCTTCAAAGCAAGCTTGTTTTTCTCTGAGTAGTTTCATAGTTGTTTTATTCACTATGTACAAGTATTCATGGTATTAGCATCATAACCTGATGAAGGATGACTGTATCTGCTCTGCATGAATCTTATTCTCTGTCCTTAGAGAGTTTAAGGACACAAACATGCAACAGTTCGAATCCCGAAGGAGGGTGAGTGAAGGGGCATGAGAGATCCTTCCTCTTAGAGGGCTGACACATGGGGAACAGAGGGAACCAGCAGAGAAGAAGCAGGACAACTAGCAATCTGAAGGCTTTTCAGGAGTGTCAATAATGCTGTCTCACAAAGGACAGGCAGTTTGTACCATCTCCTAGAGATGCAGGAGAATACAACCAGAGTGCTTTGCTGAGACGTGCATTGACTAAAGAAAGAAGCACAGACTTGATTCCTCCAAGTCCACCCAAAGAACACCTGATAAGCTAATTCCATAACAAGATGAGTTACCTTCAGTTTTGAAACAAGTTCAGTTTCTTCAGAGCTGAAACTTTATGTGACTTTAAAACCAGACTACTCTTGTTTAAAATAAAACTGTACTATCTGTGACAAAAAAAAATGTTACTCACCTGAATTGTGCCTAGAAAGTATAGAAGGATCTTTAAAGTCTTAGCACTCCAATAGAAATCAAGCAAACTTGTTATAAACTTAAAACTCTATGTGTAGTTAACTTCTCTGCTAGACTGGGCTTGTGAATTAGATGGCTTAGCTGGCTAGCAGTAGTCCTTTTCTCTAATTTTGCATGCAGAGGAAGGTCTGAGACTATCTTGTCCTCCACAGCACAGATTTGTCTCTGTGACAGTGTAGCAGTTGTCCACTGAACTCATTTTCTTCCTCATTGTATTAAATACATGAAAGCTTTAGTTATTAGACCATAGAAGAAAATGACTCATGAACTGTCCAAGTGTCTAGCAACAGCAAATCTTCCTGATCAATGCTAAGAGTTATGATCTGCTTGTATGATAGATGATAAATACATCTTACCTGATCCAGAAGGAGGTTTTCCCTGCAAGGAATATGTCTTGCTTTCACTGAGGCACTGGAGCTACAGCAGTGCCTGTTGAAGGACAGACATCAGTTTCTAAAGCCTCTGAAAGGCAGGAAAACTCCTGTAATGCCAAGTGACTCCTGTTTAGCATCACTCTTGCACTTGGGTTCTCTATGTAAGCATGACTGATGGTTAAAATATAAACCTTTGGTGGAGAAACCCTTGTGCATGTGAGCTTGGGGCTTTCTGAATACAGTTTCTAATGCAAGACAAAGGTGATCTGTTCTGACTGATTTTCAAGAGGGAAAAAACCCTCTTAAAAAGCATTAACAAGCTGCTGAAGTAAACATTGTTTGGGTGATAGAGGAAAGCCCTTATCTGCCTCTCCTTCCCAGACCATCATAGGTGAAGGCAGGTGAAAAGAAGTCATTGGACTTTGCAACTGAGAAAGGGAGTGGGTGATAAGATGATTTCAGTACAAATTAAGAGCTTAATTACTGAAATCTTGTCTTTGACAGCAGATACTTGAGTTTCCAAACCCTCATTCATTTGCTGCACCTAGAGTGATAAGTCTGTTTGGAATCTCATACAGTTCTCTGGGTTTTGCAGTAATAGAAGTGAAAGCAGAGCTGAACACATTTTTTTAGGCATGTAGGTTCTGCAGTTTCTCATCAGGGGCTGAAGCTGAACCTGATGATGGGGATTGTGGAAAGAAATAGGAGAAATACTGCAGGTTTGACACATTAATTTTGTTAAGCAACACTGCACTTTCAAATTAAATTTATTTTTTAAACTTCTAAATAAACTAAATGATAAAAAATAAGTCACTGATAGAAGTGGATTTAAAAGTGGGTTTACCTCAAAATACCTTTTGTCTTTCCTTGGTTTTGTTTGTAATTTTCTGTCTGCCAACTGGCATCTGACATTAATTCATCCAATTTGACTTAGGATACTGCTTCTGGTGCCATTAATGTTCATTTGAAATGAAATAATTTCCAGTAGTTGGGATCTAGTTTTAAGAAGTTACTTGTATACATTTGGAAATATGTACATGAAATGATGTGCATTCTCTGTGTATGAATATTTGGTACCAGAAAAGGAAGCATATCCACATTTAAGGAGAGATTTGCTCTACCTTCACAGTTTAGTTTATTCAAACAATAAAAATAGGTGAAATGATGAAAAATGATAAAAAGCTAGAGGAGAAGAAATGTCATTCCAGCCTCCTGAGGAATTCAGGGTGTGTTGCAGTTTGCTCTTGCTTTGTCCAAACTAATCCTGGACATTCCAGGTGAGAGAGGAAAAACTCAATACTATTCATGACTGTAATCTTTCTCTCACATAATCTCCACCTTTCTTTTTACATAGTAGTAAGATGCAAGACATCTGGAAGAGAAACAATTAGTGCTGTAGCACATGCTCCCTTCTTGATCTCCCATCAGAAATCGTGATTATCACAGAATATTAGGAGCTGGAAGGGACCTCAAAAGATCATCTAGTCCAACTCCCCTGCCACAGCAGGATTCCCCAGACCAGGTCATTATAATTTATTAGGTTTTAGTCTCAGGAGTTTAATTGGAAAGTGATTAACTTCCCAATGTTTGGAATAAAAGGGCTTAACTGTGGCACATATTCTCTCAGTCCTGACAGAAGATCATAACCTCCAGCATCTCTGAATTTATAGCGAAACAAATGCTACCGGTCTTGGAATACACAGATGAAAATTGTTGGCCTCTTGCCTAATTGTGTGTGTAAGACCTATAATTGAAACAGTAGGTTCATCACCTCTGTCAAAAAAGGTTCAGTGATGCAAGGTTAGAAAAATATTTTCCATGTCTAATGCCTTGAAATACTTTGCTATAATTTCTGGAGAGAACCTTTGCAACAAGCACGTAGCTAGCGCTGGGAAAGTGCCCAGCCAGAAACACGCCAAAGACTGAGCTGTGAAAGCAGCTTTACAAACACTTAGGTCTAGGCATGCAAACTGAGAAATACTAACATAAATGTCAGGTTGCTGTGGGTGTTCAATCTGCTGTTCTTTCCACCCAGCATGCTACTTGTAACTGTACCAGAAAATAATGGAGGTTGAGAATGAGACAGAATGCTGTGCAGTGCAGACACCCAGAACACATCAGACAGGCCCCCTTCAGCAAAGGTGTTCCTGTAACAACCAGGTAGCTCACATTCAGCATTTGTGTGGCTATTTTAATGAATGAAAGAGTTTGCAAAAAGCACATTATTCCTCTTTAACACTATCTTGTGGGACAGGGAATAGGGTGCTCTACTCTCTGTAGGGTTACAGCAGTGTGAATACTGGCCAGGGAGTGACACTCACAGGTCCTCAGAGGGCATCAGTGTTCGAGACAGGACTAGACTTACTGGCTCCTCATTTCTTGTCATGTGCCTTTCACTACAGTTGTGCTGCCCTAGAGGAATTTGATTTCTGAATAGCTGGGAAGTCTTTGCTGTGTCCATGTGGGATGTTTGAGAAACTTGGCTAGTGCTGACTGGCTTGAGACTTCTTATACGTATTTCCTGAGCTGTGATTTTTCATTATTATATATTTAATCCTCATATCTCCATTTCAGACCAGCATATTTCTTAAACCTAATCAATAAGATCTACTAAGGAATTAGATCAGTTATATTTTGTATTGGGTTGTGAGTAGTGAACTGGTGCATCAATCATGTCCCCAGAGAACACACCTCAGTGTGCATCCTGCACACAAAGATGCCATTGGTCTTAACCCTGAGAAAAACAAAAGCATTCTGAAGTCTAGAATGATTGCTTGACTAAGCAGAAAGGAGAGTTTCCTGAAATCACTCCAACTGCTGGAAAGACAGCAACACAGCACCAAGCAAATGTGTTCTCAGCTGCTTTCTGCAGGCAAAATTGTGCTCTCCTCTGATGCCAGCAATGAGGTTCTGTGGCTGTGGCAATCTGGGGAGGATGTACAATCACCACTGTGGGGAGGGTGAAAGTCTGGAGTTCCAGCCTGCACATGTGGCTACCAGTGAGCAGTGCTGGCTGAGTGAGGGGTGCCGAGCAAAAACAACCAGAAGAGTTTCAGTGTTCACTATTACTGAGCTCTGTATGTGCTGATGGTTAGCTGTGACTCTTCTGTGGCAGAAACAGCAATTACCAGAGGGCACCTCTCAGTGTCACTCCTTGGTATGATGCTGTTTAATGCTTCCAAAAAAGCCTGAAGTGCAGCACAAGAGAACAGTAGTCACTGTCCTCATTGCAAGCATGAAGTATAATTTCCTCAGTTACCTCTAGCTTAACACATCAAGGCCCTTAGTAGTCAACTCTGCAGACAAGTTAGGAAGATGTGGAGTGTTTGTGCCAGAAAACTCTTCTTGTCTAGGGAGAAGTTCCACAATAAAGGGTTTATTAATAAAAAAAATCCTCAATTAAAATATATAAAAAGTAAATATTACATGGATGCTTTCCACTGCTCTGTTACTGTATCCTCAGACAGCTTTCTAAAGATTTCATCTTAGGATCACTGCATGTGATCCTTTTGCATCTTTTTAGTCTGCCTTTTATTTTTTCTTCCCCTAGACAAAACCCTCTGCCTTTATAACACTGCTCATTTAAGTTCTTAAGCTGCAGTTCTCAGAAGAACATTAAGATTTCCAGCCAATATTGTTTCTCAGTTACTGAAGGCTTATTATGTATTTTTATCCCCTCTTTTCTGGTGATATCTGCTCTTCAATATGTGTGGCTCAAAATTATGTATTTGGCAAGCAAGAAGTTCCTTTTCCTGACTCCTTTTTCTTTACATACTCCTTACTCTTGTTATTATATGTTGTATATTTATTAAATAAATATGTATTTAGGACTACTTCCACACATCAAGTTATCTTGCCATCTTTTTATGACCTACAGATGATGCTTTCAAAGTCATTTTGTGATCTCAGAGTGAAATCTTGACTCCACTAAAGCAAAGGGAAGCACAAGTGCTGATAGAAATGGGATGCTATGCTCTGACCTTTCACAGTGCACAAATGGTATGAATTCATAAGGAGTGATTTTCCCAGGGCTTTGGGAGACAGGCATCTCAAGGGATTTCTGGAAGATGAGTAACAGCTGAAAACTCTTGCTGCCTGCAGAGGGCTTATTTCAAGGGCTGGAAACACATCCCATGATTTTCTTCTAAAATTCCCTTTTAGGAGGATGTGTCTCACTGGGAAATATGCAGGAAGAATTTGTGGTTTGCTGCATCATTGACTGGGTGACATATATCATTGAGATATCTTTTGTAAAACTCTTAGGAATATGTCCAGCCTCACCTCTGCATTTCTGTGGTCTGGATAGGACTATTCCCAGGTAGATGTTGCTGCCAGAATATCATGCAAGTTGAAGGTCCCACGTGAAACCCAGTTGCCAATCTGCTGGAGTTTCCAAAAAGACATGTCCAGACCTTACAAAAGCAAAGAGTATAGCTCAGATTCTCATACTTGGATTATTTCAAGTCAGACTATGCCAGTGTGTATAAAAGTAGAAAGCCCAGCTCAGATTTGGATGTCAGTATGAGTGCCATACAAACAAATTCCTATAGGAAAAAGAGAAGAGCCAACTCCTGCAGAGTTTATCAGTTTGGTTTTTGAGATCTGCAAGATGTGTCTGAAAGAGGTTCTATATTTTTGTTATATCAGGTCTGTATATGATATTTAATACATTTACTTTACTTTTTTCTTTCCTTCTTTATTTTTTAACCCACCTTTTAGTTCCTTTGGCTAGATCTGAAGTCTGGCTAATTGTTTCCAAGTCTATTGTATCCCATGGCCTAAATACTGATTTCTGCCAGTTGTAATGTAGGTTCTGAACCACAAGAGAAGAATGATGGAATTTTGCAAGCAAGATTCTAGAGTCTGAATTGCAGACTGCTGAGTTATTTGCCTTTTGAAGTGGAAAGAAGCTTTAAAAGTCTGCCTAATGTTTGTTTAGATGTGCTACATTCTGCTTTTTGTCAAATAAAGTAAATATAGCTAAAGAACTCACTGTGTATAAAACCAACAAAATTGACCCAATATGCTTCTCATTTTCCTTTGGCAGATCTTCCAAGGTAAATCTGGCTGTCCATGGGGGTTTCCATTCATGCCTACAATGCTTTCCACAGCATGGCATCTCAATGAAGTAGAAGGCATATGACAATTTGGCTTTTTGGCTACAGCATGCCACCATGGCATTCCTCAATCAAAAGCACTGGGTGACATGCTTTTCTTGCACTGCCTGGCATGCAATGTGCAATACAGCAAATACATTGCTGCCTCTTCCATATTGTGTATTAATCAGATTCCTTTCTGTCAGATTGTTTTCTTCCACAAGCTATTAAATACAGTGGAAGATCTTTTATATTTAGACTGGCCATAGACATTGGGTTTGCTCCTGTAACAATGTGCCCATTGTGAGCACGTTGTGTGCTCCAGTAAAGCCCTTTGCATGAAATCACCCTTAGGAAATAGCCCTGAGCACGGTGGAACCTGGAAAACTTAGCTTCAAGCAGGCAAATTCTTGAACTACATCCTGCTGGCATAATTACTTCTATGTGTCCCCTTACAGTCAGCCATTCCTAGCTGGCAGGCTAGTCCCTGGAGACTGCTGGAAATTGGCATGCTGAGGTGGAGCAGCACTTTGGTTGTTCTAGTTGTGTCAAGGTACTGGCCAAGCAGGTTGTGGCTGGCAGAGCCCAAAGCTGCTCTAAGTCACTTTTCCATGCATCATTCTTCTGTTTGTGCTTTGTGTGCCCTGAGTAAAGCCATGGCTCAGAGCCATTTTCCAGACTTCACCTATTCCTGCTTTCCATGCTCAATGAAATTGTCTGTGATTTCAGGGAAGGTCCTTCTGTGAGATGAGCATGATTATGCCTTTTGTTTGTCTAGCAGAAGCCCGTGCTGCAGCTGAACTGCAAGTCCAAACCAGTATCCCATAGGTATAGTATGTTAATTAGTACTGCTCCCTCTATTTCTACCTTTCATCTAGGTAACAAATGTACAAAACCTCATCTTTTTTACAGAACCTCTCATATTTTTGGATGAGGAACACCTTATTGCTTAGCTATCCAACAGGACCACTGTGTTTTATCTGTTCTGATAAGCTTTTGAAGTAAAACTGGTGTCTCCAGGTGGCCAGCCTGTGATCCTGTGACTGGGTACCAGTTTCAGATGAGCATGTGCCTGCAACTACTCTGTAGGGTAAAACCTCTCACTTTTGGTTTCATTTCATCCCTCTGCACTTCTCCTCAGTTACAGGCACCTGTGATGCATGCACTTCACATGGTTGGGTTTATTACCATAACAGAGAGGCAGTTTAGCAGGAAGACTGCTGGTTTATATCCACTGGGATTGGATTCTCTTTTTTGATACTCCATTTTTACAGATGCAGCAGGGATAGGAAGCTGTCTGGCAGGTACCTTTCAAAGCTGAAACATCAGCTGTGTTCCTCAATGACACCACTTTCCATGCTATGCCACCTGCTTTTTACTGAAGTCCTTATGTTATATGTGCTGTATTGTTGGTTCATTCTAAAAGGACAGTCTGGAAGAAGGCAGATTTAGGGGCTGATTTATTCAACCCACACTTCACTTAGCAATCTACAGGTGATGCTCAGATCAATTCTACTTTTAAGGACAAAATCAGAACACTATGAACAGATGCACAGCTTTCTAAAACCATAGATAATAACTTTTTAAACCCAGCCATCAATGATGTTGCTGAAATCTGCCATTTGCTTTAATCAGTTGTTTCACTTGCCCAGATTTCCTGTCACCTTTCCTTCCCTGATTTCTCAAACCTTATCTTTCTGATGAAACAGAGGTCACCATTCTAGGTCTTACAGTGATGCTGAGTATTACTGCAAGCAGACGTGTTCCTGAGCAAGTGTGACCTGGTTAAAACACAGAGGAAGGAGGAGTCTATTGGATTCCCTGCTGTTTGCAGTCTTCTTGCCTCCTCAGAGGCAAACACCTTCAGCCAGGGTTTTTTCAACTGCATGAGAGAAGTAGGATGACTTCTGTGAAAGGCATCCTTCAAAATATTGCACCTCAATTCTCCAGTGGCATTACTGTGGGACTGTGGTTGAAGGTCCTGCAGCTGGGCTCACAGAAATCCTGCAGTTTTCATGAATGGGCTTGGCTGATGTTGTTATACTCTTGCCTTTGCTATTTCAGATGTCTGTTGGTTTTCTGAACATGACAAAAATTTAGGGAACAGGACCAAATCACTGCAATACAGCTATGAACACACTAGGGAACTCTAGTTTTCTTACATGTTTAAAACTTTGCCCTTTTCTTAGCTAGAATGGCTTTGCCATGACAGAAGAATTTACTTCCTAGAGAAAGGAATGTTATGCAGGAAAAGGATAAATGCAAAGGTAGATCCTAAGGGATGCAAAAGTAGGGGGTTTTGTGATTAATTCAATGCAGATAAAGCTACTACATGTTATTTCTGCTCTACATTTGAGGATGACAGCAACAGGAAAGAATACCAACACCACCAAGTCATTGAGACACTGTGATGTGACCCAGTTACCTCCATAAATGGCTCCAATATGCACTCCTTGTATATATGAAGTTGATGAAAAGTCTCTCTGAGCCTTCATTAAACAAGCCCACTAAAGCTGTCTGTTTATGCACAGAACATCAGCTGCTTCTGTCAGATTTCATGAGCTCACAAATGTTCCTTTCTAGAAGATAAGGTAGAAACCATTTGAAAAGGATTAATGTCTAAGCTTTCTGAACTAAAATTGCAACAGGTGTCAATTTTACATGCCTGTCCTTGCAACAAATGTGACATTATCCATTTGATTGATGACAGAGTAAAAGATTGGAATTTTCTTTTGTTTCAGAGCCCTCTTTTGAGAACTGGGTATAGTTTTCAATACCATTGTACCTGAACACACCTCCTAGCTATTTTCTTCGTTGGATTCTGTCTAAGGAAGAAATGAGGAACAACATTTTTAGAGAACACTTTGATAATGAGAAAATCTTTGTATCTTTAGAGGTGGGAAGAGGAATGCCTCTTAGGATATTGTGTAAGTTGCTAAGGTTTAGTGAGTTTCAATCTGACCAATCTTCTCCACATAAAGGTACTGTATACATCTCTATATAAATCTGCTCAGATGCAGATTACTAAGTGAAAGATCTTGTCCTATCTTTCTCTCAAAGGGGGGATGTCTACTTATGATTAACCTCAGAGCTAGAAGAATTTACCAAACAAGTTTAAAGAAATCATTGTAGTTACCCTAAACAAAGCCCATATTTAGTTATTTATTAGCCTAGCTATAGAGGTAACCTAGTGACCTGGTCTGGGGAATCCTGCTGTGGCAGGGGGGGTTGGACTAGATGATCTTTCGAGGTCCCTTCCAACCCCTAACATTCTGTGATTCTTTGAAGGGGAACCTTTATCTTCCAGCTGTTTGGAGATATGAAATAGGACTCTATTAACCTCGGACTCTGTATATTTCAGCTTTTCAACCTTCTCCTTGTACCTTTCCATGATACTCTCCAGTGCTGATGAGTACAAGGAGCATCTGAGAAAGTTCACTGCAACTATACTGGTAACCTCCATGCTTTGTGATCCTTCTTAGCTGACTCCTAGATATTTAGCTTGGGGTGTGTAGTTTGGGGTAGTATTTAACATGGAGTAGATGCAGTCATAGGAGTGATAATATGGATTAACAAAGCCAAGGGAAACTGCAGCAAAGATGGTATTTGAAAGAAAATCTTTGAGTATCCTATGTAGATGTAGAGACAAAGCCAGCTAACACAACCATGCCAATCACTAACTCCCCATCATCTGAAACAGAGCTCTTTTCCTGACTGAAATACCCACTGTTAAGTTACCTACTTAACATGAGAAACACACTAGGTGTAAAGCTTCCTGCCGAAAGGAGCATCAGCTGAGCATCAGTTTGAGCAAATAGCCAGGAATGGCCTCGTTTGGGGCTGAGAGTGGCTACTTTTGCATCACGGCATGGTTTCACAGCTCAGGAGATAGCCTTTCAGGTGAATAACCGTGACTTTTGCATCTGTTAAAAGGGAGTATTTGTGAGAGCAACGAAGCGGCAGCTCTGAAGCCGGCGTGCCCTGCCTTCTCTCCCAAAATCATCCCGGGCAGACGTCACCCCTGCAACACTGCTCACAATCGTGGGAAAACCAGGCAGGCTGGGCAGAGCTGGGATGCGCAACGGGGTTCACTTCTGGCCGGCTCCCGGCGTTTGTGCCGCAGGTTAGCTCTCCCCGCAGCCGCTCCTCCAGCCGAGGCTGCCTCCCACGGCCCTCGCTGGGGGCTGCGGGCCGCTCCTCTCATGTCGGCCGCCGCTTCAGCACCAGCACCTGCCTGCCCGCTCCCCTCGGGGCTTTCCTACTCTCTGTCCCAGCGAACCCAGGGCGGGCTGAGGCGTGTCCTGCGGGAAGGGGATGAAGGGAGACACCGGTACTCGTCAGCGTCCTCCTGCCTCGGCTCGGGGGTGCTGGTGGTGGTGTGTGTGGGGGGGAAGAGATAAAATAGCTATCCCCGCCCCCTCAGCTCCCCACCGCCTCTCACCCCTGCCCACCTCTCGAGGCGCGGCCGTCTATAAAAAGCCCCCCGGCAAGGGAGGGAAGAAGGAGGGGAGGAGGCAGGAGGCCACCGGAGCCGCACGGAGGGCGAGGGTCGGGGCGCAGGCAGCCGCACCATGGCCCAGTTCGTGTGGGGCTACGACAGCGACAACGGTGAGTGCGAGCGTGGGACCGCCGGGAGGGCCGGGACTGAGCCGGAGTCACATCTCCTTGCCTTCTTTCCCCCTCCAGGACCCGACCGCTGGCATGAGAACTACCCGATGGCCAAGGGAGACAAGCAGTCGCCCATTGAAATCAACAGCAAGGACGTACGGCACGACAGCTCTCTGCCCGTTTGGCACGCCAGCTACGATCCCGGGGCAGCAAAAACCATCCTGAATAACGGGCGCACCTGCCGGGTAGTCTTTGACGACACCTTTGATCGATCAGGTCAGTTCTTTCTTCAGCTTTCAGGACTTGTTGGGAATTGAGGTTTGCCAAAGCACCAGGAGTCAAAACACGTCCTGTGGGACCTGGCCTTTGGAGGTTGGCAGAGAAAAGTCATTTGGGTATGTAAAAAACCCAGGGCTTCTGGAGTTTATTCTGGTGGATACAGCTACGTTTAGGTCCACCATAGGTGGCACAAGGAGGCTGTAGCTGCAGGGTCACCCCTGACATGCAGGCTCAGCTGGAAGGTGGGCTTCGCCCAAAGCCCCAGCATAGACACCATGTCCTCAGATTTTGTGTTGGAGGAGAAAGTGTCATCCAGGGAGTCTTGCTGCACACTCTGAAGCACTTCATAAGCACAAAACTCATGTGTTTCCACTGGCTATGGTCTTGTTTTCCTTTGTTTGCGTGGGAAGTCTCCACAGCCTGAAAAAACTATCAAAATAGCATTTCATAGCCTCTGGAAAACCATGAAATGGTTTTGTTACTTAATTGAGAGAGAGAAGTCTCTAATCTCTAAGTTAAATTGTTCAAAACCTGATTCCAGAGCTGTATCAGTGCATAGTTCTGAAAGCAGGCAGGCAGCAACAGTCAAAATGAACAATAAATCCACAGTACTGTATAATGCGAAGACATCTCAAGAACATGCAATACTGATCAGTCCTTACCAAGAAGGAAAGCAATCTAATCCATGGAAAACAGAATTACTTTCCACTGTATTTTTCTGCATCTGCTTTGATGGCATTTGTATTGGGATTTTGCTCTTAGCAAACTATATAATTAACAAAATGTTACTGCAGAACCTCAAAAGATCATGATCTCCCCTGTTTATCTCCATGAGCTCCTCGTTTCCTTGGACTCCTTTATTTCTCATGAAAGCTCCCTGTTACTGTTTCACATGTTGCAGACAGAATCTAAGCTATTTAGGACAGGGACTGTCTCTGTTAAGTAGTTGTATGGTGTTTTAATATTTATTACTGCAGTCTCTGCACAGTGGCATTAAACAAACCATATGTTGTAGTTTTAACATAGAGTGTTCTTCCACAAGCACTGCATAAAATCAGTGCCATGACTCAAAGCATGGAAAGTAAATTGGTTATGAACCTTTTCACATGTTGGCTCTGCTATGTCTTTGCAGCTTCCTAAAGGCTGAAATGTTTAGACAGAGGTTGCTCAAGAATGTATCTGCCCAGAGAATTGTGTTGGAGAGAGAACCTGATTTGGCCAAGCAGAGTATTGCCCTTCATTCCCTCCCTGCCTCTCCCCTCTCCATCCTCTCTGTTCTACTGGACACCCAGTGTGCTGGACAGTAGTTCAGGGCTCAGGCCTTTCGTAGGGATGTGTTTGATTGGAATCAAATACAATGTCTGACAGCTCTGGAAAACCACATGAGAAAGCACTTCATAAACATGATCTTCATTTGTTGGCTTCTGTGGTGGTAGCAGCTGAGGATAAGCAGCAGCCACAGACCTGATCTTAACTGGAAAAAGAAAACTAGCCTGAAGATAGCCTTCTGTTGATCTAATCACATAGAAAATTTTGCACGTTAAAAGATTTATGCTAGAGAGATCTGCATCCCATTATGAAGTGCTGTTCCCAAGTGCTTCACAGTATTTGAGCTCTGGAAAGGGCCACTTGTTAGAAAGGACTGCTGAATGTGTTTCCAACTCTGATACTGATTTAGCTTTCAAATGGAAGTAGATCACATAAATTCAGCTCCTGGAAGTTCCTGCCTCCCATTGATTCCTGTATGAAACTGCAAGGAAATACTTGTGAGGATGTGAATCTGTGCCTTATTTTTCCTACACCAAATAGGAAAAACAACAACAACAGTAATAATACCACTATTATTATGTGACATATGTTTTCCATTAAAGACTTCAACAGAAGGCTTACACAATACTCTGTTGATTTAGTTATGGTAATTCACTTATGAATGAAGAAAGTAAAAAAAATAAGAGGAACTGCATGCCTAAAACTCAATACAGTGCTTTGTTTCTCCCCTTCCCCCCATACAAAAAACTGTGACACCTATCAACTAAAAAGAGAAACTGCAAGGCTAAGCCTCTTGCACTGTGTAGGTATTCCAACACATATGATATCAAGAATTAATTTGAGACCATTGGACACAAGAGGATTTAAATATTATTTCAGTGTTAACTTTGAACTTCAGAGCTATTGGTAGGAGTTCAAACTTGAATGCTATTTAAACAAGGTCTTCTGGCAGTGCAGTTGTGAACTGCATTATCAGCTTTCTGTGTAAGGAAACACGTCTCATTCCTGCCTTAGGTAATGAATGAAAAATGTATTTGGATGCCTATCCTCTAGCAGTCCCTGTCCAAAAGAATCCCCAAACTGAAAGAGCAGGTGTGATGTTTTGGAAGTCAGCACTGATGTAAACTGTCAGACTGTTGCATGGTCAGCATTATTTGGTGAACATCTTGTTTCATTGGTGGCAATGTTAAGTGGGGACTAGAGAATTTGCCTACTCAGGATCACTTTTGGAACTTATTTGACCTCGACTCTTTTCTCTCACTTTCAAGAAAGATTCTTTTCTTTTAGAAGCAGCAAACTATGCTGTGGCCACTGTTCAGTTGTCTGAACCATAAAGGGCATGCCAGTCATGGACTATAGGTATGCTTCAAAGCACCTTTAGGTTAATTTCACAGTCCTAGCCTCAACTGTTTCACAACAGACATTTTATAACAAGATTAGTTCCTCTGACAAGGCTGGGAATACCTTCCTCTGTCTTCACATCAGGAACTATAATGTCTCCACTTGCCAAGAGAAAAGAGTCTTATTTGGCTTCAGGGCTTTGATTCTGTGTTTGACTCATGGCAGCTTCCACAGGACTTTTCTGAGTGATAACAGAATTCAGCCCTAATCTTGTAAAGTAGTGAGTGCTGTGACCCCCCCACTGCAACCCTCTGGATTTACAAAAGGCACTCCATGCTTTGGAAGTACAGGTCCTATCTGAGTGTTCTGTAGGGCAGTATTGATGTGTGTTCTCCTTTGCAGTGCTGAGAGGTGGACCACTCACGGGAGCCTACAGGCTGCGGCAGCTTCACTTGCATTGGGGTTCCTCTGATGACCACGGCTCGGAGCATGTTATAGATGGGGTGAAATATGCAGCAGAGGTAAGACCTATTTTTAATAGTAGTGTTCTACCTGGAATTTGACTGACTGTGCATCTGAACAGATCAACCATTCTCCCTTCTGCAAGTATAGATCTTTGGGGGTTTTCTTCTCTTAAAGCTGACTATGAACCTTGCAAATGTTTCTCAGTGTGCAGTGGGAGAAGTGGCGTTTGCTCACAAATGTATCTTTGCCAGTAGATGCTAACATGGACTCTGCTTCTTCAAATTGCAGGTATTTTAGAATGTTTTCCAAATATTGAAGACAAAGTGATCTGCTATTTCCAGTTTTCTGCTGAGGTGGGGGGGGGTTTTTTTGGCTTTTAGCCATTTCTGGTCCAGCTTGAATTACTAAGGTAGTTTCAGCAAGCATTCATAATGAGTAGGAAAAAAATCACTGAAAGTATATTTGATGTACTGACATTCAGAATTAGATGTACCTTAGAACTGATTCAGAGTGGTAAAGAGTATCTTCTAGTCTCTGAACATCTGTGCTTTAAAATCTCTGTGGGTTTTTTGGGGGAGCTGTCGTAAAAAGATGCTGAGTGGTTTTTTAATCTAAAAATAAATCTAAAGCCAATGCAATCTAATGCACTATTGTCCAAATTTGCCAAAACTAATGACTGCTCTAGGCCCTGAAGACTTCTTCAGGTAATAAATGCAAGTGAAGCCACTATTGATGCTGATGAATTACAAGCAAATGTTACATCCTCCCTGGATCTTCTTTGAGAATAGGCTCAAAATATATGCCTAAACCCACAAAAAGTCTGCAGTAGTATTTTCCTGCCTTCCACCTGTTAATTTTTGTTCAAGACAAATGGTTTTGTTGTTATTTTACACTGTTAAAAAGTTAAAAATTTTCATTCAAAACATGCACTAGACTCTTTGGGTTTTTTTCCGGTTGTAAAGCACAATAATATCTTGGACACTACTTTGAGATTCCACACTGCTGGTTTGTACTATTTGTAGCTAAATACAGAAGCCAGAGTTTTTTTCTGGAAGGAGATATGAAAACTGGAAATATATTTTGAAAATGCAGCATTGTTTAAAGTAGAAATGAGAAAAATGTCAGGTTATTATCTCCACTCCTTTCCAGTGCAATGTGCCAAGAGTGGTAAGAGGTGCAAAACAATAACACATGTACTACATACAACCCAGTGTAAATCTAAGATCCAAAAATCTACCTGAGATGAAGTGCATGTCTCTAGGTGTTTTATGCACTGCAGAGTAAAATGGTCTGATTAATTTTTAGATATATTGTGTGGTAAATTCTCTTTTCTTTCTTTTATGCTTCAGTTAAGTGCAAAGTGATGCTTTATAGAAAGTGTGAGTGTATGGAAGCATGGGAACAGGAGTAGAAAATACTTAGGTATAGTTCTACTTTTCATGTCCATTTCTTTACTTCCTGTCTACTGGAAACCTTTCTTGATGTGATATAAAAACTTGTCAGATTGTGCTGTTGGCAATTTCTTGTGTTTATAACTGAGCTTTCCTTGACTTCCAGTTACACATGGTGCACTGGAATCCAAAACATGGCAATTTTGCTGGAGCTTTGAAACAACCTGATGGTGTGGCTGTTGTGGGCATTTTTCTGAAAGTAAGTGGCATATATGAAGTTTTTCTCATTTTCTATCTTTTTTTCATCTTTCTTTAGTGCCAGGGAATAAAAATTGCCATCATTTTCCCCTGCACTGTATCATTTTACAGGGAAGCATTCAAAGTGATGCATGGGGTTGAAGTCACAGATGTTGTTGGGCCCTCCTGATTCTGTGCACTAACCCATTCAGAGCTGACTTCTGACACCATTCCTGACACCAGTGGCATATACCATGGGTAGTATTGAACAAGAGACACACAGCTTCAAGCCTGGGGCACTTGCTAACTTTGTCCCTGGTAGCTGACCAGCTCTTTGCTGTGTGTGAGGAGGACAGTCTGCACAGGAAGAGTGTTTCCTCCTGTCCTTTGTCTGCTAGGAGGCATTGTGTCTGCCTGTCATCAGGGTTACAGTGTCTGATTCCTTTCCTTAGTCTCTCATATATCCCCACATAAGCTAGGAGTCAAAAGGAGTTCAATGAATCTGGTCTAAAAAGAAAGAATAGATGGAAAAAGAAGTTCACTGAACATTTTAACCTTGAAACAACAGCAGCTTCATAACAGGATTCATTCATCACAAAAAAACAGCAAAAATTTCTTCACTGAAAGAGTTGTTAGGTATTGGCCCAGGCTGCCCAGGGAGGAGGTGGAGTCACAGTCCCTGGAGGGGTTTCAAAAGCATCTAGATGCAGTACTTAGGGAGTTGGTTTAGTCATAAGGACATGGTTTTGGATGATGCTGATAGGTTGATGGTTGGGCTTGATGATCTCAGAGGTCTCTTCCAACCTTGATAGTTCTGTCAAAATAATACTG
The DNA here is from genome assembly GCA_013399015.1 of Galbula dea. Taxonomy (NCBI): domain Eukaryota; kingdom Metazoa; phylum Chordata; class Aves; order Piciformes; family Galbulidae; genus Galbula; species Galbula dea. The sequence goes on from VWZX01005528.1 coordinate 535,773, forward strand.
TACCAATATTTTCCAATTGATTTTTTTACAAACTTAACAGAAAGCAAGCAATCCTAGTATCAAAGCAGCATGTGGTCTAGGACACTGAGAAGCATTAATAGGCAGAAAACCTAAGAGTGGCAAATTCTGCAGACTTCAGCTGTGTGGCTGTCATTTTACATGCAGGTGGGGCATTTCAGCTTGAGCACAGCACCAGAAAATAGCTCTCCTTTTCTTGTCTTGTCACTAGTGAGCTCCATTTGTAGCAGCAGTAGCAAGTGGATGTAATTAATTCTGCCACAGTGCCCCTGGACAGGAAAGACCCAATGTGATTTTTATTGTGTTATACTGTGAACCAGCCTGACCTTTTCTTCTCTTGTGGTTAGTTTAAACTGAAGGTCAGCACCTGTTCAGACTCTTCCCTCTGACCTTCAATTATTCTTTCCTGTTGTTTCTTTTGGTCTATTTGAGGCTAAATCTTGTAAAACACAACTTCCAAAGTATAACATTCTACTCTTATTAACCAGCTAAAAGGTCTAGAAAAATAGGTGGTATCACTGTATTTTCTCTGGCCTAGGAGCTGTTGTTTTGCTCTGGGTTTGTCATGTCCTTGTCTGGGTTTTGGGCTATTGCTAAAACAGGAGATTGAAATTTCTCCTGAAGAATTAAATTTAATCTATTTTGGAATCAGATATGACAATAACAGTGTGTCTTATGGATGCTATTCTTACTTTTCTGGGATACAGAGCCATGTCAAAGCTTTTGGAGGTGCTTACCATCATGAACACAAACAATAAAGTGACCCCATAGCTTGAGGAGGCCACAACATAAAATCTCATCATATATTTTACATCAAGTCTCATCTGACTGCATATGTGCTGCAGAATGTTGGAAGTGCCAGCAGCAACTCCAGCTCTTCAGACTATCTACACTTTGCTGAGTGCTCATACATCTCACAGTGGCTGTGAATTGCTGTAAAACCAGGAGCCAAGGGCTAGACCCTGGAAGGCATAGATAACATTCCTCAGACAGCTGGAGATGCCTTATAGAGCCTTTACTGAATTGCAAAGCCAGTTACTGGAGTCTGCTCTTCTGGATGTTCTTTTAGCACACTTAATTTTTTGTCAGTCTGTACTGGATGCTGCCTAACTTGACAGATGGGATGTGCTGAATTTCAGAACAGGATGAAAAAGTACAGTACTTGTGCTTTGCATTACAGGTTGGAAACACTCCCAAACCAGAGATGAAGAGAATTCTTGAAGAAATTGATAACATCAAGACCAAGGTATCAAAACAATTTTTGTGATATAATATAGTTGAAAAGCAGCAGAAGCAGAAACCAGCAGCTCAGATTCATTTTTTTTTGGACATGGTTCTGTTTTTCTTTCTTTTACTGAAGTAAACATGGAACTCCTCACTTCTGTAACTACTGTTGTAGAGGATTTTGTAGCAATCCTTGCATGCACAATTGATAATCTTACTGAAACTGCTCTGTGAAAATAGATCAGTGTGCAAACATCAAGAGGAAATTAAAAGCTTTTTGAATTTGAGGGTGTGCAAACATCAAGAGGAAATTAAAAGCTTTTTGAATTTGAGGACAGCAGTGGCCAAAACAAATGCATATAATTGAGTCAGAAATTCAGTTAGGCTGAAATGAGAAGAAATTAATAGGAATGATGATGCAAGCTCCCAGTCAGTGTAAGGGAGATTAAAATCTTTATTAGCTTTAACATGTAACTGAATTCATTTGTAAAAGGGATTGCATGGTACAGTTTCTGCACCAGTCCTAGGTTCTATCTTTCTATCCTGCTAGCACAAACAGCATTGAAAACCTATTCTAAACTGCTTTCCAATTTAATTAATGATCTGAGGACCAAATTCCATCCCTCTTGCATAGATACAATTGCAGAAGGGGGTTCTTTGCAGAGACGTGTGATACTGAATCTATTATTATTTACCATTATTGTTATTTACCATAAACCTAACCTTTAGGTAGACTTTAGCAATTCTTCTTCCTGACAAGCTGTATGACTCTAATGGTACTAAAAGTTTCCTTTTTATTTCACATTGAACATACAACCAGATCACCAGAACTGAACTGTATGAATCTTGTAAACATTTCCTTTCAAATTTGGCAGAATTTCTTCCACCTAATTTGTGTTTGATGTGTGGGGTCTGAGCCTGAAATCTGGTCTCTCCTCACTCAGAGTCATTTCATTTTTTCAATCTTTTCTTAGTCTTCAGATACAATTCAGTTCTTCCTTCTGGGGGAACTGTGTGTCCACTCCATTACATTCTATCTGAGGCTGCCTAGCTGGAGACTTCTAACAGCAGAACAGTAGAAGTCTGATTTCCTACATACAGATATTCTCTGTAGTGGTTCTGGGAAAAGCAACAGTTGACAGCTAGGTGCATAGGCAAACAAGCATCTTTCATGTCCTCTCTTGCACTTATTTTCTTCCCTGTCATCATAAACATTTTAGCAAGATGACTTACTTTTCAGGAGAGATTAGTGGATGGTGCCAGTGAGGTATTTATTGCACATGCAGTTGCAATTGCTGGGATGCATTCCAGGCAGAGGAGTTTCTCAGGAACTGTGCTGTATTTACTGGGAAAATTCACAATTTTGTTGGAAGTTATTGAACTTAGTAATTTTGTCAGGAAGATACATTGGGAGTCTTGATGTTACTCTTTATACCCATGTTTTGTGCAAGGACATGTGGAAAAGACTTCAGCTCCTCTCCTTCCCTTTGCAGGCTATTAGTCTGTTCCCATCCAGAGAAGATTCTCCAAGGCAGGTGAAGGAATTAGGAATAATAGCTTCAGCTCTCCAGAACTGCTTCCTAAATATCACTAGAGAACTGAACTGTTCTGTTTAGTTCTTGTTGCCCTGAGGGGACAAGGAAGTCTCATCACAGTCCTGTGGAGATATTCTCTTGAGTATCCTATTCAGTGGAAAGGGAAAACTGCTCAGGGGATGTTGTCTGGTGTCTGCTGTTCTCCCTTGTCTGGTGATAACCCCTTTTAGCTGTAAGACATTCAGGTGATAACCCCTTTTAGCTGTAAGACATCCAGGATCCAGTACTCTTTCAGGAAATATTTCAATCTTTTCACATGAAGTGTAATAGTGCCAACAAAAAGATTGAGAGTGTCACCATGAAAATGTCATTACAGAAGAATTTTGGGAGGAGAGAGATGCAGATCTACATTCCTTCAGATAGAGAAGACTGTGACCAATCTGGGATAAGTGCCTGGCCAGTGTTCTATTGGATAAAAAGGGTACCAGTAACTGCAGTGCCACAGCCTTTTTGACTTTTAGTCCAAGTGATTCAAAATAAGATTCTGACCATTTCAGAGTAGAAAAATGTCCTTTGATCCCACACAAGTCAGTTTGTAGTTTCTTTTCATTTATGAATAGCCTCAAAATGTCAGTTATTAGGAATTGCAGGGCAAGTGCTTGACAGGAAGAGAAGGAGATTGATCTCTTGCATGACTCTTGGTATTTAATTACTTCCTTTGTAACAACAGAGATACTGATGTTTGTCAAGAAGCATATCCCTTGGGTTACTGCAGGGAACTATCTCTTTGTTTCTCTAGGGGAAAGAGGCTCCTTTTCTCCACTTTGATCCTTCGATTCTTTTCCCCAAATCTCGGGACTACTGGACCTACCATGGCTCATTCACCACACCCCCCTGTGAGGAGTGCATCACTTGGATTCTCTTGAGGGAGCCAATTGAAGTCAGCTCAGACCAGGTAAACTCCAGCTCGTTCTGCTACAGCTTTGCCAGTTCTCAGCAGTGTTTCAGTGTATCAGTGTGGTGATTTACAAGCCTTATCTCACCTTGAATTTTTTAAGGAAAGCTTTAGCTGAGACTGTGAGAAATTGCCTGTACAATGGACTGTTGAAATGGACTGTAAAACTGGCCTAGGAATCAGGTTTTCTTCCTAGACCCCTCCTGGAATAGCTTCAGCAGGAGTGTTCTTGGGATCCTGAAAACCTGTGTAGGTGCCAGTACGCCCAGGCTACACAATTCAGCCATCCCAGCAGCCTTGGGTCATTCTCTGTGCTCCAGCATTAAGTAGTAAGTGAGACTAACATTTAGCTGGTTTTGCTGGTCCAGATCTTCTCTTCCTAAAAGCTGCCAGTGAGAAGGATCAAACTAGCTAGAACCTGCAAACCTGAGCATTCCTACAAATGGATGTACTAATTGTATTCATATAGCTCAAATGTGCAGCTACACAGGAAAAAGAATAGAGAGCCAGTCTGGACAAGGTGACCTTTTTTGTTCTTGTGTTAAAAGTTTTGGTTATTTTTACTGTTTTCTGCTTCAGTAGTACCAGCCAAGGTGTAGCCTTTTTACTGATTTGACTGTTTCCAGAATAGATATCTTTTGTATTCTGATGAAAGGGTAACAATTACCAAAGCAGAAGTGAATCTGTATTAATTTGGAGAACAATGGCTAAGTGCTGAATTCCTGAGTGAACTTAACAATCCAGCTGGCACCCTTCTCTCTGCCTTACAGAACAAAATAGGAACTTCTGCAGTCTAGCAGGCAGAAAAATCTATCAGATCACCTTATATAGGGCATATTTTCACAGGTGATTTGACTACAATTCAGCTCCAGCAGTGTAAGAGGAGGCCCCTGCTCCTTTTTTCCACATTGTGAGTGTGGGTCAGGGAAAAGTCCAGGCAAGGCTCAGATGATGCAGTCTTCTGGGCATACAGAGTGTAAAGATCCAGAGAAACAGTGCTAGTTGTTGGACTGCAGTCATCTCTACCACTAATTTCTACCAACATGCTTGTCATTATATAAAGAAAATTTCTGTTCTGTCTCAGAGTTGGTTCTAGGCATGGAGGTCCATGCTGTGTCTGGATGAATTCACATGGAGGCTTTGATTTTCCCTCCTTACAGATGGCAAAGCTCCGGAGCCTTTCCAAGAACAGTGAGAATGAACCTGTGAACCCACTGGTTGATAACTGGCGCCCACCTCAGCCTGTCAAGGGCAGGATAGTGAGAGCCTCCTTCAAGTGAAGTCCCAGGTCTCACTCTCCTGAACCTGAGGGAGAAGAAAATCCCTGCATCCCAAAGTGTAGTTAGTTTTTGCTGTCTCCTGCTTTACCTCTGGATCCCGATCTGTGTTTCTTGGCTTGAAATTCTGAGTAGCAAAACTGAATCTGTTCTTGAAAGCAGAAAAAAATCTTTTATGCAATTACTAAGATCTACATGATTCTTGACCATAAATGCCTCAGCAGTTGTAATACTGTCACTTCTCTGCCTTGTGGTCTTGGAAGAAAAATGGGCTCAGATACAATGTCTGAAATTAATTTCAAAGGAAATGTAGTAAAGGCAGAAAAATGAACCAGTAGTTCAGGAAGCAGAAACAACAGTGGGCCAACAGTACATGAACAGGAGGTAACATGCCTGCTCCTACACCATCTCTAGTAGTGATCTTCCTTAAATATATCCCTCCTCCACTGTCAACTTCCACAGAGTAAGTTCCTCTTTAACATACTGGATTTTTCCTTCCCTCTCTTGCTCATAGTTTGTTATCCACGACTGGATTTGTATTCTGGGGATAAAATCAAGCTTCCACGTGTGAAGAAAAGATACCTTGCTGTCATTTCAGCATTTGCTGTCTTTGTCATGTCCTCCTGCTGCCCATTGATCTTTTATTCTTTGCCTGCTGCTCTTACTTCACCTATCCAGCTGTGGAGTGCTGCTGGTATCATGTTGCTTTGTATTTAATCTAGCAGCTTTACTATTGCTGAGGAGGAAGTGCCTTTCTTCTGCTGCTATGATACCTTCCCCCCCAGAATGATGGAGTTTTCGGTTTGATATGCTCTCTGGTTTTTGATTTCTGACACTTTAGTCTGCATATTAATGATTTCACCTGTTAGGGGTTTTGTTACATATAGAGGTGGTCCTTGTGGATGACTCATGTGTCATTTGTCTCACCCACTGCTGAAAGATCCAGGTTAAGTCACCTCAGTGTTTGTTAATTGTGTAGTTAGAGGCTCTAAATGGAGTCTGTTTAACTCTTGTTTTCTGGGCAGACACATCAGCTGCACATATGATCCAAGCAAGGAATCACTGGCAGACAGAAACTTCTAAATCATCTTCCCCTGTCCTTTATCATGTCAACATTATCATTTCAGCAGGCCTCCTAACCAGCATGACACAAGTACCATCCAGGCTGAAGCCACAGGCAGACTAGGGGAGTAAAGACCTGCTACAACACATTCACTATCAGGGTGATTATTCAGTATTGTACATACAAGAGTTTGGGAGGTCAAAGGTGGTGCATGAAGCCTTCTGCAGATGAAGCTTCTGGATTCTCTGTGTTCCCCTTAACTCATCAGCAGGTGGCAGAGATGTTGCCACAAATGTACTCACAGCAACATTTATGAGGGATATGCCAAAGTCTGAAAAACAGCAGGGTTACAGATGATTAGAATTGCCATTTACCAGTTCTCCTTCTCTTTTCACCTTTCCTAGAACCTTTCCTTCACCAGGGAAGTAATGAGTGGGTAACACTGGACAAATTCTACTGCTGTTACCAGCAGAATTCAGTCACAATTCAGGAATGAAACTGAGGGCAGAGTTTGATCCTTTGTATTCATTTAGAGATGTTCAGAGAGTTGCTGAATTCCCATTGAAAATTAATATTTCAGCTTATGAGAAGTGCAGTTTGCTCAGTACAAAGCAGTTTCATTTTAAAAGCCAAGTTCATGTCAGCAGAAGTTAAAGTATTGATTAAAACCTGTTTACAAACATGTTGGCACTGACATAATCTTATCAGAAGATCAGCTTTGGTTATTACAAGTGCAACACTTGCAACAGTACAGATTTAAGAGTCTCTTAGATCTTCTTTAAACTCCTGAATCTCTACATCTTCTCAACACATCAGAATGTTTCAGTGAAAACTCATAAGCAATGGGGTTTTTTCTACTGTACTATGTCTTACATGTAACATTTCTTCTGATATCCATATGCAATTGACCTTGGAGCTGAGAAAATTTCGACACCAATAGCTGAGACAGGTTTGAGTCTTTCTTACTTAAAAGCCATTGACTGTGATGTTTTAATCTCCTGTTAATGTGGCAATAAAACAAGATTAGTTGCCTGCACTTGAAATAACAGCTTTTGTGTCTTCAGAGAACCAATAAATTGACTTACATAAAAACATGGATTTCTGGTTTTATTTCTAATGCTGAGTAACAAGAATGAATGAGAAAAGCTTTGCTGCTCTTTTCTTTGATACATGTGCTTGTAACACAAGGGTGGACTGACTAGGAATCACTTTTTCAGCTGCTGCAGTTCAGTTTAATATCTCATCCTACTTTCTGTGTATCCAAACATCCTTAAAAATGTGAGGCATCAGAACAATGTCACTTTTTTTTTCCTATTTTCAGGTACAGAAGAAAGTGTTTATTTCTTGCCTGGACATAAACATTTTCTTTATCTTCCCAAAATTCATACATTCATGTCTCATCTTGAATATCACTAACTGGGATATGAATTTTGGTTCTTGTAAGAACAATATGGATCAGTTAGCTGAAGGGTTATATTATTCTGAAAGCTCCTGATTCATTTGGACTTTTTAAACAGACAAATCAGGCTTGTTAAAGTGAATTAATATGTTAATTACCCACAAAATCAGATACTGAGTGCACTTTGCTTTATTTGCATGTTTCCTCTCCAGCTTTTGAAAGGCAGAATAAGCAGAAGTTTATCAACCACTGACACAGTAGTTTTGGTTCCAACAGCAAACACATGCTTTGTATGTTAGCACAAAGGAAAACACAGTCTGAAGTTTATATTACTCCCTCATGCATTTGCAGAGACTCCATTCTGCCTTCAAACACAAAAGCAACAACCTCATTGCAAATATGCTTTACTCTTCTGTTTCTTCCTTGAAGAATAAAGCTTATGTTGGTTTTTTCCCTTTGAAGACCATAGCTTAATATTGATTGGTAAGAAATTAAGAATATGTTCTGTGGACTCTGTTCCTGCTGCCTCATCTAGAATCAGATGAGAATTCATCTGCTGCCTCTGGGCACTGATGAATTTTTAAAAAGATAAAAATTAATCAGTGTGGTGCACTAAGTCCTTGATTACTTCAAGGTATAGAATGTATATATTCATTTCAGCAGGATAGGCAAATGATTGAAATGAATTACCACCTATTAGATCTTGACAGACACTGAAACCCTCCCAGCTTCCCACATCTCCCAAGAGCAATTACTAGAAAATTAAAAGCTTATTCTGACAGTTCCAAAGCTTTTTTATGAACTGAAACAAGTTTTCCACCAGCTGTGGCCATCTTTCAGTTGGGTTTAAATTCATAACAGAGCTGTGAATGCCTAGCATGACCCTTGGTATACAACCAGCTATGTTTATGTATTTCTACTCCAAAACTAAAAGAATATCTATTATTGGTAGTGTGTCTCAAAGAAAGACTCCCTTGGATATGCTTGCTGATGCTTATCTGCTGAATAATCAGAGTTAAAGAATGTTCATGCTAAGAGTGAGTTTAGTGAAGTAAAACAGTAGTTATTTCTTCATGAGGCTTTTTGTCCCATGCTTCAGCAAAGGAAGCAGCTATAGAGTGTGTGTTCCACCTCATCTACCTGCCTTTCATCTCAGTAAGTTCTGACCCTCATCTTTGTCAGTATTGCAGCACAAAGCATCTCTTCAGGAATTAGTTTATTTCCAGTGCCAAGAATTTAATAGAACATCATATAACTTCACACACACATACACAATGCAAAAGAAAAGGGCACAGCTAATGCTGAATTCCAGATCAAACTGGGCTCACCTTGTCTTTAAGAATAGATTTTTGAAACTATCTTCTTTTCAGTTGAGGGCTGCTGCACATGTTGAGGGCCAGTGTCAGGAAGAAGGAGCCAGGCTCTTCTCAATGTCATCCAATGTCAGGACAAGGGGCAATGGGAGCAAGTTAGAGCATGGGAGGTTTAGTGTTAATATGAGGAAGAATTTTTTCCCAGTAAGGGTGAGGGAACACTGGCACAGGCTGCCCAGGGGGGGTGTGGAGTCTCCTACTCTGGAGATATTCAAGGTCCACCTGGACTCATTCCTGTGTGACCTTATCTAATGTGTCCTGCTTTGGCAGGGGGTTGGACTTGTTGATCTTTCTAGGTCCCTTCCAACCCCTAACATTCTATGATTCTATGAATAATGACCAAAAAGGCTGTTGGGGCAAAATGACAGTAAGAAATGAAAAGGCAAATTGTTAGCCAAGGAAAGTCTATTTTTGATGTCAGAGATCATTTAAGTGAAGTGAACTTTCTCAGAAGTTATGTCCATTTTGACTTTTGAAACAAGCAGATAGTAGATGGAAAATCAGTTATGAAAAAGGAAGATGCAGAAGAAAGGAATGCAGCTTGTATGACATCAGACAAGGATAATCTAAGTCCATGTGCTAAGAGAATACCTCACTTTTAATAAGGATAACTGAAGAGCACAGGTGCAAATGAAGGATTGATAGGAAGCCATAAACATGAGAATGTAAACTCTTATCAAGTGAGATGGTAAATTAAGTAGGACAGTAGAACAAAGGCCATCCAGCTGAAGGACTTGTCTCTGCTTCAGAAAACAGAGACGTTTGGAATACGCCTGGGTTTTGTTTTGCAGCACTTGTCTGTTTAACAAGATCTCCCTGGAGACAGTACCCTGCCTTTCTAGGAGAAAATCCAAGAGGAAGGTTGGAAGTTATGTGCCATCAGGTAACCAAAAATGGCTGCACTACTGAACCATACCTGGACTTATCACAAGAAGGAGTACTTGCATTGAATGTTATTTGTACAGGAATTCTTAAAACAAGTCTCACTGATTGTGCCACTAATTCTCCAAGCCAGATGTTTACATTAACTCATGCTATTGCAATTCTGTCATGTCATCAGTAAGCAGAACATGCAGCAGGTGTTAGGAAAAACTATGCCTTTGATGAATTTGAGTAGCACACTGACACTCTTTTACTATTACTAGTGCCTTGCAAAAGATCTGGCAGAACTTGAAACACCTTCCTGGAGTTAGACCAGCAAGACCAAAGCTGATCCCACTATTCATCCTAGCCTTGTTCCACAGACNGGGGCCAGTTCTCACAGAGCTTTCTGGTGGTGATAATAAACCTTCACTGGATTAAGATTTTTAACTCTTTCTTTTCATTCTTTCTTTTTTTTACTGCTGATCCCACTATTCATCCTAGCCTTGTTCCACAGACGATGCAAACCTCCTTCCTGAAGGAAAGAAAGTTTTTCTTGCTGGGCTTCTGATGTTCATTCTTCAGAGTCCACACGATGGAGCCAGCTCCTCAACAGTCACATTCCTGACACCATTGGCAGCTAACAGGAGGCTTGAGCTGCTACTCACTGCAGGTTCCCCTAGTTCAGCTGGAGTAACTAAATAAGCATTGCAACAAATGCTGTTTATCCAAGTTATTCTTGAGCTATAAGATCCTGTCTTTAAATAAATCCTGGTAGGAGCAGACTGGTATCCATTTCAATCTAAAATGCAAAGTCTATGTATGTGAAGTGCTTTTGCTTCTATAGGCTGAGAGAAGTCCAGTGATTGCATTCCTAAAGTTCCAAAGAATCCTACCACAAGGTAAGAGGAGCCACAGATTAAAATCTCCCACAGATATGCACCAGATTGGTTGTTGATTTGAGTCATTTTGAGACCAGGACTACAGGACACATTGCCCTGCATGCTAGTCCTAGCCAGTCTGACTAGCTCTTTCCATCTACAGAGGCCTTTTCTCTCTGCACATGATATCTCAATCATCCTTCATGCTTATGATAAATTTTCCACTGAATTAAAGAAAAATCCATTAAAAAAATCCAGAAAAGTTTGCTTCTTTTGGACAACAGTGATTTTGTTGTTGTTGTTTTTAACACAGCAGGCTGCCAACCATTAAGCCCTAATTTCAGAGCTCCCACAGTGTTGTGCACTGTCTGTGACATAAATCTCTCTTGGAGAAAGAATATAATCAAGGAATAATTTTTCTTGTTCGACATCATTGAGCAATGGATGGCATCAGTGTCTGTAGCATATCTAAATTTATAGCTAAACAAATGCTACTGAGCCTTGAATAAACACTGCCTAACAGTGTGTAAGACCTATAATTGAACCACTGATTTCATTGTCTCTGTGGGGAAAGGTAGGGGATGCAAGTTTAGAAACAATACTTGCCATGCCTAATGTCTTAGAGCACTTTGCTATCATTTCTGCTGCTGAAAAATTCTGAAGAAGGCATGGAGCCAGTGTCATCTAAATAAAGCTAAGGCTAGGGAACATGTCTTCTGCCTTCAACATAGTAATTGTGCTAGGACTTCGATTAAAGAGAATATTGGGCAGTATTAATTAGCAGTGAAAATAATTCTGTTCTTATACTGGTGTCCAGCATCAGATTATTTCAATGGCACTGTAAGAAGTGGCTATAAACCAGATCACAGAATCACAGAATTAGCAAGGTTGGAAGAGACCTTCAAGATCATCAAGTCCAACCATCAACTTATCACCATCATCTAAAGCCATGTCCCTAAGGACTACATCTAGATGCTTTTGAAACTCTTCCAGGGACTGTGACTCCACCACCTCCCTGGGCAGCCTAGGCCAATGCCTAAAAGCTTTTTTGGTGAAGAAATTGTTCCTGATATTTAGTCTAAACCTTTCCTGGTGCAACTTCAGGCCATTTCCCCTTGACCTCTCACTGGTAGCCCAGAGGAGACCATGTTGAAGAGAACTTGTTGAGCATTTCCAACCGGAGTTCCTATATGTGCTTCCCATAGCCTTAAAAATCCCCCAAAATCATAGTATTTGTTGTGTAGACAGGTATCCCCTCCTCTTAGAGGTGATGGAGAACAAAGATCTAATGCAGACTATCATGCCTGGCAGGCTTTACAAAAGCAACTTCCTGCTGGGCCCTGCTTGTGAGCCAGGCATATGAGCTGACTTAGGCTAAGTTTTGCTTTCTGTTGTTTTACATTCCAATCAATCTGAATTTTTAATGGTTAATATTTAATAGTATAATTAAAATTATATTAGGTGAATTTAATAGAAGGAAGCATTGCCAGTCAATTGTAAACTTTGGGAACCTGACAAAACCTGCTGCTCATGCTGCTTTGCTGAGCTTAGCTGTCCTAGTTATTCATCCATGCTGGAAGCATGGTGTTCACTTCTCACAGCATCTGGCTGAAAGTTTAGACATTTTAAAATATGTTTCTGAGATTTTTCTTTTTCTTTCCTTTTCTTTTTCTTTTTCTCTTCTTATTCTTTTTCTTTTCCTTTTTCCTTTTTCCTCTTTTCCTTTTTCTTAACATTTTTCTTGTATTAAAATGTGTTTAATCAGGAAACAAAGTCCTATCATTCAGAAAAGATTTGCCTGGAACAGCTTGACAGTAGCATCTAGGTAACACTACACCCAGAATCATAAAACTTCAAGTTAGGCAGTGGATCTTAACACTTGCATTTGTATCTTTGTCCTAAAAGATTGTAAGGTCCAGTTCATAATGCACCTGTTCAAGTGAGCAGCCTCTTCACTTGGCAATATTCACTGTGGCTGAGCTGTTGACTAAAAGACATCCTCTCAAACTTGGTGCCTGGGTAGACATCCTGAAGGTAAGTGCACATATTTCCATGTCAGCAAGGGAACTCAGAAACACCTCCAGTGGCAGGAAAAGGAGGAGATGAATTCCATTTACACATGCCCAGAGAAAAATCTGCCAGTGGTGAATAAGCATCATAGCAATACAGGGTTATAACCAGTCAGAAGAACACAAGCTGTTGAAAGTCTCCTTCCCTCAGTTTCTGACTCACTGTCTGCTCTGTCTGATGCACAAAGACCTGTCAAGCGTCCCCAGTTAGAACTGCTGGAGGGAATACTTGAGAATATTCACAGAATCTTAAACTAGGCTTCCCAAACAGCCCAAAGCAGTGTTACCTGCAGAAAGCTTGCCCATCAACTCCTTCCCACTTGGGAATTTCTGGATAATCTATCTACCCTGGTAATGTTTGTTGGAATTTAGGATCTGATTCTGTTCTTTCCGTTGCTACATGGACTCTTAATCATAAAATTGCCAGAGTTGGAAGGGACCTCAAAGATCATCCAGTTCCAACCCCTCTGCCTGGCAGGGACACCATCCACTAGATCAGGTTGCCCAGGGCCCCATCCAGCCTGGCCTTAAAAGCTTCCAGGGATGAGGCTTCCACAAGCTCTCTGGGCAACCTGTTCCAGTGTCTCACCACCCTAACAGTGAAGAGCTTCCTCCTAATGTCCAGTCTAAATCTCCCCTCCTCTAGTTTGCATCCATTCCCCCTAGTTCTATCACTGTCTGACCTCCTAAAAAGTCCCTCCCCAGCTTTCTTAGTTAAAGCACACAAACTTTATTTACACTTACTGCATGTGGAATATGCCCTGGGTTGTACTTGGGGAAGGAAGTGGCATGACCTTCACCGTAACAGGAGCTAAATCCAGCTCCATAGATGTGATTTCACTGGCCACAGCCCAGAAACCCCCCTTGCTTATGTTTCCAAAATAATCTGTGCCTCAGTGTTATGTATCCAGTGTCAAGTCTTGCTTTGGACATGGATCCTCCTCATGCTTCTCTATCTAGATGTACTTGGTAGGATCTACAGAGTACCTTGCCAGCCTGTCTCAATGACTATCTATCCTATTGTTTCACTTGTGCCAGCAGGCTCTCTTCTAGGGTTTGCTCTCATGAATTTTTTTTCTTGACATTCTGGCAGGATTTTAGGGGTGTCCTTCCACCATCAGTCTTCCTCCTGGTGATGCTTTCTTGCTTACTTGTGTCTGGTCTAGAAAAGCATGCTTCTCTTTTGACAGGAGATGGTTGCTGAAGGCTGCAAACTGTACAGGAGTAGCAAGTGTGGACTTGTTGAATTATTTGTATGAGCAGGTTGACAATGAGTTGCCAAACTTGTTAAGTGCTTGATGAGCTCCCTGCAGCTGAACAATGAGCTCTGGCTGACCAATTTCATGAGCACTAGGACATGGTTTTGTGGTGAGCATGGTAGTGTTGGGTTGATGATTGGACTCGATGATCTCAGAGGTCTTTTCCAACCATAATGATTCTATGATTCCATGATTCTTGATCATGTTTTGGTTGTTCCACCTAGACTGCTGTGTGTTCAATGAAGCAAACCTGTTGGCTCTGACAATTAACCATGGGTGATGTCCCTGTGCCTGTGTCTGTGTCTGTGTGCATGCAGGTGGACATGCAGAAGCAAGTATCTTCCAGGGCTTTGAAGAGAACTGAAAGGTAGCAAGCAAAACACTGCAGTTGACAGAAATGGCTGGATGGCATTCAGAAAGTATCCAAATCAGCTCCTAATTATGTGTTGAAGCTGCACTGCATTGCACAGTGTTTATATGGGAACATAAGCTGAAGCACTGCAAATGTTTTAGCCAGCGTTCCAGACAAGACTGCCAACACATTTTTAACATTCACCTAAGATGTCTTTACTTAGGGTTTGGGGGTTGGTTGGTTGGTTGTTTTTTCCTGAGGTTCCAAATATAAAAATCTTTACCTAAGAATGTAACAAAAATACTGATTCTAACAAAACTTGCATTTTTTTCCCTGTTCCAGTATAGATTTTTGTTCATGTAGACTTTTAAGTAAGGTAAGTGGTGGAGCAGAGTATGCTGCAGCAGCTGTAGGATTTTGTAGGTGAGCAGCAATAAAAATATAATAAATCATTACAAAAAGACATTTTATTGAGCTATCTACTCTTAGTCTGTCCCAAAGTCTGCTCTTTGACAATAGAAACTGTGGGAAAAATGGGGATTGTGACATAAGAGCAACATAATTTAACTCAGTAAGTCATTCTTTTTAGTTTGCCAGGCAAAGATCTGGCTGTTGATAGGTTTCCATTCATGCCTACCATGTTTTCCATAGCCTGGCACAAATTCCAGTGAAGTGGAAGGCATATGAGAAGGTGGCTTCTTGGCTGGGACATGTCATGCCAGCTATGGCATGCTCAATGAAAAGCACTGTGTGAATGTCTTTTGCAAACTGCTAGGCATGCTATGTGCAATCAGCTGCAAAACAGTATGGTGCTTGCTACAGCTTCTTTTTTGTTGTATTGTTTTCCACAAATTCCTAATTAAAATAGAAGCTTTGGTTTGGATTGGAAGGGACCTTTAAAGGTCATCTGGCCCAACCCCCAATAGAAGGCATGTTATGTTAATATTTGTACTAGGCACAAAACAAGTATTCCAGAGCTGTCCTGGAAGGTGGTGTGATCCTTCTGCAGCCAGGCACTGAGGTAGAACAGAATAAAAACAGGCATATCTTAGCCTGCTCTACTGACTGAACAAATCCAGCATGCTCAGCCTCTCCTTGTCTGTCATGTGCTCCAGACCACTAACTGTCTTCCTGCCTCTCCACTGCACTCTCAACACTTATTCAATATTTTTCTAGCAGGCTCAAAATTGGACTCCAGAACCAGTTACACAAGGGAAATTATCACCCCCATCAACATGCTGGCTATGCTCTTGTTAATCCAGCTCAGTGTGTCCCACAGCAAGGACACACCACTGACTCATGTTCCATTTGTTGTCCCAGCAGGATCTCCATGTCCTTCTGTGCAAAGCTACCTGCTGGCCAGTGGGCCCCCAGCATGTCCTGGTCTAGGGAGATTGTTCCTCCCCAGTTACAGGACTTTGCACTGCCTTCGTCGAGCTGCACGTGAAGCTCCTGTCAGCTCATTTCTCCAGCCTGTCTGGCCTCCTTTGGATAGTAATCCATGATTTCATCCTTGGACCAGCTAATGGCATATTTTGTGCCACTGTTCTGGTCATCAAAGGTTTGCCAGTAAACAGAAGAAATGACATTTTACTTCAGGACAATAACAGATACTCTACTGGACCAAATCTTGTTCATAGTCATTTGAATGAACAGCTACCTCAATTTCACTCATGTTAGCACAATCTCTTTGACTTGCCTCTTTCTTTTAGATCACAGATGTGCCAAATTTCAAGGATGAGGACTCTGTGTACAGTGAAGGATTATATACACCCATGCATTATTGCTTTTACTGAATGCATTTACTTACCTTGCCATTGGCTCTTTGCCCTCTTCCACTCACAGACTTTGTAAACTGTTTTCCTTTTCTCCTTGCTGTTTTATGGACTCCTGGCAACCAGCTTTTCTTCTATCATGCAAATAATTCTTGTGCCACAAATCTTTTTCCAACCTTTTCTTCTCTGCTTACCCTTCCTATCCAGTCCCTTTTCTCTTTTCTGTTTGCCCCAGGAGTTTTTATCAGTCTCTGTTACCCCTTTCCCACACTCAGCTCCTATTCTCCCTTTGTCCCTTGCCCACGCTATTCTCTCTAACACACAACAGAGACCTCAGATCCCTCTACTTCCTTTGACTTTTATTGTCTTTTTTTCCCTGATCAGCTAAGAAATCACTCAATGATTTATCAGTAAATATACCTAACTGGGAAGATGAATAAGGAAAACACTCAGTTTACAGCTGGGCAGTATGGTATTAACTAGTGTGACCAGCTGGCTGTTTATTTGATCCACAGAAAACTGCAGAGGTATTTAAGCTGCTGAGTGCTGTGGTGCTACCTGTTCCATACTTATCACATTACCTCCAAGCAGACAGACACAGACATATCAAAAAGGTGATGTCATAACACTTAGCCAACTGGCTTAGGTGATGCTGAGCCCCACACGTTTTAGAAATATGCTGCAGTTCTGAGATTGGATCTTTCTAGGCTCATTTTAGACAAGATTATAGATATATATATAAAAAGTAGCATGTACTAAAAGGTCTCCCTTTTGTCAGCACAACATTTCCATCATATTCTGATTCTTTTGCATATGCCTTTTTGAGATTTACTGTATAACATGCCTACTGCACAAACACCTGAGCCCTGCAGCTGATCAGCAGTTCAATAAGAGGCTTTTCTTAGTAGCTAAAAATACTGGGATTTTATCCCCTTCAGATGCTTTTCATGGATAGATATGAGACTAAGGTGACACATTCTGACCACATCCTTTTGAAAAGGAGTGCTTCATTCACTCCCTTAAAATATCATCATGGCCAGCAGCAATATTTTCAGTTCCTTTTGAAGATAATGCATGAAATCCTTGAGGCACCATTTCTGTCTACATTTTAGCATCACCAAACCACCATGTAGAGTCACAGTAATGAAATGGCAACGAGGAAAATATTGTCTACTTTTTCTGGTTTAATAGTGGCCTTTCTCCATCACTCCTCATGTTTCTGATTTCACTTAGCTCTGAAAAGAAAATATGCAGGGAACAAGGTTCTTTGGATGAGAATCCTGGAATAAGCTAATGCAGCAGGAGCTGATTCTTCCCAGATCTCATAACAGGAATCACAGAAGTACCACAGAAATTTCCCAAGCTTTAATCTTCTATGATGTAAGAAAGAGAATGTGAATTATACTAATATATATGGTTATGCATGAAAATTCTTTTCACTGGCTCTATAATTTGTCTCTCTGTGGCTGGCTAGTGCCATGGCTTTCTAGATTCTTTCTCATGTTCTCAGCAAAATGTCCATATGAGAAGTGTCTGTAGTTAGAGATGAAAGCATCTTAGTTACTGAGGCTTCTGTGAAATATGGGAATAACTTGGAAGAATAAATGTGCCTTTATAATTATAGTGGAAGTAAAATTTATTTTACATTCTGAATTGATGAGTTCTGGAAATGTGCATGTTTAAATCCATGAATGAAGACACAATTATGCCACAGAGAAATACAGTCATCCTTAGATTGATACTTTGAATGTCATAGCCTTTTATTAAAGCATTTTTTGTACATGTTCTGCACCTAAATTCAGAAAAAGCTTCACATAATTTCTTCAGCCCTCCTGACAAAGCCTTAGTTTTAATGGAAATTAGTATTATGTGGAAAATTATCTAGCTGAAGTGTGAAGTCCAAGCATATGTATGAGAAGTAAATATAACTGCCCACCCAAATCTCTTGGCTGACTATGTGCCTCTTTGAACAAGAATTGTTCTTGTACTTGTTCAAAAGGAGACTACACACTCTTGGGTTAATGATCTTTTGTCTTATGCATCTGCAAGGATAAAATGAATAATCATGAGGGATGGAAACAACATCTAGAGGTGACAGTTTGCTAAGCAATTAAGGATCTTGCACTAATTCCTGGTCCCTTGAGCAAAGCCTAAATAAAGTCATTTGGGAGGAACTGCTATGTCAGGATTGCTAGAAATAGCAACCTCCTCCACTCTCTGGAAGTGAGTTATGAAACATGAGCAAACACAACCTCTTATCTATTTCTGGAAGACATTTTTGTATCTTTGTCCTCACCACCATCCATAGCATCAAGGTTTTGGCTGATGGGTCCTCACAGATGCAGATCTACCCTCCCACTGTGTTCCTTACAGTTTTTGGTTTACTAACACAGAAGATGCTTTTGTTAAGCACTTCTCCACCACATGTAGGGAATGTGGATTCATGTTGAGCTTTCTGCCCTAGGACTTTGCCTCTCTGTTGCAGAACTATTTAAGTTCTGATATATTTCAGTCCTTCTAAAAAGATGGGTAAGGGGTAGGACCTGGACCATAACTCTAAAAATTCTCAGGTTAGTCTTACATCTAAACCATTGAATGGAATACTTAAAGGCATCTGGAACCACAAATGTCCTCTGGCAAAGGCATGTGACAGTGAATATGGTCAGAGAAAGAGTGAGAGCTGAGGCTCTTTAGGCTGGGAAGTCAACTGCTGTTTATGTTTCTAAAGAGTGTGGGTTTCTCTTCCTGATTTTCCTTATGTGTTTTCAGCTCATAAGACTGAGAATTTCATCACATCAGTTAATACCAAGGATTGCACAAGGTTTCAACTTAGTTTCCTGTTGAACATGTGACTAGTCCTTTCCAATTTAGCCTAATAGTTTCAGGTCAATGTAAAATAAATGTAAATATAAACTGTAAACTAGTGGATAGAAGGCACCAAATTGTGGGAAATTCATAGCAGACCTGTTCAGATTTTGCTCTTATGAAGAGAACACACATGAGCAGATTGTTCCATTCTTGGGCAGAGACTTACATTTCAGTGTATATGCTGTCTGAGTAACACAGCAACACTGTAATGGCTATTGAACTAGAGAGCTTATAGGATTCTGTGTGCTGAATTTACCTCCTGGGTTTTTTAATGGACAGATGTCTGGTGAATTTTAACCTCATTTCTTGACTGGTTTTCATCTCTGAACTCAACTATAATTCTTAAAATTGATTTTAAATTAGAAATCAAGTCTGTCTTGGTTTTTTGAGGTTTTATTTTTGGTTTGGGGGGGGTTGGTTTGTTGGTTGGTTTGGGGGTTTTCTGTTTGGTTTTGGGGTTTTTTTTTGGTTTGTTCTTTGGTTTTGGGGTGTGGTTTTTGGGTTTTTTTTGTAAATCTACTTTACTATTATCTAAAATAGTAGTACATTTATTAGTTAGAGCACACAGATGGGACCCACCAACTTTTGACCTGTGGTCTGCCCTGAAAGAAATTTCTCTATCTCATCAAGCAACTAGGACAAGAAAACCTTTTGAAATTCAAGGTTCCTGTGATTTTGTGCATGGGATGAATCATGAAGGATGCTGAAGTCCTATTTCTAATTGTCTCATTATTCTGCTTCATAATTACAAGTGACTCTCAGTGCTGCTGCCTCCCTGCCTGTTTCCCAACTGTTTCTTAGGCTTCTGCAATGTGTCAGTGTTTGTACAATATCTAGCTCCTCTGACTGCTACTACTATAGAAAGAGCAAATACCAGCAATATTAATTCTACAATGTAATATAACCTACAAATACATGTGTGGATATTACACTTTTTAAAAGCTGAGATCCAAAGGAATTATCTTTTGTTATCAAATTAAAAAGCATTCTCTTTAAACTTAAGAAAGTAATGTTAGTCTTAGCAATGCATACAGAGAAAATCTGTGGTATAGGTATAAAAAATCTGAATAACTAATAAGAATTTCACAGGGAAGACACATATCTGAGTATTTTTCTCATTGAAACATGCAGGGAAAGCATTTGTCCAAGTACCTTAGAGATCAAACAGGAAACATGTTCATAAATACAATATATATGCTAATTTTTCTTCCATAAGCTCTCAGTCTTTTAGAAGCATTTATTGACCTCTTGCCTGAAAGTGTATTTCATTGAATCCAGTAATCTTCAAACTGGA
The DNA here is from genome assembly GCA_013399015.1 of Galbula dea. Classification (NCBI taxonomy): domain Eukaryota; kingdom Metazoa; phylum Chordata; class Aves; order Piciformes; family Galbulidae; genus Galbula; species Galbula dea. The sequence continues at coordinate 555,976 of VWZX01005528.1, forward strand.
AACATAGCTGAGTATACCAGGGTGTGCTTTGTGGCAGATTGAGATGTGGTTTTGTCCAATGGTGAATATCATTTTGCTCTGTGAAAGGGTTTGGGTTTTTTTTTCCAACCTCCACTTTAGACCAAATTTACTTTTGACTTTGGTCTTCTCTGCCATCTATATATTTGCTTAAAACACTTCCTGTGTGTGACATGTAGGGAACTTAGGGAAGGTTTGATAATGAAACACCCAGCAAAGACTTTTAAAGGCTTTCTTCTTTTTGTCAGAGGAGACAGTCAGAGTCAGTGGTTTTAAGGGATTCTGTACAGGGCCTATCTGAGAAGAAGCAAGTGTGTATTTCACTTGGGGAGGGGTGTTGAGGAACACAGTGTACTCAGGCTGGGGGAATGGAGAGAAATCCAGAGGGAAGGGGTAACAACACTGCCTGGAAAAGGGCAGAGGATCAGAAACAAAGAAGATAGGGAGAAGTCTCCTGTCTCATTTGGTACTTTTGAGGACCCACAGGTCCCCCAGGAAAAGAGCTCTGTGAAAGCAAACACACAAAATGCTGTATGTTTCTTAAAGCTCAGGGCAGAAATTTCAGTATCTACTGAGTCTTCTTACCCAGTCAACAATGTACAACCTCAAATTTGTCCATTTGAGTAGGTACAAAAGATACAGCACTTGTAAATTATGTGTGACTAGTTAAGAATACTTGGCAAGCCAATAGCTTGTTCCTTACAAATTATTGATGGCTCTAAAATAATGAAAGTAAACATCTGTTGGGGGGTTTCTTTCCTTTCCTTTCCTTTCCTTTCCTTTCCTTTCCTTTCCTTTCCTTTCCTTTCCTTTCCTTTCCTTTCCTTTCCTTTCCTTTCCTTTCCTTTCCTTTCCTTTTTCCTTTCCTTTCCTTTCCTTTCTTTTCCTTTCCTTTCCTTCTTTCCTTTTTCTCTCTCTCTTCCTTTCTTTCCTTCTTCCTTTCCTTCTGTGTCCTTCTGTCTTTCTTTTCTTTCCTGTTATTTTTATCATCAAAATATTCCTTTTGAAATGTGGGTCAGCAATTATCAGGGCAACTACAGATAGTGGGGAGGAGTGTTAAAGGAGACTAGCTTTAAATGAATGAATTAGCACTGAAATCTTGGTAGCTAAGGTATCATGTTAAAACTGTCCATGCTGAACTCCAGCTTAGTTTATATCATTTGTTACTCTTCTTCCAATAATACTCTAATCCCTGTCTTTGCTTACCCATTACATTTGCTGGTTTCCATACTCCCACCACTGCAGATCTTCTTGGCACTGATGCCTCTCCTCCATGTGGGAGTCTTTCAGTATTTGGCCTTTATGCACAGAACTGACTTCATGTCCTTCCAGGCTTATAAACTACCTGCCTTGTGGTTGATACATCACCACTATGATACCTGGCCTGATATGGATGTGAAATTGTGACAAGCTTTCCAGTTGGATTTGTGGTTATGTATTTGATAGATTCATAAAATCTTTGAATAAAAATCATTCTGGAAGGAGCTCATCTAGAACAGCCTCTGTTTAAAGCAGAGTGAATTTAAAATATTAGATTAGATAGGATTGCCCAGGGCTTTGTCTTCTTGCCATCCTTCTCCTTCTGGCTGGGCAAGAAAGTTCTTTTGATGGGTGTAGGGCACATACTGGAAAAATAAGACCTAGAAAGCTTTGCATGCAGCAGGTGAGACAAAATGCTCAACATCAAGGCATGAGTAGAGGAAGCACCATAGCTCCATTTCTCATTTCTTTTCCTCTCCTCCTCCCAGAGAAAATTTCTCCCTATGGTTTCCCTGACTTACCACTAATTTGGTTTTCAGGAGCAAATTAAAGCTGTTCTTATAAAAATAAACTGACAAACTGGAAAAAGTGAAGACAGCTGGGTTTCATCTGACCAGATGTTGGACTGGAAATAGAGATGCATAGTGCTGGGCTACTACAGATAGTCCTTGGTCATATTTGCAGTATAACTCTGTCTGGAAGCCTGGCAAATGTACTGACTCACTGGAAGATGCTCTGGACCTGGAGATTTGTCTGTGAGTCAGGGCAGTAAGATGGTAGGAAATGGAAGTGAAAATTGAGGAAGAAGTGGAAAATAGTATGTGCTCTGTAGGACATAAATATACAGCTCCTGTGTTCCTTGCTTGTGTTTTCACTTTTAATATTGCAAACTTACTGGAATCCCTTGGGCTGTTCCAAACCATCTGTTACCTTGCCTGGCATTATTCATGGCACACGTGTATGTAACTGTTCCATGGCTAACACTGCTCTTTAGCTTCAATCACTGTTCTTATTTCTTGGTGTTTACCTCTCTGCTGATGTGGACATACAGACTGCAGTCACTTCCCTTCTCACTATTTGTTCACCATGCAAAGCACACTAAGCTTTTAGAGTCTCTCCTTCTAACAGCTCTTTAGTTCTTTTGTCTCCCCTGCACCTGTTCCAATTCATCCTAATTCAGCTTTATGAGGATGACAGACCTGTTTCAGAGGAGGTCATACAAGGGTCTCTCCAGACCCAGCGACATGCCTCTGGTTTATGCCTAGCTTTTTGTAAGCAGTTCCAGCCTGGTAGTGCTTATTGACATTTTACCCCCAATGAATTCCAGTCTTCCTCCTTCTCTTTCACTTAAAATTTAAATTGCAATAATTCACCTGTCAGTCCAAAGTCTTGTTTTGTGCCTAGTCAGTCCCTCATCCATTTTGCACCACTGGTGCTAACTTCTGTCTTCCCTAACTAATTGCCTGACAATTCTTTATGTGCCAAGATAACAGCTCTTTTTTAGAAGTCATTTGATTTCTGTGTGTCACATGTGAGTCATATAAAAAATGCGTGCATGCTACTAGGTATGCTTACAATTTTAAAGGCAAGTTGATACATAACATCCTGCTAAATTAATGGAGAATGAGACCTGTGGCAAACCAAATAGATCCTGTACTAAATTTGATAATAAAGATTTTATTTTCGTCTGGCAGGCACTGGGTCTTCAGCTCGTTAGTGATTTCCAGTTTCCAAGGGTACACGTGGGAATGTCATGGGGAAGGGTGTGAACCTGGGCCAGCCATTTGCACAGAGAAGCTGTTGGACTCATCCCTCATCCCCAGCTGACCTCCAGATCAGGGTTATGCTGCACGTCCATTGGGAAACACATTGCCATAGTGCTGTCCTCGGGAGGGGCCCAGCCTCTCCCAACCTGATGTGTTCTTCTTACAGCAAACAGGCTCTCTACAAACCCCACAGAAAGCCCAGCCAACCTGCTTGTAACCTTTATATTGAATTTCAGAAACCAGCCAGGCTAAGCTTCCCGTTTTATGTGTACGTCCGTCTGCTCGTGTGAATTGGAAAAATACCCCTCCATACCCTGGACCTAGTTCTGGACACTACTTCCCTACATTCCCACTCTCTGGGCGCTGGGGGCAAGCGGCAGCAGCCCTTTCCCCTCAGCCACCACCGGCCCGGGACGGCTCCTTCTCCCGGAAGACCCCGGAGGCCAGGAGAGCAGAGAAACCATGCCGGGTCCCATGCCTCGACCACCCTCGGCACCCTACACACAGCGGGACTCCCTGCTCAGCCCTCGTCCTCTGCGGCAGCTCTGAGGAGAACGGCCCGCGATGCGGAGGCCACAGAGGGCCGGGGGCAGCGGGCCGGGGGCGCTAGGCCAAAGGGGGCCGGGGGCGGGCGGGCAGTGCGGGTCAAGGCGGCTCTCCCCGCCCCCGGCGGTCGGGGACCTGCTGTCCTTCCCGTCGCGCTGCCGCTAGCGGGGAAGGGCATGGAGTTGGCGGGACTCTATAAAAAGCCGCCGTGAGACCCAGCCACCGTCCCGCCAGAGCCGCTAGGAGAGGCCGAGGCGAGGCGAAGCGAAGCGCCGGCACCATGATCAACCCCAACTACTACCCGTGGGGCTACGACAGCGACAACGGTGAGTGGGGAGGGCCGCGGGTCCCCGGCCCACGCTCGCCTTTGCGGCGGCCATCGCCGCCGCAGGCAGGGGGTCTGGGAGCAAAGCCCGGGAGATGCGGAAGGTCAGGGTCCGAGTGGCATGAGAAGGGGGAGGGTGGGCTCCGAGTGGGCCTGGGGCCGAGCGGCGGTAGCAGCGCAGTGTGGGCCCTTGGCCGTCAGGCTCTGCTGTGGAAGACGCGAAGCCGGTGGATGGAGAGGCCATAGCAGAGGTCTCTTAAGTTCAATAAACTCAGGTTTTTTGCTGTTAGTGTACGTTAAAATTTGACATAGCTTTAAAATGCAGCTTTAGGCTAGCCTCGGTGCAGCGCATGCAGTGCCTGGGCTCTCCTCCCCTAGAGGAGGAACAGCACGTTCTCAATCAGGCTTTTCCCACCTGAAGTTGTTGATAAAACCACAATGATAATTAAATCCACGTTTCAAATTCCAGTCTTCTTCTTCAGGTGTCAGTGGCCTTTCTTCTATCCGGATAGGTACCTAGTGCCACATTTGAATCACTTGGGTGTATTTCGTCATATTTCTAGCCACTGCCAGGAATAGAGTTGGAGTGTAGACTTCGAGTTCCCTTCCATGGTGTGTTGTCAGCCTCCAAATAAGTAAAGTCTGGAGGCTGCTGTGAGAGTTTAGGTTCAGTTGAATGACTTGCAGTATTCAGTATTCCAGCTAGAGTAATCTAATTCCTTTTTATGCAGTGAAACTCTTGACAGGGCATGACTAACAACCTGGCAATTAGTAACCCACTTATTCACACTTCTAGTTGATGTTCTGTACCTAATTAAAGCCAAGCTTGCATTTATTGTAAAACAAGTATAATTCATACCTAACTGGGAAAGGTTTTCATGCTATTTCTGTCTATCTTTTTTTCTAGGACCAGATCAGTGGCACAAAAATTACCCAATTGCCAAAGGACGCCATCAGTCACCTATTGAAATCAAGAACAGCGAAGTGCATTATGATCGCTCCCTGCTGCCATGGTTTGCTAGTTATGATCCTGGTGCAGCTAAGACCATCCTCAATAATGGGAAGACCTGCAGAATTGTATTTGATGATTCATTCGATAGATCAGGTTAGTTTTGGTTTTATCTCAAGCTGTCATTATGTATCTGTGGCTATTTCTCAAGTTGCTTGGAAGACAAGAGCGTGCCCGTTGTTGTCAGAAGGTCTGGGTGTGCTGCCTGCCTGTGATGCACAGGTTTCTGTGACTCCAGTGCTCTGAACAACTGGTGGGGAAAGCCTGGGACTACTTTTAAAGTCCATAGGCAAAATCCTAGGGAATGGAGAGAGAGCTGCCAAGAAGCATGGTGCAGGATGAATTAAGGTGTAGGGTAAATTTCTGAGCTTACAAAAGCTGTTGTAGTTGTGTTGCTTTCCAGGAGCAGGGAGTCCAGGCTTTATCTATGAGGACTGACTTCCATTCAAGCTATCTGAGATGCATAGCAGAACATCTTTAACTGTGTATATGGCTAAAGTTACAGTATTTCAAAACTGTACCCATGTAATTGCTGTTAAATGAAGTAATGAGCCAGATGTTGCCACAATGTCACAGTATTTAAGCAGTTCAAACTTCTTTTGGCATTCATGAGATTTTGTCTTCATAAGGATTTCAGAGCTAAGACATTCCAGTGTTTTGGCTTTAATGTCCAGAATCTTTGACCCAGTTGTAGTTGTGACAACATACAATGTGCTGTGTATAGAACACATAGTTACTGGCTTATATATTTTGAAGAGCTAAGTCAGTTCTGTTTAACAGGTGCTGGAAATATTTAGTTTATATTGCCAGAACCACTGGCATTTCATGTTAATACTGTTGGCTATGTTTCAAAGGAAAAAACATTAACTGAAAACAGTATGAAATTACATTAATACTGTGATAAAAAGGAAGAATCAAATGCATACCTCAGTCTTTATTCTTGTGTCAAGGTCAACAGAGTTGTGTTATTATTTACAGTACAGGACATTATAAGCAAAGGGAAATTTCAATTTCAGTAAAATATTGAAAAGTCTGTTTTCCAGTGTCTTTATTTCTTAACTGCATTAAAAGATCCAATTTCTATGACAATATAACTAGTCTTGGCATTTCTAATTACTGAGAGGACTTTTACTGATAGGGTTATTGATCTTAAATATCCATGAGCATGGATTTAATTTAATGGATTTTTAATGAATCACTTGGGTTTCATGAAACCTGAGGATCAAAATGTAGATAAGATGGATTAGTTTATTACTACCCTGTCAAAAATCACAAGTGACTATGCAGTTGAGAGTTTGATTACTTTTCTAGCAAAGTGGGAATCTTTGGTGTTATTTGAATAAAAAAATTATTCATGGCAGATAACACATCAAAAAAAGAGCTGTAGCTGTGGCATATGAGAAGATCTCCATGATCCATTACTTACTAATTTTTGCTATCTCTTGTATTTACTGCAACAGCATCAAATATATCAGTGGTTGCATCTTCTGCATAAATGTCAGAGTAATTATTGCTGTAATCACTCAGTTTTTGCACAGGAGGCAGTGTCCAGGCACAACAATCTACAGCATGGATGCAACACTGTGACCACAAAGAGCAGAAAGTTTTGGAATATTCTGGTTAATTTTTTTCTGTCAGATGAACAGCTCAGTAACTGTTGTGTTCTGATCTCAGAAATAAGGTGACTCACTGGAAAAAAAGTAGGTGTATTTCTCAACTCTTTGAAGGCAAAAAACATTCAGTGTTTATTGTTATGTCTCCTTTGTTATACCATTGCCTGCAGAGTGTGGGTGGTGTTCCTTCTCAAATACAATACTAATTGCAGAACAAATTCCACTGTGCATGCTTTTAAGTTTTTTAGGATATGTACAGTGACTTATCCTTTGTGTAAAGGAACAACCAGCTGCATAATATCTACATATGTAAAAGCAATTGTACAGGAATGAAGCTTTTATGTCTTTGAAACAAAGGCATTCCATCTGTCTGTCTATCTGAATTGCTTCTGAGTTAACTGGAAAAAAATAAGGGCTTGTTTTACCTTCCTAACTTTCCCAGTTGGAGTGGTCATACTCACATCTGTGGTTCTTTCTAGATTCTCATTAGTGGTAGGTGAAGTAGTTTGCTGAATACATTGCAAAGGTGAGTGATGAAAGAAATTACTTTGGATGTCTGCAAGTTTTGCTTCTGTTGTCTCATCTGTCAGGAATACTGTGGGTATTCCCCATTTGGGTAGTTTCTTAAACAATTAGAAGCTTATAGGAAAAGTGCCATCCAATGTAATCCACATACTGTGTGGAAAAGGCCTTCTCACTGTTATCTTTTTAGTTAGTCTAGTTCATCTAGAATTTATCTCCAGCAGTTTAGAAAGTCTGTCTGACTTTAAGAGTCTGCTATAGAGTTAAAGGCTTTGACAGAGAGTTGCTTTAGGAGCTCTGTCATACTTCTGCTTCCTGTCACTACCACTTAATGGACTGGTGTGGCCTCAGTTGCCTGTCTTACCATACCTATGTGGAAGAAGGACCTTGAGCACTGTAAAGTCATTGCAGGTGGAGGCCAGAGTCTCAAAATCCAGGACAGAACTAGTAGCTGAAATCAAAACCTCCTAAGTGATTATGCCAGAACTGGGGTAGTTTGGCAGCCTAACACTGCTATGGCTTTTGGCTTGAATGGCAACTCCTACACTCTTTTAGAGTGACTCTGAGTTAGGACTGCAATCTTATTTCTACTAGCAGGGTCCATGTGCTTTTTAAATCTCAAATATATTCATGCCAGAGAAGTGTCCTGAGAGCACCTAAGTGGTGGGACTGTTGTCATTTAGTAAACAGGAAAGATCCATAAGTCTTGGAGGGGAGCCCACACACAGCAGCTGGGGAGAGAGACACTGAGGCTATGGCAAAGGGATGCCTTTCATCTTCTTGCTTTGTTTTTGTTATCTCCTTGACACTTTCTATGGAAGTGCAGCAGACAAACAGATCCCTGCTTCTCCTTTTTCTGGCTTACTGATGGATGGCATTTCAGGGCTTGGAGTACCTCAGTGCAGGCAAACTTAGAGAGTTACCTTGATGCTGTTTGCCAAATCTTTCTGTTTCTTACAAAGGAATTTGTGCTTTTGGAACTGGATGATGCAAAATAGAGAAACAGAGCTTGTTGCTTGTCATTCTTTAGTATGACTGGTGCTTTTGGATAGCATTTCCTAGAGTACAACTCTGTGGGAGGTCTCATTTATCTTTACAAATGACATCTTGATTATTAACTTCTGGGGAATAAACATTTATATGACTGGCTCTAAAACAATGAGGACAAACCTCAGTAACTCATTAAAATTAGGGAAAGTCACTCTTGGATTTTGCTGTGTAAACACACAGAGTGAGACAGAGGTTTTTTCTTGCCTTAGTTACATCCTTCTGTACAACACTTGCCCTCTCTGGGGCAAGCATGTGTGTCAGTGATTACAATGAGAGTGGAAAAACCCCATTCTTTTATCAGCCAGTTCTGTCTCATGCTGCTCAGTTTGATGGATCAAATAAAAGGTGAGCTTTTGTGCTGGAACTGATGTCCCCAAGTGTGTTCATGTGGGATTGCTCTGTGGTGGAACAAGTAAAAGAAGTTTGTTGACAGTGGCAGCTTGCTTAGCAAAGAATACTATTGATACTTCATTTCTTGACATAATCATGAATTTAATTCCTTTGCAGATTTAAGAATGTTTTTGTCTAGCATATAAAGACCTTGAGAAGTGCTGAATGGTTTATAGGAATGCCCTAACTTCTGTCTCCAAATGCAGAGAGTGAGAATTGAACATAAATTAGTATTTTGTGAATGTGGAGAAGGTTTTCCCTTTTGATTGTGAGATCCTTTCAAATACACCACCTTCCTTTGGTATATAATGTAAAAATGTTGAGAATATTTAGAATACAGGGGATTGTTCATCACAGGCTGAACCTTTCTGTAGGAAAACTGCTTGCATTCTCAAGTGATTGCTTTTCCAGCTCATTTGCTGTTTCTTTCTCCTTTTCCACAGCTAGGGGGATCAGCAATTGTGGCAAAAGCAGCAGCAGTAATTTCACAGCTTTTTAAACAAACAAGTCATAGCCTGAAGTGAAAGACACAATTTGTAGTGTTTTGTGGGAATTTGTTTGTCATCTAGCACTTCAGTAGTTGATCTTAATCATGGCTGGGTTTGTGTGCTTTGATATAGGTGCATATTGGATGGGCTTTGGGGGGAGATTAGAACATCTAAAATCAGGTGTCTCCTGTGGGCTTTTGAAAGTAGATGGGTTATGTCTCAACTCCCATTCTTGTCAACAGAGATGATGTCAAAGTCTCTGGAGTCCACTGAGTAACTGGGGTCACCATCTGTTGAACGTCTACCTTAAGGCAAGCAGAGTTATTCCAGAGGCTTGACTGTTCTGAGTTGAGGCTTATTTCAGTTACCTAAACATAGCTTATCAAAAATGGCATGAGATGCCTCATGTATTTCACCTTCCCTGCAGGCAGTGCTTCAGAAAAATACAGTTCTTCTACAGACCTTGTCTCACATGTTCCTGTCCTGACCAGGTGTCTTTGGAATAGCCCAGAAGGTTAATAACCCAGAATGGTTACAAGCTGGAGGAAGGGGAAATTTAGACTAGAGATTAGAAGGGGCTTTTTTACCCAGAGGGTGGTGAGGCACTGGAACAGGTTGCCCAGAGAGGTTGTGGCTGCCCCATCCCTGGCAGTGTTCAAGGCCAGGCTGGATGTGGCCCTGGGCAACCTGGTCTAGAGAGTGGCATCCCTGCCCATGGCAGGGGGGTTGGAACTAGATGATCTTTAAGGTCTCTTCCAACCTGGGCCATTCTGTGATAAGGCAGGAGATGCAGATTTATGCAGCTGAATTAAGAGTGATCTCTGACTATAATGGAAGCCTAGGCACAACTAATTTTCTTCTGCCTGGAAGTGTGTGTAGCTGAAGATGGTTTCCTGAAGCGCTGCTAAAATCAGTGCTGGTTACCAAGAGGTATGCAGTGTTGCCAGAACCTAGAGCATCTGTGCAGTAAATATAGATGTCTCCATCCATTTCTTTTCAAAGAATTGGAAGATACTTGAGTCTAATGCTGTTGCAGATTCTCCCTTGCAGTGCTGAGAGGTGGGCCACTGAAAGGAGTCTACAGGCTGCGGCAGCTTCACTTTCATTGGGGTTCCTCTGATGACCATGGCTCTGAGCACGTTGTGAATGGAGTGAGATATGCAGGAGAGGTAAGACTCCCCACTTTTTACTTGAAAATAGAGTGGAAAATAACAGTTGGCATTGTCATTCAGGTGGGACAAAATTTGTTGTTTGCTTTTCATGTTCTTTCTATGAATGGAGCTGGGATGTTTTGGTTCTTGTAAATGGGAAGCAAGTTGAAGTAGTGCTCACAGCATAAGAAAAGAAACATACTATGTGAAACTAAAGTTTCTATACTCTCAAACCAGCATGGCTTGAAACATAGGACTGAACTGCTGAGAAGCAATGCAAAAGTATGGTGTTACAGTAAAGCATTAAACTGTAGCAATTGGAGGAAGAATGTCTTACCTAGATTTTCTACAACTTCAGGATTGTAAGTGAAGATGAGACCTGTAGACTAGTAAAATACAGAGCTTACATGCATGTAGATTCTTTGCTTAGAATTGCTGGAATTTGGAAGCCAAATAGAAATGATTCACACATCTGTAGATGATTCTGAACTGCATGTTCTACCTGCTTACTTACAGTTGTCAGAGTTGGAAGGGACCTTGAAGATCATCTAATTCCAAGCCTCCTGCCTGGCAGGGACACCAGCCACTAGATCAGGTTGCCCAGGGCCCCATCCAGCCTTGTCTTAAAAGTTTCCAGGAGGCAGGCTTCCACAACCTCTCTGGGCAACCTGTTCCACTGTTTCACCATCCTTAAGCATCTTTTCTGTGTTCTTCAGCTTTTAAGATGAGATTTCTGTCACTTTTTGCAATTTCTGTATTGAGTTGTTTATTTTAAAGCAAACAGTAGTCTAAATGGTAATATGTAGCAGTTACAACTTAGAGATGATTGCTGTCCCTTCTTTCTTTCAGAAGGCTTAATCCTTATTCTTTGTTGCCCTAAACTCTCATGTGTATGAAAAACTCTAAATTCAGTCTTTGATGGCTTGCTATTCAATAATGGCTATTTTTTGTTGACATGTTTTCCTTTGTTTCCAGCTACATTTGTTACACTGGAATCCCAAATACAGTAATTACCTTGATGCTGTGAGAAGAACTGATGGAATAGCTGTCTTGGCCATATTTTTGCAAGTCAGTAGAAGCATGCAACCCTTCTTCATACTGTTCCTCTAGTCTTTTCTGTTCTTACAGGGTTAAAAAAGCCAAAGCCTCTGAATCTATTTTCTAGGGCTTCTACCACATTGGAGGGTTGGACTTTCAGTAATGTATCCTTTTCAAGTTACAGAGCATGAGTCATGTTGTTTCAAATGGTATTGAATACTACACACACCTGTCCCAGCAGCTATTGTGTCTTTCTGTGGATGATGGAAGCTGTAAATCAAGATGTATTTTGCCCCCTGCTTTGGGGGCACAGTGTCACTATTGGCCCTTTGAGCAACAGCACTCACAGAATCACAGAATATCCCTAATTGGAAGGGACCCACAAGGATCATCAGGTCTAACAGTCAGCTGTCTTCTGTGCTACTCATGGGCTGATTTCAAGAAAAGATCCTGTTCCTAGGCTTTTTGTGAACTTTCTCCTAGGCAAAACTAGCTGACAGGCAATAAAACTCACTCAGCCTTTTTAAAGGTCTTTCTTGGGGCATGCAGCCTTAGCCTGCAATAGTGGCCTTTGCTCTCTCTTTGACTTGCACTAGAGATAGAAAGGTGGGCATCTGTGCTGAGATCAACAAATGCAAACATGAAATCTGGTTCTCAGACTAGAATGAAACTTTTTCCAAATTCTGTACTTGGATCTGAAGAGTTGGTTATCTTTGTTAGGCTAGAAGCCAGTGTCAGCAGGAATAGCTGCATTGTGAAACTGCCCATGGGGCTGAGTTTCTCTACTGATACAGTTTCCTCATGTGGATCATAATAGCTGTGGGGGTACAGACAGAAGGCAGAACTTACTAAGTTGGAAGGGATGATAGATGGGTTAATGTTGATCTATGTTTGGATGCAGCAAAAAAAAAATATACAGAACTCTGTTTTGCTTATGCTTTCTTCTTTCCAGGTAGGGAAAACTCCCAAACCAGAGATGAAGAGAATTCTTGAAGAACTAAATGCTGTCAAAACAAAGGTAATGATGTTGGGCTCTTCATTGTGGGAAGATTGCTGCAAATTCTCAGGAGAAAAAATAAAATCAAGAGGGAAGACTTTCTGGTTTCCAAATTCTACTCTGCAACATAGCCAGATATACTTGTGAATGAAATCCTGGGTAGTTTTTCCTTAGCAAGAAAAGTCCTTTCTGCCATTTATGTCTGAGCCTTCTTTGGCTTTAGTCAGCTTAGAGTTTTGTGAAAATGAGAGTCATCCTGCCAAACTTTACTCACTTCAAAACAAGGCATGGAGTCTTATTCCTTCAGTGGTCAGTGAGCAAAGAAAGGCAGCTTTGGAAATGGGCCCTTAAAATAGGCAGCCTAATGGGCCTTTGGAAATGCCACTGACTGGACATCTGTGTCTCAGCTACCACTGTGTGGTAAGAATCTCCCATTTCATAGGCTCTTTTGTTTGTTGTTAGCACAAATATCATCAATATTATCAGTAGAGTTCTTTTGCCTAGAGCTATTGAAGAGTTTTCTGCTTGGTTTTGTTGTGTTTGTTTTTTTACAGGGGAAAGAAGCTCCTTTTCCAAACTTTGACCCTTCAGTTCTTTTCCCTAAATCTCGAGACTACTGGACATACCATGGGTCTTTCACTACTCCACCCTGTGAAGAGTGCATCACCTGGATTGTTCTTAGAGAGCCTATCATAGTCAGCTCAGATCAGGTATGATGGGAACCTGAGCTGGCCAGAGATGAAAAATGGTGTTCCTGTCATTTACAGCTTCATTTTCACAGCTTATTGAATTGATTTACCTCCTCTTCCCTTGGCCATCTGCAAATTAAAATGTGAGCTATTTTGAAGCTGGTATTTGTGTGAAAAATACAAATATGGTCTGACTGGTTTCTACACAGTAAATCTGCTTAGAGGTTTATATTGCAGCAGATCAACTACAGATTTTTGTGGGGAAAAGTGCAGTCATTTTTCAGCATCTCTGATTTTAAATGTGTTTTTTAAAGGGATAACTAATCACATCATTGATCCAGATTCATGAAAATACTCTTTGATCACTGCTTGATTTGGATCATGGTCTTTTTTTCAGCTTATCTAAAGTTAGTGAGTTTTGGAAAACATAAAGGTTGTTCTCTAACAGGCCCTGCTGTAGACAAAATTGAACTTCTAGGGTAAAAAGGGAATTACTACATACAGGTGAGACATTGACTCTTACCCTCAGATAACCACTTTCCAGGCAGAATTGGCAGTGTATGTGAGGTGCTGTACACAAAGACAGTAGAAAGACATTCCTCACTCTAGAGTGCCTGCAGTCTAAATAATGTGTTCATAAAAGAGGATTATGTTACCAATCATTTCTAATCCTAGAAAGTGTACTGCCATGGCAGCTTCATTAATAGTAATTATTGAAGTGTGTGTGCATTTACACTGGATCACTTGGATGCTTTTGCAGCCAGATGGTAATAGTAAATTAGCCACAAGGGTAAGTGCAGTCACTGTGAATCAGTACTCTGCAGGAAAAATCAATTCACCAGAAATCCCTTTGAGATGTGTTGTGGGTGGCCTAGCTGCTCAGATTACTTAGAGTGAAAGGGTAGGGATTTGACAGTGGAATAACTGTATCCATTTGCAGGCTTATTGTTTTCACCTTTATGCAGCTATAGCCTGAATAGAATTTTGTTTTCTTTGTTTTACTGAATTGTGCAGATCTTCCACAAGTAATAAACCCCAGCAATCTCTTCTCTGATAGTCCTTTATCAGCACATGGATTATTTTTATCTCCTATTGTTCCCATACAAAGGGTTCTTCATCTGAAATTTAATTTTGGATGAAGAGTCCAGCTGATGCATATGATACTGGTTATAAAAGTGACCTCATCATTGTTCAGGCAAACTGAGAGAGCTGGCTTTTCTGAGCCATGTAGTGAAGAGCAGTGCTGAGATGCCTGAGCTAGCTCAGGCCAGAAATTGGAGTTGCTATAGTTGCAGTGAGCCCAGCTTTTACAACCCAGACAGAAGTTCTGCTTCCAACTCCTAATATTCTGTGATCCTAATATTCTGTGATTCTATTGGACTTGAACTCTGTATGATAAAGAGGTAGATACATCAACATATTGAAGCTACTTGCAAACCAGACTGATGTGTGCCATCCATGGGACTGCATTCTCAAGTGTAGACATGAGAAAATGTGTGCATCCTTTTTGAGGTAAGCCATTTGAAGAGGGAAGTGTCAGGTGTCTGGGTCACAGCTAATGCACTGTATCTGTCCCATGTTGTGCATGGTGGTGGCAACAAAAGAACATAATGTAAGTGGGTGTATGAATTGCACCCTTTGAAAGTCAGAAAGCAGGAGAGAAAGAGCATTATGCAGTCTTGAAGAGGATGGGTAGAAGTCTTCTTGCAGCATCCTCCCCAAAAAAGCATACCTTGATTTATAGAAAAAACAAGATAAAGTCAAGTCCAGCTGCAGCCCCTGCTTACAAACCATTGGAGACCTTCACCAAGTCATTATCCAGATAGACAAAATCCTGCACTATGAATAAACAGGAATGTCACATTGCAGCAGGATATATCCTCTGCTACAGACCCACCTTGGAAATGAACAGCTAGTTTATAACTTAGCCTTACTACCTTTCAATTCCAGAAGCTTCTCAACAATCACACCCTACAGCGGAGGATGGGAGAGGTTTAGTGGGGCCTAAGCTGTTCTGTTTACATTTTCAGAGGACTTCTTGCAATCTCTGTGGCTGCAGACAGTTCTGTAGACAGTACATGAGAAGCAGTACTTGTCACAAGCCTCTAGAGCCCATTTTTCCTGTCTTGACTATTCCTAAGACTCTTACTGCTAGAGACAGAAGATGAGTACGGTTCTTGTGGTGGTGGGGTGAAGGACATCTTCACAACGTTGAAGGAGACTTTCTCCCCAGCTTCTGAGGCCAGGCCAGCCTTCTTGTTTTAATTGGCTGTGGGTTTGATCCCAGGGGATTTCCATCAGGTTGCCTTGCTTTTTGCTCTCTTGCAGATGGCAAAGCTCCGGAGCCTGTCCAGGAATGCAGAGAATGAGCCTGAGCTCCCCCTGGTTGACAACTGGCGCCCGACTCAGCCTCGCTATTTCAGGATGGTGAGCGCCTCATTCCTCTAGGACCTGCCTCAGGTGGGGTGGCCCTGACAAAAGGCAACCTCTTAGAACTAAGAGCTAGTTTTGCTTTGCTTCCCTGTTGCAATTAGACAGAAGTGCAGCTGGAGGGCTGGAGGCTGAAACTCTGAGCAGTGAAATGTGAATTTCACTTTCAGAGGATAACATTGACTGGGGTAAAAAATGAAAGTAGAGAAGCTGTTTGGCTCTTGGTAACTGCTTTAACATTAGCTTTTGGTAATAGTACTAAAGAAGAAAGAAGATGCTACTAATAAGTACAAAATATTTCCTATTGTCCTTTGCTGCTTGTCTTATTCAATGCTGGAGATGTTGCAGTTAAGAGAATTGTTTTCAGCATAAAAACATGTTTTTCCCTAGTTCTTTTCAGCATTACTCATATCCTGCTCTGAGCTGTATCAGTTGATACACAAGGCATAGGGGAGCACTTTTTTTTTTGTATTTGATAATTTGATGCTCATATAAAATAAGAAAGGAGAGAAAAGTGTTTTGTAACCACTGATAAAGAGCTGAGCTTTTCAATTCTTAAAGCAGTGGGCAGGTGAAAGAGAGATCTGTTCTGAAAAAAGGGATTCACCAAGTTATACATAGTTAAAACTGTGGAATAGAGGAAGAGCTTTTTCTGTTTCTGTCACAACTGATTGTCCACATTAAAAGACTAATTGACATTTTAATGTTGTAGCAATCAAAGGGACATGGATTTTGAGAACTTGGCCTTTGTATCCTGAATATATGTTTTCTCTATGTATGCAAGTGGCTTTTCTGTGTAAAAAGGGTGTTAAGATATAAGAGTTCTTAATCTTTTTAGTGATTTTTTTTTTTTTTTGAGACAGATTCTCACTTCATGTGCAAATATAGCTGATGCTGCTGTCAATGAGGTTTGTGCATAAACATCTGAAACCACAGTTTGACTCTCCTGGTCAAAGTACACTTGACCAGGTTCTTGTCTCTTCTTTTGGCATAAAGAGCAATGAAACAGGATTGTAAGCCTATACTTGAAATAACAGTATTTCTGCAGGAAAAAAAAACAAACAAAAACCAACAGTAATAAATATGTTTACTTAAGAATTTTTCTTCTGTATGTTTTTTCCCATTTTACAAATATGTAAAAATAACAGAATTTTAAAGAACTTTTCACTGTCCTCTGTAATACATTGATGGGAGTTGCTGATGGGTGGTATCTTTTCCAGATGATTGTTTGAACTACAAGAGTACTGGTAATATTTCATGTTACTGCAAGCAAGAAAATAGCATCTTAACTGTGCTACATCACTGAGACATTCACATCTAATCTTCAAGTGATTTAACCCTTTTCTGACAACAGCTTTCTTTTCATGTCATATCAGTCAACTCTTTTGCCACAAGTTGATTGCACAGTGGAAGAGTTCAGGCTTTGCCTAAGCCCATTGATCTGAATGGCAATTTATATGGAGCTCTGGAAATACAAAGCAGCTGCTGCTCTGGCAGTAGCTGCCATGTTCTAGGACAGGAGGATCTTGCTGGGCTTAGTGATGGGACAGGGGTTATGTTCTCTGTCTCCAGATTCCCCACTGTGGAAGTTACTTGACCATGTCCTCACTTTGCACTCTTCCTTCAAATAGGTAGTGTTTTGGCTGGGACATTTCATTTAGTCATTGTTAGCATTTCCCAGCTAGCTTCCCAAATGGGTTGCATTTTGCTGTCAAGTGTCTGCACTTTTCATTTGTAGCCACATTGTGAAGTGGTTCAGGTGAGTTAACATCTGTTTCCAAGGCATGCACAGACTTGGACACATTGCCTTCCATGTACATACTTCCACTTACTCAGCTGGATAACTTACACCAATAAAGCCTATGCAGGTCCTTATGGTTGAAAAAATATTGTATTTTTTAATACTTGTTTAAATGCAGTTTCTTCCCAGCTAGGTCATTCCAGGACAGTTCAAAGCATAGCTTTGTGTTTGAGTTGTACAGCATCAGTACTGCAGTGTTAGCTGCAGGGTTAAGAACATGCTGCTGGATTGTGCTTTGTACTTCAGAGGAAGGTTTAATCCATCAAGATTTCTTTTGTTTCATAAACTTCTAAGTAAATAAGGCAAAACAATAGCAGCAAGTATTCTTCATTGACCATGCAGGACAGGGTTCTTATAGAATACTCAATGCTTCCTGCCTCCAGGTGAAAATGGCAATTTCCTGGTGTGTCAAAAAATGGCAAGACAATGCTAGAAGCACCTTTCTACTTGTTTTTCTCCAGTAAATTCTGCAATATATATATATATATGTTTGCTTATATGTTGCTTCATTAGGAAGAGGAATTTTGAAGCAAAAATCATTTTTCTGAAGTGTGAGATTTCCTGTGAATTACAATGTAAGGAAATCTAATGTGCTTGATGAAACTGAGTTGTGTACTTTAGAGCTTAGAGCAGGCTTTATCTGTCCTGCAATTTAGGATGTTGCAAATCTGGAGCATGTCATTTCAGGGGCCTTTGGTGAAGTCTGGAAGATTTAATGCCAGGCTGGATGGGGCTCTGGGCAGCCTGATCTGGTGGGAGGAAGTGTGTGACTATGTATTTTGGAGGTTGTTTTACAGATCCCTTCCAATGTTTTAAGGGACTGTCTGAAGTAATGATGACAGAACAAGAAAACAGTGGTTCAGTAGGTGTCAGAAAACAATGGGAAGTGTAGAAGTAGAAGGAAAACAAAATGCCAAAGAATAGGAGGGCACTTCAGGGGCTCTGCCAATTGAGCTGTAAGCTGAAAGTATATGAGGGAGGCAGCTGTGAGTCAGCATTTAGAATGTATTCATGTCTAATGAAGTTTTTTCTCTCTGGCTTTGTCCACTGTTATTTTACAGAGGTTATTCCTTGCTTTCTGCTTGCAGCTCTCTTGAAATACAAGAAAAATTAATCACTGGTATGACTGAATTCAGGTCACTGTAGTAATAACATGTCACACATCTTGCTTCTGCCTGCACATTTCCACTGTGCACAGTAAGAGCTGGGAGCCCTGAGTTCAGAATGACCTGGCAAAAAGGGAAGACCTCAAATCTTCATTTGAGGGGGGCAGAAAACAAGGAGTTACTTCTGTAGGTGACTTTACACACAACTGCAGACCTGAGCCATGCAGCCACACTGCCCAGCTTGTTGACAGCCTCTTCTCCAAGTTACTTTTCACCTGCTCCAGATCTCAAAAAGCTGTGTGGAGCTGTCCTGAAACTTGTGTCTTCCTGAAACATGCTGATCAGAGAAGCTATGTTACCTGTGTGCAGCTGGGTAGGAAATGATCAGCTAGAAAGCTCACTTGAGAGAGGTCTCTGAGGCAGGCAAGAGGTTGTAGATGTAGATATCAGTCTAAATTGTCAGATAAAAATAGACATGGATTTTAATGAGAAGAAAAGTCAATCAGCCAGCTGATGGATATTTTTGAAGACTTTAGACTTGCCCAATCTGCTTTAGATCAGGACTGCATTTGATTAAATGGGATTTATTCTACATCCAAAGTTATGCTGTGGAAGCTTTATTGGCCATCTATACAAATGGACTTCAGACCCTTTCTTTTATATTAAATGAGGGGGGATTTTGCAAACTGTGTGCATGACTGGTAGAAGAATTCTGACTTATTTTGCCCAAATTTCAGATTTAATTGAAAAAAAGACAAATGTGACTACAGGGGCATCTGAAGCTGCAAAATATGACTTCCTAATTTCACTCCCAAAATTCAGGGGCTTGTGTTGTTTTGTTGAGAGGAAAAATGAGAGGTCTTCTATTACATCATCTCCTCAAAACCACAGTCCCTATGGCTACTGGATGAACTGTCTGCATTGCCATACATTTTGTTTTGTACTCCTTGTACTAAAGCACCCCATTGGGGAATATTTGGGATCTCAAGAAATGATGGACACAGATATTCTCTCCTGTCCACTGGCTGTGTGGCAGCAGTGATGGTTCACTGAGGCTGTCAGCTGGGGAAAGCCATCCCTCCAGCAGGGCGTGCAGCTAATCCCTGGGCAGGGGCATTAGGCAACACATCATGCCTCTAACAGAGCATGCTGAAATCTGGTTTGTTTTGGGTACTGTTTCACTCCCTTGCCTCAAAGCTTTTTCCCCCTTGAATGAATTTCTGCCTCTTAGTTTTGTAGCTTACTGTTTGCCTGTGTATAGATGGATGTATATCAGTTCATACACCAAACATGTACATGCTATGTAAATACACATTGTCATACTTTTCTTGTTAATGTAGGATAACATTTTGACTGAAACTAATTTCAGTCTCTAGTGAAGTTAGTCTTCCTTTTACCAAACCTGTCTCTGCTTGGCTCCCTGCCACATCTGTCCAGTCTCCAGTCTGATGGGAAAGGAGAGCCCATGGTTATTGGCCCCCAAAACAGTGCCATATTTGGTCAGCTTTTCCATCCAGCCCATCAGTAGCAGGAGTGCTATTCCAGACATCCAAACATTCCAGAAGATCTGTAATTCCAACTTGAGTGTGGACTGAAATGTTAGTCTTTATTAATTGAAGAGACAGTTGTATAATTTATTGTAATTGCTGAGAACACTCAATGGGAGAAAGAAGGACTAGGTTGTCAAGCCACCTAGGCAAGGAGGCTTCTATGATTCTGTGAGTTTCAGGTTTTTGCTATAAATGTTGCTCCTGTGAAGCAGGAAGAACCTCTGAAGCTTTGTGTCCTCCCCTGTTGCACCTGGAGATGCAGTCCCTGGGTGGATTCCCTGAACAACAGGTAAGGTGGTAGCCCCTAGAGGGAACATGCATGGGTTTCTTCCCTTCTTCTTGACTGCTCCATGCAAGTAAAGAAAACCTTTGAGGCAACTTCTTCCTTTCTCAAATTTGGCCAGTGGATTCAAGCATGTTTAGGAGGGGACAGCTGCCAGGTACAAGCATGTATGGAGATGCACAAGAACATTTTGTTTTGGTGAACATAGTGATGTATCAAGACTTAAAGATCAAAATGGCCATGGCAAGAACCAGTCCACATGGCATTTCATCATCACAAAAATGTTTCTGCCTCTTCCAAGGTGGTAAAGAAAAAGTTTCTGTGGACTTGCTGTTTTGCTAGAGTTTGTGAATTCAAATTGTAACAGTATAACTTATGTAGACCTGAGCTGAAGATAAAGCATGAGATAATGTGTTTAATCAGTTGCATATAATAGAGAATGAGCTTGTTTTAATTAGTGAGTCTTGTCTGAAACTAGTAAGTTCCTGTTCTTTGCTGCTGAGATTTTTCAATCACTTTCATTTTCCCCTTGCCTGTTTCTCTTGTAAGGAATTAAAAATAATGAGATTCTGTAGAAGAGACTCTGATAATAGGCAGATCTTTCTAGTTCAGTGTTTCAGTGCCACTTTCCAATATACACCTTTTTCATCATAAAAAAAAAAATCATAAAATCAAGGCAAATTCTTAGCTGAGGCACAAACTCCATCAAGATGAAAGTGTGATGGAAATGATCCATTTCTTATGAAGATCCCCTATTTTTTACTTTCTCACCATTTTTTTTACTCCTAAGTGCTTCCTTCTGTGTAATACTGTTAAGAAAGAAGAATGGCTGTTGTTGAGGGTTGAGGCTGGGCTGACCATCAACCCAATGACAGAGGCTTCCCCTGCCCCCCACGGGAAGGGAAAGGGGATAAAAGAGACAGAGACTTGTGGATTGGAAAATAAAGCTGAAACTACTGTAATAATAATAATAATGATAAATGGAATATATACAAATATGTACAGAACCCAATACTGACCCCAAACCCCCCTTGATGGTAACTGTCCCCACTGACACTGCGGCAGTAGCCTCAGCAGCAGATGAGTCAGGCTCAGGGGCTGGATCCTGGCACTGGATGCAGGAACTTGGGGATCACTGAAGTGCAGGAGAAAAGGAAGACCAGAAAGGAAGAAGAATCTAGGAAGGGGGAGCTGACCCCCAGTTTATGTATGGAATATGACATATATGGGATGGAATACCATCCCAGTTGGCCAGTTTGGGGTCATCTGTCCTGTCTGCTCCTCCCTGAAGGTGCAGCCTTTACCTTGCACCCCCCAACATGAGACACAAGATTCAGCAGTGACCTTGCTCTGCATACCAATCTTTGATAGTAAATCTAAACATGAGGCCTTATCACTGCTAGCAGCTGGCAGTGTCTGCAAAAACATGATGTTAGTCTCAGGAAGTGCAGTTTCTCAGAGGAGCTTTGACTGAAAAGTGAAATCTCTGGACAGAATAAGTTCTGTTCTAACCCAAACCAGGACAACTATCAGTAGTCAAACTTTCCCCTATTGCAAGCACTTACTGGCTGCTATTTGAGCCTTCAGTCTTGCAGACCAACTCTTTTATAGCTTCTTACTCATGACATTGGTGTGGGAGGTTTCTGAGGCCAGAGATGAATGTATGTGAGCAGCTGTTCTACTAGGGATCACTGCTGATCTTTGTGTGAAAAAGGTGATTCACTAGAAGATTAAGTGTATGTTTGCTCTACAAACAAGCCACATAACTGACATAGATTCCTTTGGTTATTCTGGCAGACCTGTGAGGAGATCCAGATGGGTTTCACCTTGGATACTTCAGTGTCTTGCTCTGTCCAGCCAGGCCAGCATGAGTTTCCCACCCTGTCTTTGCAGGGTGTAACATAGCTGTCAGACTAACATTGGTAGAAGTCTTGCCTTGCAAAATTATCCAGCCTATGATTGAAGCTCAATGGCTCAAGCTACTAAGGTACTTCATGGACTTTGGCAGGTTCTTCTTTACATCTGTCCCAGAAGAAGGCATGCCAACTCTTGGCCCAAGGAATGACCTGTGGTTAGTGATCACTGAGGGTAATGAATGCAGTATCTCTGGGAACTGGGACAGGGTCTCCTCATACCCATGTGAAATGCCTAACTCTCCTTGTAAGGGAGTTGAGCTTCCTTTTTTCCCCCCTCTCTCTAGACCTCTGACTACATCAACTTTTTCTTCTGAAACTCAGCAGCTTCAGTTCCTAGAGGACAAAGATTCTTCCAGGAGCTAGTTATTAGCATGTTAACCTTGGCTGGTGAAAATTCTGAGTCTGATCTACAACCTCTGTCTCCTGGGCACAATCCCAGTGAAAGCCTTTAAGCAGAGTAGCTATTTCAGGGGTTCTAGGAGTGTTCTCCTCTCTCCAGTGGTGAGCTCTGAATGTGCAATGAATTTCAACTGTGTCCATGCTGTGATCACTTGTCTAAAATGATTTCTCTGTAAAGATTACACAAACAGGAGATAGCTTCACCTGGAGAAATACTGGGGTTTAGCTCTTCTGTTCTTAGGTTCTTCAGAGGTGTAGTGGCTTTCCATAGCAGCTGAGGAACATAGATTCACTTTCTTGTTACCAGCTATGCTGGAACTTTCTCAGTTCTGATATATTTCAGCCTTCTGCATTCAAAAAGGTAGGGAGGACACAGGAATTGGTCTGCTATGCTGAAAACAAACAAACAAACAGATTACCTCGATGTTTGCATGTAAGTTCCATGTGCCTTGTAACAGCTGTTGCACTGAAGATTACCAGCTACACTCCCTCTGACCAAAAGCATGCCTACTGGCAAGATACAGAAAGATAGAAAAGGTTGGTTTTCTATTAGTCTCAGTAAGCATCATGCTCTAAGCCTGTTTTGACAGCTGGGTTGGTGCTAAGGATTGTGAAGGTGCTTGCTTGCACACCTAGCTGGGAAGTTTCATCCCTGTTCTTTGCATGCCTCATTTTCTGGTTTCTGCCCTTGAGCTGTTCCAGTGTGACTCTCTACTCCCTTCAGACTACAACTGAAGGTCAGTATCTGAAGTATCTGTTAAACTCAACTTTTGCTTTGAAAGAAGAGAGTCCCCAGTCCACTGGAATTTTGCAGTGAGTCTGGAGTTGATGAAAACAAACAAGCTTAGGTCAAACTTCCATTCCTGGATTAATCCAAACAGGCTGTGCCAGAGCACATTTGGGCAGGCAGCTCAGAACAGGTTGTCATTCTGGACAGGAGCCTTGAGTTTCAGCAAACACACTGCTGGAGTGAGTAGATGGGAGAGCATTGCAATGGTCACCTAAGGAAAGAGGCAGTACATGCTCTGAGTGCTTTTGTTTTAAAGGAGACCATCACAAATAAGCACAGCAGTGTTTAGAAAGACTGGGGACCACTGATACACTATCTAATCTTTTCCTTAGGTTTTGTTAAGTGTCTGTTAAGTTTTATTGAGTGTATGTTAAGCATTTCACAAAGTGTATCTCTGAGGAAATGTTTTGCTCAGTTTGCATTCTTTGCCTTGCTGGTGAAGCACACCCAGCAAGGCTCATCCATGGACAGAGCCTGGAGATGAAGCAGAAGAGTGGAAGAACATCCTTAAGTATCTCAATGCTCTGTGGTGCTTGGGCTTCCCCTGTTGGAAGCTGCACACAATCACCTCCTGACTAGACCTCTAGATCACTCCAGCCTGTCTTGTTCTTGTGTATTGCTGCTGCAGGTGGCCCATTTCACCTCTTCTCCTGCTAGTGTTCTGTTCTTTGAGAAAATGCTGGCTGATGCAATCTGCAAAAGCTAAGAAAGCTAATCTCCACTGCTGGGAGAAGGTGGGTTTTCAGGCAAGAGATTTCTGGGCAAAAAGTGAGGACATGAGAGAAGACAACTTTGGTACCAAAAAAAATGGGTTAATTGTCTGTATGGACTACTCACCTATTTCCCTTGCTATAAGCAATTTATAAACCTCCTGGAAATAATGTAGAGAAGCTAGCTACATGTTCTTAAAGATGGGTGGGGACTTGCATATATTCAGTGTCACTATGGATGGACCAGAAGCACGAGGGTGCAAAGGTTCATTGGCAGGCAAAATACAAAGATATTATAGGGATCCACAAGCCAGAGCCTAGGGATAACAGCAGGGGGAACAAATGCCTGGTGCTGATTGTATATTGTTTGCATTCATTAAGAAAAACCCCAAAGCAATCTGTTTAGCAAAGCATTTATGTGATCAGCAGATAGAAAAGAATAAAATCAAATACACATTTCACTACTTTTTTTTTTTTTTTAAGCTGGTACTGGCATGTACAGTGATTTATGTAGTGCATGGCATAACAAACCCCAGACATAAATTGTCTTCTCATACACTTATCAACATAGCAGTGAGAGATCATGTTGTTGCCAGCAGAATTACCACATTAGTTTGGCCACATTTATCATCTCACTTCATCTGGGTCAGAGGGATGGTGATTAAAAAAGGTTAATGGACATACATAGATAAAGACAAACAGGCCTATTGAAGCCAGAGGTATTCTCATTGAATTGGGCAAGATAAGTCTCTAATATCTTTTATAATAATGGGATTTGCTTACTTAAAGAGCCAGATGTCCAGCAAACCATGCAGAAACAGCTACACCTGCCTTCCTTTCTAATGCATAGATCCTGTATGCTGAGATGGAGGGAGGCAGGAAGATTCAAACTCAGATAATGAGAACAACCTGTTAATTGCAGGACTGAATTCCCTTGGGTGACCGGCAGGGATTCGGTGTCAGACACTGGAGCAGGAGAAAGAAAGGGTCAGGGTTCTCCCTTGCCTGCTCCATTCCAAACTCCTAAGGAGAGGCCAGCAGAGCAGGCTTGGCTCTCTGAGCTGGCTGGAAGGAGAGTTGTGCAGGGGGGATCCAGTGTCCCTTCCTACATGGTGGCAGAACCACTGGCCTTATCCTGATGCTGCCTCTGCTAGGCTGAAAGCTATTGCTTGGCAGCTCCTAAAGAGACCTTAGTAAGTGATGTGTTGCAGGGACGACTGGGCAGCACTGCTCTGCCACAGCTACCCTGTGTCAGCAACCCTGCTTTGGTCCCAAATCCACAGCATAACACCATACCAGCTGCTGGGGAGAAATGAACTCCCTCACAGCCCAAACCAGGAATCCTACACTGCATAATACCTAGAGTCAGAGTTTAGATCAGCAGGGACAGTGTGTCTGAAGTCAGATTCAAATATTTGCAAATATTTATTGTACAAATAAGCTTTTAGCCATCTGGGGTGAGGTTTATCACCTCTTGACTCTGGAGAGCAGTTACCAAAAAGCCTTGGCCATTAGGAAATGCAGGATGATGTTACTTGCCCATCACAGACTCTGGATAATATTAAACACAGTTGCACAGCACTTAGAGCAATGGGATCCACAGAACGTGTCCTCTGCTGTCCTTGCAGCCCCCAAACTCTTCCTGTGCAGCCTGCAAAAAGATGCTGCTGTATCAGAGAAGGAAAAGAGCACACAGAGCCCAGAGTGTTGTTCCCAAAGCAGGGTTCTTTAGCCAGTGTCCAAAAACCAACCCACACCCAGCCTTGAGATATTTGTTTTCTTCCAGATCTGTGCAGAGAAGTGTGCTTGGTGATCACCCACTTCTGAGAAATAACCTGGGTCTTCTGAACAAAATAACAAGAGGGAAAAAACTACACTAAGAGTAAGTGATTGGTTAGTAATTCATCACTCCTCACTCTACATATGAAAGCAGAACTTTGCCATTCTTTTTTTTCCTCAAAGCTCCTGCTGCCTTTGTTTGGGATTTTTTTGGATGCCACTGAGGTATGAAACTCTGGATCAGGCCTGAGGGTTGTGCCCAACTTCCCTGATGATCCCAGTTTTCCACTGCCCAGTGCTCCCACAGATCTGCTGGTGGGTTCACAGTGTGCAGCAGGCTCCTAGAGGTGGAGGTGGGATCTCTCCTGCAGGAAGGCATGGGACTCAGTGGAGGAGACAAGTGGACCACTGCAGGGTAATGTAAGGGATACCTTCTTCCCAGCAAGAGTTGTCAGGTGTTGGCCCAGGCTGCCCAGGGCAGTGGTGGAGTCACCATCCCTGCAGGGGTTCAGAAAACATGGAGGTGTGGTACTGAAGGACATGGTTTAGTGGCATGGTGGTGACAGGTTGACATTTGGACTTGATGATCTTAGAGCTCTCTTCCAACCTTAATGATTGTGTGATTGCAAAAGCTTAGACATTTACCCTTTGAAAAGCCAGCTCCCCAGCAGAGTACACATCACACTCTGGGTAGAGTGCATCCTTTGGTGACTGCTCCTCAAGATGTCTAAATACTTTCCTTTTCCTGCACTCCCAGCCTCACTGACTCCTCTCACTTGCATACCTCTACCCAGACACACTCTCACAGAGGCAGACACAAGGCTTTGTGAACTGAGGAGGCTGGTGTTGGGAAGGTGGCCTTGACCTCATGGCAGACTGGGACAGTCTCTCTCTTGCCCCAAGTGGGCAGAGGTGTCTGGCATAGGGGGCCAAGGAGCCAGGAGGAGGAGACACACTGGGATTTCCTGGGATGTCAGCAATGTGCTGGGGCATCAGGAAAAAAACCCAACAAACCAATGTTTTGGGGATAGTATCTCCTCAACAAATCTGCTAAGAAAAAGAAAACAGTTCCTTGTTGTACTCCAGAACTACAGAAAGACTCCACAGGAGTTAACTCCAGCTGAAATAAAAGAAACAAGTAGCTCTAGGGAGATCAGCTGGGGAAAAGACCTGACAGAAACATAGAAACACTGTGGTTGGAAAAGACCTCTGAGATCATTGAGTCCAACACAACACTGCCATGCCCACCACTAAATCATGTCCCCAACATCTGATGAAGAGGGAATTTGACAGTTTATTACTTTGCTCTGGGGTTTCAGGAAACTTACCTGATGTGCCTGACATTTGGAACACACAAAACTTGCAACCTGTGACTTTTATCCATTTGTCAAAATGTCCAGGTTGCTCTTTAATGAATTCCTTGATGCTGCAGCACTTTTATGGCCCTTGCAGGGGCCATTGGGTGGTTTTCATCTGGTATGTATCAAGGAAGGGATGAGGAAAGCTGTGCTTTTGTCACAGAGCTCCCCAAGTTTTGAATGTTGCCATCAGAAGTCAAGAAACATTAACTGTCCTGAGTCCTTCCATTCAGACAGGTATTTCTCCTGTCTGAATGAAATGGATGATGACATTACTTGAGTGCAAATATGATGTGAACTGGAGTCTTTAGGGTAAAGTTAATACAAGCTATTGCATAGCTGTGTTCAGATACCAGTATACCCCTAGCCAGGTGAATGTAGAGCTGCCTGGAAGGCATTTCTCCATTTCTTATTCGTGGGACTCAGCATGTCTGGTATTTGGAAACTTGTCTTTGCATCCTGGGGTGATCTCACCAGCTTCTGGCTGCAAACCACAGATCTGTTTAGAGCCTTCTTTCTGACTCAGCTAGCTACACTGCACAGCATCACCTACAGATTTCTCTGTGCCTCAAACGAAAGCAGAGTCATTACTGAGTCACTCCTGCCTCAGGGAGAAAGATTTCACCATCCTGCCATCTTGCCCACATTAGTATCTACTCATTTTAGTATCAAATGAATTTAGAATACAAAAACTAAGTGCTGACTCCTTGGTCCCATTTTCTCCAGCATGTTCTTGACCTCAGCTGGAATCAGGTGGTGCTCTTTGGTTCAGCATTGTCACGAGTAGGTTTGAAAGAGGAACTGCTCATTCACCTGGTAGCTGGCCAGAGCTGTGCATGCAGTTCAGAAGAACACTTGGCCTGATACAGGGAGGAAAATGACCACTTTGCTGGATATTTAATAAATGTAGCTGGCACTGTCATATGACAGTCTTCTCCAGGCTAACCAGCCCCAGCTCTCTCAGCCTTTCCCCACAAGAGAGATGTCCAAGTCCCCTCAGCATTTCTGTAGCCCTTTTCTGTCCCCTCTCCAGAGGTTCCTTGTCCTTGAAGGACCCAGGACTCCAGCTTTGACTTCACTAGGCAGAGCAGAGGGGGAGAAGAACCTCCCTCAACCTGCTGGCCACACTCTTCCTGATGCACCCCAGGATGCCATTGGCCTTCTTGGCCACAAGGGCACGTTGCTGGCTCATGGGCATCCTGTTGGCCACCAGGACTCCCAGGTCTTTTTCCACGTGTTATCTGTCATTCCTATACTCATCTACATGTATGGTGGCAACATCTGCAACTGTGAGGCACACCCCAGCTATGGTAGGTACTTATGTACTGTGTACCCAGGAAATAAATGCACAGTCCTTGCCTTCAGGGTCAAAGGACCTACTATTTAGCAACAGGCCCTGAATGATTTTTAATAGCACACTTTCTGGCAAGATTTTAAGTGCTCAGGACCTTGCCTTAGAGAATAAAACAATGCCATTCCCATTGTAGGGCTGGGACACTGGGGCAGATTTTCAGGGCTGCATAACACGTGCTCCAGGAAGCATCTTCACACCAGCCTGTGTCACATACTAACCCAATTTGGAGGCTAGCTGTTGCAATTCCACCTCTGTGTGGCACTGGTGGCAGTGGCAGGTGGACACACCTGGGATGGGTAAAGCAGGCACAGATTGCACTGAACATGAAGCGTGAGAAAACTGTAGCAGGAGTTCTAAGAAAGAGATGCAAAATGCTACCTCTGCTCTCCACCACATCAGCTAGGGAATTTGAAGCATTCTCCTAACAATGGAATAAGCTGGCAGCTCTGTTTGTAGCTGCTCAAAGGCTTGATCACAACTTTGCTTTAATGCTGTAGTCAATGATAATGGCTACATGTGCTATGATGTAGTAGACTAAATCTGTCTCTGCTCAACACTCGTCTGCTAGGCAACTCTGTCTTAACCTTTCCTGTGTGGGTACAAGGTTTCTTCCCTCTCCTATTTCCTTAACTTGCATCCTGAGCTTGGTTGGAAAGAGAAAGCATATAACTAAGACAGCTCTGCCACCTCTATCTGAGCTGGGTCACTAAGGCATCCATTTGGCCAGGATGTTCACCAACAGCTCCATGTTCTCTAGGACCTCAGCAAGACTGATTTCACACTGTGTTTTTTCCCCCTATCTCTGGAAGGAATATTAATTTGACCACAAACCATGAATTTTTAGATAGATGTGATTGGAATTTGTGCATTGAGTCAGTTAGCTAGGGCTAAATGGTGAATGGTAGATGAGAAGCAGCACAGGAGATAGTTGTAATGGGTCTTGAGTGTGTAGAATAATTGCTTGTAGCTGATGAATACTGAAGAGGGTAAGTAGATAAAAGTTGTGGTGTCACAGAGGGGGTTACACTGGGGAAAGAAAAAGTAAAAACCAAACCAAAACCAACCCAGCATTGCAGCAGCATTCAGCATACAAACAAGTATGAAGAAACATTTTTGGTCATAGTGAATTTCCAGTCCACTGATATCATACTGCTAGTGAATGTCTGAAGAAGATATTTGATGAAGTGTGTCAAAGACTATGTATCCTTCCTGGCAGGAGTCATGAGGATGAGTGTCTGTGTCTCATGGCAGCTCCTGTACCCTACACAGAGTCACTGTCGCCAGAGCCCCTGGGACACTTTTAATTTTATCTGTGTTGTAAATGCCATCAGTCTTGGCCTGTGATTGATAAAGGGTCTGAAAGAACTGGGAAATAATTCTCTCTTATTTTTAGTTATATGGTTTTGGGGTTTCTTTGGTTTTGGTGTGGGTTTTGGTGTTGTTTTGCTTTTTAATTTTAATAAATAACTATTGGTAATTAGCCTCGTAATTTAGCATCCGTTTATACACGCCACCGGGGCAATGCCACGCACCGCCCGCTAGGGGGCAGCAGCGTCCAACGGCCGCGGGAAGCTCGGCTCGGTTCAACTGTGCTGGCTTGGGCTCGGCTCGGCGGTTCGGTTCGGTTCGGTTCGGTTCGGTTCGGTTTGGTTGGATTGGGTTGGGTTCGGCTCGGCTCGGCTCGGCTCGGGCTCGGCTCGGCTCGGCTCGGTTAGGCTGGGCTGGGCTCGGCCATCCAGGTCGGCGTAGCTCACAGTCTAGCCCTCAGTCGGTAGTTGCAGCCACCGCTGCGGTTAGTCTCCCTCCCTCTCGCAGGCAGTGCTGGCAGCCCAGCGGGCAGCACCGGTTCCTGGCGGGGCAGCGTATTTCACTGACACGGAGGAGCGAAAGCCGGGATTGTCAGACCCGGGCACAAGGCCGCTCGGTCCCGGCGCTTTGCTCAGCTGCCGTTACATGTGTTGGGTTACCTGCTGACAGACGGAGCCGTTTCGTGGGTCGGGGCTGTGAGGTGTCCGGTGACGTCTGGCCACAGCGACTGAGGTCGGGGCGCAGGGCAAAGAAATGTAGGGCGTAAGGAGCTGTGACCGGATGGTGAGCTGGAGCAGGGAGCAGATTAAGGGGGATTTGAAGGAATTGCAGGGCATGTGTACAGGCTTTTGCAACGTGTTCGTGTCTGATGTAATTTTCTCTTCCCTCTCTATACACAAGTCAGGTTTAATCGCATAGATGTCATCCTCTGCCTTCACCTTCCAGAGAAGCACTAGAGCTCACTGTAGCTCTGCTACAGCTCCATGCAGAGACAAGACTGTGATAGAGACAGGACATAAACCACGTCTACATGCACATCTGAACAGCAGTCACAACACAGGCAGCAGACAGAGAAATGCAGCTGAGCTTGTCCCTTCTGAATATGCCATGGGTTTGAACTCCATTGTTTTGGGATCTTCCTGGGTCAGCCCTATTGTGCATTTCCCTGTAGCCCTTCAGCTCTCTCCTTTGTCAGCCCTTTAGCTCTCTCTTAATCTGTATGTTCTGCGCTATGCATACTGTGTCCAAGTAGTTTAATTTCCATTATGAAACCAGAAACAAACCTTATAAACTCTGTTACTAGCAGGTAAAAGACTCACTGTTGTTAGATGGCAGGGTTTAAAATGTAAAGTCTCCATCAGCAGAAGGGCTGTTGAACCTTTTCTCCAGTACAGGTGGAAGGGCCAGCATTTCATGGACTTGCAGTGTTTCTGAAACTCACACTGAAGGGCCAGGCTTCCAGCAGCACCATCTGACATGGCATGTTCTGCACTATGTCAGGGAGTAAACCAGACAGTTCTGTCCCATTTTTCTGTCACATTTATCTAAATCCTTTCATCAGAGGAAGGAAAAAGGAATAGAGATGAATCCCCAAATAATGGAGGAATGATTTCTATTAGATAGGTGATTAGATTTCTATTAGACAGGTGATATTTTCTATAACTTCAGGAGTAATTCAGAGTCAACATGTCCTTTACGTACTGTAGATTGATTAAACTTGATCCAAACTGAGGAGCATCCCTAGTAAAGCTGTAGGAAGTTTCCCTCCAGTTACTCCCTGGCAGACTCCAGCAGCAGTGGCAAGTGATTACAGAAGCTGTCCTCAGGAGACCTTTGCACAGCCAAGGGAGGAATGTTAAACCCTGTTTTCATTTGTGACGTCTCTCAGGGCAGGCAGGAGGAAAACCAGAGAGATTCAGACTGCACCTGGGTCTGGCCAAGTCACTGTTTCTTTCCATCATCAGAAGCAAACATGAACATGCCCTAAAACTTAAAGAGTTGGAGCTCTCTTCCAGAACTGTTACCTTTAATGCCAATTTTTATATAGCATGATTTCTTGGGTATGACCTTTTGCACTATGCAGTGGCCTCACTGCCACCTCTAAATCTGTGACTTTGTGTCCCAGTGAGCTTATTAGCACCATTTCTCCTTTCCTTGTTTATGAGAAGAGAAGCTATGGTGTTATTTTGGGCTTCTCTGATTTGATGAGGTCTATACACCAAGAGTTTTTGGGAGTGCACCCAAGATAGCCTATATTGTTCAATACTTGTTAAAGGTCAAGAAACAGAGGCATGGAATGTAAGAGGTGTCACCACAAGGTGAAGCCTGTGAGGGACTGAATGCAAATACATATATGTTTGTATTGAAAATGGTCATCTGGTTCCTGGTTTTATCTGTATGTTGCTTAGTTTTCAAGAGATGTAGGAAATCTAAAAAAGGGATGTGACTGTTACTAGGTATGACTTAGCATTGCTTGGCATTTTATGGAGAAAAGGCTTTACTGGGTTTTTGTGTCTGCATATTGTGGTGGTTTGTTGTTGGTTTTTGTGGGGTTGGTTGGTTTGTTTCTTTGTTTGTTAGTATTGTTTTGTGTTGAATTCCCTTACAGACTTTGTGTAATGCAGGTACCTCTAGACTTCTATTCCAAGGCACTGCTATTTCCTTCTATTTTCATGAAACTCTTATCCTTAAGTGTATTTATTTATTTCCTTGTAACCTTAAAACTATACAAGAAAACAAAAGATATTCAGCAAATCATTCCAGCAGGAATAGCCAGTGAAATGAGACAAGCAGAGCAGGATGCACCAACACCAATGGTTTCAAAAGTGAAACAGTGGACTGTTGATGAGACTGAGGTTGGACAAAGCTTTGCAGGCAGGCTGCCTATTAGCAGTTGTATGATAACAGTAATTAGTTGCCTGTTTTGAGAGCCCTTCTGGGTTTTTGCTCCCTGACAAAATGTTTAGCATACCTTGTATAGCACAGCAGGGGCTCGAGCACGAGCTCCTTGTGCCTGGAATTTCTCATGACCCAGCAAGTCAAGTGGTGTCCAAGTCCTGCACTTCATAATATGCAATAATGGCTGTATGGTCTGGAGTGGTCTTAGGGCTGAAAAGCTACAGTGCCTGGACCTACAGAACAGGACAAGGAATGAAACCTGCAGACCATAGTACCTAGAATTCATAAGAGTGACCCACAAGGGCCAT
Source organism: Galbula dea (assembly GCA_013399015.1). Lineage (NCBI taxonomy): Eukaryota > Metazoa > Chordata > Aves > Piciformes > Galbulidae > Galbula > Galbula dea. Next base: position 588,828 of record VWZX01005528.1, read on the forward strand.
TGCAGCCATGGTGATTTGTGAGTTTGGAACCACTTTCTTAACACTATCTTGCTTTTCCTCATCCTGTCTTCCTGGTAATTTTCCATGCAGCCCAGGACTGTGATACCTGAGAACTGGAGGACTGAAAAATGTGACACATTAAGCAGACCTATATGACATTGGCTGAGCTTTTCTGCACCTACTGTCTCTCAGCAGTTTTAGGAAATGATTGTCTTCACTTACAAAGTGCTTCTTCATGTCAAATTGCAACAGCAGTATTGCAATGCAGGGAGGGCTTATGTGCCAAAATAGTTTCCCTTTCACTTTCTAGTAGGAAAGGATGTAGCTTAAGGGGTATCAGAAGGGTATGGAAAGAAAAAGAAGTATGAAAAGACTTAGCTGTCTTTTCCTGTTGGCTAAAACTAAGTGTTCCGTATAGGAAACAATAACCTTCATCAAAATAGTCATTAACTATGGTGTCATCCCTTTTGGGTCAGAACTTATTGTCCAGAAATAACAGACAACTTCTGTGAAAGCAGGAAGCTTGACTCCATTAATGCTACAGCTTATGGAGCTTTCAGAGTCTTGTGGTTTTTTCTTCTTCCAGATCACATCTAATTTCAGTCCTTCCCTCCCTCAAATTGTCAGATGTCCATTTTGGAGGAAAATGTTGGAAAAAACTATTAAGCATATCTTTCCTTGTTAGATGCACTCTGATCTCACATGACTGTAGTCTGCCCTTCAGAAACATCCTCTTCTTGCAAATCAGACTTTCCAGAGAATGGCAGTGAGCTAGTGAGTTTTGTGCTCCATACACCAGATAGGACCTTGTTGGAAGGGCTCATGATGTGTGTAAAAGACAAACATCTGACTGATGGCCTTAGTGTCACACTGCTGCATGTGGGCCTGCTAATGTCATGGATTCAGCATGACTTAGGCTGGAGAGTTGGGCAGGGAGACTTTGGATGAAATTCAGCAAGGGCAAGGGTCGAGTTTTGCACCTGGGAAAGACCAAGCCCATGGATCAGGATAGGTTGGGGACTGAGCTGTTGGAGAGCAGTGAAGGGGAAAGGGACCTCGGGGTCCTGGTGGATGGAAGGATGACCATGAGCCATCAGTGTGCTCTTGTGGCCAGGAGGGCTAATGGGATTCTGGGGTGGATTAGAAGGGGTGTTGTTAGTAGATCAAGAGGGGTTCTTCTCCCCCTTTACTCTACCCTGGTGAGGCCACATCTGGAATATTGTGTCCAGTTCTGGGCCCCTCAGTTGAAGAAGGATAGGGAACTGCTGGAAAGAGTCCAGCACAGAGCCACAGAGATGATGAAGGGGCTGGAACATCTTCCTTCTGAGGAAAGGCTGAGGGAGCTGGGTCTCTTGAGCTTGGAGAAGAGGAGACTAAGGGGTGACCTCATCTATGCTTTTAAGTATGTGAAGGGTGTGTGTCAGGGGGATGGGGTCAGGCTCTTCTCAGTGGAGCCCAGTGACAGGGCAAGAGGCAATGGCTGTAAACTGAAGCATAGGAGGTTCCCTGTGAAGACAAGAAACAATGTTTTCCAGTTCAGGTGCCAGAGCCCTGGCACAGACTGCCCAGAGAGCTTGGGGGGGGGTCTCCTTCTCTGGAGAGATTCAGGACCCATCTGGACACACTTCTGTGTGACCTGGTCTAGGGAATCCTGCTGTGGCAGGGGGGTTGGACTAGATGATCTTTGGAGGTCCCTTGCAGCTCCTAACATTCTGTGATTCTGTGGATAGAGCAACTGTGGATACTCAACTGCACCTGGTGTTGGAAGGTCATGGTCCAGTGATGCCTATGTCCTCAGTGAGAAGCTGCTGTCATATGTGAATTCTTCCTTCTCTCAGCTTTTCAAAGGATCTGGTATATATCTCATGACCAGCCAAATAAAGCTTTGGGCTGTGGCTCACAGATTCCTGGAGCTCTTTCTTATCAGCTACAGATCTTCTTTATACATTCTTACTTTCCCTAACTAAAGCTGCTTAGGCCTGTGAGTGTCAAGATGTGCTCTGTATTTTGCCTGTCATAATGGAACTACTATCAATAATGTCTTGAGGACAACACTTTTGCAATCTGAATTGAGTCTGATGACCTGTTTTGGAGGTTACAGATCATCATGTCTCATGCCCTAAGCCAGACAAGCAGGACATTCTCTAAGATGCATCCTCTTTTGCTGTTCCTTCTAGCAACAAAGTGCTTGGAAAGGCTTGACTGACCTTTCTGCTACCTTGCATCTCATCATGGAGATGTTTCAAAATTAATAGCTGCTCTTGGACAAGAGAGACTTTCCAGGAATGTTCAGAGCCTGGCTTTCTAATTGCATCAGAGGTTTTAATAAGCTCATGGAAGCTATGTAAAAGTCTAGGGTTTATTTCTTCCTTTTCCTGCCTTTGTATAATGATGATTGCTATGGAAATTGTTCCATTGTTTGCCTGAAAACTGCTTTTTGATTTCTTAAAATAAGTGCTGGCAGCATATGAATACAGCAACTCTGGGGCTTTACCACAGAGATCTTTCATCTCCCACAACTCGATCTGGATTCATGGACAAATGGACTTCAGTCCAGCCTGTCAGCAGGTATGTCTGACCAACCTAACACAGTCTGAGGAGAGAGTCTTTCCTTTTCAAACAGGAGGTGACCAACCTTATTACTGCCAGCAAATCAGCTTGGATGCTTCCACTTGATATTGTCAAACCATCCCCATGCTAAATAACAAACCTTATCTGAGCACTTTCTTCATATGAAGCATGAGCCTGTAGGGCTTTGCCCAGGCAACCTCAGCAGCCTGTTTCTAGTCAGTGCAGCAGCTGTGGCAGTTGCCCTTCAATATTACTTTGCATTCTGGAAGGTGTTTTCATCATTTCCTCCTGTGTGTATAGAAATTTCAATTCCTAGCTGGAACTGACTGCTATAATGATTGGGTTTGACCATGGCAAGGAAGGATTCAGCAGCCACAGCAGGTGATGTCTTCTAGGAAAAACAAGCCCTTTTAAACTCTTTTCCACTGCAGAATTTTGCTCAGTAGTGTCCTAATTCCCAATACAAAGTTAGCTGTGAAGTCACAAACTGGTGCTGCTGTCTTTTTATTGATTTCATTACAGCAGCCTGTAGTCCAGGCTGGCTGTATACAGCTTTATCCTTGCATTAGCACCCCTCTGCCTTCATTCCTTTCCACAGGATTTGTCCCCAGCACTGGCAATTTCAACACATCCCTGCCACTGAAAAAGCTGGAATAGCTCATAGAGCACCATCAGGGACCTTTTTCTGGGTCAATACATCACTGGCCTAAGTATCCACTGCTGGGAACTTTTAATATAGTTTTTTTTCACCATTTTTGTAACCATCAATTTACTCATTCAAAAAGACCCCAATGTCAGCTGCACATTCTGACACAGCCACCTCCATGGTTTAATTGGTCAGCCAAGCCTGTTTCCCAGGCAATTGCTGGCAGACAAAATCATGACTACCAAAAGCCATGTTCTTGGGAATGGAAATGTGGAAATCAGCTTTATTTTTTAGCAAGAAGACCAAGAAGTTGAAGGTACAGCTGTTGTCAGTGCTGGTTATCCAGTTCTGGGAAATCTGTATGGGTTTTTTTTCAGGACTATTTCTCCTCTAAACTCTGGCAATGAGATGTAACTAGTTCCTATGGTCTGAATTCAGTTTGAGTTCCATTCTTTGAAGAATAGTCAGGCCAAAAAGAGTTTGTGTCCTGCTGCCTATTCAATATAGAAAGATGCTTACCATGTAGAGAATTTTTGTCATGCTTTGATGTAAAATAGGTGGTAGGTGCTCATCATTTATTTGCAGTTGATATTTGTAACAGCAGAAAATTTGGTCCACACTGTAGAATTATTTGTACATTTTGAAAGGCTTTTTTCCAATGAGCTGCATTATCAAACCAGCTTTGTGTAGTCTATCAATCCTGGGAATGATCAGAATGCCTAAGAAGATTGAGTAATGCTAATATTAACTGAACAGAAATTTTTAGAGCTGCCTGTGAGAAATAACATTAAGAAGTATGAAATCAGTAGCTACTTTACTGAACTCAATTTCTGAATTGAAAATGTCCATTGTAATAAGTCAAAATATTGTAGAATATAATAAATTCAAATAAAATCAACATTTCATTCTGGCTTTCTAGACTGCCTGAAACTCTGATAAGCTTCTAACAGGAATCTTTGCATTATTTCTGATGAGTATGAACCCACCTAACCAAAGCCAACATCTTAAAGAAGTAATAGCATGAAAAGCCATGGATTGGTTGATTTGTTCTTCTTCCATTTTTCCCTTGCTGTCTGCAAACGTTGCCACCCTCCTGCTTGTTTCTGGAGATAATTACCATTTTCTTCTGATAGCAGCAGGTTGCCAGCTTCACTTTCCCTAAATCCATCTTTCCTAGAGAAAAGGGAGTGCTGCAGGGTGACATTCACCTCCTGAGTTAGCCTGCCTCTTTCCAATGGAACTGCAGAGTCATCTGCATCCTAAGCAAGCACAAGGGAGATCATGTGAAATCAATATTACTGGGCTCTAGCATGGACGAGCACAGAGAAGGTTTTCAGACCCAGGAACAGAGTGGAGTGTAGACAGTATCTACTCCAACACAAAGCCTGAAGTGTGGTTGGTTTAACTCATGACATTATCTACTCACAGGGGCTGAATTTTTTAATAACTTCCTCTTAGAGAAAGGACTGAAAACTGGTTCAGCCAGCTCCAAACTGCTTTTCCTTTTCACACCACCTCAGCCCCCAGCCTGCAGAGGACATTCTGGGTCATGCTCTGAGCTGAGCAGGAGGTGAAGTATTATCCCCAATTTAAATTGTTTGAAAGAGATCATACCTAACATAGTCTTTCTGGTACTTTGTGTCAATGGGAGAGGAAGCCATCAGCATGGGGCAAAAACTCCTCTGGTTTAATTCTTTTTCACAGTCTGTGCTGAAATCAACAGTTTAGCTAGACCTACAAGCATGGCCTCAGTGTTTGCTCTGGTTCCACATGCCAGTAAAACTGTTGAACTCATGTGAACTTTGTAAGATGGATCTTTTTTAAACCACCAATTTAGGCTTAAACATTGGCTGAGTAATTACAAAGCCTTAACCATACCCAGTACCCATAATGAGCTTTCTTTTCTCAGTTTCAGTGGACAGAATTTAGTTTTTTCAATCAACAACATTTCACTGCCAGATTTTCTAAGAGCAAATTTTCCATTGGCAGATCCTGAAGTATCTTACCAAAAAAAAGGAGAACTGAAAATGAAGCAGGTGAGTTTATGTTCATTTTTCATGAGTGAAGTCACTGTTCATCACTGCTGAATGCAGTGTAGCTCTCCCCTCCCTAAAGCAGAGTTTAAAAAAGCCCAATATTGGAATCATGGAACAATCTGAAAAATTATGTCTGTTTCTGAAGTCACTAGGTTGTTTCCTCCTCACTGAATAAGACACCTAATGTTGACACAAGTAGGATAATATATTTATTTAGCCAGGTAGAAAAGAATGAGTGAGCAGGTAATAGTGTAGGGAAGGAAAGATTAGCTCTGAGATGCAGGATTGAGGTTTAGTTCCTGTTACAATCCAGACTTAAACCTAAAACATCTGAAGGTCCTTTGCCTAGTAAGTCAGCCTGTCAGAGAATTTCTTGGGAATGTGGAAGCTGTCATTTAGTGGCAGCTTGACATATAAATATATGGCAAAATAGATTTCTCAGTATCTAACTGTAAGTTACTCCTAGGCAGAAATTGAAACAAAACAATAAACATTTTGTCACAACAAAACTTAATTATTTTCCCAGGAAATGAAAAGGAGGTAGGGATGATGTGGTTATTTCATTGATTTATTGTTTGCAAACCCTGGCAGGATTCATTACTACTTTGAAGCCACCTCCAATTCAGTGACAGATTCACAGAGCTGCTAGGCTTGCCCAGTCCAATCTGCAGTTTTTCATTAGAACTAGTGGCCTCAGCTGTAGGATTTGTAGCCATAGTTCCTGTTTGCACCCATCCATGGCAAACACACAAAAAAATTGATGTAAGTCAATGCCTTTTAGACAAAGCCAGGTGAAGGTCTCGTTGTTAATAAGTTTTGCTCTGCCATTTCCTGCTCATTTAGATGCAAAACTAAAGCAAGAGAACCTAAAAAAGAAATAAAATTGGGTATTTATTACCTTGTGACAGAAAGAATATTGGGTGTTTATTACCTTGTGACATGACACTTGGCAGTTGTGCACAATGCAGTCGCTGGTGTTCAGCCACCATCCATCTCTGGGCAGGCACAAACCATTTCTGAAAGCTAGGGCTTTCCATCCTGGCCCCTATCCTGTGAGCAGCTCCTGAGCTCCTCTGCAACCATTCCTTGGTCTGCTCTACCCACAGCAGCCAGAGCCCCTTTGTGTACCCAGGGTGGATTTTCCCACTCCATGGGCATTTTCATGATCTTGTTTATAACTGGAGTACAAAGTTCTTTTAAAAAGTAGAAGAGGAGCATGTCACCATTCCCTCTACCTAAAAGAAGCAACATCCCTGTCTTCAAATTCAGAGCTTAGTATAAGATCTAGTAGAAAATAAATCTCAGAATGCCCATCCCAAAGGAATGCTGTTGAATACCATTTGCAGTGTCTTCATTTGACACATTCAGCAAGCAAAAGCAGAGCATGCTGTGGCCTCTAATAACAAACATAGAATACCTCACACACTGTGGTGTTTTGGTTGGTGGTTTGTTGGGTTGTTTGGTTGGTTTGGGTTTGGTTTTTTTTGAAGTTTAAATACAAGAAGTTGTCAAAGAAGTAAAAATCTCATCCACCCCTACATTTTACATTTTTGCCTGTAATGGGGGTGAAAGGAATATTGTTGTTGATTGGTGGTTTGGTTTGGTTTGAAGTTCATGTGATTTAGGTGATTTACATTTAGCACTTTCTTACAAAACATGTTTTCTATTATTTCTTTCAGCTGTACATAGAGGTAAGGTTAGATCCTCTTTCCACAGCCATTTCTTCTTGGATGTAATGTCATTGAATCATGACAAATAGCTTTAGTCTGAAACTGAGCTCCTTGTGTAGTCAGTCAAGCTCATTCAGCTTTACATACCAGGTTACTGAAGCATCCTATATGTCAAAGTGTAGCAAAATACAGATTTCAAAACAACTTGTATCAGCAATGGCCAGAACTCAGCAGCAGGTGGTACCAGTAATGACAGAAATGGGAGACAAGATTACATTGACTTTTTTTTTTTTTACCTAAAATGTTAATGTCAGAGTCAGGAGTGGCTACAGTATTTACCTAATCTGTTCCCTGCACTCGTATTGCTTGAAGTTTATTTATAATGCTTCTGTCATTACAGGGTTTCTGAGCATTTGCTTGAGGCACTGCCCCTACATATACTGTCTGTGCATGTAACCCTTACCAGCATGCATCATTCCACCAATTTCAGTAGAACTGTGGCAAAGAATTGCAGATTCACGGAGCACAGTGAGATGCTTGTGCTACTGCAGGTACGGTGCTGATGTCCATCATCTCCTCTTGCTGTTACAAACGTGCCTTGCTTTTTGTCACTGCTAAGCAGCTTCACCAGCATGCTGTTGTATCTGGACTCTGCTGTTTCCAGTATCCAACCTCCTCTCAAAGCTAGCTAGCTTATGGCTTGCTTTGAGGCACTGCATTTTGCCATAAAACCACAGACACAGAGAGGGGAGTCTGATACAGGCAAGAGACCGGGGTGGGGAGGGAAAGAGGCTGGAATTCACAAGCCCAAGTCAATGACAGATTCTTAATAGAAGCTTCTTGGCATGGGCTCAAACCTACAAATACTAACTGCCCAAGATCAAAGAAAATGGGTATTTCGTTTTAAGAACAATGGACCTTCTCTTTGTGGATGTATATTTATGTATGATTAGTACCACATACCTACTGATAAAAAGAATGTGATAAAATGAAAAGTTATTTAAAAACCCCTAACAGAACAACAACAAAAAAACCACCCCAGCCTCTCAGTGGTGCTGTTGACTGACCTCATTTCCCTGGTAATAAGTAGATCTTTTAGGAAGCCTACCATGTCAAATACTGTGTTGTGCTTAATCCTGTACTTGTCCTTTATGTGGTACTCCCTTTGACGTCAGTGGAAACTTGACATGTGAGAGTGCAGAGGAATCAGGCTGAATGGAGGGGTGGATTTTTTTATTTATTGTAAGATTAAATGGAAGGAAGCCTTCTGAAATACACAGAAATCTTATTCTTTCCTGTAACATAAAGGGATGCTTTCTGCTTTATCCTTCAAGAATTCTTACCGATCTGGATTTGTGACAGCACAATCAGCAGATTGAAAAGTGATTGCTGGAAAGTATCTGTAATGAGCGAACAAGGAATTCCCAATTTCTAACATGTGCATTTCCATTTGCTGTTCTATACCACATACACCACAGCTACTTCTAAATAACTTCTGTGTGTACAGTTTTGCCTTCACATTTCCATTTTGGAGTTGTTAAACTATCTTGAGTAGAGGCATGCAAATGTGAGAGGACACACTATTAATCAGTAATAAGCATGAAATATTTTCTGTTTACATTAGAAAGGGTCTGCAAAATACCTTTCCTTTTTATAAGCAATTTCCCAGCTGCTTCCTTTTGCTGTTACCAACAGTAAGCACAATGTATGAATGGACTTTTCTCCCCCGTCTTAACAAATAAAACCCAATGACACATTTTACAATGCTGAATGTAAACGATGGAGTCATTCTGCTGTCATTAGTCTAGAGTTACAATGACCTCACTGACAACAGAATTTAAACCCCCGTGGTTGAACCACGACAGAACACAACTAAAATCATTTTTGCTTTCAAAATTAAACCCGTCTTTGACTAAACCATCTAAAGAAGAAAATGGGCTAAAAATGACATTTACAATGTCATTCCCAAAAAATTGCCCGGAGCAGGAAGACGTTGAGAAGCCTTCCCCAAGGCTGATGGGCAAACCCCCTTGGGTGGGAGCTGCCCCCGGGGGCCAGCCAGTCCCCGGCAGAGCCGGGACACGGCCAATCTGATCCCGAGCTAGCAAGGCTCTGATCCCTCCCGTCCTGTGATAAAGCACCGGGGTGTTGAGCAACAGCAAAACATCTAAAATATGTACTGCTCAATTTTCTCCTCACAAGCTCATTCCCAGGAGCTCGCACAATAAATACGTTGCCGAAGTGAATACAAACGCAGCTCTACCTGCTGTCCTCTCCGAAAGGGATCCGGGAAAAATACACTATCAAGCGACAAGCAATAACGTCCTCATTCTTCCGAAGCGTGACCACAGCTCCCTTCAGATAAGACGCATCTCTCCGCCCCCAAATCGCCGTTATTCCCTTCCCAAAGCACTCACGGAACGGCAGGATCCGTCCCGTTTCCTTTCCGACACAACTGCCCTAGCAGCCGAGCCCTTCCCCGTGGCCCCGGTAGGGAGCAGCAGCCGCACGCCTCTCCCCGCTCCCGTCCACACGCACGTACACACACACACCCGCGCACGGACGCGCGCACCCGACACCGCCTGCCATCGCCGCTCTGCCCCCGGCCCCAGCCGCAGCCTCCCCCAAGGTCACGGTGCCCCAGCAACGGCTCCGCGTAACGGCCGGGCACCCCCCCTCCCCCAGGTGCGCACAATGCGGGCGGAGGTGTGGAGAGAGCAGAGTGAGCCGGGGCCGGGGCCAGGGCCGTCGCCGCCCTGCCTGGGGCCGGGCCGAGCCAAGCCGAGCCGAGCGGCTCCCGGTACGCTACCGGCTCCGCGGATCGCGGATTATAAGAGACGACTCTCTCCGCCCCCAGCGGAGATTCCCTCCGCCCTCGCCTCCGCTCCCCACCCCCTTCCTTCGGCCGACCAGAAGGGCACGGAGTTGGCGGGAGGCTATAAAAGCCCCTGAGAGCAGCGCTGGGGCCACCGTGCTGCGACAGCCTCTGCGGGCAGAGCCAGGCCGAGCACCATGTCCCACCACTGGGGATACGGCAGCCACGACGGTGAGGGAGTGGGAGTGGGTGCGGGTGCCCGCCCGCTGGGGTCAGGTGCTTCGGTGCAGTGCGGGACACTTGCCGGCAAGTCTCCTGGAGCAACGCCCGGGATGTCCTTGCTGCACCTCGCCCTTGCCCAGAGCGGGAATGAGCTCTTTGCAGCTTTTTCCTTTTCTTTTCCTTAATAATTTTTTTTTCTTTTTAATTCTGCCCTTGAAATGCCACCTGCCCCTCCCTGAGCAGCCACCCAGGCGTGCCGCCCGGGGTTGCCTGGAGCATCTTCTTCTGCTGCTGTTTTTTACTGTCGTTCCTTTGCTCCTGGGACGGCACAAGGAAAATGGGAGGACGGGGCGCTGCTCCCGCAGGACGGGGTGGCCTCTGGAAAGACAACCCTAGTAAAACCTGAGCCTCCAAGACTCAGCGACTGCCTGGTCCCCGCCGCGGTCCCCAGGTGACATTTCCCCGCATCCGTGTTGCCGTCACCGGCAGCCCGCACGTTGGTGCTAGGATTAAAACATCCGTGTTTCTAGAGCGAGGGTTCTCACTTGCATCCACTGAGCTTCGTGTCTTTTCCCACTGAGTTGTTCTGTGGTGTCTTGCAGGACCTGCTCACTGGCACGAACACTTCCCCATAGCCAACGGAGAGCGCCAGTCCCCTATTGATATTAACAGCAAGTCTGCCAAGTACGACTCCTCTCTGAAGCCTCTCAGCTTCAGTTATGATGCCAGCACGGCCAAAAGCATAGTCAACAACGGGCACTCCTTCAACGTGGAGTATGATGATTCTTCTGACAAGTCAGGTGAGACCTCGGCTTCATGTACGGGCGTGGAGGTGGGAAAACTGCTACAAACATTGGTAATAAAATGTCTACTGAAGACAGGTTTCATTAAAGGCAAGGAAATAGCTAAGTATTTTGGCTTCAGTAAGGTCAGGATTCAGCCCTTAAGGAAGCAGCATCTTACACGGCTCTGTTAGGCTAGAAGGAAGCTGAGCTGCAGTTAGAAGAAAACTTAAGCCTACCTAGGCAGTTCTGTGTTGCTCTATTCTAAAGTGGATGGCTTTATTGTTAATGAGAAGGATTTGGAAAGGGGCTTAGCTGTGAAGAGGAGAAAAAAAGATGATTATCTGACAAGAACAATTTTAGGCATAGCTTGTCATAAGCTACCCACCAAGTGGTTAAAATAAGAGGCAAAATACATCCTGGGAAGAAATTTGCCTCAGAATAACAAAGGGTTACGGTTAAAAACTTGAAGTGGAAATAGTTTGGAAATAGTTTCTTTAGTTATCAAAATATTATTTCATATTTCTGTGGCCAGTATTCTCCCAGGTTAGTGCAGAAACAGAGGAGTTATTAGAAAATACCTCTTTGTTCCTTTGTAATTTAAACAAGTATTATGCCTGACATTTCTTGACACTGGGCTTTGTAGATCAAGATGATGTGTGTGTGTGTGACACACTCCTACAAAGTTTGCTAGCAGGCAGTGGTTCCACCTCCGCCAACTGCTCCTCGCACTGCGTGGGGAAATCAAGCACTGAATCCTGCAAACCTTTTAGTAAGCCTTTCTGAAAGGAAGGATGGCCTCATGAATCCAAGCCACAGTGGCAACAAGCTTTTTGTAGGTTGTCTTTGGTTGTAAGGGGTTTTTTTCAGCTGGCTGAGTTTGCAGAAGTCCTCACCCTTCTCCAGCGGCTGTGCCTCTACTTTTAATTTAGGTAGTAAACTCAATCCCATTATAAGGCAGTGCCTTCTGGAGACGCTGCCTGACTTCACTTGCTCGAGCAAGTGCCCTGTTTTTCCCCAAGCATTTCATTGGCAATGTCGTTCAGGGAATGGTGCTGAAAACAAATAATCCATGCCTGCTAAAAATGTGAGGGTTTTGCAGGCAATGTAGTATAACAGTGTAACAGACCTTTACTGTTACCTTTACTCAGCACTACGCTGAGAATCTGACATTGTATTTTAATTGCAGTCTTTATACTGACCAATATTAAGTGGTCAGCTATAAGTGTTCACAGTCATATAATTACAAGTAGGTCCATGTGGAATTTACACAGAGCACAGTAATATCTCCAGGGTTTAAAAAAAACAAAAGCAAACAGAAAAATGAAATTCTGACTCCTTAGTGTTTATTTTTTTGAAGCACTGAGGAGCTAAGGGAGCTGAATGCCTGTTCATTTGAACAGTGTGGTGGGAATAAGGTAACTGGTTCCACATACAAAAAAAGAGGATTATGTTTTCAGCTGATAGATGTGAGCTTGCTCTTCCTGTCGCCCCACCCTCACTGAGCCCAAAGAAGCAGGCTCAGGTCTTCACAGTATGACAAAACTAATATGTCTTCATTTTGTGAGTTTGGAAAATTGTGAAAATCATGTTGTTTGGTAACTTGGGAAGGAAAAAAAAGGCAGAAACATAATAATCTAAGGAAATGTCTGTAGGAAGAATGCTTTTTATGAGAAAAGTCAGTGCAGAACCAGAACATCTGTGACAGGGATCCTCTGATGGATAGGCAGTGACACAGCTTTCAGAGTGGGAGGGTTAGAGATGCAAGTAGAAATATTCTCAGTAGCTCTACTAGTGAATCAGAAACCGATTATTCTTAAGGGGGGGTGGGGAAGTAACATTAAACAGAGGTCTATGAAGCCAGGTAAGGGTGGATACTTCAGTATCACACTTCCTATTGCAAATTAGTGTCTAGATCTACCTGGCAGCACACTTAATGTCTTAATTTGTATTCAGTTAACTAGGTAACCTACTTTCCTTACACAAAATAGAGCTGTCTGTAAGACATTTAGAAATGTCTTTGACTTGTCTGTGCTTGGTTCACTCTTCTTTCTGAATTTGAGACTAAATATAATGTCTGTACCAGATTCTTGGTTAGATGTCAGGCAGCAGTTGCAAGGGGTAACTACATGGTGAGGTGATGTGCTGGTATGTTTTACAGAAGACAATGGAACAAAATCCTGTAAACACTTCCCACAGGCTCTATTGCTTGCTCCTATGAGCTTTCCTATATGCAGTAATGAATTATCTCTGGTAGTAGGCAGAAAATGAAATCATAAGATCCTTGTTTGTGACTAACCTTCGAGGTGTAAGTAATTGCACACAAAAGAAGTAGATCTATTCATTAAGAATCTTCAGCTAATGACACTGAAGTAAATTAAAAAGCAGTTCTAGGTATTAATGCCTGTTTGACTCCTACTCTGCAGAGTATGCAAAATGAGTCCTTGCAATAAAAAATACAGGTAGTAATAGTATAGTAAAAATAGGTAAAGCTAAAATGCATGTTTGGATAAAACTCCTTGAAAGCATTTGTTACTCGTTTCTTTGATTCAGAAAATATGTAAGATGAATACTGTTGATCACAAGTAACAAGAAGTAGATATTTTACTTCAAAATGTTGGGGATTCTGATATTTTTTCCCCCCAAATGTATATTTGTTACATTACAGGCATGCATGAATTTCTTAGGTTCTGTGACAGCTGAATAGACTTCTAAGGGCTCAGGCAGTTCCCAAAGTGAATCCTCCTCATACTTCACAGACTATGTAGTATAAAGCTTTGAGAAAGTAAAACACTGAAAGAAAAAGCAGGATTTCTGAACATGATATCCTATCTATATTCTTTAGCATAGTAAGGATGGAAAAGAGAAGTCTCAGTTTTTGAACAAAAATCACCTAGGTGGAATTTCTGACTGATGTATCTTCACAGAAGAAAGTGTTCTCTGCTGATTTTTGGATCAAAGATCTCTTTGCTAATAGGTGGAACTCTTGATTCATATTGTAGCTATGCCTATGACCTATACAATTCTCTCTTATAGTGATCTTTTAATGGAGAAATTATGTTGAAATCCTTGTGATAGCTTTAGTACCTGGCTTTGGTTTACTTTCTTGCTGATTTTCTTAGATATGCTTAGATCTTACTAACCATGCTTAGAAAACCCCTCTTCCCAAGCAATTAGCCCCACATCTTCAATTTTAGTTCTTGTGGTACAGCCTTTGAATTTCTTGGGTTCTGTGACAGCTGTTATATTCCAGAATACACTTCTAAGGGCTCAGGCAGTTCCCAAAGTGAATCCCCCTCCTATTTCACAGTTGATAGCTGATAGAAATGGTGTGTGGAAAGGAAGCTGCCAGGCCAGCATTGCCATGTTTATAAACATTTTTTGTTTGTTTCCTGAAACTCCATGGTTTTCTTTTAGATAAAAGCATATCTTCTGGTTTGTTTCCTTGCAGTCTGTCTTTGACTTGTGTGGAGAAAGTTAACAGTTAACTTCCTCTTCCAGTTGTTACTTAGTGTCTTTCCTCCTTTGGCTCTTGCAGTTTCTTTCTCAGCTCTCCTGTTCAATGTCTGTTAATAACAGGGGAAGTTCAGTTATTTGTAAATATTCATCTCTACAATTTCTGTCACTTGAAACAAAACCAAAAATCCATTGATAGAAGTGTTGCTAGGAATAAAACTACAAATTTGGCTGCTTCTACTCTTGGGTCTTGGGACCTGACCTTCCGAGGTATGTGTGAAGTGAATGGTGCTGCTAGGTGTTAAATTATAGAAATGCACTTTCTTTTAAGAACTTTATAGCAAAGGAGGTTCTCCTTAAGGGCCCTTTTTAACATATTAAACACTTTATAATCTGCTGTAAGGACATGTGTCCTTTTCACTTGAAAAGACAATTAAAGAGCAACTTCTCAGAGCTGTAAAACCACAGGAAGTGACTTTGCTCGAGAAAGCCTCAAGAGTCCAAAGGAAGATTTTTGTAACATAATGTGGGGTTTATGTGAGTTTCCAGGAAAACTTTGCAAAATTCACCTCAAACCTGAAATCCAAATGGGAAATGCTCACAGCAGTAGGCACTGTATTCTGTGTTTTCTGATCAGGTGTTTGAGCTTATAAAAGGAAGAGGTCAATCAGCAATTCATTTAGTTCATAACAAGAACATTAAAATACCATCTCTTAGCTGTAGGACCTGAAAGAAGTGAATTGCAACTATGGTGTAAGGCTCTAGAGATAGTATTAAATGTACTGGTTGGTTTTGCTTGTGGATAAGTCTCCTAATCCTTTCCTTTTCCTTCCTTGTTGCTGAGCTAGAGATAATAGTGAAATCCAAGACAGTCCCAAGTAAATCCAACATTTTTGCAAATATTAAATCATAGTAGGGCTTTAAAATCATGAGAGCCAGGGAAATGAAATTCCCTGTATTGACCTTGATACTAGTACCCTTGGGAGACTTTTAGTAGTTATAATCAAATATATTACCCAATTCTTCCTATAACTGTAAATATTAATGAGGAAGCCTCAGCTGTCCTGACTGAGTTGCTGTAAGCAAACCAATATTACCTTAGTCCAGAGCCAACACATTAGCACTGCTTGGTTTGCACTCAGGTACTCTGAAAGTTGTGCCACTGTTGCTCTTTTCCTACACTTCCACCTCAGCTGGCAAATGGAGGAAGAAACACACAGGTCTGCTGTCTTTAAGACACATCTCTTTATCAAAGTCATTGCCACTGGTCTATTTTTAGTCTTCCCTGTTCCTGTCATACTAGCTATGCCAGAGTAATCCTGCATGTTGTCAGTATGCAGTCATGGACTGAAGGTCCACAGAGCAGTATAGCCTGGGCTGTATGCATTTGTTGACCCTTGGGAATTGTAAATCAGGTAAAGGATTGCTTATTGCTTTAGGAGACTGTTTAGGAGACTGTATTCAGACATCTGCTTATGTGTCACAAGGACTTTTGTGCACTGCTTGACTAGAAAGTCAAGTGCCAGGAGGGATTTGATCACTAAGTCTCCTGTGAACTGGCATAATAGGAAGCTGCAAAGCCTATGTAGGGAAGTGACTCTAGTCCTTCCAGGAACTGGAAAGGAAGATGAGAGGGTTTGAGATCAGTCCTGCATGTTTCAGGCCTTTATTTCTTTGCAGAGCCCAAAAGTGCCCTTCTTCACTTACATCAGCTGCTTGCATTTGTTTGTTTGAGGTTTTTTGTTGTGGGTTTGGTTTTGGAGTTTTGTTTTTGGTGGTGTTGTGTTTTGGTTTTGTTTGTTGGGGTTTTTTTGGTAACATTAAACTTCTGAGCAGAAACTTGACATGGATTGTACATATAAGAATCATGGCAACTTCCTTCCCTGCTTCCAAATTCCTCCTCTAGAGGCACTTTTAGTGCAAAACCAAGAGAAACTAGTTAGCTGTTATCAGCTAGGGCCACTTGGAAAAGTTTACTTTTAAGATGTAATGACCATGTGTGCCAGATGTCACCATGACTGCTCTTCCCAGCTGATACACTTGTTTATTTACTTAGAGACATGAGAGACTGCTGCATACTTCCAGGCAATGCTAACACCTTAAGTTTGTTCATCTTTCATTAGATCTCAAGGTAGTATGAGTGATTTTTCAGTACTGTCAGCAATCAGAGATTGGTAGCATAGCTATTGCCAGCAGAAATAACCCAGCTCTTACAAAAGTCATTGTCAGCTCATCTAGTCAGAAACATGGTGATTGAAGGCNGAAACCAATTGCTGCTCTGAAGAGAATTTGAATGCTCCCAACCCAGCTCTTACAAAAGTCACTGTCAGCTCATCTAGTCAGAAACATGGTGATTGAAGGCTGATCAAGGACTCAGTACAGCACCTTACTACTCTCAGAGAATCTCCATTTAAGAGACTACAGGAGAAATAAACATCAATTCCAGGGAGTAAGAGGAAAGTTGAGCCTAAATGACTTTGTGTCCTTAAGCAGGTCAGGCTCTGCCAGACTGCTAGAGAGTCTGGATAGTGCAATAGTTCACCCGAGGTGAATCAGAATCACTGACCTGCTGCCCAAAACATGCTTTTGCAGGCCTGCTACCTTTTGGCAGATGTTTCATTCTGGTCTATCTCTGTGGAACATCCTTGTTGCCTTATCAGGCTAACCCTCTAGGAAGGTCAGAGTAGGGTTTTTTTTCCTTGAGATACCAATCAGAATCAGATAGCAGTGTGCCATCTTGCTCTCTTGCCAGTTGTGATACAGGGTCCCAGAAGGAATGTCTGAAAGAGATAACGAAGCAGGAAACATCTCACAAGATGTGACACTCTGTATCTCACGTTTCACAGAAGTGACAGCTCACCCTACTTGAACTCTTTGGGCTGTCAGACAGGGAAGAAGCCCATCCTTGCCTAAGAACACAAGGCTAATCCCTGAGCATCCTCCTAAGAGCCTTTTTTGTGCCATTAATAGTGCATGATGCTCAAGGCTTTCATTTTTTTAATCAAGTAATGCTACATCTACTTTGCCTGAAGGCCAATTTTCCATCCTGCAGATGTCTGTGCATACACAAAAGCTTACAAAACATTAACATTAGTGTGTATACTCTGCCTGTATTGACATACACATCTACTGAAAGACATCCTATACACATGCACATCTGCTACAGGCTGATAGAAAATCATAGCTTGCTTTATGCCAAAGCAATGTGTGTGCAAGACAGCTGTCATCAAAGAGAGTTGCTTGAAATGTCCTGCTGCTGGGCTTTTGTTTGGTGGAATCTCAGAACTACATTTCCTAAGTTTGGAGCTCTGGACATCCATGGTGCTTTAGTGGATGCATTATTTCAGCTACTGGAAGGGGCTTTGCTGCCAGTGATTTGTATTTCAAGAACATCTTTTCATTCTGCATTTTCTCAGAGTCACAAACTTTTCCAGTAGTGTTTTTCTTACCACTCTAGTTTGTGTGACAGGAAGGAATTCATTCCAACTCATGAAACATTCCTGTAGCTCAGCCATTTTGATTATTTTTTTGAGCTGTTTATTGCCTTCATGAGGTTTGTTAGTGTCTTGTGTAGAGAGAACATTCCATGGGAGGTTACTGACAGTAATTCCCCAGTATTCCTCAGTGTGGATCCTGCAGTTTCCTGACAAAAGGTTTGAGGTGGTCCACTGTGTTTTTTACAGAGCTCTTCTGTTCTGCTTGGGGAGGGTAACTACCCAGTGACTTGCCTTTAAATAGAACAGTGAAGTTGTGTGGCCTCAGGAAGAGGCTGTCCCAGATGCAGCAAAATGCCCTTTGATGTCTGTGTGTTTCCATCTACCCTAAGAAGTGTAATGGAGGCAAATTGAGTTCACCTTCTTTATTCAAGAAATCCCACAGACAGAAATGGGGCAGTGTGTGGGGTTATTTGACTTTCCAAAGTAGTGCTGCTAAAACTTCTGAGACCATTTAACAACAGTGCAATATAAAGGCTGGATGTTACTAGTATAACTTCCCCAGTAAAGGGACAGAGGGTTGAAAAGAGTTACTCTTTCTTAGATAATCTAAGCAAAGTAGCTTCACATTTGTCTCACTGTAACCTTGCAAATAACTGTCAAACAGAAAAAAAGTTGCATTTTCAACCTGTCACCTCTTGGACTCTTACACATCTATGGAGACCAGGTTATGACCTAGATTATTATGAGTAGGTTGAATCTGTAAGCAAAGAATGTTTTCCAGGGTGCCTTGTGCTGTCTTCACCCTGCATCTGAAGCTGTGCTATGTAACAAAAGGGAATATCTGTATTTCCAGGAGGGTTTTCACTGATATTAGTTTCAAAAGGAAGGGAGTTAATAATCAGATGCTCAAACATGGATCAGAATTTCCTCATCCCTGAAAAAAGATGGAAAGGTTGGGCCTCTATTGTCAGCATGGCCTGACTCCATTTTTACATCACATGGGACAAGGGCAGGGAAGTTCCCTGGTACAAAAAAACCCCCAGTTCCCTGCAAAAGCTGGTAGCATTTATTCATGGTTCAAAAATCTTGTTCTGGGAAAAAAAAAGAAGCTCTGACATTTCTACTTTGCCTTTTGGGTGTAATTGTAAGTTTTATTTCTTTGGAGAGGCTGAGAAGTAGTTAAAAAATAACAGCTGTTTAATAGAGGCTAGAAGAGGGAGGGCTATTCTGTAATTAAGCCTGCTGAATTTGTATTCATTCACACTAATCTAATTATTACTTTCCTTGAATGCTCTGCTGTGAGTCAAAATAAGCTAGTGCTGGATTTGAGAGCTACAGAATGAGAAAAGTAAGCAAAAACTACAAAGAGACTTTTGTGCATCTTTTGAGTTTGATGAGACTAATAGCCAACTTGGTGTAGCAAAATAACACTGCAAATGGATTTAAGAAGGCTGCATGGTTCTGCTTTTCAGCATGCTCTCTGTTGATTAATAATGGCAGATTAACCTGGGCTGCACTAGTGCTTTCTGAGGTTGAGGAATGGTGGAACCTCAGGCCATTTGTCCTTGCAACCAGCAGCAAGTCCATTAGCCAAAGGAACTGAAACATTGCAACTCCATGGCACTTCTTTGAAATGAAACCTGATATTGTGTGGATTAAATGATTTTTGCATCTGCAAAGGCATAGCAAGCAAAGACTTCCTTTTCCAAAGGAACCAATGCACATGCACAGTTGCCATTCTGAAACAGCAACAAAAAAGGATTCTGATTTGTAGTCCTGTGCTTGAAACAGTTTATGCTCCTTGGCAACTAGCACATGCAGAAACATAAAAGTAGAATAAGATGTGTTCCTATTTAATTGCTATAAGTGGCCATTCTTCATTGTATTGCATAGCTTGGCAATAGGTAGGGCAAGTCTTGGGCTGTTGGCTGTTCAGTGTTGGCTACACCATTGAAATGACAAAGACTGCAGTGGGAAATTCACAGGTTTTCACAAAGATAATGTGTTGGGAAACCTCTAAATATATTTATCAAAGGACTCTCAGGCAACACTGAACCCAAATTCTGCCTGTGTAAGGCACACCAGTGGAAATCAGTATGTTTTATGTATATCTTATCTTTAATTTTCATGTATTCCTGGTTTTTGGTGGAATTCCTTCTCACCTCATTGCCAAGTATCCATGGTGGCTGTTGCCCATGCTTGCATATAATCAGGATTATTCAGCCCTGAACAGACTGTGACCTTTTCCCTTGTGCATTTGATGTACATTTGCCCACATGGACCTACTGTGATAATGTCTAGCCTAATTGCAGACTCAGAGGGAAGCATCTTTACTCCACAGAATCATTCTGTTTGTGGCACATACACAGAGCACACTCAGATGTAATATCTGATGTCAACACTCTTCTGTCACTTTACTGTATATGTAGAATTTATGTAGAGAGAGAGAAATTGATCTCTAAGGCATTACATTTTAATTTCTTATTTTTAAATATTAACATCTTAAAGATTTAATTATGAGGTGCTTAGCCAAAAAAAAAAATACAGAAACAATCTAAACCCCAAATCACCTAACCCCACAAAGCAGTGTGAAACCTGGCTCTGATAACATGGTTAAACAGCTCTGCTTAACAGAACTATTTGTTACTGTTCTGTGCTTTATGGTGCACTGGAGAAGACATTGCCTGTGCCTTGACCACTTTGCAATAATAGGGCTTGATCCTGCATATCCTGGTGGTGGTTGGTCACAGTTCAAGCTAAGAAGCAGAGTAAGGGAGCTCAGGGGAACTTGCTCCTGTATAATAGAAATTGTGGCTGGGGACTCCACTTGGAGCCCAGCAGAGTAATGTCAGGTAGTGGAGAGCCTAAGTAAATGCCTCATTTCCAACCCACATTTTAAACCATCTGCCTCTGCAGGCATTGCCATTTTCAGCACCAGGTTTCAAACTCATTGTTGAGGAGTAAAGGATGGGAGGGATGAGGGGTTTGAATTCAGGGGTCTGCAATGCCTTGCACTGTGCCCAGCACTTTGCTGCAGCCCACAGCTAGCAGGTGTTTAGGTTTAATTTGGAACCAAAAGCACTTTACTCAATCCAATCTGCCACAGGATCTGCAGGATTAAGGCCTAAATGGATAAAGTGCCTAAAATGAAGGGACAGAGTACAGTAGTAAGTGAAAGATGATTTGGCCTTCAAGTGCCCTTCCACAGAATAACTCTTGCAAAAGCAATTCTTTTTCTTGGCCTTTTTGTGTTTGGTGACAGAAAAGTTGCATTCTTAGCTCTCTCCTAGTCACCTGTAATATTAGCATGCCTGTTAAATCACTGATGAGATGCTCACTGTGAAGCCACTTATGTTTTTCTACCTTTATTATTGATTTTGACATACTGCAGCACTGTACCCTTGAAGATGGTCTGAAGTAGCATGGCAGCATGCAAAGCAATGAACTGTAATTCACTTGGAAGACTGGGATGGACCTTCCAGTTTGAAGTGACTCAACACCAGAGGTTATGGGAGATGCTAACAGAGGCTCTTTGCTTTGCAGTGCTGCAAGGAGGAGCTCTGGATGGAGTCTACAGGCTGGTCCAGTTTCATATTCACTGGGGATCCTGTGAGGGCCAAGGATCTGAGCACACTGTGGATGGTGTGAAATATGATGCAGAGGTAGGACATGCTTTACCTTCTCTGGACTTCTGGGTTTAGTGAGTTGGGTTTGGTTTTTAATGTTTTATCAGAGTAGCAGCTTCTCTACAGATGTTGACAGGGCAAGAGACTGTGAGGGCTACCATAGTAGATTTTGATACAATGATTAGAATTGGAGAACTCTTTGTAATAGGTTTTTTTTCCTCAGCTAGTTCATGTCAAAGACATTACAGAAGCAGAAACCCCCACATTAATTGTATTTTCCAGTGGTTCTTGAAAATTGTGACTTGCAGCATCTCAGTACTTGCACATCTCCTTTTCCTGGCTTCAATTTTTAACATCAGAGAAATTGATTTCCCTTTCTTCAATTAGAAATAACTTGGAAATGAAAAAGAAAGCAGCATCCTGGTTAACATGACCTGGAGAGTCAGTTAATATTCTTTCAAGAGACTGTTCAGAAAAGGACAGGACTGTTCTTTAAAAACTCTTCAGGTGGCAGGGGAAGTCTGTATTTCAGTGCTGATAACAGGTCCAGGATATATNATAACAGGACTTTGAGCAGACTAAAAGCAGAATGATGGAGCCACAGTTTGCATTCAAAGCTCATCTGGGAATCAGAGTCAGAAACAAACTAAAATACATGACAGAAATTTCTCTGCACAAATGAAACTTGAAAGCAGATGAAAGATGCAACTAGTTCTTAACTGTCCACAACAGTGTTTAAATCTCAGCAGTAAAACACCATCTGCTCTTAAAATTTAATCCATTACTTCCCTGCATCCTCATTTGTAAAGTATTGTGGATGGAATGTCATCTTCCCATGCTTCTTGTTTGCTTGCTCCTAGCTTCACATTGTTCACTGGAATGTAAAATATGGCAAATTTGCTGAAGCTGTGAAGCATCCTGATGGCTTGGCTGTGGTAGGCATCTTCATGAAGGTTAGTTAAAACTGTTCTTTTCTATTATTTGGGTTTGTCCAGTACATTCATCATGTTGTAGGGGGACCTAAGAGTCTACAATAGAGAGTAAGACAGCAATATGCTTCCCTAATTAGAGGTGGCTTCCTCTAATTGTGTCCCAGGCATGGAGCATGATTGCCAGCCATCACTGTGGCAGCCCTAGAGCAGCATCCTTGCCTTCATCATGACAGTGTCACTGCCATAACTTCTCCTAGTGAAAGGTGACCTGCATAACTGACAGAATTATATGTGTATGAAGCTGCAGTAGAACCAGCCTTAATAACACCTATTTTCGTGGCATTGTTAAATGTCCAGAGCATTTTTGTCTTAAGGGAATGTCTTCACAGGAGAGGGTGACTGTGGCCTCTGTCCTGGCCTCATTGTGTTTGGTTAGGAGGGTGACTTCTATCAAAAAAGAATAGCTCCAGTCAAAAAATAAATCCCCACACTGTACAGGAAAATAACTTTATTCTGTCCAGTGTCCTTGGCTGACCCATTTGTGCTGATTGTCAACTGGCATGAGTTTACAGAGGCAGTTCCAGTCCCTTCTGCTGTAATGCTCCTGTTCTGGAATGAAGTGGTGCTGTAACTGAAGGTAGTATTAGAGCTCATGGTTGTTTTATTTCCCTATGGTTTGTGTTGCAGGTAGGAAATGCCAAGCCTGAAATACAGAAAGTTGTGGATGCTCTGAGCTCCATTCAAACCAAGGTAATAATTTGCTCTCTGTGTTGATTGACACAAATGACAACTGTTGTTGTGTTGCCTTCTTCAGAAAGTAGACTTTCTGCTATTTTTTAACTTCTTCCCAGTCTGCTGCAGGTACAAAAGCAAAACAAACCTTCCTGCCCCCAGCACTGATGATCCTAAATGCAAAAGAGATTGCAATGAAGGTGTGGTAGAGGGCAGGGAATACTAGAAGCTATGATCACTTTGTATCTCTGTGACTACATTTTCTGTCTTTTAACTGCATTTAAGCCAATAGGGTAAGATTCATCTTCCTAATCCAAGCTGGTCTTCTAGGTACCCCTTGTAGTCAGTGGTGGCAGATGCAAAGGGCACTTCCCTTCATCTGTGCAGCTGTAGGATATATTTCCTTCCTCCAAGAGGGGATATGTCTCTTGGCTATTTCTAGGGAGTCTAAATAAGAATAAGATCAGGATATATATATCTCAGAGGAAAAACAAGCCTTTTGGTATTTTAAATCCTGTGTGAAGCATGTGTGTGATCTTAATGAGCTAAGGAAGGAGAAACTTGCTGAGTAATTAGGCACTTTCACAGTGGGTAAAGGCCTGTACCAATGAAAAATGTGGACAGGAGAAGTAAAGAAAGTGACTAAGCTGTCATCTTTGCATCAGGCTCCCTTTATCTAGTAAATGGCAATATCCATTTACCACTGGACTGTCCAGCAGGTCTCCCAGGTTCTGTATTTCCAGTGTCCCTGGTATCTGAAATCTCATTGCTCCTTCAAGCAAGGTCAAATCATATCTCTAGGAGGAAGGAACACATATTCCAGCTTTGAAATGAGAAACAAATGTCTTGGAAGTTTTTTAAGAAATAGATTGCTGAAAGTCTTTAACCCCAAAGGTACTGTAGGAGTCACTCAACACTTTATGGCAAACTCTGTTTCTACCTTTCTGCAAACATGGATGTCTCATAGGAAGTTTTACTACTGCAAGCCCAGCATGTGTATGTGGTCTCTCCCCCGGTGTTAGCTCCTCTACTTTCTTTATTGTAGGGAAAGCAAGCTTCCTTCACAAACTTTGACCCCACTGGACTGCTTCCTGCATGCAGAGACTATTGGACATACCCTGGCTCACTGACCACTCCTCCACTGCTCGAATGTGTGGTCTGGCATGTCCTGAAGGAGCCCATCACTGTCAGCCCTGAGCAGGTAAGGCTGCAGTGAATGGTGCCAGTAGATGTGTACTGGAGTCATACTGATTGCTTCAGTTCAGCCCTCCTGGTGATTTTTAAAGTGGCAGTTTGTTATTGCAGACTTACTCAGGGTATTAGCCAAATTCAGGGTGTCACCTCAAAAAACATAGATCTGCAGTGGTTATCCTCTTATGGCAGGGCTCTGCTTCTATGTTTGGAAGTAAGAGTTTGCTGTTAAAATGTAAGGCTGTCCTCCATTTGGACATGGTCCAGGGAAAATTGGGGGTGTTTTAAAACAAATTTCAAGCTTTCCATTTACCTGCTTAGAGCTTCCATGCTGTAAAAGCCTGGGAAATTTGTGGCATTGCTTGAAGGGACTCCCTGCACATGCAGAGTTAGCATTGCGAGCAGCAGTAGGATTGCTGGATGTACCTGAGTATACTTGCCCTGAAAGCACAGGGTTTATCAAGCATGTGAAGAGCATGTGTTCTGCATCTGCAGTGTATCACACTGCAGATCTGTAGTTGGTTTGTTGATCTTCCAGCACTTCCAGGACACAGAGCTCATTTTCCAAGTTCTGTTCAGCACAGAGCAGACTGGAAAATCCCACGCAGAATTGTGACAATCCTAACAAAATTACATTGTCTGGAAGAGGCAAAACTTGCAGATTCCAGAAGTCTGCTGCCTGAAAAAAATCCTTTATTCTGTTCAGCAGCTTGTGAAGGACAGTGTCTTCTTGGTAGGAAGGAACTTGTGCAGATTAAATCACTCTTGGCCGTAGCTTTCCGCACCATCCATTAATGAAATTGCATAGAGGCAAGATTCCATCCTGGGGTTTGCATCTGTGTGATTGGGAGATAAAAATAGAAACTAGAGCCTAGAAATAAAAGGTAGCCCTGAAGGGCTTTACTTTACCCTGCAAACTCTTAAATCCCTTTTATCAATGGCAGACATGCTACAATATACACATAACTCTACAAGTTTTATTCAGCTGATGTGGAAAAAGTGCAAGGCAGCTGTTGTGGGACTTAGTAAAAGGTAGAATAAATAACAAGGAAGAACTCTTGGATACAATTGTAGCAGTGATTACCATTAATAAACTGTAAGGGAGCATTGAAGTTGACATTGTTTGCTTGTTCTAAACTACTCCTATTGCTGTTGGTAATCCAAATATGGTTTTATTATAGGGCAGGAGCACATTCACCAAAATAGTTGTTTTTCCTACTACACCTACTTTAGCCACCTCTAAGTGGTAAAAGACACCACTTGTTTCTCCCACACATCCCCCTCCATATCACCACTGAAGTTTCAAAGATGGATTTGAGATCAAAACAGTGTGTGTGGCAGCTTGCCTTTTCCTTCCAAAACTAATCAAAACAAGAAACCACAAAGCAGATTGACACTGGATTGGAGCTGAACTGGTTTTCCAAAGGCAGATACAAGCTGCATGTGACAGCAGGGTGTAGCGACCTCGTTATGATACAGCACTTCCTGGCACAGGTTTGTGCTCTGATCTTTGTCCTGGTTGGTCCTGAAGGCAAAGTCCTCTCCTGAGCTGGTCACTGCTGGGGACCTTTCTCCTGGAATATGGGGAAGCCTGGCCTGCAGCCTGACTTGTAGGAAGTAGTGTATGCTCCCTATGTATTTCTGTCAGCAGTTCCAGCTGTCTGTACAGGATCACATTTAGGCTGGGTTATTATTTTGGCTCAGGTTTTGTACTAGTTTTGGAAATGCTTCCTTAGATATCAAGTTGCTTTTATTGCAGATTGTGCAAACATCAATTTTAGTTTAGGAACATGTGCTATAACTTTATAGCATGCTCCCTCTGATGTGGAACAGTTTTCTCTCTGAGTACTTAGGATATCTTGAATGAATTTGTCTGCTTTAATTTGACCTAGGATAAGGCCTTTTTTCTGTTTTGGTTTTCTGGGTTTTTTTTGTTTTGAATTTATATATTTTATATATAATTTCTTTTATTTGAACTGGGTTAAAAAAATCCAGCTTTCAAAAAGAGCTAAAACTGTGCAACTTGCAAAGGATTCTGAAAGGATTTCAATTCAGGTCTGGATCAAGGTGCACAGAGAGCAGAAAACGTTTGCCTACATCTTGGTCTTCAGTGCTCTGTTAGTTTCCCTTGCTCAAGCTATTGTGTGGACATGAGAGCCTGTGTTAGGGGCAAGAAACGGCATGGGTGAAATACAAAAGACACATGGGTGGTGATGCTACCTCTAAACCATTAGGCACTGGCACAACTTTGAGTTGGACCTTTAGCTCAGGCCCAAGGTGTAGAATTCAAGCAGTCCTGCTGGCATAAGAGTGTACATTGGAGGATGTTTGTGCCCTTTCCACAGATGTGCAAGATCCGTGGCCTTTGCTTCAGCGCTGAGAACGAGCCTGTGTGCCACATGGTGGACAACTGGCGCCCCTGTCAGCCTTTGAAGAGCAGAGAAGTCAGAGCTTCCTTCCAGTAACCTGAGTGCTGAGTGTGCTAGAAACTGCTGTGTTTGTGAGGAGCCCTTTTGCTAAGCACAAATCAAACCTTTGCTGTGTGTGCCCTGAAAAGAAACCAACAAAAAATCATCTTGTCTCCCAGATCCCTTCTTTCTTTCGCTCTGCATCTCAAATGCCAGCTAATGATGTGTGAAAGGCTCTTGGCCAAACAGCAAAGGGTTCTTAGGGTGTGGGGGGTGGTGGCTGTGTGTATTTTGGTGACTATTATTGTGACTGACACTTTGGTGTAACAGTGTGTTGGCTACTTGGGAGAGGATGTGGTGATAGCAAAATAAGCCATTTTAAGAAACCTCATCCACTGGTGTGATAGTACACAACTAACAATAACTTGAAGCTTGATGACAAGCACAAGAACACAGAATCTAAGTAGATTTAGGAGGAAAAAAAAAAAGCAGTATTTTGAGATAGTAAAGCAAAACAATAGTGAGAATTAGACTTTTTAGATTTTAAGAAACTGACATGTAAATATTTTTGGAACTTTTACATTTTTACCCATGCTATCAACAGCCTTGATTATGTCTTAATGGTAGTGTTGGATTTTTTTAACTAAAAATGTCCTAAATTAAGTATTACCTTTAAAAGTTATTACCATAGAAATAATACAAGATATCTTTTCATTGAAATAATATATACTCTAAATTAAAGAGGAAAATAATATTGTATTTTAGATAAGTTCTCTAATAAATCTATAATGACATTGGTTTTGCTTCCATTGTTATTTTAAATGAGGAAAGGAGTCACTACTGTTTGCATCATTGCATATTAAATATATTTACTAAATGTAAAGCATATTGGGAATTGGTTTTGGTGACACTGATACAACCCTATTTGGTTATGTTAGGAAGTTTTCCCTAAGTAGCTCTCTGATAAGATAGCAGAAGGAACTGTTAGTCTTGAGCAATAGAAAAACCAGTCAGATCTTCCCCCTTGGAAAGCTTCCCCATTTAAAACAACCCTCTACATACCAAAAAACCCCAAATCCCAAAACCAGAGCAGGAAAACAAACTGTTCCTTTGCCACAGGTCATTTCTTCTAAGTTCAGCTTTTCTGAGTGGAGCTATGAAGGTCCTTCTCTTCCTACAACAGCTGTGCTGTGTAATTCAGCTTTGGGTGGTTCTGACTTTACCTGTCACCTGCAGGTCTGAGTGCTACACATGTCCCCTAAACAATGCAAGGGAGGTTAATGCCTCTGAAATTGGAATTATAGGGCAAATTCATTGAGGCTTAAAGCTGCTGAGGCAATCCAAGAGGAAGCACCTTACAGAATCAAAGGAGGGCTGAGGTTGGAAGGGATCTCTGGAGGTCATCTGGTCCAACCTCTTCATGTTGCCCAGAGGCATTATGAGTATCTCCAAGGATGGAGACTTAGTGGACTGATCACCCACTTATTTCAGCAGGTAGCATCCTTTTGCTGAAGCTGAAGCAAAGTGCTTTCTAGCAGGCAAAACTCTCAACTCTTTCCTGGAATTGTGTATGTATGCCCTAACTTGCTTCCAAAGTTGGCAACACTGCTCTTTGCTTAATGACTATGTCTTGGGAAACTCCTAACAGTAAAACATAAAATATGGGAGCCTCATCTTTTCAGATGTTAAAGCCCTGGCTTGACCACTATGATACCCTGATTACTAGGTAATGAGACCTTCTGGAAAGTGACATTCTCCTTAGTACCTGTGGAGGTTAAATAGTGTCCAGGTTGGTATATGACAGAATGTGAACTTCTGCATAATCTCTAGGTTAAAAACCTGGAAAGCTCTGAAGTTCTAACCACTGCTGCAATAAAAAGTTTCATAGCTCATACTCCACTGCTTTTCAAGGTTGCTCCATAAATAATAACAGCAAAGACAACCACCATCAGCCATGCCTGGATTATCTTGTTTGCATGAGCCTGTTTACCTGGAAGGTTGCCAGTGCCATATGTTCATCTTTGCTGAAGAAGTACTTCTGTATTCAGCCAGATGATGCAAG
Source organism: Galbula dea (assembly GCA_013399015.1). Lineage (NCBI taxonomy): Eukaryota > Metazoa > Chordata > Aves > Piciformes > Galbulidae > Galbula > Galbula dea. The sequence continues at coordinate 617,414 of VWZX01005528.1, forward strand.
CTGGTGGTCAGAAGTCATCTACATGGTGCACAGGAAGAGCCTGCTGTTTGTCTTGTCTGTGTGGTCTACCAGGGAACACTGCTCTTCATTTTTCTTTTTAACTGGCTGAACTTAGAGAACTGCCCCAAAAAAGCCCTCCCCAGCATAAAATGGTAGCTGAGCTTACCACAACTTCATACTTTGCAGTTGATAGCCTTTGTATGGAAGACATCTAGTAAGGCTAACCCAGAAAAGAAGAAAATAATTGCCCTGACATTCCTTTTCCTGAACATTGAGTTCTGTTCAGGCCAAGGTGAAGAGAACCATCCAGTTGTTCTTTCTGACCTCTAGTTTCATTCAATATTTGCTTGTATGAAGAGGTTATTATTAGGTCTTGCAATGGGCCCACAACAGAGATAAAGCTACACAGATTCTAACATCACACTCAAACCTATTTGAACTGGAAAACTGTTTATGGATTCATAATTTAAAAAATTGGGAAAAAAAAAATCACTTTGATCATAGAAGAGAAGATGTTCCACTGCAGGTAATTGTGTTACTGTCAAGGACACAGCTCTGATTAAAGGGGGTGGGGAGAGGAAAAGAAAACAACACCAAAACAGCTAGTGTGTGAGGTTGAAGTCATTATAAAATACTCAGGCAGCACTTTGGTGGGGGAAAGAGAGAAGCCCTTTCCCTTGCAAACTGTTAAGTTTACACAGTTTGTGATCTTGTCTCACACTTGTCTGCCAGCAACATGTGCAAATTTAACAGTTGATGATTTCTCCCCTGCTATTTCCAAGGGGTGGCTGTGTCCTAGATTGACATGGGCGGGTAGGCTGTGATTAGAGATGTTCCCTGGGAGATTAGATAATAATGCCCTGCATGGAGTCAACAATATTTATAGAAGCCCAGATAGTTTATAGAAGAGTGCCACTCACTAAATGACAGCTTTAGGGTTTTCTAACTCTTGAAAGAAAATCCCTGCAAGAAACAGCTGTGTCAGTCTCATATCACAGAAACAAGCAGTGATGAAAGCACAGGCAGTGCCTTTACTGAAAAGTTCCCATGGACCCTTTAAGCCACTTCCTCTTCCAAAGCACAGCACCTCATACAGTCATGTAGCAGCTGGTGGCAGTTGCTTAGACTGACTGCTTGACATATTTTAATTCTACTTGGCAACTGGATGCTCCCCTGCTGCCCCACTTCCTCTTTCAGTATGATGGGAAAAGGCTGTAGTGCCTTGATGCCATCGATGGTTCACTCAGGCTCTGAGCCTCCCCAGCCACCAGCTTCCTAAGGTAGGACTGACTGCAAGGGGAGCATGTTCAAAGCCACCAGGGCTCCACACCAAGCACAGAGAGACGTGCAGAAAACAAACCTCCTCAGGGTTCCTTGACTAATTTTAGACCACAAGCCTCAGTATTACATTTTTAACCAAGCCACAAACCAGAGCCATTTTGAGTATGGCCTCAGCCCAGTTATGGATTAGAGTGTACTGATTCCCCAGGCTTTCTTGTTCATCCAGTAGCAAGCTTTTCAGGATGCTCACTTTGGTTCAGAGCTCAAATCTTTGCAGCTATGCAGCCTGAGCTGGTGGACCCAGCTTCTCAGCAGGGCTCAGTGCTTATATGGTGAAGCTGTGTTGCCCCTAATACCAGAACACAGTTTTGTCCAGTGAGGATGCCAATGCACTGCAGCATATGAAACAATAAAAAGACATCCTCAGGACATTTTAAACAAGGCAATATATGAGCCCTGTTTTTCATAATCCTACAAGGTATGGGGTATTATTGTATATATGTATGACAGGAAGCAGTCACTGCTGTTTTGAACAACTAACACCCTGAAACACAGCAGAAATACACTGAGACAATATGCAATAAGCAAGTATTTGGAGCAGACAGGTGGACATTAACTACACATTTTTCCTGAGGGGAAGGTTTTAATGAGTCTTGTAACATCACTCAGTATTTGAGGACCTGGAAAACTTGCTGCAAAGTCCTGGCCTTCTTGCTTAAGAAGCCCCAAGATCAAACAGGGGAAGAGACTTTGTGGGACACCTGAGTGTTTTGGAGCAGGGGTGACAGGGACATTTGTCTACAGCGCTACACAAAGGGTGTCTCTGAAAGGCGTGACAGACAGGCCAAGGCTGACAGGTTTCACAGAAAGCAGAGCTAGGCTCTCTCTTCTGAACACTGATCTGCTAGTCCAAAGGCCAGGGTCCAAAGGTTCAGCTCACTCTAGTGTAAAGCAGAAGGACTCCACCTGCAGGGTTCATCAGTGCTTATAAGAAGTGGAACCCTTGAGTAGTGAAGAGTCCTCTTTGCTGATCATGTGCCACCCACAGAGAGGAAAAAGCCAGCTAGTGTAAGGACTCATGGGATCTTCTCTCTCACTCTGCTCCTTAGCTGGGCCTCCTTCTTCTGAGTTACTCAAAGGTCAGGGAAAAACTTCCTCTTTGCTCTAAATTCCTCCATAATCAACTGACTTGAACTTGGGAAAAGAACACAAGACAGCAGGTGGTAGAGGACATTGCAACTTGGAGGATGCATCTCTTCACCACTCTATTATTTCTTCCCAAAGTCACTAGAACTGGTCTAATTGCATTATTCTCAAATGACAGTCTTAAATAATGTATTCCTTGAATCAAAATCAAACCCAAAGTGCCTCTAGATGCTTGCATTTAACATGTCTTTTTGGTGGTTTAGTGACTAATAACAGTGCCCTGAGTAGGAAGGTAGAAATATTAAAGAAAATAAGAGCAGCATTTTGCAGGAAAAAACCCCAAGGCTTGGAAAAAAAAAATACATATCATCCTCACTCAGAATCTTTTCCTGGGAGACATTTCAAAGGACAGCATTTTGCAGATCAGCTTAGAAGAGGGTGGTAAACATCATCTCCTCCTACTCTCTGTAGAAGTGCATCAGACTCTCTTAAATGCTTTCTGACTGGTAATAAACATCATATCAAGGCAGTATTTTGAAACTCAAGGATTTGAAACTACTTCTTAGAGACAAGTCCTTAATGAATGATAAAAGCTTGCAGATTTAAAATACAGTAATCCCAGAATGAGTAAAATGCCCCTACTCTGAGATCTTAAATATCACCTTCTGCTCTCTGTTTCCATATGTTCTCTCCCTCTGGAGAAGGACTCCTCACATCATCAAGACTGGGGCTAAAGCAATGTAAAAACTTAGGGCCTGATCATGAAAACTCTGATGTGACTAATCCCTGATGTTAGTAATCCCATCCATCAATTGAAGTTCCATTGGCTTGCCACACTCCCTGCATGGGAAAGGCCATTCTCTTGCCATCAGGAGTGGAATGAAGAGGCTCAATACCTGAAAACACAGGTGGACTGTTCCTTTGGATCTCAGTTTAGGGGTTTGTCCTGAGGAAAGGTGGGAAAGGAGGTAGGATGGAGGAATCATCTGTAGTAAAGGTGGCTAGAGGAATTGCTCTTCATTTTTCCTCCAGCTCCAGAGAGGTTCCTCAAAGCTGTGAATGCCACAAACTGCACTACTCCTGTTAGCATAGCACATGCATGGAGGGCTATTTTCAGGCCTTGTACTCCAGGTACCAGTTTTAAGCTGATAACCACTACAGCAGCCAAAGGACAAGAAAACCATGAATGGTGCAACCTTTTCAAGGTTGCTAGAGTGCTCTACAGAGTCAATGGAGAGGCCACCAACGAAGCACTGTATGGCATGGTTTCTGCATGGCCTCTGCTTCCATGCTAGGACCTTGAGGTTCCAAATATCACACAGGCTCATAGTCTAACAAGCAATGGGATAAATGCACCCTTGCTGAAGTCTTCTCCATTTGGCACTCCAGAGATGGAGTCTTCTGTCTGATCTGGAGTGAGCTGGGCTGGTGGGACTTTTCATGTGAAGAAAGGTGGCCTTGCTGGTAAGCAATTGGCAGGATCCAGTTCTTGATTTCTGTCAAGAAAAGTTCTATTTCCATCTAGTTATCAAATCCTTGAGAAGTCTCCAGGTAAATGGAAATGTCAGCTCTTTTACATGTAAAAATCTATCCTTATTTCTCAAGAGGCTTTTGCAAGCACTGAGCAGCTATCTGGGTTAAAGGAAGAGAGATGTCTGAGAGAATATCTTTGCCTTTCAGAAAGAAAAAGAACAAACAGGAAAAGTCTAAGCTTGTGGACTATTGAGATGAGTTTCATTTTGAGGAATTATGACAGTCTAATCACGAGCTGGTCTGTCATGCAACCACCTTACTATGTTTAATAAAGTTATGTGATAATAACAAAATATTTGTTAGACCCTGGGCCTGATATGTAACTCTGGCTGCATGATAACTCAACCTCAATTCACAAGAAGGAGGAGCCCTCCTTCCTTCAGCATGTTATGCTTTCAGCCATATAAACCTTTGGAAAAGTGTTTATTTTTGTCATTCTGAGACCCTTTGTCTTAGAGAGGATATGAACTAGAAAACCAGCATACCAATTATCAGCTGAAACAAATAATCCACATTAAGCCAAATAAAATATTTTCTATTTGGTTAGCAGTTGCTTTATCTTTGTCTTCAACCTTCAGACTTCAATCACTACTGTACCTTTTGAAGTATTTACTGCTAATAACAACAAAAATCTGGGTCTTGTATCTGCCCCAGCAAAAACCACTGTGCATTTCAGATACCATCTATTTCCTAGTGGTTTCTTACAGGAACTAAAGGTTCCCTCTAGGACTGAGAAAGAAAAAAAAAAAAGCTTTATTAAAAGATGTTTCAAGGACTCAAATGAAGCTAATTGTCCAAAAGGGATAGGGAGCCAAGTAAAAGAACTGTCATAGACAGCCATCACTCCTGGTCCTTGCATTCCCAGTGCCTGAGGAGGAAATGACACTAGATTCTTAGGAAATTCAGCACCTGGAAGCTTGATTAGGTAAGAGATCAAGTCTAGTCTGCATTTAAGAAATGATTGAGGAATAACTTTAAGAGCCTGACTTGAAGGTAGCAGGGTATTGACAGAAAGAAGTCATTATTGACATAAGCTCTGTGCACATCTTGTGACCTCACTAATGATGGGTTTCTGAAAAAGTTACTGCACTTCTTCTACCCAGTTTTAAACCCTGTTGTCTGCTTGCTCTGCCAGCTAAGAGGATTTAGTGTTGTGTTAGAAGTTTTGCTACCATGAAAGCAGAGGCTTGAAAATAATGAGGGAGAAAGGAAACCTGATTAAACCTGTTATTTCTGTAGTGTAGTGCAGGCAGACAGATCTTTATGCCTCCACAGAGCCCGTGTTGTTTGTGTGTATTCACAGTCATGTCTTCTAATCAATAAGAGGATTTTGACCTACATAGGTTTGAACACCCCAAATAAAGACTGTTAAAGACATAAGTAAATACAAAGAAAAAACCTAATCCAATATAAAAAGATTAGGACTTTTTCATTCTTTATAATCCCAGAAGTAGTATTTTCTCCTAAAAAAAAAGAAAACCAACAATTTTCTTTTAAGAGGTAGAGTTCTTAGATATATTATTTCTCAACTAAAAGGAATTTGTGAATGTTGGCAGCACTGCAAAATGCCATGAAGGGATGATGACATTGCCAGGCCCAACCTGCAGTGACACCATCAGTCCCTCTTGGATTTTGGAAACCCTCCAGCACTTTCCTTTTGACTTAGCAGGGGAAAATTGCTGAGGCATATCTAAAGTTTATTGTATGTCAAAGTTCCAGTAGGAAAGTAAGGTGTTCAAGAGAGAGATAATTGCCACTCCTGCTTTCCAGGCCTTTCTCAATACCCTGGTCCTTCTGCCACTGAAATTCACACAGAGGATTCATTCAGCAGGTTCCACTGATGCTTTCCTCCATGCACTTCAGGTCTCATACAACAACCCTCAGTTTCCCAAATCTCACAGCCTGCAACACATACCTCCATCCTCAGTTAGAACCCCAGCACTGTGATCTAGAACCGCTATGTACTTCCAGTATAGATTCTCATCTCATGTTCCCTATCCTGAAAAAGTAGAGCCTGGGGTAAGAGGGGCACTGTGAAACAGCAGTTGCAGTCTGTGTGACAAGAAAAAAGCTACTGCCAAAGCAAGAGAGAGACAACCTACAAGAAAAGCAGCTGAAGGACAGCAGCTTGTTCCTTTGCCATGGTTAGCAGATTATCCTTCCCCTGTCTGTTCTGCCGTGGTTTTCTGTCTGAGTTTCTGCAGTGCTCTGGACTGCAGCATGGATAACATCAAAATATTTTGAATTGCTAACTACTACCTGCATTTTACAACAGAGGAAATAAGAGCAAACTCAGAAATAGAAGTGATCTCCAAAGTCTTACTCTGTACAACCAGAAATAAACCCCAAGGCTCATACATTGACTAGGAGATTATTCTTACTGCCCTGCAGTCAGAAATGACTTACTGATTGGAAGAGCAATAGAGAAGTTCCTGGGAGATTGAGGGCTTTTGGCCCTTCAAACAGTCAAGGGAATCTGAGTTAGACCCAGGCAGTAGCACTGCTCTTCTTAAACAACCAGCTTTGCACCACAGGACTTTTCTCCTGCATGTTGCTGTATATACCACCAGCCTCGTGAATACTATGACTCAAGATCTCTGCAGACTTATAAGGTTGAAAATATCCTCAACAGCTTCAGCTCTTGCAAGGCATTTTTAAGATGCAAGGGAAACCTGCTGCAACAAGCCCAGTCTGGATATGCAGAGAGCTTGACACATACTCAGAAATCCTCCAGTTGAAGGAACTGCAAGGCAACAGTAATTAATCACTGCAGGGTGGAACTAGGCAAGAGGGCATTCCAGACAAGAGGTGCTACTTTTCTTTCAGGGAATCTGAAAATGTGCCACATGTATGTGGAACACTGGGCAGGTAACTCCAGGGCCCTGAGATGATTTCATTTTCCATCTTAATATTGAGTTAACAGCAAAACCCTGCATACAACAGGGATTTGTAGCAATGGAATTTCACCAAATAAAACTCTATGACCAAATTAAAGCCTGTCTACCTCTTTTTCCATGTCTCAAAAGTCCTTTAGTTAGCCCTTTCCCCAGTTATGAGTTCTCTAGGGGCTTTTTCCCCACACAAAATTTGATCATTTTCTTATGACCATTAGCTACACCAGAGTTCCTTCACAGAGAGCCATTTGTGGTCATCCACAAGTCTGGGCTTTAAAACATGGTCCAAGAAATGCATACTTCTTAAAGCCCACTTTATGGTGGTGGCTCTGTGCCTGTTCTGACTCCTGCTGGTGTTCTGGTAGGAGCTATGCTGTCAACAACATCTGTTCATACTTTTTTTCCAGTGCTTTTTTCCACCTGCCCTCACTAGTTATCTACACCCAGACCACCTAATTCAATCTATTCCTACAACCACAGCACCAAAAGAAAAGTAAAAATAAAAATAAGATACTCTACAGCCTGTTGAAACCTGGTTCCCAAGGGAATGAAGAGGCAGGAGCAGATTTACCTGAAATTGTTTTCTTAGTTGTTCTGGAGAGATAAAATGGCTGGTAAACTCACTGATGGAAAATAACCATGAAACAAATGTAAGCCAGATGGGCTAAGCACAAGAAACACTTGATCTGTTGTATGACACTTAATCAGACAGAGTGGAAGAAGGTGATAGTCAATTTGGTGATTATTTACATACTATGTGAAGACAGACCCTGGAACTGAAGCAGCCATGGCCTCTGATAAGTGTTGCACTCTATGGACACTAGAAGCTGTGAGCATGCAACAGCAGGTCTTCTGTCTCTGTTTATGTGCAGATTGTTTTGTTGTGTAGAAGATGAAGTGCCACAAGGCATGTTTCTTCTCTTATATTTAATGAAACTCAAGCTTTTTTCAACAGGCAGAACACCCAGTGAGAACCCAAGTCCTTTATGTGATCAAACTGTTCTAATTGGGACCCTATAACAATGCCAAACCTAATACTTTCTGATGCTATAATATTTGAAGTGTTCATCTATAAATGTGCTGTAGGTGGCTTGGAGTTCATCAACTTTAAAGAGATATTACGCGTTTTATCTCCTTTTTTCTTCAGCTTAACATTCTACACCTGGGCTTATTATGGACACTGCAAGGAATGAAAGAATAATACACTCTAGAGAGAGAGACAATCAGAAATGTTTAAATATGTTAGTTATACAATAACAACTCTTGCAAATAAAGCACAAAGGTAACCAATCCAAGAAAAAGAGATGGCAATAACTACATTACCTTCTGAAAGTAAGTGGCAGGAAATTTTCTACCCCGAGATTATTCATTTTGGTCATGAAAGTTGTCCTGGTTTGGGTTAGAATGTCCTGGTTTGGGNTCTGACCCTGCCCCCAGGGGGAAACAGAAATCGGAGGGTTTTGGGACCCTGGGTAGGGGGCTGGGATTTAGTCTGTGCTGGGACACGGGGGAGCTGCTTGAACAGAGAGCTTGAGAGCCTGGCTGCCTGGAGGGGACTGGAGCTGCTACCGGGAGCTCCAACACGGAACGTCTGCAGCTTCGGTGGTGACGTAGCCATTATAAACAGGGGGAGTTGGGTTCGGTGTTTGGGTCCTGTATACATTTATCTGTATGTTTCATTGAACATTGTTATTATCATTAAAGTAGTTTTAGTTTTACTTTCCAATCCAGAAGCCTCTCTGCCCTTATTGTTCCCTGTCTCTTTCGGTTGGGGGGGAAAGGGGGTAATAAGGAACGTCTGCCGTGGGTCGGGTAATCGGTTTAGCCTGTCCACCCGCAACAAAAGTAACAAAAGTAAAACATTATCAGTGTTCTGGAAAGCTCAGGACACTAACTTTCAACAGTCCCTCAAAACTTGATGGTGTTCACCCCAGAAATTAAGAATAAATGAACAAAAGACCTTAATAAACGATCCATTTTTAAGAGGCTGCTGTCAACTCCAGTAGGAAATCTGTTCTAAAACCAGATAGCATTACATTGCCCAGAGTCTTGAGCTGATAACAAAACAGGTGATTTATCAGTAAAAGTAACAAATTCTTTTCCATACTTTTATCTTTGTTGTATCTTTTAGAAAACACACGGGCTGGAGTAACTGCTTGTACTGGGGTTTGGTCATAAGCAGTGGGATCTTGTAGCCCCTACTGCAAGTTACTAACTTAAATCCAATCAAGACAGAAAAAAACAGGAAGATGAAGAAAAACTTCTGTTTGTTGCCCAAACAGGCATTAGGAAACACTTTTTGTCATCTTACTGTTTTGCAGTCTCTGCTTTATCACTGTGAACTAATATCTATAATTGCATTCAACATGAATTCATATCCATGGTGACAATTCCTGAGGTGGGATGGGGACTGAAATTCTAATCAGGAGTTCTTTAGGGTAGAGAGACCTGTGTCTTCACTTTGCATGAACATGGAGAGGGGTTTAGCTCCTGCTTTCTGGAGGTGAATGGAAAATCCATTTCCTACAATACCCCTTCCCCCCAGAATATGATTCAGACTTAGTGGAGAATGAAGCTTTCCCAGATTAGGTCTAGTACCTTCCACTAGTACTACACTAGCACTTAACACCACTTTCCAGGTTTTCATTTGAATGTAGCAAGAAGTTGTGGTGGGAGTAAATTACTCACTGTTAAATTGAGCATGACGAGGCATGTGAGGGCTTTTAAAAGGGCTCTGAATCATCTGAGTCATCTTCACACTTTCCCCACTGTTTGGCAAATGGTACAAGATGTCTCTCCTTTCTAAAGGTCTGTTGCAGGCTGCCTGCTATTGCTTGTGATTCAGCCTCCTTTTTGCAACCTACACACCAGGGAGGCTGTGAAACAACTTCAGTCCAATCAGTCTCTGAGCCCTGATGCTGAGTGGCACTTTGCAGAACCATAGAATCGTCAGAGTTGGAAGGGACCTTAAAAATCATCTAGAAATAACATCATGACAGACATCATGAAAAAGCTCAGGTATGATGCCAAGGATTAGCTTCCTTTTACTACAAGGAAAACAACACAAAAACCCCCAGTAACAACAACAATAAAAAACTCCAATAAACCCCAACCAAGGTCCATCAGCCTCCATTTGCCTCTATTTCTCTTTCTTTACCTTTCACATGCAGCAGTGGTGAACTAGTAGCCCTAGGAACCACAACCATCAGGCTGAGTGAGACCTGACTAGCAGTATCTCAAGGTATAACAACTTAACTCAGTAGTATATTACACCTAATTTAGAAGGGTGGGTTTTTTTCCCCTCTGTCAACTTTTCTGCAAGTAAAACTCCAAAAGATAAACCTTTACATAGGGCCTAAATGGATGCTTTTTTGAATCATGTCAGGCAATCATAATGCTTCCAACTGTTTTTTAGAGCAAGCAATAAGGGATGTACTTAGGATGCTTCAAACAAAGTATAGATTCAGATTGTGGGTGAAAATGAAAGAATATAAAACATGTGGAGCCATTTTGGCCCAGTTATAAACAAAAATATCACTCAATGGCTTACAGTGAATTTCCTGGGATACATTTGTCCACAGCAGTGTTCTGGGAGTGCTTATTGGTTTGATTATGTTAATATTTGATTTTGACTTTGTTGGATGTAAATTCAGACATGCAACATTTTCTGGAGTTAACATGGAGCATGCCAGAGTGGAGACTGAAACACTAACTCAATGGTTCCTTGGAACAGAATACTTCTGGCAGCCATAGGAGTGAGAGGGAACTGTGGTGATTTAATGACAGGGACTGTACTCGTGTGCAGAAGGAAACAGAGCTGCTACTGCAGTTTTTCAAGAGAACAACACCCCTGGCCTTATTTTCATGTACCAAACTGGTAATTACTGGATACTTATGTTTCATGATGCTGTCAATGCAACTTCTCTTCTTTGACTTAGCACATGAAAGGAGATATACATGCCCATCCTGTCTACAGTACCTGACCATAGAACTCCAAGTCTTACCTAAATCGGCACAAAAATGTCTACTTCTAGAAATGGAATGAAAGGCACAAGCCTGTAGATTTCAACTGGAACAAAGAGAAAAGGCATCCAACATCTGCAGGTTTTTCTAGTGTCTCTCATTACATTTGTTTTTCAATTCCTCATGTCTTGAGCATCAGTATAAATGTGCTTCAGCTATTTGGAACTTCTGTTGAATATCTTGTCATATGCATTACATCATGAGTTACACTCTTGGGAGTACCTATGTCCCCAGTATGGAGTTTTAATTATTCTTTTTATTGATCTCAGAAAGCCTATTATTTGCCTTAGGCACCATCTACAAAGGTCAGCCTCACATTCCATGGATTTAACTTCTTTTGTCCTGTTTTGAATTTAGAACCTTTACATCCTAAAGACAGCTGCATTATCTATCCTGAGGTAATCTGCTAGTGAACAGACCCTCCACATATTGCCTTTGGGGGGGCAGAGAAGGGTGAAAGGAAAGCCATTTGCCTCCTGGAGTCTGATTCTACCTGAGCTTCTCAAACACACAGTATGGACCATCCCTTGCCACAGACAGGCAGAACAGAAGCAGATGTCAGAGAGCTGTTTCACAACCGATCACACAATACAAATTCATTTCCAGTCTGGATCCTGGACCAGGACTCTTATTTTCACGTGGTCAAAACTCTCTGACCTATGAGATCTAATCTATGAGACTGACAAAGGCCACCCAAAAAACCTGACCCCGATGACTGTATACTGCCATTTGGTTCCCTTGACACATGGTTGATTCAACACCTACATTGAGACAGTCCCTAATGGCTCCAGAGTTTTTCAGCCAACATGAAACCCTCAAGGAAACAAAATGACCAGAAACCTTAATGTCTGCCAAGACTCCAGGAACAATCACTGCTCAGGCACAGCCACAGTGGGCTCCTGCTCAGAGAAGAACCTGCAACTGAGGGGCGGAGAGATGATTTTGCCAGGTCTCTGCTACCTGAGAATTCCCTCAAGGCAAGAGGTTTCCCAGATAACTGACTGTTTTTCTTGGGGCCCTTGAGGACAGAAAGGGGATCCTATAACCATGAGCATACCTTCACAGGGGTTTGGATTGGAGGAAGGTCTGCCACTCTTTGCAGGTATTACTTATTAACAAGATGAGCACTAACGGGAGCTGATGTGCAACCACACGGGAGCACGTGGAGAAAATGAGGTGGCATGGGGGAAACCTTGCCTCTGCAGACAAAGAGGAATGCTCCTGTCAGAGGGAGATTACTTCCATGAGTCAGGAACTACAAATCATGTGGACAAAACCATTGTCATTAAATAAAGGTTTTCCAGTGTTATAGCATCAGGATTCAAGAGAATTGCCTTTCAACACATCTTGTGGGCTGGCTGTTGCCTTCCAAATTGGTGCTAGCCTAGAATCTTCTGTAAGAATGAAGCAAGCTACTTCTCATGTCTCAGAAGACATCAAATATTTATTGAAATCTTCATTTATTTAACCACCCACAGAGAGCCACAGGAAATCTAGTTGCTGGTTTGACCTTGACTATTTAATGAGACACATAATGATGCCATTGCAGCAAACAGAGCCTGGCAGAACAAATGCAAGCCACTACTGCACTAAGATCTCCTGTCTTCTACAAAAGCAGCAGTGGGGAAGAAAAGGTAACATTAGTTGAGGGAAACAAGTCTTAGGATGTGGGATCAACACACAGTGGCACCAAGTATCAGATGTCAAAAGGAGAGCTACTGCTCTTTGCTGCCCCACTTATGCCATCAGTTTTTATCTGCAAGATGGCTCTGGGATGTGTCACAGGGAACCTGCATGCTGTAAGCAAATTTGGTATTACTCCAAATAGAAGGTATTTGAGGAGCTTCTTCCCTTCTCTTGTGTCTTTGCTATTATTTATGTGTCACAGGGAACCTGCATGCTGTAAGCAAATTTGGTATTACTCCAAATAGAAGGTATTTGAGGAGCTTCTTCCCTTCTCTCGTGTCTTTGCTATTATTTACATCTCTGCAAAGCAAGAACAAGAAGCAACCATGTTGAGATGCTTTTTTATTTTAGAAGGACAAACTGTTCATCTGAGAGTTGGGGCAGCAAAGAGGAAAAACCCTTTCCAAAAGCAGTAGTGCTCAAAACCACACAAAACAGAGATGCATCTCCTGCTCAGAAGACAGGATTGTACTGCCCACAGCTCTCCACCTGAAAGGAAACTAAAGATAATGATGGTCTTGAGTTTCTTTACTGCACCAAGGGACAGACTTAACAATACACAGGGACAGAGGGAGTGGGATGCTTTGTTTACTTTCTTTCTTAAACCTTACCTCTTTAGGAGGAATACTTGTCACAATCCTGGATGTGTCTTTATTCCAAAGTTTTCTCCTAGCCTGAGGTGAGGATGGCTGCCTGCCATCCCAGTTCCCTGTATGCCTAGTTACTGTGAGAGGCAGAGATGCCCAGCAATGTCATCTTTTATACCCACTACAATACCTTTCAGATGTTGAGGGCTGTTAAAACACCGATGGTGTTGTTACTTACTTAAGTCTAACTGCTTTTTGTATTCACTCACAAAGATGGCCTGTGTCACCTAGAAATCCTGGAAGACTTGCATATGAATGAGAGACCTGGAGGTGGAAAGGTCAACTGCTTTATAACTCGGGTCAAAGAGGCACTTTCATGAATGGGAAGGGCTGGGTTAAAGAAAGTTCACAGTCTGATGTGGGGGAAGGGGACCAGTATTCCTCAGAGATGCACATATGTTTAAGACATGCCCTTAAGAAAGATTTCCAAAATAAAAACAAAGTGTTGTTTGTTTGAGGTTTTTTGTTTGTTTTTTAAATCAAGTAAACTCATTTATTAAAAATTTTATTAAAATTAAGTTTCATTGCAGAATGCCTCTCACCCAGAGGCAGTTCACTGGGAAGTGATGGAGAAGGTGAATTCACATGTTGGCTGTCTCCTCTAATGACACATCCCTTCCCCCCACAGTGAGAACAACCTGAAGGCATACTCTCTAACCCAGATGAACTCTCCCCCTCTGTCTGGTCACACAGCCAGACACACTCTGCTAAAAATGGGTTTAATGGACAGAAAGTTCTCCTTCAAAGCAGAGTAGTTAAACCAACCTGTAAGGCTGTGCCTATCATGTAGGAAGCTGGCAGACTTCCCAAGAGGATAAACCACGGGCACTAAGTGTAGACTGAGAATATCCACCCTGGAGAACATTCACTCTCCAGCCTCTCTGTTCAGACCCATCTTCATCCTTTGCTGTTGAGCCACTTCCCCAGTACCATACCCCTTCTTTATTGTTCACACACCCTCTTCCACACCACACCACCAGATTAACACTGACCTTTCTCTCCAAATCTGTTACTCCTGAAGCCAGTGTACTCAACTCTGGGAGCAGCAGGTAGCTTATGGACACAATTACACACAAGCACTTGCCTAAATCCTAGTATTATTGAGCTAGCTAAGAGGGGAGTTTTTCTCCAGGCCAGCTCCTGCCAACATACATTAGCTCCTTCAGCCTGGCCCTGAGGAAAGGGGGATGACTTCAGCCAAGGGTCAACCACCTTCTTGCTCCTTTGGAACAGAACTGCAAGGAACATTTCTAAGAAGGCCTTTTGGCACTTGGGCTGGAACCCCTTACAGGCAAAGGCAGCACAGAGGGTGAAAGTGTGCCTTAAATGTTTGGTCCTTGCATTGCTCTGTAAAGCAAGCCAAGCCACAGAGACTATTTTTAATTCTTGGCCTGTATAGTTTCATGGCAACAACTTCTCCTAAGAATTACAAGAGCTATTGTATTTCTTCTGTAGTAGAAATTAGAGTGCCATTGTCAAAGCAATTTTTACAGTGACAGCAATCTGACTTTTTCCCCTGCTATCCACTTAGCACCACAAGTTGATTCTGCCACCAGACCAACACCACTGCAGCCTTGCTTTCATGTTACAGTCACTGCATATCCCTCCATGGACCTTTTACAAACAAACAGATACTGGGATCATTTCTGCCTGCATTCAGTGGATCTTAGAAGTGCACTTGAAAAGGAAGACTAGAAGCTATTATTTAAATGCACTTCTATGAGCTGTGGGTTGTTTTGTCATGCAGAAGAAGAAAAACCTTACAAGATGGGTGCTATAAAGTAAGGTAAATATATATTGGACTCTATCACAAACTGCATGAAGCAGTTAAGTGTTTATTAAAAGACCTGTTCTAATGCAACTGCCAGGGGCCAAAGGGGCAAAAACTCCACAAGGAGTTGCCCTAGTTCTTGTGTCCTCTATGCAGTGTGGATAATACTTCTCAGGTCAAAGTCTCTTGGTAACAGGGGGACATTCTGCTGGATTTGATAGTCCCTCATGAGATCCCTGTGTAGCATTCACCTGGAAAAAGTTTTATTGTTGAAGTTTTTCCATTGTCAAGCCAGAGGCAGAGTTCCTCTGGAGTTTAAGAGTCTAGAGATAATCAACATGGTCAGCTGCATTATGTAGTATCTATTGTACAAGACACAAATCATAGTCAAAGAATGGAATATGAAATGCTTAGACTAGACCACCTAAAACTTAGTATATCTCCAATATATATGTTCTTGACTTCAAAATTCTGTATTTCCCAACAAAACCATAGGCACACTTACCCCTCTTTTATTTTTTTTTAAGCAGTGACTTTGTGCAGAGATGAAAATATATTCTTGGTAAGGCCTGATTACCAGGCTTCCCTTCCTCAGGACTTTAGAAGGTTTTAATGGTTTGGGCATTCTCTTTTCACCAGGAAGTAGAAAGCAGTGACACTGACTTTGCAATGAGCAATGACAATTCCCTCCCAATGTCCCTAAGGTTTGAAATTTGGGGAAGAATGACGTGTGGGATTCCTGTTAGTGACACAGAAGCAGCAGAGGTGTTTTCTGGGTTGATGGGTGAAGGAGATGGAGGTTGTTAAACCCATGCATTTCCAGGAATGGGAAGCTCTTGGTGGATTGCTCCTCATGGGACAGCAAGAGATATTTTCACATGTGCAGCTGACCTCCAAGAGCATATTCTCCCTCCTGCTCTGACATAAAGCCAGAAGGTTCCAGGGAATCCAAACCCATTTTTATTTCAAGGGCCTAACAAGCACACATACATCCCTCAACAGATGAAAGAGCCCAGGGACACTGGGGCTGCTTTTCTCTGGACACTACCATGAAGTATCTGGCTTTTGTTCAGGGCACTGACTACCATGAAGTCACACGACCTAGGCACCCAGTGTAATTTACACCCACTCAGCAACACATAAATCACAAGACATCTTACCTCATCCCTGGTTTTCACCTGAATTGCCCACACCCTTTGCCCCTATCTCAACTGACTTCTTAGAGCCTCCCATGGGGGAAAGGAAGGTTATAGCCTGGCTTTTCCACAGGAGAACAGAGTATCACAGGCCTTAGCAGGCTCTAAGAACATGTAAGGGCATATCAGGTAGCAATTGCCTATTTGAATATTTCCATGAGAACCTCTCATCCCAAATAATCCAGAATCTTTCCTTGGGGCAACAAAAGATCTCAAGCCCTCTACAGCATGAAAGAAAATAAGCACTAGGATAAACCAGTGAGAAAGTCAGCACATTTTTGTCAACCTACAATGAACTGAAGACTGGCTGCACTTTCTGAGGTAAATTTTATTTGGAGAAGAAATGAAGAAAAATCAGAAGCTTGTATAAAAGAAAAAAGTCCCAAATGAAATGTGAATGTACTGCTGGTGCTTCAGTTTATTATTTTGAAAACTTCCATGAATTGTGACATTTTCCCAAGCTGATAATTCCCTGCATCCTTGCTGCTCTTTAGTTCCCAGGCTAGTTCTATTGCTGGGTGAAGCAGAAAGATATCTTAGAGCCAACAGAGCACTGCACAGTGAGTCACAAACTGGAATAGCTAAAAAGAGCTTTGCAATTTATGCCTGGTCTTAAATGGGAACTGACTTTACTTCTTTTGATCAAACTGCTGCTGGAAATCTCCCCTTGTGAGCCATCATTAATACTTTTCATCTTCTTGCATGTTTCCCTTGATGTTATTACAAGCAATAAGCACTGAGTTAGGAAATCAAATGCATACTTGAGAGAATCAAGGAGCATTTCCAGGTAACTTTCTCTTAGTGAATGAATTCATTCCAGGTGGTGACAAAGATTTTGTGTAATTCTAGATAGAGCTGGCAGTTCAAAGTCCAGTGTGTTCTGTTATAGGGAAAAATATACAGAAAGAAGCCTCTCAAGAAGGAAACAGACTGATTCAATGAGACAGCCTTGGAAGGAAGAGAAATACTGTCATTCCATCTCTCTGGATCAGGCAATCTCAGAGAGTCACAGAGGAGTGACTAGAGATGTGCTTGCTCTTATTATCCATATAGTAGAACTTTTAAAGGGAAAGAGAACCTCAAAATTACCTGCCCATCAGAATAACTAATATAATTTTGGGTTGTAGGATTGGTGCAACAGAGCTTTTGGTTTATAAACGTTGCAAAACCACCTGATGCACTTAGCAGAGTAGCTCCAAATATGCAGCCACTTATCAAGACACAAAACACCACCCTTTCAGGCTACCTGTTCCCTTACACCATTAATTTCTTAATCTAATGAAAACATCTACCCACTGACTGCCAGTCTGCAATGTTTCTTCAGTCAGCTTCCCATTTATAAGATGTCCTGAGAGCTGACATCAATGGAAAACACCAGCATTCAGTCCTTCACCAGATCTAGCTGCACACTAAGAGGCTCAACAGCCTCTTAGCAAACATGACACTTTTTTCCACTGCAGTTGCTTCACTTACTAGATGGCATATGTCATACTATGAAACTCCTAGAATGTCAGCTTCAGGTCCTGGGATAAATTCAATATCCTTGAGAAAGGAACTATGGAAAGGTGGTGACTGCAAACAACTGAGTAACAGGAACTGAAGCATGGATAAAGTTTCTTCTTTGGCATACATGAGAAGTCAGAAAGCTACCCAAATTAGGAATGAAGAATAAACTCTGCTGGAGTGGGTTCACCCTTGACTTCAAATATGTAAAACCCTTTGTGCTTCCTGCAAGGAGCTTAGCAAGTTTACACAAATTCCTCTGCTGACCACACTTCTGCCTTGTGCTTTTCCCCAGCCTTCAGAAAGTTTGAAAGATTCTTCTTCAGCTGTCCTCATTCCCCAAACATCCTGCCTTCCACTCCTCAGAGCCTAGTTTATGTTCATCTACTCTTCTCTTGTCAGGCAGCAGAATAAATGCACATATAAAGAATAAATGCAGATGTGGTGTTCTTTATTTTAGCTAGGGGTGAACATGCAAAGTGGAGCAGAGTCCCAGGAGACTGATGTTTGCAGTGTGCCAAACAGGGCTGTATGGCAGCACAGATGATTCACCCTGCTGATGCTGGCTGTTTCTCCAACTCTAGGAAAGAGTCAGAAACAATGGAGGAACAATTAAAAATAATACTCTTCTCTTTGATATATTTTCAAAGGGAACTGACTCACTTTCAGATAGTTCTGAAGAGCTGAAAGCCTTTGCTCAAGCTCATTTTCTAGATGAAAGTCAGACTTCTTTTAAAGAAACAAAAAATTTCTCTTAATATCTTTTTATTTTTTCCACTGACACAAGTACCTGTGTCTCTTCTTCCCTCCAAATGCTGAATAAACACTGAAAATGCCTAGCTGCATGTCTGAATGCTCAAAGATGTGTGGATAGGAAAAGGTTCCTTTCATGTGCATGGCTGCAGACAGTCCTCTCCAATGTGGGCTTGTGGCCCATTTATGGCCAGATGATTTTTTTGACTGTTGAGGAAAATCATCTGTACATAACCCTGAAACCACCAGCTCCAGATCTCCAGCTCCAGACCTCCAGCTCCAGACCACCTAGCCCTTCAGTTGCTAATAACATCTACTGAGTGGGCTCACCTCAGAAGGTAATTGTTTCCTAAGCCTTATTTGACTAGATTATAAATCCCAGCTCCCATTCAAAGTTTCCACAGCTTGGATTCATGTTACCTGAAGTGCAGTGTAAGTCTGACCACAAAGTCTTGTGACAGCTAGGTCCATTGAAATAATGACACCATGAATCACAAGACTAAAGCCTGTATGTACAAGCAGCAGAGTTTTCTTGGCAACTGACCCACTGAGCTAACACTCACCTCTGGAAGGTGTCCAGAAACATTGACATCTTAGCAACAATACAAAATAGCAACATTTCTTCTGCCTTTCCTTCCTGAAACACAGTCAGGAGTGAAGATTGAAAATGTGAAATCCAGAGCTGGGCTCACAAAGACATTTTAACTTGCTATTAAAGGGCTCAACCACCAGGATACCTCAGCCCTGAGCTACACAGCATGTGAAACATGCAGGCTCTAGGCATACAATTCCCCTCAAGCCACCAAACTAAGGAGATGACACATGTTAAGCAACAGAAACAGAAGGTTTAGATCAGATCTCTAGCCTATGGGGAGTCCTCTGCTCCTCTTGGTGTGGTGTCCTTCTGCTGGTGTTTCTCACAAAGTGTGGCCTTAGCAGCATCAGTCTTCTATAGGTGGACTTCTCTGAGGAATAAGTACAACCAGAATCAGTGTATTCCTGTGCTATAGGGTGGTTTCACTGAAGACAATGCTACCCTGGGATGGGAAAGAGAAAGTTGTTCTCAGTGTCTCTTGTAGAGGCTGTAGCCCTCCTCATACACTCATTAAACATTCATTGTGCCCTAGAAAAAGATACAAGAGTGAACATATCAGTGGAGCTCACTGCTTTCTTATGATTCCCATCTGGGAGAAGTGGAGAATCTCACTTTCTGATCTCTCCTCCAATTCTAAATTTAAATATTTGAGAAGTAGTACTCTGTTCCACAAGAAACCTAAGGCTTTCTTCTTCTACCCTAAGGCCTTAGTCACTTAATGTTAATCTCATCTTGTTCTTCTTTCCTGTCTCTGATCTAATGAATATTTAATTATTCCCTGGAAAATGGAAGCTAAGAAAACTCCACTCCAGCCTTCTATTAGGTACTCTCTTAGAAAAATTTATTCTGGGCTTTGTTCCTCCTTCTGTGAGGGCTCAAATTATCAAGGATCATTAGAGGTCTGAGGTACTGCAACTGCCACCAGCCTTTGTATTTTGTGCAGAGCCTTATCTGATAGATGTGCACTGAAGATGCTTCTCAGTTGGTCAAGAGAGATGGAGAGGATCTCTTCTGCAAAGCTTCAGGGAATTGGATAGTGTTAAAAATGAGGGATTTTTAGATACTTCACAGTAAAAGAGAGACTTTTCTAACAAGCACTTAATGACTGTGAATTTGGACAACTCCAAAATGAGGTAAAGGAAAATATTGCACTTTGATGACAAAGTAGAAAAGAGAGGTTGAAGTCCTAGCTAATTTCTTTTGTACTTTTCAGACTGAGACTCTCAAGTCCCCTGGTGACCTTAGCTTTCTTATTATGCTCAGCATTGCACTGGTGTGCCAGGGACTGTGTGAGGATGGCAAGGGAATGCATCCCAGGTGTCATCTCTCCATGGAATTACTGTAGATTGGCAGTGCAAGACGTGCTAGGAGATAGGAAAGATGTGTGAGGATGTTCCTACCAGCCTGTGAGCAGGTCACAGGGGGCCTGCAGGCACCACTCCATGTGGCAAGTTATACTGGGAGGAGTCACTGGAGCACAACAACACATCTATAGCAACACTGACACTTCCAAGAACCTTTCCCTAAATGCCTTGAGGAGTTTAACTAGCAGCTTCATACTCCATGTCATGATTGTATCACAGGAGAAACTCTGAAAATAGCACATCTTTTTTGATCCTGCTGCCAAAAGGAAGAGATGGGATATCTGGCAGCAGAAAGCTGTTGGTTCTGGCAGTAGAGGCACAGCCAGGACAGAAGCTGCAGTCAGCACTTGGACTGGATGTCAGGGCTCTTAATTGCTGCTTGCTTTGATTGACAACCAAAATCTTTCACCATCACAAGTCTGAGCTGAAATAAAGTCTATCTTCTGTTGTAACCACAAAACTTACAAGATAACCATACCCCCAGCAGATAGATCACAGAATCACAGACTAGCCAGAGTCGGAAGGGACTCATTAGGATCATCTAGTCCAACTCCTGTTTAGGCACAGGACAACTCCATAGTCAGTTGATCAGTTAGAAGGTTACTAGTCCCTCCTCCCAGCTCTATGTTTTGCAGGCAAACCTGCAAGATGCTTGTCTACAAACAGCTTAGGTACTGACTGAGTACAGGCAATTAGAGAGGAGCACTGGAGATTTGTCCCCAGAAGTGCAGCAGTAAGAAGATTCCTTGAGTCACAGGAAGTTCATTGAATCCCTGTACACTCACAAGGGTTATAAACATGAAGTTTGTGCAGCAAGAAAGCAGTTTGTGCAATGGGAAGTGTAACAAGAAGAGATCCATCTGCTGGTAGACTCACTCAGATGTTTTAGATTCCTAGAAGAGCAGAAATACAAAGCCTCAGAAGCCCAGCAGCTCCAGTCCTTTGGGCTGCACTCAGACCATTCCTGACAGATGTTTGTCTAACCCATCCTAAAAACCTCCAGGGAAGGAGACCTCACAGTTTCCACAGAACACTTTCAGTGCTTTAACAGCCAAAACAGTAAAGAGAAACTCTCTCATACTCTGTGAGGTCACTTTTGGTGCCATTTAAGCTGATTTATGCTTGTTCTTCCCTCACAGACCCCAAAGAACAATCTATAATCATCTTCTTTGCAATAATATTTGACAGCAATGGAAGAGAGTGAAGTGTTTCACATCTTCCTGGGATCAGGTAGAAGGAATAATTGCCTCCCACATCATTGTCAGCTCTTGTGAATGCAGCCAGAGGAAGATTTACCTGCTTAGCTACAGTATCAGGGTTTTTTTACTCATATTTAGTCTGTGATTCACTGCAACTCAATTTTTTTTTCTGGTAAGATATAACTAAAGGAAAACTCCAAAATCTGGCCTGAAACACATATTGTGTTCTGGTTTCTTTGTTTCATTAATTAGCCAGTAAATAAAACTGTTCATCATTTAACTGTTTAGTCTATTTTCCCCCAGAAACCACTCTAAGTATGTAGGATATATACATGTCCTGGATCTTTCTGGAATAGACTCACACTTCTCTAAGAGTGGAGCTCCAAACTATGCTGGAAATTAGTCAGCACAAACTGTTATGAAAATCAAAGGGAAAATGTTATAGTTACAAAATGTTTATCAAGGCTAAAGAAATACTTGGATTCTTGCAACTTATTGATTAATTTATTAGGGTGAGGGGTTTTTTTAATTCATCACAGAAGAAATAAAGCCAAGTATGAGAATGATAAAATAGGATTCAGTTCTTATGTGAAAGGTGTTTTGGTTTGGTTTTTAAGGTTAAAATAAAAATGTTTAAGATATCTCTATGTTAGTCTAGAAAAGTTATGCAATCAAGAAGAATCTTGGAAGTGGGAGGAGGAGATGTCTCTGAGATGCTTCCTCCAACTCAAGGAATGGGTCTCTGCTATAGTGCTGGGAGGTACAGACAAAACATGGGAAAAGGTCAGACAGGCTGAGACACCACTGCTCATCTGATGTCTCATCTGATGTGCAGACACCTCCTTCTGCATGTAAATATGCAACCTTAAGTCTAGGCTCTACCTAGTTTTGCAACTCTTTTCAGCCACGCTACATGTGGTAGCAGGGACTTGCAGGTTCAATGTCTGCTCTGTTCTGGGATGTTGTACAAGCAAAAGGAGTATCACTGTAAGAGAGAAGCCTGGAAAGTGAAGTATTAGCTCACTTGTTAGGTACTGAATGAAAAATCAGATGATAGCAAAGATGAATACCATGTAGAACTCTGGCTGCAGCCTTGGCAGGTCTAGAGTAAAGCACATTCATTGATTTCAGCCTTTTGCTTGTTCTACACCAGAAAAGAATCTGGACCCATAGCTCCTTGCCAGAAAACATCCAGTGTAGTAAAAGAAAGAGGCCTTTAGATTTCACTTTCTTGATACATATGGAGGAATGTGTTTCACCTTTGTCATTTCCCTACTGACACTGGGAAACCATTGCTTTGCCTAATGATAACTTTTATGGTGCTATGATATTGAATAAAACAGGCAGAACCTACTTTAGGTTCTGAGTACACCTAAATGCTGAAATAATCACCCACTTAGTATTCACAAACTAAAGAGCCACATGAGAAGGTGTGGACTGCAAAGATAGTGCTAATAAAATGTGAGGGCATCTCTTGATGCCAACTCTTTCTTTGGTAACCTGCTTCAGATTTTCTTTTATTCTTTAATCCAAAATACACATGAACTTTTCCAATTATCTGGCAGTTTACTCCCATTTCAAGTCCTGATAGATGATAGCCTGAAGATCAGTGAAGTGCCAGTGCTGGTTAAGGTCCAAACAGAAGGAGGGAAAACAAATAGTGAATCTACTCTGAAAGTATGAATTCAGCAGCTGTGGCAAATAACATTTATACCTATATCCAGATGACTGTTTGTATCTACATCTAGATGATAATGCCTATGATTGAGCAGCAGGAAGACAGAAATGCAAGAATGGATGGCAGATGTGATCCCAAAATATGAGAAGGATTGTTGAGTCTCAGGCTCAGAACAGGAAGAGAATGAGAAGTAAATCCAGGGAAAAAGGACTGAGCTATGTTGTCAAAGGTCTAAGCTATCTGACAGCAGCCACTGGCAATATTGGATAGACAATATTATTTATATCTCAGTAGTGGTTTACCTTTATGTAATTCCCTAATTCCCCAACTGCTAAAGCAAAGGCTCCCCTGTGCAATCAAAAATGTTACAAATCATCAGACATGATATTCAGCACGCAGAGCACTGAGCTTTGAGCAATTCTAGTAAACAGCAACCTCTTCACTGCAACTCCTGGGATCAGTCCTTAATGTTCTGAACTCCTTCAGTAGCTGATCTGTTGCTGATATGCTGTCTAGCCTCCCTCAGACCACTCTGCAGCCCAAAGAGGGACTACTACACCTTATAAGAAACCCCCAATTGATGCCCATGGGATGTTTCTGATAGTCTGCATTTCTTCAGTTCTGCTCAGCTCATGGGGGGAAGCTTTGAAACAAAATAATATTCACTACATTCACTTTCCAGTAAGAAATCTCCCTTTCTCTCATTTTCAAGATATCATTTTAGAATCTCATTGCTGCTTTGAAAGCCAAAGGTGATAGAGGAGAAAGATAGGGGAAAGAGAAAAGTTTTAAGATCAAAGCAAAGCCTTTCCAGTTAACAGCTGTCATTCTGCTTTAGAATTCCATGTAGAAATCCTGTTATTGCAGTTAAGAACATGAATTCTACAGGAAATTTTTCATTTTCACCAGAAGCCAGTTTTCCAAGAGGTTTTTCATTAAGAACTTTAACCACCTAGGAAATCCACTGCCATTGCTGCTACCTAAATAGCATTGTCAGAATTAGTTTCTTTTCAAGCAGTCATTCTCAGTGACACTGGTCTAATATATGGTTTCCATTTAATACTTGGCCTGTCTATGCTGTATTCCTGTGGCATATTCCAAATCATGACAGAGGCAAACACAGCACAGGAGGCAGGACAGAGTTGCATAGATCTAGGAAGAAAAAACACTTGGAAAACTTTTATTAGGCTCTAACACTAATTAATCTTTGAGCATTGCCAGCTATTGCTTCACAGAATCCGTGCTCAAACACATACCCATGGACTGGACATGTCTTCAAAATCCAAAAGCCTGCTTTCATAGAGAAGAAAGTTCAGCAAATTGCATTGGAATTCATTTTAAAAGAAATGGGAAGAGAGTTCAGCCTGACCTGTGTAGTGTGAGGACACTATTGATAAGTCTCAACATTTTACATGAGTCCTATAAATGATAGACCAGAAGTGAAGTGCCAGGCAGAAAGTGGAATAGATTTTTGGCTGATTCCTTGTGGCTGTTCCAAAGACAGATGCCGATTTCATATTAGCTCCATTTTACAGGGGAGGAAAAAACTTAACTAAAAGCCCCACACAAAACAAAACCCCACCACAACAGAAAAAGAAAGATTTCCTTCTGAAAACCCTTTCTTTTCAAGTGTAAGCAACACTCAAGTCATTCCTTAGTATGCATACAAAGGTAGCTTTCCATTGTAACTCAACCTATGGCTATGTATAGCTAATCAGAACAGCTACTGCATGCATAATTTAGTGATGGCTAGAATGCCTTAATGCAGTAACACCTTCACATACCAATGTGATATGGATGAGGATGTAAACTTAAGGAGTTTGAGGTACATATCTTACTGCAATTGGAACTAGTCATCCCTAAAAATAACCAGACATAGCACATAGGAAACTCCAGCTCTGGCTCAGGCAAATTCCTGGAGCCTTTCCCCTAGCACTTTGGTACAGGGAACAGTTAGCAGATACTATGCACAAAAGACCAGGTGGGATGGAAACTGCTTTGGCTGATCAGCCCAGCATTAGGATCCAGAAGGGTGAAGTTTAATGTCCAGATCTGCCCCAGACTAGCTGATATATGGAGGATAATTCTGGTAGCTACTTTCTGTTCTGTTTTCTGCATGTGCAAATTTAGGCTAGTGCTCGCTGTGCTAAGCACTCTACTGGGTCACTCAGGCACAGTAATCCATGACTACACACACTCAGAACACCAGGGAAAAAACAAGGAGGCTCTGTTACATCTGTGCTGCTTTCTCTTTAACCTGGGAGTTCTCTCAGGGATCTTTACACCACAGATTTGAGGAAAGCTCTGGAAACTATGTAGACAGAATTAAGCGTCTTCTTAAAACTCATTCTTTTCTGCCCTCTCAGTACAGACCAGATGTAGCAAATGACAATTCCCTTTCCCATCTCCCATGCACAGCAGAAGTTATAAGCTATCCAGTAAATATGAACATGGCATCAAACAAATTCTATAGAATTTTGTTCTTTTAAATCTGCAATGATTTTATTATTTTTTTACTAATTTTGCAAATTGCCCAGTTTCTCTCATGAGCTGTAACAGAGAACAATTCTCCCACACACTGCAGTGCTGATTTAGCCACTGCAGGATTATGGAGGCATTGATTCCCTGGAGGATTATTCAGTTATTCTGGGGAAACAAGGATTTGTCCTTTCCTCCTCACCACCATTCATGAAAACAGCTAACTGAATATTTTGCTGCTGCAGGCAACCTCTGTGCTCTGGCAGGAAGATACTTCTCCCCTTCTGGTTTAACTTTTTGAGCTTCTGAAATGTAAATGGCTGGAGAAACCCAAGGACCTTTCAGTCTGCCCAAAATCTAAAGAAAGGCCACGAGTATTGCTTTTGGCTGCTTCAGACAAAAGGCTTTGGTAAAACAGTTGCTGCACATTGCTTTCACTTGAGACCAACTCTGACCGGCGAGTCTCCAGTGCCCGAGTTTCAGCACTAGGAAGACAACAGTGAGAACAGAAACTTGCCTGTTACAGCTGTGTATCAGATGCTAAACAGATATCAATTAGGCTAGCACTATTAATTACCCCGGAATGAGTGTGCAGTGTGTGTCTATATTAAGGTTTTGCTCAGTGAACACAAAGAATTCAGACCTTCATTAACTGCAAAGTGATTTCTGAGGCTGCTGATCATTCGAGTGTTGAAAGAGAAGTACAGGGTTTTTTATGGTTTATGTTGTTATGGCTGGGACTGTTTCAGGTGCCCAACAGCACAAACGTTCATACATGTGATTATCTTTAAATACACAAATAAATATCTAGCAACAATGTTGCCAATAAGTACAAAATTATTTACCTTCTTTAACTCTCAGTGCTAGGAGCTATCTTTGCAGCACAAAGCTGATATTTAACTCCCCAGGTAAAACAGCTTTTCACTGATGCTTACAGGCATTTCAAAGGGACTTTAAAATAATGCCAACAATTTTACAGAAAATTGAAGCAAAATATTCTTTCTTGTAGCAAAATTTTACATTTCCTTTCAGTAACTGTTTTCTTGAACACACCAAGCTCAGGATTACTTGAAAGCTACATGTACATTAGACCTGCACGTGAATTCCAACACTCTGAAGAAGCCTCTGTGCCCTTTCTAGCTCCTGCACTATACACAAATCCATCTAATTCCCACTCCCCAGGATCCCTTGCTCTCAGGTAAGTGCTGTGGACATTGTTTTCCTTGTGCCCTTCCTCCCTGCCCAAAGACCTTGCCTGACACTTGGGCACCCTGGCTGTAAGCCAAGCTTCTGCCTTTCTTCGCTCCTCACCGGGTGCTGACTCCAACAGCTCCTCTAAGAGCATCACAAAAACCATCCAGTTAGTCTCAGACCCTAGTTCAGCTAAGCAGCAAGAGGCAGGTTTAGTTTTAACTAGGCTACAATGAAATTGGTTATGTGCTCAAAGTTAATAGCTGTGTTATTAAGTTCCTCAAGGATCAGGCCTTAATGAACATGTCCTCATTGGCACGTAATGGTGCACTTCTAGGGAACAAACTCATTTTGAAACTCCAGTATTATTGCCATTCTACATTGTTCCAAACAAACTGACTTTTCTGTTTGCAAAACATTTATAGAAAAAAAAAAAGCTATCAAATTCTCCCATAGAATCCTTTTCTCAACGTCTTATTCATCCCAATATTCCCCTGGGAATGTGTAAGCACTTGTAATTTTGCAATGAAGTTAAGGGTCTAAATAAAAGCATTACCTTAACAATGCCATTGTTTTTGCACAGAGCTTATTTTTATTGTGAGGTTGCTTTTAATTTAAAGAAAAGCATTTTCTGCATAAAATTCCCCTAGAGTACCCAGACTGCTTTCTCTATTTCATTGCCAGGATGCTCCAAACTGCTAAGTATTCTGTAGAGCAGAAAGTGAGGTGTTGCTATTTCAGATGCCATCAGATTCTAGATGGTGACTAGATGATGTCCAGAAGACAGTGAAATTCTTATTCAAGATCTCAGGCCATGGTAAAGTCAATAAACCTTTGCCATTCCTATCTGCTGGAACTCCAAGGCCCTTGCTGCTCTGCAGGATTTGCATCCCTTCCCTACTCTTCCTAGCAAGAGAATTTACTACTTCTTCTCTAGTCTGCTGTAGCATCTTGGAAGGGACACAAACCAAGCATTTTTGTGCTATTTCTGGGATATTCAGAACAGTAGTGTCAGGGAAGCAAACACCAAGATTCACTAGGATTGTCCAAAATGAACCCTCTTATTCCCTGCTGCTTTTTGTCTACAACTGCTTTTGCCCTGTACTTTCCCCTCAGTTCCCTCCCATTCCCATTGCTGTTATCCTTATGGCATGGGAAGCATCTCAGATTACTTTACAACTGACCAGACAAGAAGGTCATCCTTTAACTCTTATAGCCAATGAAGACTACAGGGAGGTTTTTATATGCAACAAAATAGAGAAAGGCTGTCATTTTGGTTTAAAAAGAGGCTACATTTTGACTCTTCTCCACACCACACTTCAATTCTGTCACATTTATAATTTCCCTCTGCTGAATAAACCACATGCTGGATGTCAGCTCAGAGGTCAGCTGAATCTTTTCTCTCTAAGCTTGACTATATCCTGATTCTTGAGTTTTTTAAGGAGGACAAAGAGGTAAAGTTGTGCTGTGTCAGCTGTCTTTGTCATGTGGTTACTGGGTAAGATTTGGCTCTATGAAATCAGTAGGAATTTTACCACAGGATTCATTTGGGCTAAAGTTTCATCCAAGATATGTTCTTTGTACTCCTCCTGTTGTCTTCTATACTAAACACACTCACTACAGCTTTCAGATTTAGCTGTCAGATGAAATACATTACCTTCTTTGTCAGACTAAAGTAAGGCAATGATTTTTAGGCTATAATGCCTTTTAACTACTTGATAAACAGCAAAGGACAAAGCAGGGACAAAATCAGGAGGGGGTTTATCTATTAAAATTTAATACTAGTCATTAGGCTTATTTCCCAGCCAAAATTATGTTATCACACTGGAAGTAAACAAGACACTTTTAGAAGTGTACAAAGTACAAATACTGATTTTCTGAAGCTATTGCCTGACAAAATTTCTGGGTCCCTCCTCAGGCAATGCTCTAGCCTTTATTCCAATCTTTACTTGTTCATTTTTCTGCTGAAAAACCTCAAATTTCACACAAAACCATCTCAGTTTCTGTGCAAGTTGTGGTCCTTTTCCTCCCATCCTTCCCTTCTTGACTGACACTTTCTATCCCCTACCTCTCCCCACACATTTCCTGTGTGTATTTATCACAGGTTTGATTTTTAGGGGTGTTTATGGTTGCATCTGCAAAGAAGTAATTGACATCTTGGCCTCAAAGTTAACAGGTTTGTGGCCTCTGCTGAAGGGATGTGAGGAAGCAGCTAAGAAGGTTGTTTTCTACATGCTTAAAGTCAGTGGGTTTGGCACTTCTAAAGAGTAGAACTCTTGCAAAGAAACTTCAGAGAGGGAGGAGAGGAGCTCTTTACAAAATTGAGGCAATTAATGCAGGCCTTTAAAGGTTAAGATGAAGGTCCTGAGTACAAGAACCACCCAACAAAAAAGCTTCATTTCCTCTGGGTACATGTTGGAAGGCTCCTCCAAGTCACTGGGAGTCACCACAAAGTCTGATAACAATAACAAGCCCATTTGCATCAACCTCACACATTTCTCACCCTGTTCTAGTTATTATTATGGATTCTGTCTAAGAAATCAGACTGAAAATGCCAGCAGATCACATTATAGCACTGTAAGACAAAAATCACCAATCAAAACACATGAAAATCCAAGCTGATTTTCATCAGTTCCTGGTAGATGTTTGGGGTTAATTCTGAATTGCTAAGATGTTCTCACTGACAGAGCTATGGAGGGGGAAGAGTCCCAGACAGCACAGGGAAAGAAACATGCAAGTACCTGTAGAACAGGTTAGTGATGTCTACCAAGAGGTTTCTATGCTCTATTTACAGTTGTGCAAGTGGAGAGTTAGCTGTTGAATTGAACTCCTGTGTGTGGGATGCTCTGTTCACAAGGAGTTGGGACTTGCTGACTGAGTAGATGCAATGCCAGTGTTTTAAGGGGTTAGGCTATGTTATAATTAGAGTGAAATTAATGTGCATAGCTCACTTAACCCTAGGAACACTGAGGTCTCAAAAGAGGCTCAGAAACATCTTAAATTCAGCTGAGACTCATGTTTCAAGGATTTCATCACTGAGTGATTAACAGTTTCACAGCTATAAAGGAGTATTTTTAAGGCATCCTTAGCAACTTGGCAATGCCAGGATTGGTTATTCCAACATTATGGAAACTTTTCTTTGCACCACAGCACAAAATTTCTTATGTTAGTGTAATCACAACTGAGAGTCATTCCTGGGAAAGTGGTTTGATTGCTGTCCTAGTCTGGATTCTTTGTTCTAATCATCTATTACTTCATTCAGTAAGGATTTCTTTCCATTTAGTGGAATTCCTGTAAACAAATTTCAGCTTCATTTCATAACTGGAATTTAGTAAGCACCAAAGAAAAGCCTTTTATATGTCTTCCCTACATGATACTCTGAACTGTACCATGTGGTGTGCTAAGTACAGTAGCAGAACCCAGAGAACAGGATCCAGTCATCATGACATCTTGCCAGCAGCCAGATGTGTGTTTGCTGATGAGTGCAAGGCAAGCTGCTTCACTGAAGACTATTTCCTAAGGGCCTCAGCAGATTACCTTTAGATTATTCTTAGCTTGAACAAATGGGACCACTTGAAGTGCTACAGCTGGAAGTTCATCCAAGCTCCCAAGTACCTTCCTCATCCCCCAACGGGGTAAATCTGGTGGCCTGCACATTCTGAGCTCTTTCTGATCTCAAACTCTGCCTCAGGGGAAAATGAAACTGCATCTGCCATCTATGCTAGGTTCACATTTCATGGCCCACACCTTCTCAGCAGCTGGTAATTCATTAGTGGTGATGGAAAGTGGTGTGTCCTCAGCTGAAGGTTTTCATTTTCTTCCTGATGCTGGGGATCTGCAGAACTTCACTAGTTCCCAACCATTTAGTATCTTCTCATCTTCTTGTTGTTTTCAGTGTACACACAGGCAATAATCACAGATTCTTGGATACAGATGAAAGGAAACTGTCTTTAATTTCCTCCTCTGCAGCTGTCCTGGGCTGAAGGCATCTGCCATACCTAAGGAGCGAGTTCTTGTTGTGGGAGCACTAGCTGTTTTGTGCAAATCCCACTGAAGCTGCAAGTGTTGCAGATATCACATTTACTATTAACTTCAAGTCTGACAGCCTGCCCCTTTCTGCTCCACTTCACCTCTTCTTAGCCTTTGGCAGGAAAATTAGGAGAGTCACAGAATTTGGGAAACTAGAGTTCAGCACAGCTGCTGACAGCTGCACCTTGAGATGCAGATACCAGTGAAAGAAAGCATTCCCATCCTGCACACTAGCATCCTGCCAAGCAGGGGAACAAGGCTATGGAGAAATCAGAATACAATCCCATTTTACACAGACCACCAAAGGTCAGCTGTCCTTGGACTAAGCTAAAAGAGAAGGGGTTCTTTTATCACCCCTTGGATGCTGGCTAAGTGTAGTGCTAGTTGCTCTGCTAACCTGGATACAGACTCAGCTCTCTGATGGGTAAAGTAGTAGTAGAAAGCAGGAGAAAGGTTTTCTCAGCAGTGAGCTGCAGGCTCTACCCCTGTAGAGGGTGGGCTGAGGTGGCTCAGGATCCTACATGGCACTAGTGTGTGCCTTGAGCTAGAGGAGAGATTTTTGTTCCTCAGTCCTGATGCTATTCCAACAGAAGCTAGCATTAGGGGAACACATTTGTATTTCAAAGCACTAGCTTTACAGTAACATATATTGGAGGTCTGGCTGCTGCATAGGCTGTGACTGTTACTCCACACATCATTGTACACTGAGACCAGAACACAACAGTCATGATGGGTAATCTTCTTTCTGAACTGTAGCCAATAAGTTGTGCATACACAGCAGCTATGCTGTAAGCAAACTTAAGAACTGGAGGTAAAAATAAAGAATCCAGCGGTTCAAAATGTAAAAGTGGGGGGAAAAACCCCAGAATTTTCATTTTTAATAGTCTTGAATGTCTATCATGCTACACAGACCATGGCAAAAGAAAGAGACCTGGCTTCCTTGGGGGAACCAGACTCACTTCTAGTTCTGTGCTAAGGGAAAGTTGTGTAGACTCCTTGAAAACTGTATTTTAGCACTTGATCCAGGGTTTGAAATGTATAAAACCAGCAGGTCTAATAATGAAACTAATGAGGCTTAGGATTCCTACTGTTCACAGTGCAAAAATGCCCAAAGCATAGTCAGTGATAGGAAGTTGAAACAAATTCACCATAGGGCCAAATTGCATTTTTCTCATAGGGAGAGTAATTAAATTAAACTCCCTCAGATGCAGGGCTTCAGTACACTCAAGCTAGAGGTCTATGTACTCTACCACCAACAGAAAATGGTGATGTGCAAGACTGATGCCCACATTTGACTTGTGTTATGAGAACAGACTAGAAAACTCCTGCTAAGGCTCATTTTTGACTGCTCCAAGATGATGATCTGTATTTATCAGACTACAGAGTTTCATAAAGGGGGATTTTCCAGGAATGTGGATAAAGAGAGGATTCAGCTTTTCATTTCCAGACATTCTGCAAAACTTAGCACCACAGGAATTGCTTTCACACTCTGAGAGTCATTTGTGTATGTACTTCATGTATGGACAGGTGTGTCTACATGTATGTATGCATACATTCAGATATGTAAGAGTGTGTGTGCTTAAGGCAAAGCCAAGAGAGCTTTGCTGAGCCATAGAAAAGTTGTCCAAATTGTGCTGTAAACTGATGGTAAAAGCATCCACTACATATTTTGCATTGCTATTACTTCAAAAGCCAGCACTGTTTTGGCTTCTTTTCCTGTTCTGGGGCTGGCTCAGATTTCTACTTGACATAACATTACATTTCCAGTGGCTGTTTGACAGAGACAGGGCACAAGCAATTTAGTGGCTCTCTGATGGATGAAAGCTCAGAGCTGTGTAGGCCCTGTTTTGAATGGGATTTTCTTTGGCTAGGCTGGAGCAAAGGACACTCCTCCACACACTACCTAACTGATTCATCATTACCAATTAGATTGGCAAGATATGGAAAGTCTAATTAAGCATCTGTAGGATGCTGACAGTGTAAGGACAGAGTGTTTTGTCCATGGAGCTATTAGAATCACAGATCTAAGCCAAGCATATGCTCAGAGGACTAAATCTGCTCAGGCTGTTGTTCAGAGCTGTGCCCAGTTATGACTTGAAAAATCTCCAGGACTGGAGGCTCTACACTCTCTTTGAACAACCCATTCCAGAGCTTCACAACACTCACAGGGATATTTTTTTTTGCTTTATATTCAACCAGAATTTCTCTTGCTGCAGCCTAGAACATTGCCTTCCCTCCTTTCCCTGTGCACCTCTCAGCCTGGATCTCTCTTCTGTAGTTCCCTAACAGTCACTGAACACAACAATCTCCCCTTAGCCTTCTCTTCTCCCTGTTGAGCAAATCCAGGTCTCTTATGTTCTCCTTGCATGCATTTGTGCCAGTCCCCTAATCTTAGTAGATCTGTGCTAGCTGCCAGAAGTTTGTCCATCCCTCTTCTGCACTGTGGAGCCCAAAACTTCACATAATTTTGCCAGTTTAACCTCACAAGTGCTGAAACACTCTCAATTTAATGAACCACACAAACGACAGAGAGGCAGAGTCAATTGCCACATGAATCAAACATCTTCTGTTAGCAGTTTCCAGTAGTGGGTCAGCATGATAAGTTTCTGAGAAGTTAGTGAAGTGAGAATTTTGAGATTAGACAGGAGAGATCAACATCCAAACAACATAAAAGACAATTTTTAATAGCAGAAACTTTGTATTTCTGCTGATGGTATGTACCAAGCTACTTTTGTTCCTTGCAAGACACCCATTTCATACTTGGGTGATTTTAAATAAAGGGCTATTTAAAACTTAAATGTCAGTTTGACTGGAAAAAAAGAAGATCCAGAAGCCACTAAAAATAAATGCTCTGGTGGATTTTAATTTTTTTTTCCAATCTTGCCTACAACTCTGATTCTCTTTATAAAGTCTCTATAACTTGGTAGGATTTGCCAACCTGGGGCATGTAGATGTAGATGATTTCAAGAGAGGAACTTGAATTTTGTGCAGCAACTTCTCTCTTTCAGTGCAAGTCCCTAGACAATCACTAAGGTATGAGCAATTTCATGTTGTAAACTTCCCTGATGTACTTCTAGTCTCCAGTCCCTGGCATAATAGGTGCAATTATGACATGGAAACATGCCAGTGCATTCACCCTTGAGAAGCACATGGTCAGCTGACTGAAAATACAGTTGCTATGCAGAGTGAAGATTTAGCTTCTCAAGTAGTGATCCCTGTCTCAAATACAGCCTCAAATGTTGATCCAATCCTTACAAACAGCACTGTCTCCCATAAATTCCAAAGAACACGTCCATAATTAGAAAGAAAAGGTTATTCCAACAGGTACTTAGTGCTCCACTCTTACCCAGTTCTGACTAGGACGATGGTGACATTGATTTTGGTTTGACTCTTAGGTAGGACAGTGCCTGCCTTAAAACACTTGCATACTCTGCAGTGCTGCTTTGGAATATTTTGTAGTGCAGTACCAACACAAAACTGAGCCCTTCTCTCATGAAGCTCTACTTGTGAGAGGTTCTGCACCCTGAGGGCCAAACTGGCTGGATATCCACCAACAAGGTGAATGGGGGCAAGGAGCTTCCTGCTTTCTAGCACAATGATTCTCAGGAACACAACTGCAAGAGAATAAATCAACCCAAGAGAGAAAGGTAAGTGGCAGGCTTGCAATAAGAAGTACACAAAGGTCAGCTCTGGCTGGACCCTTCTAGCTCCTTCACTTTTGTACCAGTTCTTAATAGAAGTGCATGCCAGCCACTGATACCATCCCCTCTCTGCCACAATAAAAAGAGTGAAGTGAACATTAGAAAGAAATAATCCTTGGCACGTTTGCAATATATTTTGAAAGGTCCTATAAGGTTAGGAACATTATCTGGAAAGCCAGCTGTGCTCTTTACTCCTCCCTGTTCTTGGTAAGTCCTTTACTCAACTGGAGGACAGGTTGAACCTCACTGCACTGACGTTCTGAACTTTATCTGCTGGTTCTTATCTCTCCTGCCATGCAAAACACAGACGTGAGAACCATCATCTCTGCAGGGGAGCAGCAAAGAAGGTTCAAAATAAGAACCATGTCTTTCATTCAGCTGTGCTCTGCAGCAGAAGACCTGAATGCTAATGAATGAGTACAGTCCAGAATAGCAGAGAAAAATATCATTAGAGCATATGCATCCTCCTTCAACAGAACCAAAGACTTTGCTGCTGCACCTTTCTGAGTGTACACAGTGCAGGCTGCCTCCTCTATCAGTTAATGCTACACATTCAGGAAGAGGTTGCTGCTCTTATTACTGCTGCTGCCTCTAGCAACCCCAGGAATGAGTGAGGATGTATCATGGTGGGCACTTCACATAGACAGGGAGTTGTCTGCCTCAGAAAATGTGCCCTTTATACCAACCAAACAGGTTAATGAAGGCAAGAGGTTAAACAATACACAAGGAAGTGAAGACTCCTAGGAAAGGCTGGATGAAGCTGGCTCTCCCTGCAGGGTTATGACCTTGCTGGAAAGATCTCCTCTGCCCTGCTTCAGCCTACACTTTGTGAGCAAGCAATGAATTCAGGCAGGGGCCCATCATTTCCAAAGGTCATCTGGAGCTCAAAGTGAAAAAAAAAGAGCTCAAATCTTTCAGGTCACCAGGCATGCTGCCCTGGCCTCTTCCCTCCCAGTCACAGGCTGTTATCAAGCACAGGTAACTTGGTGGAGGTGAGGTGCTCCAATTGTTTGTCAGGCTCAGCTTTGGCTACAAGAACAAATAGAAGCTGGCACATTTGTGTCTGCCCCTCATACTTGTATTTCATTTGTCTGACTTGTCTGTCTTATCAGGTGAAAAAATTCAGAAGATAACTGATTTTTCTTTTTATAATGAATACAAGTAAAATATAAATATGCTCACCTATTTACTTAATGTTTATTGTTAAGTGTTTATGACCATCATCCCTTTTATTTACTTGACACACCTACCTTTATCAGAAATAATACTGTGCATAACATCAGATGGACTACAAACTACTCAGCCACATGTAAAGCCAAAAGCCTCCTTCTGCTGACAAACATACCATCCAAAGAGCCAAGTGGGATGACTTCAGTATTTCTTTACTGAGAGAAATGATGGTGTGCACTGGGTTATTGACAACTGCAATGTTTGAGGAAAGAATTTGGCAACACAAAGCTTTGAAAGACTATATTGTATTTACTAAAAGCTAATCTTTCATGCTGATAGATATTGTTTCTTTTAGAGGCAAGCAAATATTTAGAGCCTGTCTATTATTTGAAGGGAAGAGAGCCTCTTCACCAGCTATTCCAGTATTTATAAACAATAAATAAATACACAAAGATGAAGAAGATGTAATTTCTGTGGGAGATGGTGCTGTTCCAATGCCAGCATTAAAACCTTCACTGTTCACAGGTTTTTGGTTACAGCTTATTGTAAAGGTTTGGTTGCAAAAACTGAACGTAGCTTTTGTTACTGATACCACTGTCATTAAAATCTGATTCAGTCCCTTTAAATATGTGCATTGTTTTTATTCTTATGCATTTTACCAACATGAAAGAATGAATGTTCTAGCCTGTTATGTCTGCAGCCAGCTCTCAGTCACACTATCAGGCTATCTGGTAGTTAGCAAATTGTGTTAGTGAGCAGAGAGGCACAGCAAAAGGGATTGGAGTCACCATGTTAATGAAGTTCAGGTTTAATAATTAAATCCTGGTGACTACAGAGTTCCAGCTTCTGAAAAATTCCTTCTAGGCCTATGGTTGTGCAACTGCTGTGCAGTTTAAACCCACTACAACTTCCCTCAAGTTGGTTGTTCAGAGGTTTGACTCCCATTGCACAACAGCTTGTGCAGCGTGAAGCACATATGTACATACTGCCCTTAGAGCAGAGGCAACACTGAGCATCCTGACCTTCAGCAGGGCTTCTGCCTGCTTCTAACTCACACTGCAACAAGGCACTGCTGCCTTGCACTGGCTTTTTGTTGCTTTGGCACCCTTCACTTAATGGCAAGCTGCCTGGGTACAGACAGCTGTGAGATGGCATTTCTTTACTTTTCAAGTGAAGTAGCACTTATCCTTGCACCAAAGGCAGTGCTGGGAATATTGAAGAGAGGAAAAAGAAAGGAGGAGTAATTTGTTAATTCTACAAGGGTTTTCTATGACCAAAGAAATCACCCCTTGTGAATGGGCTCACAGCTCTGAGCACAGAAGATACTACAAGGGAGAGCTACATACTATCCATTCTGCTGGATCAGTCACAACAAACATTGGGTGCTCTTGTCAGGTGGCTTGTTCTTTCTTTTGGTCAGGTCAGTCAGTTCAGCAAGCATTGGAATGATATTGAATTAAAGCCAATATAACAATGGCAGATTTTCCTCATACTGTTAACTGTTAGCAAAAATGGTCTAGTTGCATTTAAAGGTTCTTAAGTGGGAAAAAGCCAATATCCTTTAACTTACCTGCTGCCCTCAGGAGATCTGGTGTGTGGAAGCTCAAGGTGTAATGCTCAGCAAGCTCCAGTCTGTGTCTTCTTGAATGTTGTGTAATTGATGAATCATTAATTAATCATTAATACCTTCAGCTGCATTATTGCAGGTGCTCATGTGTTAGGCAATTTTGAATTGCTGACCCTAGTGTAGAGAGAGGGTAGGAGTTTATGAACATGGTTGTAGCAAAGTATATGTTATGTATAATGTATAAATATAGATGTGTCCTTCCTCCTTCACTCCACCTGAAGTGAGAGTACAGTCTAAAGTAACAAAAGCTCCCCTCTTACTTGGGTGCAAGCTCAGGGGAAAACATATCTAAACAAGGTTCTAAATTTGCAAGTCTTACCCCTGCCAGTGGGAGAACTAAGTAAAAGAGCAAGTGCTATTGAAAATGCCAGGAGAAAGTAAAATTACAGAGGTATTTAAGACATTGGATTTAGTAATTCTGTTAGAAGGAATGACCTGCTTTGAACCTCAGGGTGGAATGTGTGTGCTTGTATGCACATGTGTGTGCATATGCTACAGCTAGTGTGGTCTATAAAGATAGAAAGTATATTTAATGTCTTATTTCATAAACTTTACAATTTTTTGGCCAGACTACTGCTCATCTGTTGCTTTTGATGGGTTAAGCTACCTCTGTGCCACTGCACATCTATGATAACAGAGTCTACTGGGGCTACTCTGTATCATTTTATCATACCAAGGCCAAAAAACCTATCCTGCCCTAACACACAAACATTTATAGGCCAGCAGGACAGAAGCCTTCTCATTCCTTATCTTTTATAACATTTCATATAATGGGATCTCAAGTAGTGGACAAAATGAAGTTAATTTCAGCTCCATCACTAACCTGTGGTATGACCACTTAAGTATAAAAGCAGAGCAGACACAAAGAGTGGGATACTGTAAGAGGGGAACAAACTGACCTGCTGACATCTCTGCAGCAGTTGTCTCTCTCTCTTCAGACAGAAGAAGTTATCACTGTGGTTACTGGTATTTCATCAGGCAGGAATGTGCAATGCCAACAACCTGGAACATGCAGGGTGTCAGACATCCTTACAAAAACCTAGGGTCTCCTTAGAGTAAGGCAAAGAAAATATACCATATTTCCATATTTTTACAGGGCTTTTATTGACTTCATCTAAGCAACAAATGCAGCTGAGTCAAATAGCCAGAAATTCATTTTCAGTTTATGCTGTGCTAGCCTGACCTGCTGGTTCTGCTACTGAAACATAGAGACTCATTTCCACTCTCCTGCAGCACTGAAAGCTACAGCCAGCTGGTAGCAGAGAGAGTGTGCTGTGGACTGTACTGCTCCTCACCTCTGCCTTGCAGAGCAAACCCAGGATTGCCCTTATATTGCCCCCAAACTGGCCATCTGTTGAGAAGGCCAAGAAAGTACCCTGCCACTTGCTAAACTGAGTGCTAAGTCCTATTGACTTCACTTGATTTTTGGCTCAGAGCTTCCTGCAGCCAGCCCAAAATA
The DNA here is from genome assembly GCA_013399015.1 of Galbula dea. NCBI lineage: Eukaryota > Metazoa > Chordata > Aves > Piciformes > Galbulidae > Galbula > Galbula dea. Next base: position 656,338 of record VWZX01005528.1, read on the forward strand.
AATGTCTTGAGGCTGTTTAGTGGGTTATGCCAGGTGAAGCACTGGTGGTCTTGTGCAGCACCTGTATATGTGTCTGCATTAAAAGGGGTGATCTGAACTTAAAATTCCTATCTTTGTCCCAGAGGCAACAGCTAAATCTTGAGGCAGTGGAGACCTCACACAGGTTGTGCTATCCTGTAGCAGACATGGAATTCTATCCTAGAAATAGAAAAGCAACCCAGAAGGCAGTCAGAATACAATTAAGAACTGACACATTTATTCTTGCTGTGTTTCAACATGAAATAGCATAATTTTTGCTTTGGGATAAGGCATCTATGCCAGAGTGTTGGCAAAATCATGTCCTTGCCTGCTTAAATGAAAGAGAAAAAATGATAATTAATCCCTTTTTTTAGAGGCTTTTGACCTTGTTTTTTTGGAAGATGGTATTAACTTTGCTTGACTCAATGCTCTGTCTGCATGCATAGCCTTTGCACACACTGCAAAGATTCAGCCTTGGTATTTCTAGAAGCTTTACAGCCTGTTTCAGGAGTTCAAATGACAGATAAAAGGACAGTTTTCAAGGTTGTTTACTGTTTTGCAGGCTTCAGTTCTTCATTTTTTATTTATCAGAAATATACTTGGCATTGCCATAGAAAAAGTGATGTTTGAGAACTGTGGTTTTGCACTCAGGTTTAGTGGGTATGCAGTTTGTAAGTCATCATTGGGAATTCACCACTTTGCATCCCTGATATTTTGCTGAGGATCATTGTGACAGCTCTCAGGCTCAGAGATAGCATCACATTCCTGGAGAATCCTTTTCCTATAGTCTCAGACTATAAAGTCACCTTGAACTGTGGGGTCAGAAACTGGTTGTGCAGTTCACAGAGTACCAGCAGTAGCAGCAGCTCCTGCAGAGTAAAGCCCTGGTGTGTTTTCTAGCCCTGGTGTGTGTGATTAACACCAGTTCAGGTGCAAATGGAAAGAGCAGATAAAGGACACAAAGGACATCCACCAGGAAGAATCACCAAGCCTCTCCAGGAAGGAGGGAAATTCTTTCTTATAGCTGCCAATACCAGTATGTACTCCATGGACTAGAATACCCTGGGGAGTGCTGAAACCTCACAGTTTGATGTTGTTGTTGGAGCACAGAAGTTACTCTGAGAAATCTGGGTTTCTCACTCAAAGTTTAAAGGTTTCTCTTGTAATGGATTCATCTCTTTAATAATGAACAGACAAGACTAGTTTGCTGAGCTCTTAGGTAGCACTACCATGGTTTAATTTGCTCATTTTTCTGCCTTTACAGTACCAAAAGTGCTATCCACTTTTGCTTGTTCTTCAGTTGTTTCTTTCCCAACACTACAAATTAGTCATTTTCAGACTGCCTTAGAGAAAGGAATGAAGAATGAAAGACAAGACTCCATGAGAGGTGACCAAGAGAGGGTGTCCTGCACAGCAAAGGAGCTGCTGTCTCTGCACCTAAAATCTCATCATAGGCACTAAGATGTCATCCTGAAGGCTCTTTAAGCCACTCACTAGCAGATTGGAGCAGTGCTTCCAACAGATCCATGAATAGCTTCCTGGCTGGAGCAGGCATAGATGAGGCATACACAGAAATGAGATGGCTGGACATCTGTTACTAGACTTGAGACCACTTTCCTGCAGGCAGCCAGGCTGGGCCAGCATGCTTCTCTGAGACACACACTTCAAACCAAGCCCTACAGCAGCTCTTGTGAGGCATTAAGAAATCCAATGCATAACCCCAAAAAACCCCAGTGAAATGTAAAGACAAATACAACTACTGTGAGGTGTGTACAGCTCAGCAAGGCAAGACCTTTTAAAAGCAAGCCCAGAGAACACAGCCTTGCCAGGCCTTCAAGCCTAAGACAGGAGCACTGTCCTCAGGTTGGACACCCTTGCAGAAAGGCTGATGGTCTGGTGTCCCAGGCAGCCATGGCTGTATGTGAGCTTAAACCAGCCTGGACAACAGCAGTTTACATTCCTTCAGCATGTCAAACCAAAGTTCAGTGCAATGACAAACTAGGCCTGCAGTGCCAGAAGTTCAGCAGTGTACCACATACAACATAAAACACCACAAGTTCCTCATCATGTACAGCAAGGCACAATATTTGGTTTTTAACAGATTAGCAGCTCCTACTGCTTGTTCTTCACTTGCTGTTGGGAGTCCTGTCTGATCTAATTGGCTTCTGCAATAACAGAGTTGGAATCTGAACTCCAGGGATCTGTGTTAATAAAATAGGATTATTACCTTTATGGACCTCAGTCAAAAGCTGAGAATTGCAATTTTAGATATAAACAGCATGCACTGAATAACTGTTAGAAAGCAAAATTTCTGTTGGTAAATGCTTTTAGCAATGAAAAGAAACAAGGAGAAGAAAATTCTGTGGCATTCATGCCAAGGTGCCTGCAAGCAGAATGTTTCTTTCAGGCATTACCAGACAAAGTTGTGTCAATGCATTAAAAATTTACTAAAAGCAATATAAAGATTTTGTGTCTGAAACCACTGCTAAATATTACAGGGTTTCATTGTTATTGCACAGCTCCCTGCTAGGGGCAATCAGCTGTAGTGTCCTCTCCTGAATGCTCCATCTAGGGGTCCCAGGCCCCTGCTCAGTACAGATGTACTCTAAACCAGAGGAGGCAGGACAGGAGTCACCCATTACCCTACACCATGCTACCAGTGATAAGCTCCTTCAGGTCACTTAGCTAAATTCTGTAGCCTTTTGTGTACAGGAAAAGAAAGGGAACTGATGCCTAGTGCAGAAGCACCAAATCCAACTGAAAGCCCTGGGAGTTTAGGGGCTGGGCTCAGCAGAGCTCTCTTTCAGCTGTAAAAGGGTATTTAGGCAGATCCTGCAGGGATCTCAACATAGCTAAACTCATCAGTGTTAATCCTTTTGGCCTGGATGCCCCTCACACTGTCAGCTCTCCTCACTGACTGCTGCAAGGGCAAATAACGCTTTCTGCTGACATCCTGCAACACTCTGCTAGGGCTGAGGGGTTAGGGTTTCTCTCTGGGTCTTGTCCTGGATAATGTGTCTTTGGTAAGGCAGAAAACACAGGGAACTGTATCCAGAAATACAGCAGCTAGTGTTTTGGGGGAGTTTCCATTTTGAGTCCTCAAAGTCATTAATCAGTGATCATGAGGTGAGAATTTATCATCAAGAAAAAACTTGACTCACTCTTCTTTTTCCCTTTTTTAACTCCCTTCATGACTCATCCTCACTCCTGCCTTCTTCCTTTGCCAATATTAAAAAACCCAAAATCACAGACCACCATTAGAAAATCTGGAATGACCCCAAAGGACATTCTTTTTATAGCTTTCCACTGGTAATACACATTATAGCAGATAAATTATAACAAGCATTCATTTGCCAGCATGCTCCAAAGTAAGTATCCAAAAAATGTCCCCTGCCTTGATGTTAATTCCTTTATTTGTTTGCTGACTAAAACCAATTGTGCTCACTTGAAGACAAGACATGAGTTTCTCTGAAGCTGTTTGCCCAGAAGGACAGTGAAAGTGGCTGAAAATAGAGCTCTGTGTCTGAGCAGTGCAATGGGTCAGAAGACAGAAAGTAGCTATTCTAAAAATCTCTATTTATGTGTTCTTATTAACAACCACAAACAATATGACCTTTTCTACCAGCAATGGGGGAAAAAAAATGTGGGAAAGAACTAATTTTTCCCTTGATGCTCATTAGATGATGTTAGTGGTTGCTGCACTTACAGAAAGAAGGTTTATTCTCTGTAGAGGAGAAGTTATGTGTGGAGAGCAGCAATAAAGCCTGAGGTACTTCTGAGAGCTTTTTCAAGCAGCTCAGTGGAGCTCACAAATGTCCTTTTAGTTCAGCTCTGAAGAATCAGCAGGAGAAACTTAAAATCAAAAGCCAAAGTATTCACAGCTACTGGACCTGGGGTTTTTTTTGAATTGGAAGCACATGACCAATTTCAAATTGAATTTTAAAATGTTTTATGTAAGTGTCCTTCCTCTCAAGACCTCCAGCATTGTTCCAGAGAAATAGTCCTGCACAATGTGTAATGCATCACAGGATCCTCTTCCCTTAGATCTGAAATGGCTCAGTTTAATCTTCAGCTAAACAAATATTACCTTAAATAAAATAGAATAGTATTCTCAGTGTCATGTGCTGAGTATTTTCAGCCAGTTGGAAGAGTAAATAAAGCCCCCCTGCCTGTTCCTGCTTCCTTTGTCTCCTGCTTCCTTTCCCACATGCTTTATTTCTCTAACCGTTTGACCCATGCCTGGGGCTTGCAGGTTCCATCTTCCCTAGCTCTAACAGCACCCTGGCTCTGGGTGGCTGATGAGCCACTGAAACAAGCTCTGCCACCTTTACTGGGAAACCATGGCTGCAACTTCTCCTCTTTATGGGAAATGATTCCATGTGGGGGTCAGAAAGGCACCAGACCTTCTCCACACAGCAGCACAGCTGCTTCTCTTACATTGACCTTTCTGCCTCTTCTTTCATTCCTTGCATGTTTTATTTAACTGCTGGATTCATGGCTGGCTTTACTGTTTGCTATGGAAGAGGCAGGTCTTAAGATTTGGGGTTTTAACTGATGTATTCCAAGAAAAGAAATGCTTATTACAGTCAAGAGATGAGTTTGACTAAAAGAAAAATGTTCCCTTTGATTCCCATACCTCAAGCCCTGAAGCACAGACTTCGTTCCTGAAAGCAGTTCTTCAAGAGGAAATCAATTAAAACCAGGCTAGCTCAGAGACTTCTCAGGTTGATTGCTGCTGGGATTATAGATCAAACAAGCATGTAAAAAGACAACAATGTCACACATAGAGGAATTGTTCTACTTTGTGGTTATTTCCAGCTGGCAGCTGTTTTGGTGTCATTTGATGTCTCAGCAGAGTATCAGCTATGTTTCTCTTTTCCCTTCTCCCACTCCTTTACCAAAGCAGTGTGGTGTTTGGTGGCCCCTACCCTGCTCTGGAAAAAAAATGAACTATTAGACACTATATTAAACTGTAGAACATGAAATCATCATTAAATATTGAAAAGTGAGTATTAAACAGTGACTATTTAAACAGTTCAAGAGTGGCAGAGGAATAAATGTTCTTTTGGTGATAACTCATCATAAGACTATGGCAAAACCCCCACATCCAGTAAAAACTTCTGTGCATCTGAATACACATTGTTAAAAAGGTCTTCAGCAATGACAAAGCCTTCTTGTGATTTTAAAGATATATAAGCCACAATACCAAGACACATCATAGTTTACACCCTCTGCTTCACTTCATCCAACAAGCTCTTCAAGGAGAGCACATTGATTTTTGCTCTGAATTTAGCTGCTGAGGCACAAAGCCAACTGACTGGACCCTCACTAGGAGCCACATTTTAGCAGCTTCTGCTAAGACATTTTAGAAATTCTTTTTGATTTGTGATCTCCTGCATATTTCTGAGAGGGATGTGGATCCACACAGCTCTGTTCCTACCACAAGTGTTTGTGTATCTGCCATAGCATATGGGAATTTGCTTTTCTTGCCTTGCAAAGGCCTCCTAAAGAATAGGCTACAGAACTCAAGGGTATCCAGAGAGTAGGATGAAAATCTCTATTTTAGAATAGATACCTTTAGGAATCTATTCCCTCCTGAATTAGATGTACTTCACAAATGCAGAGTATGATTATTTCAAGCCTGAAATAGAAACAAACATCTAAAATGGGGATGACCTAAAAGGCAGTAATGGCAATAAAGCCCATCAAGTTGATCAGAAAGTAGGATCACACAGTGAATGAATAGAATATCTAGTTCTGCTGAATTGCAAGATTCACAGTAAATGTTGAATTTAACTAGCCTAATTATGTCAAGAAGAAGAAGAAATTGCTGGGGACTGAGATACCTAGATTCCTGAAGGCTGGGGAGACTTGTGTTTGATCAAAAAGTCTCTGTTTGGAGCTGGAACTATGCTTCTTGCTTTTTAGGCTTGGGACACTGATTCACATTTATAGAATAACCAGGGTCAGTATGAGACACCAGGTTAACATTAACAGTGGATAACTAATATGAGGCAGGGAAATCTTTATAGCCACTATCCCTAGCCTCCTGATTAATGCTTACCTAAGCAAAATCCATGGCAAAAGAAAGCCCCACGCAGGAGTTAGTTTATAACTGTCTTTGACTGGACATTGTCAGCAGAAAAGCAAAGATACTTCCTTTGAAAATTGCAGTTGGCCACAACCAACACCTACAGACATGATTACCTGCCCAGCTCCTGTCATGTCAGCTAGTTATTCATGCAGCTAAGATCAGTATAAGAAAAGGGGGGTTCAGCTGCAATAATAGGATGCTGACAGACAATTTCACAGGCAAATTTTGGATAGAGAAGGAAGGAGCCTCATGGTGTGTTTCTTTTAAGAACTCAGTGAATGAGAAAGAGGTGCTTGTTCCTCTCAACAAATGACTTCCTGATTCAGTAGTCTGTGAGGAGCTAGTGAAAAGCAATTTAAGGCACACTTGATGATGCCATAGTTCCAGTTTAATAATATACAGACACTTGCTTAGGTGCTGAGGAAGACAGAAATATTTAACAGGGCACATGAAACTAAGTAATGTTTGTGAAATCAAATGCAAGCATGAATCCATCTTGGCAAATTCCTGGATAACCACCTACATCTGCACACATCTACTACTAACCACTGTACTTGCTTAAAAGGTACAGTCATTTATCTCAGTTTGGAATACTGCAGAGAACCAAACAGATTAAGCAGAAGAAATTCTAGCAGGGACAGTCTCAATATCTTGTCTGTCTTTCCCAAGTAGTGGAGAAAGGCATGGACTGATCTGACCATGCAGGTCTCAAGTAGCCAAACAGCTTCTGAAACTCCCAGAAAGTTCCTTTGACTTTATTGCACATTAATTTAGGAATGACAAAAACCCAAACCACAACAAACAAAGAAAAAACCCCAAACAAACAAACAAAAAAACCCCAAACCAACAGAACAGTCTTGAAGGGTCTCCAAAGCCATGACACAGCTAATTGAGTTTGCTGGTTGGCATTAAGAAATCTGGTGGCCAGCGAGCACCAGCAGCAGAGCAGAGACAAAGGCCTCTGCAATATGGAGAGGAAGCTGAAGCCCCATCTGAGAGCTGATATGTCAATGAGGTAGAGGAGTCACTTCCTGAGTGGAAGCTGAAATCAGATATAATTCTAACAATATCCACCAGGAAATCACCATAATCTGCAGGATTCATTAGTTTCCCAGAAGATGTAGATGTTTCTCTAAATCTCAGACGTGAATGTGCATGGTGTTTGTTCTCAGCAAGTTCAACAAGAAGTATGACAAAGATCCTGTTGTCCTAGCCTCCAAACTTATTCATGTTTCTTTCCAAGTTGCTACCTGATGAGCCATTTATGTAACTAGGCCCCAAGTTATTTCCTCTGCTGTCTCTGCACCAACAAAGCCTAATCTGACTTTGCTTCCTATGATTCTTACCCAATGCTGCATGTAAATGTCAACACACAGACTAAAAAACCCAACCTATGTTGGGTATATTATTTATAATATGTATAATATTTGTGGGAGTTGTTATGTCTCTACCTGTGAATACAAATCTGGCTAGGATGGCTCCCTTTCTGAGACATTTTATGCTTTGTTGTTCACTATATCAAATTTGTTGGTCTCTTCAAGTATTCACTTTAAGCCCTGGAGAGACTCCTCCAGAAGGTGATGTAAATTAAGTTCCTGATGTAGATCCTATTTAGAAGAGCTCCTAGCTGTATGTTGGCTCTTCAGGGAATCTATCTGGCTAGTTTAGAGTTGGAGGGTATCAGAATGTCCTCTCACCTCAGCTGCCTTCACCCCTCCCTCCATTATGGCAGGAGCTGCCATTGAGAGTGTTCAAGCTTCAGGCATCATCCAGTATGTCATTAAAGATACCCCCAAGTGCTGATTGCCCTCTTGTTTCCCTGTACATTTTGTTTGCCCTGTGAGCTCCACTTTGGCTGTTGATTGGAGTGTTTTCAAATAATACCCAAGTCAAAAGATAGATCTTTTCCAAGACCACAAGGTATAGAAACTCCTCTGAGGTCTTGGGCTGAATTTCTCTTTTCTGATATCAGCCTTCTTCTGGAACAACATGATCCATACTTTTTCACAGAAATTTTGTTACTTCCTGAATAAATTGTCTTTTCCTCTACTACAAATATTATTTTTATTTATGGCTATAAAACCCAGTTGCTCTCCTCATTCCTCTCTGATGGCATATGCAGTTGTCACAAAGTTCACTGCTCCATAAGTGACCATAGGTGTAATGACCCCAACTGTCTGCACATCAATGTGCTCACACACACACAGACAGGATTGGCATCCAAATAGGTGCTTGGAGGAATACTTAATAGGCCACAGTGCAGGTAGATTGTTGTGTAACCTCTGTTAATGTGCTTTTGCAATTGCTTTGGAGACTGTATTTGAGCATTTCAGAATCCATTAGGTGGAAAGATTCAAAACCTTTAGAAAGGTGCAATTCACATCTAATGTCTAATTTAAGGTCTCCAAAGAAAAAGTGAAGCACTTGTCTGTTCCTTCTAACAGATCTTTGCACAAGGTGTTGCTTTTTAGGATTTGGACAGACTTATAGATCACTTTTTTTTTTACATGAAAGCACTCATTTTAATACAAATCTGAGGTCATCTCATTTTTATTTTAAATTTGGAATTGGATTTTCCTGGGTTTCATAAGGTAACACTTCTGAATTTCAGTTCTGAACCTCTACCCTCTGAAAGTCTTTCCACTTGGTAATTATCCTGTTATTAACCATTTTTACAAGGCTTCAGCTCTGGCAGCAGAAACACCAGTCATGTAGGCACACTTCAGCAGAACTTCTTTTGTAGCTAACACTTGTGCATGATATGGCTGAGGGTAAACATCAGTGAATGGCAGACACATTCTACACTTGAAAGTTAAAAACTTGAGCTGTAGAGAGTTTCTTAGCTGCTATCTTCTAGAGATCTATTTATCAAATGTCTGACAAGCAGGAATGGAAATTTCCTAGAGAAAGGGTCTTCCTTTTGTTTCATGAAAGCAAGAATTCAAAACAGAGTTAAGTCCTGGATCTGTTAAATTTAATGCACCTAGACTGCAACATTACTTAGCAGTGAAAAATGGGTCAGGTCTAGATCCCCATCATTTTTACTTCAAGTTGCACTGTGAATGCCACCAAAATCAATTTCAGCAAACTGCTTTGAGATTTGTGCCAGCCTATGCTCAAGAGTGAAATTGATTTCCATGTAAATTTGTTTGTGTCCTTGCAAAGTTTACTGATAACTAATTGTACTTTTATTACAAAATTCAAGGTAAGAGTTATCAGCTTATCACTACTTTTCACAGAAATATTAGGAATATTAGGGAGTAACTGGTTTGTGGCACTGGAGGTCACATAGGGATTAAGGAAAGCAGTGATTGCATTTGACTTCAGCCCAGTAAAGCACTTAGGTCCATGAAAACTACCATCATCATCAACAGAGCTGCAGATATTGCTAAAGAAAGCAGATTTAAACACTCACATGTATCACAGTCCAATATCTTATTCATTTATACTGGACATAAGGATTGCATGGGCATATTCACCTTTCTCGAGTCTGGATATTACCTTTCAGAAGCCCAAGGAAGTGAGGTGTAAGGCTGACTGGAGGCTGTGAGGCTAAGGACAAGCTAAGTACAGTCTGCTCTCTTTCAAAGGTGATTCACTGCCTCCAGACATGAGCTGGGTCTGTCAGTAGCCAGGTTGCTGCTCAGTTTTGTGCTTTCTGCAACCGATTGAGATCTCTGCATAACCTCTTTGTGTGCGTGCATATGCTTGTGTTTTTATCACAAACATTGGGCTATGCTAATTCATCCAGCTTTAAGGAAAATACATTCTATTCCTCGGTAGGGTCTAAAATGAAATTAATTTAGCTGCTGGAGCCATTCTTAAAGGATGCTTTTTAATGTGCTTGTTCCATGAGCAGCTACTTCCTATTCAAGGAAGGGCAGATCCCTTTTTACATTTTACAAAGGGAACTTGAGAATAATTAAAGCCATTCATCTACATGATAATAGCAGGTTTTGGAATTCTCCACACCCCTACAAGTTTGCAAGTCAACCTTCCTGCTCCTAAACATATGCTTTCTCTCCTTTCCTTGTCATTGATTTCAAAGCAAAAGCTGAATGAATTCCTAGTGCTCACTCTGCAAACAGAAGGGTACGCCAAAAAATATGTCGAGCAAATCACATTAACAGCTATGGTCTTCCATAACATGAGACTATCTTACTCTCAAAGTCATATTTTAGTCAGATGGGTGATTTAAAGTTATAAAAGGAATAATAGCTTAGTGCCTACAGAGCTGAACTGACACTTCCTTTCATTTGAACACCTCAGCCAAGCCCTTGTGAAAAGCAAAGCCTTGCTACCTTTTGAGCTGACTAAACAGGCTTTAAGGCTTGTGACTACTTCACATTTAGTTGTTCTTTAGAAATAAGGTTATTTCTAACAAATCACCTTCAATACTTATGAAAGACTAATACATTTGGGGTTTAGTTGTAGGTTTGGGGTTTTAACTCTTAGCTCCTACTGATAGTTCAGTGAGAAAGCTTTATTTGTGTCCATTTTAAAAGAAACATGCCAAAGGGGGAGGATTACCTCTAGAAAAGCAGGGAAAGCATCTTCCTCAGGAGTGAAGACCATTCTGGAAGGTCATACTTTAAGTCAAGTAGAAGTTGAGCTCAGTGCAGTGCCTGCTGAGTACAAAAGTCTGTGGATAGTGTTATGCCATTCTAATGTCTAATGGTCCTTTCCAGCTTAAAAAAGCTAAACTCTGTAATGCTCCTTCCTTTGAATCAAGTGTCAATTTTAAGTGCTGTCTGCACCATCAGAAGGTGCAACCTTCATCAAGGTCTGAATAAGATCCTGTGTTCAAAGCTCCCCAAGCCTTGTGATATTCATCAATATAAACTGCATCATCTCCTTAAAAGATCAAATGTGATCATTTACATTAATACAGTTGAGAACAAAATCAAATAGATTTGGTTTTCAAATTTAACAGGTGCCATCTGGATGGATTGGAATGGAGCAGAGAGGGAACTGGAGGCATCTTCTTTCTCTGGTCTCAGGTAGCACCAGTTCTTCCCCTCACCATTACCAAAACCAAGGTGAGAAGCTGTCAAAAGGTTTGATCTGATTTGCATTCTAACTCCAGAGTGATGCTGTCCTTGGGCCCTCAAATACATGATTCACTTTGAGAAGTGCATACAAAGATTCACTAATATTGGGATTTATTTCACATTGTCTTCTACAATTCACAGGGACAGGAAAGCTCAGGACCCTCCACAGGGAAGAGGTAGCCCTTAGCAGTCCACCACTTAACACAGTTCTCTAGACAAAAAAATCCTAAACTGGATGAGAAGCAAGGAGAGTGCTCCTGTTTCAAAGGATTTTCTATTTTCTCCTCTCCTTCTTTCCTTTCTGTTGTTCTGCCTGCTTGTTCTGGCATTTCCTTAAGGTCAATCTATTGTTATCAGGATGAGGCAAACAGTATTTGCCAAATCCACACCTTTCAGCATTCTGCCCCAAGGAGTGGAGGTAAAATGGCTGTTGGTGATTGCTACTGCATCCTAAATAAAAGCTGTTTTTTAAAAGAAAAGGAGTAAGAAAAGGAGTTTGAAAAAGAAAATTACATTTTCTTAGGGTTTCTTAGGTTTTTCATAAGCCTACAATGAAACTGAATCTGTCCAGAGCCAGCATACAATAGAATATATAACATATAATGTCTTAGCAACATATGCATGTAAGTCTAAGAGGAAGAAGCAGGAGGAGTTCAACAAAGGAGCATATTTTGCATCCACTGAGAGTGCAGAACAAGAACCAATAAGAAAAGAAAAGAAAAAAAGTCTGCCTAAGAGTTCTAAAGATTACTAGAAATCTGTTCTTCGTTTCACAACTAGAATTTTACACTGATCCCATGCAAAATAATCCTTGAGCAGAGAGGAAAAAGCCTACATAAAGCCTGCTCTGTGTGAAACATATCTAATGTGAGCCATAATGTAAGACCCTAACCTTTGGTTTCTTTGCAGCATTCATGTCCTTCAAATTACTTTGCATTTGCCATTAACTATTTCTAACAACTACATAAAAAACCTGTATTGCAGCCCAAACACTCCAAAAGGGCATCCTGAGATGGTGGTGTATGTGGTGAGTTCTTGGCAGTTCTACATCTCTCCACTTGGTTGCCATTGAGAAAGAAACAAAGCATGTTATCCTTCTGATATGGGGCAGTGCTGCAGAGCTGTTACTGAAGGAACTGCCTGGATACAGAGGCAGGTGTTTACATTTGCCACCTTAGCTCTACAAAGCACATTTTGATAACCAAACCCAAACAGAGTGTTATGTTTGATTTTTTCTTCCTTCCATGTTTGCCCTTGTGGTGATTACTCAATTTTCCTTCCTCCCTGACATATTACTGGAGTGTGCCTGAGGTGCAGCCTTCCAGGCTATCCACATCTTGCTATTTGAGGTGCACTTTGTCAGAATGCAGAGTGCTTCCACCCTCCTCTTTGCTGAGGAAGAGAGCAGCAGGAGTAACTCTACACACACACAAAAAAAGTAACTGTATTCAAACTGGATGAATTTTGGTGTTATGACAGGAGAAATATTGACCTAATGCTACAGTCTTCAGCTCTGTCATCTTGAGACTTGGTTAAATCTGAGACAAATGATGTCCAAATATGCAGGATCAGACTACCTGCATAAATATTTCAATAAACATGATTAGTATAATCACTAAAGATTTGCCCAAGAGGTCATGCTGGCCCACCTTGAGTGACTTATCAAACAAGGTAGCTGTGCATGTCATGTAATAATTCCTATTTATAGCCTGAAACTGAGCTATAGCTTCCAACTGAAACACAATATGCCTTCCAGAAAAAGAGATGCAAGCTTCTCCAGCTCACAGGAAATTCACCAGCAACCTCAGGAGTCTCCCCCAGATGTTAACTAACTTAAACAACTGCAATGAATTTTCAGTTTTGTTATTTTTTTAGCACTGTTTGCCTAGGCCAGTGAATTTTGCTATGTTGGCTGAAACAGTGATCAAGGATTTTCTTCTCTTAGCACCACGTATGGAACTCACCCACTCTCTCCTGATCTTTCTTCTCCAAAAGCTGGACTTCTAGCTTCAGTAAGTTGTATAGTCTCCTTTTCTAGCTTGTGAAAAGACATATGCAGTTCATTTGATCAGTCTTATACACCTGAAGTAGGGCTGGATAAAGAGAAAGAGGCTGTTACAAGACTCTTCCCCCTCTGTCACCTACAGACAAAATGTGGTCGGTTGAATTGGAGGCCACCAAATTTACACGAGGTGAATGGTCAAAGTGTTCCCTGAGTCAGAGCCATCTCCTCCCCTTGGAAAAGCTGTACTATCTTAATCCCCTGGTTTTCTCACTCTGGGGGTTTTCTCAGAACCATGCTTTGCCACTCAAGCCCACCCTGAAAAGCAACAGCAAGCAACATCTCAAGCAATAGCAGAGTTTTCTTTCCTAGAGGGAGAGCTCTCCTCTCCACTAACAATCTTTTTTTTCTTCTTCTGAAGCTTTTAAGGGTATATTTTTAAAGAGACAGCTCCTCTTCCAAGTAAGTACTTCCTTAGTAGCCCTTGGTTAGGCTCACAAGCATATGGACACATGCACCCACGTGCCTGAGCACCCTCCATCCCACCCCTGCACGTTACAAGTGTTGTAAGCTTGATTTCCCCACCTAGCCATTTTAAATGAAGACTCCAAGGAAAGACTTGAGAGTAAAAATAAGTACATGTTCTTGCTTTCCCACAGCAGCTGAGAAACATGAAATGCCTGTCTGCTCATGGGAGAGCTCTCTATTTGCCAGCATTTGAAAGCTGATTGTTAAGTCACACTGATCTAGATGAAAATGTTCATGGAGGTGCCTTCTACAGCTGCTTCCCTTTCATTGATGTCTTCCCTTTCAAACTAAGTGCTTGAGTGACTTCTACCATACCTGTCTCATCCCTGCTAATGACATCTGCAGACTACAGGGATTTTGCTTTCAGTAACACTAAGTTATCTTGAAAAAAAAACCCCATTCTGATAACCAAGTGGAAGTTCTGTCCTAAACCAGGAAAGATTAGGAAGAATTATTCTGTTTTGCTGGATAGAATACTCTTCCCACAACAGGAAACTAAATTCCTTGTTTGGCCTTTAATGTATAGCTCAAAACCAGCTTTGTGCAATACCTTGCATTAGATTTCACCAGCTGAGCAACACTTGGGTGGAGGATTTCTGAGGATGTGGCAAGGGTGGCCACACAGTGGCATCTTGTTTTAGTAAGCACCAAAGTAGGAGCATTTGCTTCCTGAATATACTACTTGAAACTTGAGGATGTTAAAAATCCCATTGTTCTTTATATAAGAATGAGGTTTTAAAGCACAGTGATGGAATTTTACCCTGGGAAACCAAACTTCCTATAGAATTTCTGCCTGATGAAAGAATCTTCAATGTCCCATCCTAAACCATCCATCATGTGTTATTGGATGCTGATCACAAAGTTGCCAAGTTTCTTATCTGTAAGCAGCTGCTTTTCAGTGCTGGCATATTAAATGTGTTAGGGTAAGTAAAACATTTGGGAATTCTGCTGGCTTACTTGCTAGAGTTTTGTTGTTGTAGCAACATTGGGTTTATTAATAAAAGATCACTGATATAAGAATGGAAAGACTTGGGGAGAGAAGTTAAAACTAGCACTTCAACAATGATTGGAGAGCAATTGCTTTACTTTTTAAAGTTTTCTACCTTTTTTTGGATTTTCTTCTCTTTTCCATGTTCTATGAAATGATTCTAATCTGTTACCTCCACATGATCTGTGTAAAAAAGCTGCTTATTTATATACAGTTCCACATGTTACTCTAATATGGGTAAGCAGTGGAGCTATGCCATATGAAATTCTAACCCAGTACCTGCACGCTCTTAAGATACTATGATCTTAAAAATAGTGTGTGCAATACCTACAGTGGAACAAATAATAGAAACTAGCTACTGTCAACATTCTTTCATTATAATTCTGAAGATTTTGTTGTGGTTTTTTGCCAGTTGCCACTACTTCCATGTGTTTTCCTAATGGTTGTCTTCTACTAAGAAAAAAAATGCTATGGAAGATGAATTCCATGAATTCATGCTAAGATCCACACTGGCCTAGATGTATTAGTATTCAATACTGTACTCCACAAGAAATGCCAGTGACTACACTAGGGATATTCATCATATGAGATGTCAAACACCATTGTTATTGAAATATGTCTCTAATTTGCCATGCTCAAATAAATAAGGAGAGTGAAATAGAAAGCCTTTGCTTTTTGCAAGTATTCAAATAGAAATGCAGTGGAGAACAAGTTTGTTCAAGACCTGCTTTACATCTGCATCAACTTCTACCCACACCAGGAAGTCCTTGCTAGGGAAAGCAAATGTTTCCCAGACCTGATCAGCACTGGTTAATAAGTTATTTGAAAATCCATCTGTATTTATCCAGGTTCTGCCTGTTTGTTAATACACATCGGGGATTATTTCTGCTTTTAACTCCTCTACATTTCTCTGTCAGTTTTATCACAGAGTATTCCAAAAGCAGAGGGGTAAAATGCTCTAGCTGAAAACCAAACCAGGCTGGAAAAACTCATTTGGGGTTTATGAGTTTTGAATTTGAATGTCTGAATTTGCCAGTCCACAAAGGAAGAAAGTGGGAGGCTGCAAGTGAAGAAGTTTCCTGTGGTTCTTCCTTTGTAACAAGCCACAAAGGAAGGAGCTCTGTGTTCAAGCAGGCTCTGTAAAGCTTGTTCAGTCTGCACTGCCATCCAGGCTGCTGTCAGGATGGTGATGCAGCTTGGGAAAGCTTCCTGGGCATTAGCTTGCCCTGCTCTTACCTCTGTCTGTACGTCCACAGCCTTAAGGACCCTGTCTGCTGACCTCCAGCTTCAGGAAAACAGAAGGGTTTTGGCCCACTCAATGTTCAAATGAATTGCAAAATCTTTTCCCATGGGATGCAGAGTTTGACAGTCTCTTTCAGTATTTCTATCTGAGCCAAGCATATATAATGCATCTAAGCCAGTTTTGCATAAAGCAGGGGTTCTTCCATACTGTGGACCACATCCAAACAGAAGGACTCCTTTTCAATTGCAACTACTACATTTGGTCTTACAGGCAAATAACAATCCTACAGCAGCCATTGGTTTGGGAAGGATTTTAGGTACTTTTTTATAATAATAGAAAACCAAAAACCAAAACCAAAAGCAGGCAATAATAACTAGAACAAGGCAACTCAGTTTCAGTTTCCTACAGAACACAGAAGTGCTGACTCCTATGTGAATTGTTCATGGCCTGAACCATGAATCATTGCAACCTTCATGAAAATAGACCTTGGAAACCTATATGGCTGAATATAGTTGATCTGTGCAAACAGGGACTGTGTGTAGGGAAAGAAGGCAAAAGGTTACAGAAGTATCTTTAAAGGGTTTATTTGGTTGGGTTGGGTTGTTTTTTTAAGCTCTGTAAGGATGACTGAACTCTTGTGCTAAAGAAGGATGAAAACTAAGCATTATAGGAAAATGTACTGTTGGCAGCCTTGGCTATTTTAAAATACCACATTCAAATTCTTAATTTGAGTTTTTATCTCATGCCACCCTGCTTTCATGGAAGGCTTCAAGACAAGTTTTCAACAAGCTGAGCTGTGAGATCAGCCTTGTATCATTTGATGTGGGGACAGAAAATCATGAGCTTAAAAAAGGGAAGTGTAGAGCTGCTGTAAAATTAACCTTTTCCTCCTTTATATTTTGTGCATACATCTGAATAATGACAGTAAATTCCACTGCTTCCCATGGAAAACTAGCACTTAAATTTAAAGACAGTTTTTCTGCACTGTGTTTGTTCCTGGCTTCTATCATATTGACTAAGTTTTCACATGTCTCTCTGTGCCTTTGGACTCACTCACCTGTAGAAAAAACCTCTATGTTTGAAAATAAGCCTTAAGAACCTTCCAAACTCAGGGGCAGAAAAGGAAGGAAAACCAGAACTAAGACAGGATATGTGCTGGAGAGAAAAGGTAGTCCTCCAGGAAACTGTACAGTTCTCTTTATCAACATGTAGACTGCTGAATCATAGGTTTGTTTTACAAGCAGCCTGTAGGTCTTGCAAATAAGAATTCAGTGGTGTAAAACCATTGTATGGCAGTGCAAGATCTGAATGATTCACATTTCTAATCTGGTCCTGGAGGTGGGCAGAACAGAACCTGCAGATAAAAGCAACTCAATCATCACTTTTGGGTCTGTGGAGATGTGATGGAGGAGGAGCTAGGATTTGCCACATGTTCCATGTTAAACAAAAATCAAGGTGCCAGGAATTCATTTTTCCTGTGTTCATTTTGGAGGCCAATACCTGAAACCTGTCTTCATAACTTGTGAATGATTCCTAGTTTAGGCATTTTGAGCATGTCCAAGATCTCATTTTCCTCTTCCCAATAGATGATACTCTAGGGTTTTGCACTGCAAGTCAAAGGTTTATGAAAAGGACTTCAGATGATTTTGTGATTTATGAGAGGTATCAATGTGGGATGGTTGTGCTGTGACATCTTCACCTGTGACCACAGGAGACCCTTTCTGGTGATCACATTGTCCCTCCCAGTCCTCTCATCTTTTCTTGTCCTGTGGCCACCAGTGCCAGAGGCTGTGAAAAGCTGGTGTCTGTTTGCTGTCTTTAGGGAAATCTGTGGATTTCATACTTGACTCTCAGGTATTTGTGTTGCACAACCAATGATGCTCCTTTTCAAAGATGGCTAATGCTGAGAGCTATTAGTGTACCTGCTGATCATTTTCACTAAGAAAACATCTTCACAAGTTAGACAGAAGCAGTTTTCCATTTCCACCAGTGTGATTCACTCCTGAATAGATGGGATTTTTGCTCCACAATTCAGCATCTGTGCTTCTTGCTGAAGAGAGTAATGACAGTCCAAAGTCAGTAAGAAATCTCCCAGCAACTTCAAGAGCAAAGAGAAAAGTTGCTGACCTACCACATAATATTCTCCCAGTTCAGAGTTAAGCAATGCAGTCAAAAAAGAAACAACTACCCTTGCCCATTTCAAATTCTGTGCAGAGAGAAGTTTCACCTCCTGATCTCTTCATCTAGTTCTTATCAGTGACTCCTTTCACTGGAAAAAAAACCCTACCACAGACAAATATAGCTCAGGCTTAACAATACACTTCTAGCTGCCAGACTTATGAATAGATGAAAAAAATGCCATCTATAGCTGCCCATTTAGTGGCATCTTTGCCATTCTGAGAAACAGAGATGAAAAGTTAAACATCACTGCTTTTGGACTCTGCCACTCCTAGGATTAGTCTCTCTGCACACACTTCTCTGCCTTGCAGGGTAAACACATGAAGCACTGAACAGCCAAGGAGCAATCCCAGCAAATCATCAGCTGATGTTGAATGTGAGTGGGAAGGCCATGACAAAATGTTCACACTTCTGCACCAAATCTAACTAGTTTACCACTACATATATATACATGTAACTGTGAACTGGAGCTCCTCTGCAGGAGACTAATCCAACTGCAATAACAAGAAGTAAAAAGACAACTGCTTTTGCAGGTATCAGATAGGACAGGATTTACTGGTTCCCTATTCTGCTTGTTCAGTTGAAATAGTCTTTAAGAATCCTTTTCCATCATCATTATTTAAATGGAATACTAATTTACTCTGAGAATTAATTGCATTTATTCTGGAATTACAGTCAGTGAAAGAATGTCTTTAATCTTGACCTCTGTTGAAAAGGAATCATAGTCCTGCCTGTTTCAGTTACAGGTTTTGAGGCTGGAGCAGTGCATGTATGAAAGTGTGCATATTCCACAGTGGTAGGTACTAGTTTAATGATCCTTAAACAGAAGTATTTCAGAAAAGGTTGAGGGTTTTGGTTCTTTTTTTTATTAAAAGTAGCAATATCATTGCTTCTTGTGCTGATAATAAACTCTGTTATGGTCACAGTAGAGCAAAACTTTCAACAGTTCCCAGGGCAGGATGTTTGTAACTTCAAAATACAAAGCATAGACATTTTATTTGTAAACCAAATATCTAATCTAAATCTAATATTTACAGAGAGAATCTAATAAGACATCTCCATAGAATTTACTGTGTGGTTCTGCAGTAGTCATGCAGAAAAATGCTGATTGTTTAAGAACACAGTTATTGATTGTTAGGACCCAGTACTGTGTAGACAGTCTGATGAATTGAAAATGTTTTAGACACAAAGTGATTTTGAACATGGGTTTATCAACCTAGTGCATCAGACAGAAAATGATTCTTTTACTTACAGTGTGGCCCCCTTGGTTAGCCCAAGTGAAATTCTAACATCACCTAGGTCAAGAGCAAAATTTCCAGTGATTTTGCCAGGATATCACCCATTTTATTTTGCCTTTAAATATGGAAAAGGAATACTGGAGTTTTGCCATCAGCTTCAGAAAGGTCATGTCATACCACATGAAAAAGGGTGTCCAGCCCTGTGCTGACCAGGGAGCCTGGGCCAGTTGGAATCTGCACTCAGCTCTTAGCCAAGTACCTAAAATTAGACAGGCTGAATCCAGGCATGAGAGTCAAAACAACATTGAATATTTAGGTAGACTTTTTTGTCCACATGTACCTAATTTGAGATTAGATACAGATCACTTTTCCTAGGAAGCCAAGAGGCATGACTGATAGTTCTCAAAGTTATCCATGTACAGTATATACATATCTACATTTGCCTGAAGTGTGTGGCTGTCAGTGAATACAACTACTTCATCTTACCTGCTGATACATAGTTAGACATGATCTTGTGTGCATAAAGAACTGCAGTCAGTGCTCATGGAGGTTAAAGTAAAAGCTTCTTGCATTTCTGTAGGTATATAGCATCTATGCACATAGACTTGCATCTATGTCTGAAGTTTCCTCTGCTTCTCACTTAGACAAAGTTAAAAGTGTATTAAAAGTATTTTAGATCTACCTATTGACATTACCCAAACTATTGATTGCTTTAGAACACCAAAGGAAATAATTCAGTGTTTGTCATTCAGCTCGTTCCCTGATGTGTGCTGATACATACTTCTGTGCTCAGTCTCTTGCAACATGACTGCTTTTCTGGGGAGGTTAATTAAAAGGCAAAGGCATTAGACCAGTGAAACACAAGGAAAACTGCTGTAAACATGTTGAGAATGGTAAGTCTGCCTCCTGGCATTGTAATCTTTGGGGAATTGCTCTGGGGAAGAGCTTCTTTCTTAAGTTTCTCACCTCAGCTGAATCAGTTTCCTTAGCCAAATTAGAGCTGTGTGTCTTTTGCTACCCTCTTTTCAACAACATCATTTGATTTATAGGTTGTTGCACCTGACATACAAGTTTGACCTTTTACAAAAATCTGTTGCAGCCCTGAAACATTGATGCCATGCTGTTAATATTAACTTATGAACCACTTAGGGAAGGAACTCCAACAAGTTTTACAAATTCACCAGGCAAAAATGGATGGCCTGATGAGGGCTACAGAAATACTTGAGGGTACAGTGTTAGGAGAACCTTCTTATTCACAACATATAGTGTAAAAATTCTGAAGTTTGGGAACTTCAAGAGCTGCTTTCCTTTGTATCATCATAGACACAAAGCTTTGTTTAACTTTAGGTGTAATGAGAGAGTTCAGTCTCAGACCTGTCTTTCAAGGAGGTAAAGCTTCATTTTAAATGGCAGTCAGAAACACAAATTTAAAACACACAACATTCTAGTAAAAAGAAAAAAAGTCCAAGAACAAAATATATCCTTTTCAAGTTGTCTCCACAATTACAGCTACTTTTACTTTCTGGTCTCTGTGTTGGTATAACTGGATCTTTAGTCCCACACCCCTGTTTCCAGTTCTTCCCTGCCCTTTGTTCTGCCACTAGTTTTTTGAGGAAAATGACAGGACTGACATGAATAAAACATGTTCCCCATGACTAAAGACTGATTCCTGCCTAGCAAAGACATATCTGGCTAAACAGCTACCAAGTGGTGAGGGTTTGGCTTGCCTCATCTGCGTTGTTGGCTCAGATCTACTTTCGCTTCTACCCACAGGGCACTGGCATGAACAAGGCAAAAAGAGAGGAATATATTTACAGTTCCTTCACTGCTCCAAAGAAAGCCCACTAAGATGCCACCAGAGGTTAAAAATAACTGTAAATGTATAGCCATTTCAGAAAGGATACAATGAATATGATTTTAAACATCACAACATACAGGCATTTTCATCACATTAGTGTTTCTCCTACATGCAGTAGTTCCTCAGTATTTGAATTCTCATCCATGCTTCTTTTCAAGATGAGTGAGAACTGAACTCTACTTAGAAGGCTCTAAAAGCACCTACTGGTTTCAATGGGATTAGAATTTGGGCCTTAGTGCTGATAATTGGAATTCTGGGAAATTTCCAGAGGCAATTGGAATGGTGACTGTATTTGCACCACAGCCAGAAAACTGGCAGCCACTTGACCCAGAAGTCAAGTGCTTTGGCTTCTTTCATTACCAATGACAATGGGATAGCCACTCTGAGGCTCTGCAGCATCCCATCCTTTAATGATTAAGTCCAAGTTTGTACAGGTAGAGGCTGTTTAAAATCAGTACCATGCACCTCATGAGTGAGTCCCAGGTTGGTCACTGAATGGGATGAGGAGCTTGGGAGGGTGATAGATGAAAGGGACCAGGGACACCCCCAGATCTTGGATCTCTCTGGTGCACACAGCCCTGCCAGGGCACAGTGCCATGAAGGTTTCTGTAATCACCTGTCCTTGTGCAACTTCTGGGTGGGTGTCAACTGGAGCCTGAGACATATAAACTTCATCATCATCATGACTAAGCGAAGAGAAAGCTTTCCCTGGCAGATGTGTGCCTCAGATAAACAGAAAACGACTGGCAGGCATGTGTCTCCTCAGCTGCTGGGACAGGTTGCTGAACAGCACCCATTGCCAGCTCAAAATGGGCACACAATTTTGTAAAGTCTTTCTATGCTGTACCTCTGAAACACCTCTTTGTGTTGCTTGCTTGCTTGCTTTTTGTTTCAAACTGCAGCCTGCAGTGACTCACACTTGCAGTTTATTCCTCAGGTCATGATTTCACCCTCTTTTTTCCCCCTCCCCTAAAGAATCTTCAGTCATTTTCCCTTACAGGTGCCAGGGCACAATTTCAACTGAAACACATTTTGTTCTGAGAGGTAAGACAGGTCACTCATGGTAACATCACACACTAGCCTTACCAGGGAATAAAAAGCTTGTCTGACATTCAGAGACCTTCTGTCCCCCTGGGGGCTGTGGGAGAGATGTGGCTGGTACAGTGATTTCATACTTTTTCAGGTCAGGATGGGTAGATGATTCCTCAAATCTAAAGTGATGAAATAAACATTTGTTAATTCCTACTTTGCTGAAATTTAATTTGAGTGCAGAGGTGATGAATATACCCAGAACATGCAACACTTGACATGCTCTGGCTTCAGTGAAGCCCCATAAGAGCCATGAACCACAGGCAGCTGCAAAAACTGTCTCAGGGAACAAGTTAATTTTAAGTAGTCTCCTTTTTAAGGGCTTTGCTGAACTGAAGCTAGGAGATTAACTGCAGGATATTACTAGGAAGCAAAATGCATATGTATTGATATATTAGAATAAATATCTCTTTTTCTGTGCTATATAACTTCACCATTCAAAATACAAGCTGCTATAGAGGGCAGGGCCATGAATTCTACTAGCAGAGACTGAGGAGGGGAGTTATAGGAACAGCTGTGTGTCTCAATGCATGGCACATTCTCTAGGGTTAAAAAGCCCCTGGCATATTCACTGGCACACAGAGCACACCCAGCAAGGTGACCTTAGCAAACAGGTGAGCTCCTTGCATCACATTGTAGAACAGCATGGCTTGCCATTTAAGAACAGGCCTCTTCCTGCCACACTCTGCCTGCACTGAACCTGGTCATGCATCTCAGTTGTAGTATCAAGAAAAATCATTATAATCACCACCATTTTGCTGTTTGCTTTTTACTTTCTGCTGGTCTATTTTCTGTGTACTTTTTATTGCTATTTTTGGTTCTTCCTCCTGCATATCAAACCAAAACAGTGCAGAGGTGCTGACAGATGTGGCAGAACTTTACTGAATGTCCTATGAGCAAAGGAGAGATGCTTGGGTTTGTCTGTAGCCACCTTAACCTGAAGTCCCATGATCATCAACTGCTTTAATACAAGTTTCTAGGTGACTTGCTGCAGTGGCATTGGTGGGGATGATAGGGTTGTTCTGGCACAATATCCACAAGTCCAGGAGTCTATCTGCATGTGCACAGGAGGTCTGATAGAAGGCTTGACAGTGAATAATGTGGGAGGACAACAAAGAGCAACAAATAACATGGGCTTGCTTTCAGACAGAGTTCTCTGAGTGATGTCTGTGGGTATAATTGCTAAGCACTGAGAGCTGCTGTGCTGTCCTAGAGGCAAACTGTAGCTGCCTTTTCACCTAAAAATTACATTAATCTTCAGTATGGAGCATTCTGTTATCTTTTAACTATCATGAGAGGTTAGATACCTACTTGATAAGTGAACAGCAACAGTTTTAGTCTCAACCTAAACCCCTTGCTCTGTAGTTCTCAGCATACATGCAGAAGAAACCCAAAACTCCTAACATTACAGCACAAAATCCCACAGACATGTGAACAAGATTATTACTGGGTTAACCCTAAACAGGATTACAGAGAGAATCCAGAGAAAAGCATGTAAAATCAGTGACCTTTGAAAGAGTTTAAGGAACCAAATTACCCTTGCTTAAAGTTGTTGGCACTCAAATAGCTCCCTAGTGCCAGGGTCTCTCTGTGCCTGGCTTTTCACTTTGTGTACACCTACACTGCTGTAAGACAATGTGCAAACAGTATGACAGGATGGAGGATTGTCTGCTCCTGAAGTGCTCTATTATTAATGAACTCATAGCAGCTCTGTGCTGCATTTCAGGATAGGAAGAGAGGAATACCATATGCAAGTGAAACTGTAAGCTTGTTTGAGTAAGCAGCATGTAATTATCCAGACTGGAAGGTGGCCAGTGCACTAAAGCTGACACTCCAATACTAACCTTGCAGCATTCAGAAGCCAGCATATTTGCAAACTCTTTGCTGCAGTTCATTTTCCAAGGTTCAGCATTAGACAGGAATACATTCTCTATTATGTTCTGATGGCAGCACATCCTCCTCCTGATTTATAGTCCCACAATCTACTTTTGCTGCCTAGCTCTGATTCTGAGATCAAGTTTTCTCTATTAGAGAGATGGAAGAATGAGAACAGTTTATTCTTTTCTTTTCAACAGCCTGCATACATCTAAGCTCATCAAAAAACTACTCCCCTGAGTATTCTCTCAGGTCCAGATAACACAGATCTTAAAATGGTGAGAGTGATGTACATCAGGATGAGGGTCATGAGCACATCAGGATGAGGGTCATGAGCACTTCACAGAGACACTCTCTGCTGGATCCCAGGGAACAGGAGATATCTTTGAAATCACAGCCATTAGCAAGCCTGCCAAACTTTACTTATTTTTAATTTATCTGGTAAGCTGCTGTCAAAAGCAATGTTCTCTCTTTCCTCATTCCTCAGGACAATATCAAATGACTACAGAAGGAAGCTCAACAAGTCACTGCATGGATTAACTGCAGGGAAAGGTCATTCAGTTTCTGTTGGAGCAGCAGCAGGAACCAGCTTAGCTGTGGGGTTTGGAATGAGGTGAAATGGGTGAGAGGTGCAGAGATTTGTTGAGACAAAGGTTGTTACCTGCAAGGAAAATCTATACAAGCTCATTGGCAGAACTCAGTTTACAAGAACAAAATCTTTTATGAATCATGGCTTACAAACTCCTCCACCTGGGATCCAGGCAGGGATGCCTACCTGGTTCAATGGACATAGCATGCTTCCAGATATTGCATCAGCTTTTGGAACTGGAACCAAACAATGGGTCTTTTAATAATTGAAATATTTCTATTGTGAGCTAGTTAGTTCCTTTGCTTTGCATTTCCCCATAATGGCCAGGCTTTGGGCCTGGATGGTTACAGTTTCTAGAGGGAAAGAACAAATTCACACAGTTTTTAATCGTATGGATGTGGGAGGGGAGAGTGAGCCCCTTGCTGGCTGACTCCAAACCAAAGGAGCCAGCACCTAAATAGAAAGCAAAATTGCAACCCCCTCCTTCTAACAATAGAGAGGAACATGGACCCCATTGTTCTTCTGAGCACATTGTCACAGCAGATAGAACACAGTAATGCTTCGTGATTTAAATGTGTGGCACAGCATGACTCCTTGTATTAAGTCAGCTCTGATGGACACCCCATGATTTTCTGTCAGGCAAAGTGTGATTTCCTATTTTATTTTATTTTATTGTTATTTTATTTTATTTTTTTGATGGAAGTGGCCCCTCAGAATAGTATTTTTTTTTCATTAGGGCTTTTCCTGTGCATTTTCACAAAGTTGTTTTTTGGCAACCATTTTCATGCACCATTGACCTTCTTGACATCTTTACTGAGCTCTGCCAAACAACAGAATAAATGTTTAATTCATAAACACTAGTGAGGAGGCTCACTAGACAGTGTCAGGATATTTTGGATGACTAATTGTCCCAGAGCTGTCTGCAGATATTTATTTGACTAAGTGTTCCATCACTGAGATATTTGTCTGGCCTTATTTAATGATGTCAGCGTTGACTTCAAGACAAATAACAACAAAGCTTTTTATCATCATTACTTCTATTGTAGGACCTTCTAAGCATTCATCTTCCAGGGTTTCTACTGCCAGAGTGATTTTGGACTATGTCCTTTTTTTTGTGGTTGAGGCCTTTGTTCAAAAGCTTAATTGGAGTGTTCCACTCACATCTCAGTGCCAGCAAGTGCTCATGTTTCCTGCATCTCCATGCTTTTCTCTTTCCAGGGGTGTGCTCTGTTCCCCTCTGTGTTGTTTCTCCATCAAGCCAACTGTGGAAATCTGTAACAGAAGGAAGTGTTGGGGGAACTCCTGTAGCAGTAATTTCACCTAAATGGCTAGAGATTTCCACTCAAAGGCATAACTGTAATGGCATAAGAATGAGGACAGAAGCAAGTGCTTAAGATTAGCATGTGGAGCAGCTTGTTAGTTCATTGATCCCAGCACTGTTCAAACTAGACTTTCTCAGTTGGTTTTTTGTTCTTTATAAGAATCAACCTTACACATAATGTTACTACTTTTAATTTGATGAGTTTCTCTAGAGCTAGACAAACACATTCATAGTATATTCCTGATCAGGAGCTAGCTTTTGAGGCAAACAGGCTCAACTTCCCAAAATATCCAACAGAGTTGATGCTTGCTGTTTTAGAAGAACACTTTTGTGTCTTGTCCAACCCCAAAAAGCACTTAGGAATTCCAATAGAACTCCTCAGAGTTTAACTGCATATTGTACATTATTATACAACATTATTATGCATTTATATTCTGATCCAAATAGACACTATACAACTAATATTTGATGACATTATTTCAAGTGGCCATGAGAGAACCATAAAATACTGCAGATGGCAAAGGCTAAATAAAATCTATGGTAATCAAAGTGGCATTAAGCACTTTGCAAACAGGACAATAGTTTGATTAACATCAGCAGGAATAACTGAGATAATAGGAAGGTCTACAGAGCTCTGAAATGGTTTTTGGTTTTCCAGTCTGAAATAATTTACTGTGACAGAAAGAGATCTCACACCATTTAGTGAGCTCAGCTTTCTACATTGACTTCATCTAGTGTGTTTTCTTCTGTGGAGAGCACTAGTCATGATGAAAAATAGCATATGAAAAGTCAAAGCTTACTGAAAGCTACTTTGTGTTATTTCCTTTTTTATTGGCTATGGCAGTGGCAGTTAATAACACCAGCATTAACACAGGAGACTTGTACTTGCTTAGCAACCATTAAATACCTTGGAAAAGAGGTAAAAAGGTTTTGTAGGCTGTTGCAAAGACAAGGAAAGGTTAAAAGGGGGCTATTTGGGTGATAATACTCTGGATATTACAAAGGATATAAATGCTGCTGCAGGATATAATTTTATTTTATAAAATGAAGTTTTCCCCTATGTAACTCTGCATCTGTCCATTAAAACTACTCAAATTCAACTTCTGATGGACCTTTTAAAACTCCTCTAAAGTGAGGTGACCTCCTTAGCAGTAAGGAACATATGGGCAGCATGACACTGGTCCTCAGACGTCAGAAGAGGCTCTTTGCTTAGCAGGGGGGATCTCAGCTCTGCCTGGGTATGAAGTGGGGCAGTGACATACTGGGAACATATTGGGCAGGAAGATTTAGTAAGTCAGTAATCAAAATTCTGAGCAATATATTTACAGTTAAATTAAGGTCAGAAGTGTGAAACAAATGAACCCTTGCTGAATTCATTTTTGGAAGTACAGAGTAGGATGACAGTGTTTCAGTTCTCAGGGTCAAAACATGAGCCTTACATCTGAAATGTTGTGCCTTTCTGATAATAATAACCTGATAATAAAAAATGAACTACAACCTCTCCCTTTTATGCTTCTCCCTCCTTCCTTTTACACAAGAGCAATGGGAGTATAAAATATGGAAATAGCAGAGGGTAAACTTTCTCCTTTAGCTACAGCTGCTGAAGTCATTAGTTCCATGGGACTAGTGAGATCCAGCAGAACAAAGAATTTGTCTCAGGAGATTTAACTCAAGGGGCTAAGAAGGTCTGATCCAGCTCTCAGAGAAATCAATGTGAACTTTTCCAGTGATACCAGAGAAAACTGGATCAGATCCAGCAGTCAGAGAACTCTGAGTTAAGACTAAAATGTATCCCACTTAGTCACAGTTGTTTATTATAAATACAAGCCAGTTCCTCATGGGGAACAATACTGATAAGGGGAAATGCATGTGTGGTTTACAATCTGGTTTTAATATGCAAATAATTTTATTGAAGATAATTATTATTATTGTAAATTGAAACAAATTTGTCAACAAGATTGCTGAAACTCATTTTATGGATGTTGATTTTAATGGAACTAGTTGGAAATCAGTGTTTTCTAAAGACAAACATCTAGCAAAGACCTTCAATTCTGGTTTAGTTACCTAATTTCACCTACTTCAAATGAAGAAAGCTGATGGTGTATAAAACCTACACCAGTAAACTTCACAAATATTGCAGCATTAGCTCTATGATGAGGGAATGCAATACCTCCCCCTCAACTCCACAGACATTTCCCTTCATGTTTTCTCTTCTACCAGTATGTATGACCTGTCCTTCAAATATCTTTTTAAAAGAAATATTAGTACTGGCAGCCAGAATGTTGTAGATGGACCATGGCAGAATAGAAATATCTTGCTTAAAAATGAGGTACCTGCCCTGGAGCATTTAACAAGAACATCAGGCACTAAACTAGGTCAGCCTTGGAATTCTGAGCAGTCTTCTCCTGACAAGAGCAATGTAAACAAGGTGCTAAGTTTTCCTCTGCAGATATCACCTTCATGTTTGTCATATGTCTCTTGGCCTCTTTCTCTAATTTCTTTGTTGCTATTGTTTGGTACCCAAAGCCTTTATTCATGGACACTGAAAAGTTAAAAGGAACTGAGAGCTGGCAAATGTGTCCATTCTGGCTACAATAGGCAAGAGATGCAGGAGGGGCAGCTCTCTGGGTCACAGCTGGCAAAGTTTATCTTTGTCCAAAAAGCTGCATCATTTGCATTCCTAAAATGACTTCACCCCTAACCCTCAGGATTTCTTCAGGTTTTCTTCCTTTACAGTGAATGTTATGTACTTCAGAACAGCCTAGAGGAGTATGAATGCCTTAAGAGGCTCAGCACACTGGTGGTGGAGGTGGCTGTTGGGTGACAGCACCCAGAAGCAGGGTGAATGGCTGAGCCCAGCCATGAAGCAAATGTTGGGACCAGAACAGGGCCTGATAGAGGACATGTTTCCTTTCCTTTTCCTCCACTGGGATATTTGCATTCTGGAAGATGGACTCTGTCTATTTTCCTGGGACAAGACACAAGTGTTCCAATAATGTCTGAACACATAGAGCAGTCTTAGCCAGATGACCAAGTAGGTCTCAGATGCAGCACTGCAGTGGCAAGGGTGGGCAACTTTGCTGAGTGGAAATAAAAAGCAACACAAATAGAAATAAGGAAGAATATTTTTAAGGAAGAGGCTAGGAGAACAATTCCTCTTAAAGTAGCATGTATTTTTCTTTCAAGTATCTCAAATACACACCCAGTTGATTGTCACCTGCCACAATGTGTTCTTTAGAAGGGCTCTGACAGTCTGTTGTACTACATTTCAGCACATATTTGGGGATGTTTATTTGTTTTCTGCATCTGTCATTTATTCAAAACAGACACATAGGACAATTAATACTAAGGAGATTCCTGTAATCTATTCAAGTATGTTTGTACTAAAAACATTTTAGACAAATGAATATTAATTTGCTCTGATTGCAGCTGATTTCAACACGTGGCAACCAAATGAGTTTAAGAAGATAATGACTAGATGCAACTAACCTTTAACTGGCCATTGGAACATTGTGCTGTGCAATTCTGCTGTTCTCAGTGCATTTTCATTTGCTCTCAATAATAGACATTTTGCCTCTGAATCAGAATACACCATCACAGCACACCTGTTAATGACATCAATGAAAAAGAGAAACTGGCAACAAGCTTGTAAGTAAACACAGTTATTGTTTACTGAACAACCTCCAATTACTTCCATGACTAATCTCCTTAGTGCTCACTTTAATTATGTCACTGGAATGCATGCTTAACATTACTTAAAACAGTTAAATGAGCTGATTCTTCCAAAGTCACCTGCTCTTATTAATCATTAATCTAATCAGGCTAACCCCTATGTCAGGGGATAACCAAGAAAGAAGGCTGCAGGTAGTTGTGAACTCTGCAGCCCCACTTTGACACTCATTAATATTGGAATTGTGAACTAGCAGACCACCTGCCAGTACAAATTTAATCTTGATCAGATGTAAGTTGCAGTTTCAATCACATATCTGTCAAAATAACCAGAGCACAGAATATGGTGGTTTGCCACCTTTTTGTTGGCTGCACAGGGATAAACAGTACTAATCAGGCATAAGGTTCACACTTGAACGAGGAGAATGAATTGATTCCTGTTCAGTTCTTAATCCATGTGACCATGCCATTTTTCATACTAAAGACTGCCAAAGTAACTGGTAATTGGCCCTGGAGATATGAGATTAAATTGGCCAGGTCAGTTAGCAAGGAAAGAAGAAACTGGGATATTTTGTGCCTCACTCAGTTTATGCTGCTGTATGTAAAAAACCAACAACAAAACAATCAAAAACCCCAAACCAACAACAACAACAAAAACCTCACAAAACCCAAAAACCAGACCTCAAAATAATTCAAGTGGAAACCCAAAAGCAGTGTAATGAATTCTGGCCAGGAAGCCAATGCACTGCTCCAGCGTGTGGGTGGTGGCAAGGCAGCGAAGTGGTGTCTGGAGCAGCTGAGCAGTCTGAGGGTGTGATTGCTATGTGGGACTTTTCATTCCTGTGATAGTGAATTGCAGTGAATCAATTAGAAAGGAAGCACTCCATCAGAAAACAGAACTGATGGTCAGGAAAGGACATCTGAAATATGGTGTGGAGAATCTGGCTGCCCTCTCGTGTAAACAGCTTTCACACAGGTATTCTTCAATCCAAAGCCATAGGATTGGAACGATCTCTCATTCCAGTGGGGGCTCAGCCAGTTTACAGGCAGGCAGGGTGTACAGTTGCATATGCAGTAGCTGCACAGACTGGAAAAGCAGATCTATTTAAATTTTGAATTGTAGATTTTCATTTAAAAAACAGGCAGAGAATGGCCCAAAACCTGAAAGCTGTGCAGTGCTAGATGTTTTTTAAGTCACTGGAACTACAGGCAAAGATTACAAGATAAAATAAGCAGTCAAAGCTGTTCTTAGAAAAGAACAGTGTTTCCTCATTTTTGCTTTCTTTGTGCAGTTCCTTAGAAAGATTTCTTTAAAAGGTGTACAATATGTGATTCAAATATCCCCTCAAACAGCTTTCAGAAGGTAGATTGCTGTCAGCTATTGTAACAGCTTTTTGTATCTATAGATATGCTGATAGATCAGTTATCTGGGGCTCTTTATATTAGCTATTGTTCAAATTGTAGTTTAGTCCTGACAAAATATTACAGTTTTCACTGGTTTATTCCCTGATATGACATTTTTTATAACTCAATGCCTGTCTAGGAGAAACAAATATACTGAAGTGCAAACAGAGACTGGAAATGAAGACAAGTGCCAGAGAAACAGAAATGCAGAGATGAAGCAAGTAATTTTCAATGTACTATTCCCCCAAGTTCTGTATTTGTTAGAGATTTTTGATTTCTATTTTTAAATGTGAGAAGCAATGAAAGACTCTCCATTTAAAATAAAAAGATCAAAACAGGTCTTCTCTGCTGTAAGGTTGCTTCTATATCAAAAGAAAGATCTCATTACCATTACAAGATCTGCCACAAAGATTTAGATCACCTGCCAATAAAACACAAGGTTTGTGCCCCTGCTTTTAATCTCAGACTTACACTACTCTTTTTGATATGAATGTCATGGATGTGCTTTAGATGATAATCATCTCAAAAGTATTTGAATATGTGAAGCAGAGCTGGTGTCTCAAGAGATCAGAAAAAGAAATGAGAAGAAATAATAAGAAGTAATCTGAAGAGTCAGATAACTGGAATTAATCTTATTAAAAAGGGAATATTACAGAGATGGCAGGAACAGGTGCAAAAATGGACTAATAGACAAAAGGCTGACCAGGCATTTGGTGTCACATTATATTCTGAACAAGAATTTAGTCTCTTGAAACTTCAGAGTTACAGAGAGAGAATTAGCTTTCCTACCTATGCAGCTAAGATAAATTCTGGAGGGGGTAATGACGTGCCATAATATGTTATTAATAGTGTAATCATTGCAAAATATTAATAATGAATTTCTAGTTCAGAAAAATTGATTTAACTGGAAATAATAGTAAAAAATAAACTCCCAACTAGCTACAGGAAATTAGCTTACTTCATTCGTTTCTTCCTCAGCCAACCTTTGTTAATCCCCTCCATTCTGGAAAGAACTCTTCACATACATAAAAGCCCACTCTGCCTCCACAGTTTTTCCTTTTCAAGGATAAGCAGCCTCATTTTTTCTTCATATTTTATGTTTTCCTAATGTTTTTCTGGGCTTTTTTTTCAGTTTACTCCCCAAAAGCTAATGTGACTTTTCGAGCGAAGAACTAGGCCTCACCAGTGTCAAACAGACTGCAGTAATTTTCCCCTAGCTATAACCCACAACACTTATTAACTAATTAAGAGCTAAAATCAGCCTTTGTTATTGGCTTATCTCGAAAATCACAAGATTGCTGGCTCAAGATCAGTGTGAAGAGCACAAAGGATGAGCCTGATATGTTTTGTTCTTGACATCCATAGTGTTTACTGCTTAGCATTACCTGAGAGCCTGTAAGTTTTGGCATTTAGTGATATGTTAGAGTCTTCCCTGGAATTAGGTAGTTAAATATTGAACTTTTTATTAAATTTTAATGCCAAAATTTTAATTGTCTTGAGCTATGGCTGTAAAATAAATGAAGCATTGGAGGGGAACAATTCTGCACACTTGATTTTGTATACTTTTATCTTGGCTTGTTTTAACCAGTCCAGTTTATAGCCTCCCAGAGCACCTCTGGTGATGGTTCAGGGATTAGCATAAACCAAAAAGATTCTTGGTTGGCAATTCTCATGGAGCTACACTTCCTTGTGAGCTAAAGGTATGGCTGCAGCTATTCTATGCCAGCACTAAAGAAAAATCAAATGCATCCTTAGTTATAATTTATAACATAAAAATCATGTTATAACAAGAAGTTAAGAAGTGGATTCAAACCTCTCCAAAGATCTGTTTAGATAAGGGGAGTTTTGCTGCATTTTAATTTAGTAACACACTTGAGGACACACTGTCCAACTGCTTAGCTAAACCCACATCAAAGAAGCACTGAGCCTCCAAAGTTTGTGTACATATGTAAAGTGCAAATACACACAGAGAGACACATCTACAGATAGAAAATACAAATAATACCTGTTTAAGGCAAAACATGCAAGGTGTGGTTTTGGAGAGGTTACTATGTGTCTGGCAATATTTTTCACCAAGGATGACTTTTGTTCAACAAAATTCCTTTGTATTTGGCTGGAAAAGGAAATGAAGTATGACTTTGATGGCACCTGGACCAATATAGCAACAGAAAATCCTTCATGATTTTCATAACAGTAGGAGAGAACAAGTTAAATTTGACAGATTTGTCTTCTCTTGTGGGGGATTTTAGCACAAAACCATACTAAATGGTGAGGGAAAGTGTAAGCAAAAATAATGTCATGATCAAGCTCTGTTCTAAAATAATTAGAAATACAAAAAGATTTTTAAATGATGTATTCAATACCTGAAGATGAAGTCCTTAGCTTGACAAATATTCCATTCTTCTCAGATAGGGAGTTCTCCCTGAGAAAAGGTTGCAGAGAGGAGGTTATGACCCTGTGATCACTTTATTCTTATTAGACAAGGCTGTTATTTTTGAGAAGAATTCCACACACACATATACACAGAGCCTAAGTCTCCAGGATTCCTACAACAGATGTCTGAAGACCACTTAAACTGCAGAGCATGAAATGCCCATTTCCTCACATACCATCGACCCTTCTCTGCATATGCTTGGGTAAACAGAGGTCCCTGGCAGATCCCTCTGAAGGGAACTGCATCTGAGCTGTGTTGGACCAGAGATAATGCTTGTGTAGAGCATGGAGCCCTTCACTCACTGAACCTTGTTGTGAGCTCCCTCCAGGAGTTGCATATACAGGATATGAAAAGAAGGGAGACCTCTGAAATAGTAAAATACCAACAATTTCAGGGCTTCATCAATCAAAACTCTTACTTCAGATTCAGTCAGGAAATCTCAGGTTCCCATGACAAACTGTGAAGGACTGGGAATAAGAAGATAAGGTGATGAAACTGTGATCACTTTCTTAGAGAAGATACATGTGATAATCAGAGGGTCTTCAATTTACAGGTGAATGCAAGGTCAAAATACTAGAAGCTGTAAATCTGCTGGGCTGTAAATCTAGCAGCAGACTCAAAACAATGGAAATAAAACAGTGTAACTATTAAATAAAGGATTTGTTTGTTCCTTCAATGGTGCCTTTTGAAAGAGATGTTCTGGCTTAAACAGAAATTAGCCCCAGGAATTCCTGTGCTTACAAGGTGAAACACAGATGATAACACAAGTCCTTTTGGTTCTTAAAGTACTTGAATCCTTATTTCTCCATAAAGCAGTATTCATTGACCTCATCTAACTTAACCATGTACAAGAGAAGCATCTAGTCCTAACTGGACATCAGGAATCTTTCAGCTATCTCTGAAGAGAGACAGGAGTCTTTAGAGGGCAGTTGAGCCTGTCTTTATCCATAGACATTGGGAAGATGAAAACTACATTTCATGCTGGGATTTTTTTAAGTGGAGGTTAGGAAAATTACCTTTTCACCCAGAAATTGACATTTTTTTTTTATTTGGAAAACAAAATGCTCTTTGAAACAGCAGACATATTATAAGTAAATTCATATAGAGTTTGTAAACCTTCCAAAACTCAGAATTCACATCCTTCCAGCTTTCACAGTCCCTTAACTTTCTTTTTTTCAGGTAACTACTACTTGTTTCAGTAAAAATTCAAAAAAGAAATACCAAAACAAGTCAGAATGTCCCAGAAGTCTTTGCAACAGACAAGTTTCTCAGTTAAAACTTACCCAATACATGCCAACAGAATTTTTTGTTAAGTATCTGAGGGACTACATGCTTTCTCATGCCAAGGGAGTATGGTTCAAGGATGATTACCACTGAAATGATATTTGTGGATGTATTTTAAACATCACCAGTTTGCCATCAGAAATATTTCTGAGCATCATTGGTGCCCTAGGGCTCTGTGTGCTGTATACCCTCCCAGTCAATATTCACTTTAAGAGCTGCAGGCAAGCAGCCAGATCTCCTACATACACAAAAGAGACAAGCTGAGCATCGAGACAGCAGGGTGGCCTCCAACACTTGATCCCAAAATATTTGTGGGAAGCAGTATCTGAAAGCATAGCATTAGGCTCTTTGAATTAAAGGATAGCATTTCTAGTCAGAGATACAATTCCAGCTTTAGACTGGGTAGATGTTATTTCTGTTTCAAAACAGGCCACATTCAGAACTGAATTAAAGTATCTGGGGCTCCACACTGGTTTTACAGTCAGGCTTCACTGATTTGATTGCAAAATCAATGGGATAGTTTGCATGAGTCTCTGAAACCCAAGAGAGATTTACAGTAAGATATTGAATCAGAAAAGAGTCTGTGTCAAACAAAAGCCTGCACCAACTAGACCAGTTGTCTAAGTAGTTGGCCTGTTTGAACAATTCCTTATTGTCTCTTCTTGTCTATGGTACCATTGGCCTCATGCAAGCTTGGATGCAGAACAGTGCTGGAAGAACTGATTGCTTTTAGATTTTAAAGCCTAAGAGTGTTTTTTTGGTGTCTGTACCTTAATTATGACTGGGGAGAGTTCACAGTTCCTCTTGACTGCAAAGCACAAAGGGAAGTCAGGTTTGGGGGGGTTTCTAACAAAAATTCCTAAAAAGCCATTTAGCAGAACATCCTTCAGAGCATCTGAGATCTTCAGAAGAAAACTAACTGATATTCCATGAGATTCTCCTGCTCAGTCCCCTATATCCCAGTCAAATTCACCATGAGCACAGGGAAATCTTACAGTTACTTGCAGGAAGACAATGCAATGGAAATGGGTCTGTTTGCTCTTCTATTTTCTACATTTTAGCAATAAAGCTAACAGAAATACTTATATCAGAATGTGTAAGATACAGGTAGCTGCTACTCAGAAAGGAAAGGTACAGATATTGCACTTGATCCCTGTATTCCCAGCAAGTGAAGACTTACTGAACTCTGCTAAAATGGGAACCTCCTAGACTGGCTAAATCCTAAGTGTTGCCAAAAGGAAGGCTTAAACACAAGAATAAGTGAAAAAGGTGTGTTAAATTAGGTCTACTTTGCTTATATAATAAACACTCCAAAAGTCATGTTGAAAAAGTTATCTATAAGGTGGCCACCAAAAGGAGAAGAATGAGCTGCCAGGCTGTAATAACAACACAGCAACTGTTGTGTTACTCTGCCCAAATGTTTTCAGCAAATGCAATAGCAGAACCAGTAGCTCCCTTGTGATTTAGATGGATTTTTGTTAATCTGCAATGAGTTGTTAAAATCCAAGGCACAAGGTAATTAGCAGCAACAATAACAATAGTGCTTAATTGCAACGTGGTGATTTTTCCTGAACAAATTTCCTGGTATTTAATTGAAGTAACCACCACAGTAAATGGGCTCAGGGGAACTAATCTTGGAGCAAAATCTTATTCTGCTGTAGATTACTGTCAAACTAAATCATGACCAGCAATCCTTAGAAACCAGGCAATAAAGTGTATTGATTCTTGCAACTGATTTTTAAATCTTCAAATGGATGAGGCAAGTGGTACAGAAATAAATGTAGTAATTATCATTTATTCTAATTTATTAATTAACCAATAAGCCATGCTTAAAGTGGAGTTCTAAATCCTAATAATTTATTGCCCCAAACTGTACTGCTCTTCTTTCTCTGTGGGAGGAAATGTTAACTCTTCTGGAACTGGACTCTGTGAGTGCCAAAAACCATTTGTCCCACTGACTACAGTAGTAGATTCCTCATACCAGCAAAGACCAAACTATGAGCTATCACTTTATGCTTGAGTCATAGCATCACAGAATGCTTTGGGCTGGAAAGGACTTTTAAAGATCATCTAATCCAAGGGCAGGGACATCTTCCACTAGATCAGGTTGCTCAAAGCCCCATCCAACCTGGCCTCCAACACTGCCTTGAAGAGTGCCTTGAATTCCAGGAGCTTATTTAGGGCTACCTTTAATCACTTCTCCCTTAATGCAGTAATTAATTAATTAATTAATGTATTAATCCAAAATGATTATTTTCTCCTTTCTTGCCAGGGCATATGTCCATTTTTTAACAGATATCTTTAAATGGTTGCACTCATTCTATAATGCTACCCAAAACCTAAGATGAAGCAAAAAAAGAGCTTCCCATAGGTTGGAATCAGTCTCTAGTATAATCTGTATTTTCCTGGAAAAGGTACAATGTCAGCCTGGGTCTAATGACTACAAGTGTGTGTCCCAGCTGACTTCAGACAATCTCAGATAGGTTTAACCTGATCATAAGGGTGAATAAGACCCTATTTTTTTTTACTTGAAGAACCTATGAGACCTTACACCAGCCCCTCAAGGCTCAGGAACACTGTTTATAGCACAAACTAGCTGTTAAAGGTAGGACCTTGCTCTGGTGACCTCACATCCCAAGAAGGACAGCAGCTGCCTCAGCACTGGTTGGCCAAACTCAGCACACTTGCCTCTCTCATTTTTTTCCTTGCAAGTAAAGGAAGAAGGGATTGCCAAAGCAGCTCCTGCTGCCATTTTGCATGGCCTTAATAGTTTCTAAAGACCAGAGTGTTGGCACTAGATGATCTTCAAGCTCCTTTCCAGCCCTAACTATTCCATGACTGAATTTTGTCTTTTCCACGTGTGCTCAGTTAGATACCCTGCAATGTTAAATACACTGGCTAACATACATATGGATGAACACTTTGACAGCACCTATACTAGCAAAAGGCTTAGAAATGTAAAAGAAATCTCCAGGGCTGTCTATCATTACTCTTAGAGTACACAGATGGGGTTTTGTATCTGTTTTTTATATCTCAAACAACAGGTCCTTCCTCAAATGGCCTAGGAAGAGGTTATCCAGCTGGTGAAGCACATGAGGGCTTTTCAGCATGTTTGCTCTTTTGTATGAATGCTTTTACCACAGCTAAACCAAATCAGATCTCCCAGCACCTGTTCCCTGGTCTCTGATAGACCTGCCATGCTAGTGAATGTCATCTCAGAGGGTGCAGCACTCATGGGCCTGCAGTCATTGGCTCGAGTCTGCTTGAACTCCTTCTGATGAAACACTAAAAAGCTGACCTAAGGAACACTGGGATTTAATGCAGCCAAACAGAACAACCCAGGCACAGAGACAACAACAGCACATGCTGCAGTGGACATTTGGGATTTTCTCCTCCCCTTAAGCCAAAATAAAACCCCCTAGTTCTCTACTTGCAACATAGATTTTTGTGTCATTATCTTCAGGTTTCAAAATTCATAGAATCATAGAATGGCTGAGGTTGGGAGGGACCTTAAAGATCATCTAGTTCCAACCCCCCTGCCATTGGCAGGAATTCCCAACAAACAAGAATTCATATTAGTGTTGTGCCTTCTTCTTCACATTCACAGGAGTGTCTTTGAATATATATATCACCTGCCTGCAGTAAAAAGACACACTAGTGTCAACAATGACACCACTGGGCACAGTTCAGACACCCAAAGATAAACCTGTATCATTAAAGGTTTTTCACCTGGTCTTCAGTTGTTGCTGCAGAAGGGCTTGTGTCTTCTGAAGACTTTGTGTGGCAGAAATGCTACTGCTGGTGTCTCCAATGCCCTAAGGTATCTCAGCTGGCACAGGAATATTAAGCCTTCAGGTATTGTATGAAATCCATGATTGATAATCTGTTAAAATGTGAGACACCACTGATCAAGCTGTAGGTGTAGCCCTGCACAAGTCATTTTAGGGTAAAGGATTTTATGAACAGCTGGTCCTCCTGGGAGGATTGTGCCAAGCCTTCCTTTGCAGTCTTAAACTTGTGAGGTTTTTCTGCATTTGCCTAAAATAAACCTTGCCATCTACTGCTTAGTGCTAAAGACAGTTAACTGCAGTGCAAAGGTTCTGCATAGCTGCATTTCACTCCCAAACAAGTGACATATGTTGTGAGTGTTACACAGGGATCCAGAAATTCTGATTTAGCTTGACAAAGCTGGAATATTTGCCTGGGGATAACATTTTTCCCTATTTTGGGGGGGAAATAACATCTAAAGGTAGCCAGTAATCAATCACTTCCATGTCATTGACTGCAACTTTCCAGAAACAACAGAGAAGTAAGGCACTAAATGGAAGTACTGCAGTAAAAGTGCAGATAAAGAAATAAATCCATTCCCCAAACAAACAAAAACCCACAAAGCATTCAGGATGGATTTTAATGATGGCCCCTGGTCATAACCATGTTGAACTGACATGTTTCTAACACTGGGTTTTACCTTACTTTTAAGCTCCTAGATTCTTCTTTTAACAGCAATTTTTAGGAGGTAAATAAAATCTTAAGTATCTCACTGCCTAAAGTAGGCAGTGACATGTGAGTGCTGGAATCCAGGCTTTGCTATCATTTACATTTCATTTCTAATGCTTAAAAAGTTTCATTTTAAAATGATCAGAGAGAAAAAGCCAGTCCTCCACTAGAGAATGCATGCAATATGTGCATTTGCTGGCCTGCCAGGAACATTGAAGAAACAAAGAACATTCCATCAACACCTACTGTGGTGCCTTTGTCATGGGAATCTGGACTGCCCTACCATCGACTCCTGCACTGGTAACCACCACTGCAGCAGCTTGCTCTGTCATTGAGCCCCACAGACTCCCCACTGCCTTGGAAGAGTGCACTGGTTATGGTGCAGGCAACTTCCTTAACATCCAGCCCAAAGGGACAGCATTTACTGGCTCTGTATTAGCTCCTACAGTCATAGAGTCATAGAATTGTCAGAGTTGGAAGGGACCTTAAAGATCATCTAGCTCCAACTCCCCTGCCTGCCAGGGACACCATCCACTAGATCAGGCTGCCCAGGGCCCCATCCAGCCTTGTCTTAAAAGCTTCCAGGGATGAGGCTTCCACAACCTCTCTGGGCAACCTCTTCCACTGTCTCACCACCCTAACAGTGAAGAACTTCCTCCTAATATCCAACCTAAATCTCCCCTCCTCTAGTTTATACCCATTCACCCTAGTCCTACCACTACCTGACATCCTAAAAAGTCCCTCCCCACCAACCATCAGCCCAAGGGCTGCAGGAACCTCAGCACTCTGTTAACCCATTGGTGCCATTTACAGTTCAAAGCAATGAGCCAGAACCAGATTTCTTTCTGTGTTTTCCCACCCAGTTTGGTGCAGTCTCTCCTGTTCAGTCCCTCCCCAGGAGCAGCTCCAGCCTTTTGCTCTCAGCAGCAAGTGACATACAGCTGACAGCAACACTCTCATTCAGCTTTTCTGCTCCTAGACATTTCAGCTCCTCAGCACATTTCTAATCCAGCCTCTGAGCTTTCAGGAGACATGTTTGGCCTCACTGTCTGCTCTTGGCTTTCTATAGAGCTCAACTCTTTCTTCTGCATCTTCAAAAATTTTTCATGGGAGAGTATTCCTTGGCATCTGCCAGCCCTATTGTTCTCACAACCTGTTCTTGCATGATTTAGGACCATAATCCCATTCTAATGAGCCCAAATTGACATTATTTACTGTTGGCAGTACTGCAGCAGCTGCAGAACAGAACAGTTCCTGACAGTAATCACCAAGAACCTCCAGCCCTGACTGCTTCCTTACCTGCAGCTGACTTGCTTTCTTGCCAGGAGTCTGAGCTTGCAAACATGGGAGAACAAGGAAAGATTTCAGAACAAGAATCCAGAGCAAACCTAGGACAGCAAGCTGACCACTGTCTTCTCTCCATAATTTGGCTCTTTGCAAAGCAAATGAGTTGTGACAAAGAAGGATTTCCTATAGCAGCTTGTAAGGAGTCATTCAGACCCACAACACTGTATGAGTTGTTCAACATGCAAAGTATTCTGAATAATAAGGAAAACAGATCCAAACTGAA
Source organism: Galbula dea (assembly GCA_013399015.1). Taxonomy (NCBI): domain Eukaryota; kingdom Metazoa; phylum Chordata; class Aves; order Piciformes; family Galbulidae; genus Galbula; species Galbula dea. The sequence continues at coordinate 697,268 of VWZX01005528.1, forward strand.
AACCACTTCTCTCCAGCTTACAGGGAGCTTGGTTGTAATCACACCTTCCTGCTCCTGTTGGTATATGACCTGGCTAGGCAGAAGAAGGGTCTTCAGCTGAAAATCAAATCTATCTATAGCCAGCACATCTCTGCTGCTCTCAGAGCAAGCCAGATATACTTCCAAAGAGCTGGAGACTCCCAAAGAATCTCCTTTTAGCATGATCTCTGCACTTCTTTCTCTGCCTTTCAGGGCTACTTGAAGATCATACTTGGACTTGAAAATGTGCATACACATAAAAGTCTTGACCTAAATCAGTCCTTTCAAGCACAGCAGCTAGTTGTTAGCTTTGGAGGACAGTCTCTGCTCTGTGGAGATGAGAAAGCAGAATCAACTGTAGGAATCTCAAATCCATACAAAAGGAGAGGGTTGGAGAGAAGGACTTCTGTTCCTTTACTTCTAGGACTTTGCTTTGGTCTCTGATCACTGGTAATGGAAAGTTTCTCACTTCTGATTGCTCTGTGGTGACTGATGAAAGGGTATGTGGCCTGCTTATTCCACTTCTCCTGGGCTGAAAATCTTACTGCATAGCCATAATTAGCAGTAATTATTAAAGCCTCAGCAGCTGTACTTAGGGCTGAAATGGCTGGTGACTGAACCCTCTGTCCTGCTGTGTCAAAGTTAGACCATGCTGTTGTTCCTGCTCCGTGGGCAGAACTTACCAGGACTGCTAATCAACACATCCATGGGCCCCATCTGCCTACACAGCTTCCCTTTAATCCCTTATTCCAGGACTGACAGACTTAATAACTGTTTTTAAAAATGGAGGGAACACATAGCAAGACCTATTTTCTGGCATTTAAAAATATCAGTGTCAGCTGCCAGGCAACCTTTCCTTTCAAAAACCCAGCTTTGCAAGCTAACATCCAGCTGGGATGAAAAGCAACTTTACAGAAAAGCAGTGCTGCTTTGCCTGTTGGAGGGAAGGAAGGAAGGAAAAGTTGCTCACAAACATCAGTTAATGCCAAAGGAAGTTGCTCAGAATAATCCCTGTGCTTTGAAGCCTAAGAATGACAATCACCAAGCCTGGGTGATTTGAATTAACCTCACTGTTGTGGGGTTTACTGGGAGAGGCATCCTGTTGAGGCCTCTGGAGGTCCTGCAGAGGTTATGAGCATGGCTGCTCACCCTTCAAAATGTGGACACTCCTCATACTCCATTGTTCAATGAATTTCAAAAGCATCTTTGGGTTCTACCAGTTCTTTGGCCTTTGGATAGGTTTGCAGCACTCAAGTTCAGCTCAAATGTGACAAAGGTCCTCTTACTTGCAAATTTCTTTTTCTTTCTTCCTCTCTTTCCCTTCCTTCCTTCCTTCTTCTCTTTCTTTCTTTCTTTCTCAGCAGCTCAGCTTCTGAAAATCATTTATTTGATGATTATTTTATATATTGTGTTAAGCAACTCAAGGAATTAATTTCATATCATTTAAATGTACATGAAAAAAAGCTTGTGGTCAATTTAGACTAGAAGAGCTGCTAGTCTATCTACTCCTTACCAAGTATATCTTCATTGTTTTCCCATTTGGAGTCCTCCATTTGTAGTGTTTGATCTCTGTTGCTTTCAGCTAAAGGCTTGAATTTTCACCATGGAGAATTTGTCCTAGTTTGTTTAAGGTGAGGAAATTTCACATGAAGGCAGCCATTATCAGAAGCTGTTTGACAAATGCAAAATGCACCTTTGATTCAATAGCTGGGTTTCAATCAAACTCCAGTCAGTTTGCCAGAAGAACAATATTCCATCCACAAAGGCAGCACAGAGGGGCTTGCTGTTCTCCACCTTTTTCCTATGTATTTTCATCTTTGAGGTAAGGCTTTACACAAACCTTGTCAAGTAAAAACCCTGATGGCTCTCAATTTCTCCCCTGCTAAGCACAGCAAGCACTGGTGTCTCACTGCAAAGCTTTCCCAAACTTATCTGAACATGTCTGATGTGGGATTTGGGTTGGGGATGCATAGAGACAATTGCACTGAAAGTATATCCTGGAGTTTCTGGCTGCTTCTAGTTGGAAGGCTCTTAAAACAACTTTCTTTGGAGCTGCTTAGGGTTCCATCTGCCAGCAACAAACATGTGCATTTGCAAAGATTAAAAACCAACAAAAAACCCCCAACCCAGTACTAAAAGCCAAGCCACTTCAAACACTGAGTGTTTTGGTGTTTGGCTCATTTGGATTTCTACTGCAGAACCAGAACAGTACCAGAGCACTCAGCTTCCAGCTCAGTTGCAAACCTTGCCCATGCAGGGGTGGGAAATGGTTTTGGCCCCATTTGTCTGCAGGTTCACTGCTCCTCCTGGGAAAGTGATGTTTCAGAGCCTCCTCGTGGCTTCCTCCTCCACAGAGAGGGGTCACCCCAGCAGGACAGTGCCACTGCTACCTTGTGCTTGCTCTGTGCTATTGAACAGCTCTTCTGTTCTGTTACTATTACTAACAGAGCTCTGGAAATGAGTTTGTGATTAGAGACAGTGCTTAGATCTACTGATCAGCTGGGGCCCAGTCAATGCTGCAGCTCACTGCAGTGCAGCTGGTGCCCCAGGATGGGGTTAGGCAGCTGCCCCAGGGAGACCTGCTTGGAGATAACCCCTAGGGTAAGTGAGAGCAATGTCCTGGGCCTTCCCTTCTCTCCAGCTACAGCACTTGCCCCAGGGCTGCCAGCAGGCACCTTCATTCACTCAGGATTGATCCTTCTGCTAAGAACAGGCATCTGCAAAGGCCATGAGAGGAGGGAAAGGCACAGCCAGCCACCTCCTGCACTGAGATGTAGGATACCATCATCTTGCACAATCATAGTGAAGTCTCCTAACAAAGCTGTAGGACCAGTGATGAATGAGGACAGGCAGCCAGAACAAGCACCCTCCACTCTCTCCTTACACATAGTCAAAATCACAGAGCTGTACTTCTGTTTATGGAGTCTCCTCACAAACCTTGTTAATCTTCCATGTTTAGCTGAGACTGCAACAGCTCAGACCACCTCACACAGACTGTACTAGCTTGGGGCTGCTTAGGGTAGAACAGCTCCACCTTAGGGCACTCTGCTGGGAGTGGGGAGAGAGAGGGACACACACATATGAGTTTTAACCTTTGAGGAGCAGCATGTTGAAATCAGTTCAAAGATCTTCTTCAGTCCTCTAAAACTTTCCTTTCCTAAACTGGAACTGAATGAAGACTTCTGAGCATTTTGAAGTGTGTGAGGCTTTTACCTACTCAGCTTCTACTTCTTTATTGAGCTCCAGGTACTGGGCAGGGTAACTCAAACAACCCAGGCTCCCAGTGCAAATCCAGGAAATATTCAGATAAAAAGGACAAAAGGTCAGGCATAATGTCATTCAGTCTAAGGGGAACTTGCTAATGAGGAACCAGAAAACATGTTAGATGCCTCATCCCTGCAAATCAACATCCTAGATTTTGAACCATTTGTCTGTAGATGTAGTACTTAGGGACTTGGTTTAGTTTTTAGATGATGGTGATAGGCTGATGGTTGGACTTGATGATTTTAAGAGGTCTCTTCCAACCTGGATCATTGTGTGATTCTGTGGTGTCACTAAGTGGATTATAACCTACCTACTTGAAAAACCCATCACTCTTTGGCAATGCCTGCTGGGAACTTGAATTTGAGAAAAAGCTGCTGCCACAAGCATTTTCAGGGATTTTGTTGCCTGCTCTGGCAGCCAACCCAAAGTCTTGATTTAATTCCTTGTATTTTGTCAAGGTTATAATTAGCTTTAAACTCCTGGTGAAGAGCTGCAAAGCTGAGGTAAGCAAGTTGTTTGGAGCTGGGACCACAGTTTTGCTTGCTGTCCCATCCCAAAGCCTCCCAGGGACCTTGCCTACACAGTGACTTACTGTCATTTTCCCTGTGCTAAAAACAAATTACAAAGGCCTAAAATCAGTCACTAAAATGCCCAGGTTTTCCTATTGCATTTGCTACTTAACAGAGTCCTTCTAACACCCAGTACAGATATAGCTTGATTCCAGGATGTTAAAAACTGTTCTTCATCTCCTTTCCTAATCACCAGCATCTGTAACTGCTCCCAGACTCCACATATAAACTGTATTTTGAAGCCATGGATTTCTCTACAGCTCTAGGATGTCAAACCTCTTCAAAACTGAAGTGGACCTGTTTTATGTCAACATGTTTACACATCCAACAAAACTGAAATTCTACCTTACTTTGGCAAATGTATTCCAACTCAATTTACCAGGGAAATGTCACAGGTAAATATCACAGCACAACCTCTTCACAAATGTTCTGTTTTTCTTCAGTGACATGTCTGAGGTTGAGCATTCTATTGGGAAATAGTGTTGCTGGATGTGCTTGGCACCTAGAAATGCTGCTTCTTGTCCAACAGGGATTATTTCTGCTATTCAGCTACTATTCTTTGTCTCTTACAGTCGTAGAATAGTTTAGGCTGGAAGTGATCTTTAAAGGTCATTTAGTCCAACCCTTCCTGCCATGAGCATGGATGTCTCCAGCTAGATCAGGTTGCTCAGAGCCCCATCCAATCTGACTGTGAAAGCACCCAGGAATGGGGCATCCACAATAAAATGGTCTTCTCTGTGGTACCACCAGAAAATAAATGAACACCTGTTTGCAGAGTTTACCATGACTACTAAAAAGCACATTTTAAGTATATCCACAAGTGGATTAACAGCACAAAGTGTAACTGAAGAGATTAAAAGGGAATAAATTTTTCCTGCTGTCCTTCTGGTTCTGATCTCTCTTTGTTGTTTGGTTACTGTGCCAAGCATTTGAAATGCCACCTCTAGCAGAGACCTACCTCCAGGTAATACCAGAGAACACATTCTATCACCCTACCCAGCATCATTTCTAGGTGTCCTGAAACAATTGTGTTAGGATTATTCATGAAATTCCAGGGTGAAAAATGGGAATAAAAATATTGAAACTCTTCTGACTCCTCTGTGTGTTAACCCTGCTGCTTCTAAACACTGTGAGTGAGGAATCTTGGCTTATATGCATATAGAAAAGAGATGAGGCTCAGAAGAACATTATCATGGGACTGACTTTCTTCTGTCAGTTTATGTCACAACATTACATTTATTTTAATGAGGGGGTGTTGCATTTCATGTCTGCCTCTGCTAACTAGATTAAAACAAATGGAAAAAGACATGAAAGCCAGCAAATTCTAAAGCTTTAGATGTTTTTACAGCTAATGAGACCATCCTATTCAATTGGAAAAGATAAACACAGTTGCTTTAAAAAGAGAAGATGCTAAAAATATAAAATCTTCAGTTAGAAAACCAAGCCATGCTGGTTAAAGCTAGACAGAAGTGTTTGTTCCTCCTCAAGAGTTTCCTTGAAGAATTTCCTCCAAAGTTTCTGTTGTTGGTTGCTGGCAGAGAAGACACAAACTCAAACAGGGCAATAACATGCTTTAAGCGTGGTAGCTTTTGTGTTGTTACTATTCCTTGTCTGAGTGGCATGAAGAAGTTTCAATACAGGAGCTATATTGTTAAGGAAAAATACACCTTTAGCTGCTGAACAACACAGTCCTGGAGTTTATCCTCTCTGCAAAGCAGTGTGTACAGCTGTTATTGAATCACACAATGTTAGGAGCTGGAAGGGACCTCGAAAGATCATCTAGTCCAACCTCCCTGCCACAGCAGGATTCCCTAGAGCAGGTCACACAGAAGTGTGTCCACATGGGTTTGGAATCTCTCCAGAGAAGGAGACTCCCCAGGCTCTCTGGGCAGTCTGTGCCAGGGCTCTGGCACCTCAACTGGGAAAACATTTCTTGTATTCACATGGAACCTCCTATGCTCCAGCTTACAGCCATTGCCTCTTGTCCACTGAGAAGAGCCTGACCCCATCCTCCCGACACAAACCCTTCACACATTTAAAAGCATAGATGAGGTCACCCCTTAGTCTCCTCCTCTCNGGGGGGTTGGACTAGATGATCTTTCAAGGTCCCTTCCAACTCCTAACATTCTGTGATTCTGTGATCTGGGCAAATAAAGTCCCATGCCTATGTATTTAGTAATGAGCTTTCTATATTGCTAAATGAGCAATTCAGCACTTTTCAAACACCTTTCTTACAATTCCTTTATTTTTCTATTTTCTGTGTAAATATGCCACCTGTGCACCATTTGGTTATGGAAAACCTGTGAGGGATTTTACTGTAAGCAAGCCATGTGATTCTAATCTTTCATTCTTCCTTTTCCTCTTCAACATCTTTCATTGATTTTGGCTGCAAACACTCTTGAGATACAGATCTCCACAGCCCTGCATGCTGCAAGAGATGGGACAAATGGAGCTTGCTGCTGGAAGGAACAATGTGTTTTTCTCTCAGAGAAGAAGGCACTCTCTAATAGCAAATGCACTCCCCCAAGGAAACTTCCAGCTGCTCCATCCCTGCTCTATTACCCCTAGGAAGGATTCAGCTGCAGCTTGAATTTGAAAATTGCACAGATCCATTTACATGGCATTGATTGATAAAGTTAAGTTTGTGGTGGGAGTATTTTCTTGGAAGTTTCCACTGATTTTTACATTTCAGTTTCCAGTTACTGACATGTATGTATTCTGTCAAGATCCACATTTCTGCTAAGCAAATCCAAACTAATGTCATGTTTCATCCTTGCTACATGACCTCTCTGGTTCTCACAGGCACAGTAGTTTCCCTACACTTTGTCTGATGGAAATAAAAATAGATCTAGTCTCTCCTAGAACTTCCTAAGCATGAATCAGTGCAGGCCCTCCTCCAAAGTCTAGTCAGGATGACATGCAAGATCCACAGTGTGTCACCTCAGTCTGCAGAGACACAGAAATAACAGCTTTGGGAGAAAGCCAAGACAGCTACTCACTAGGCAAAACCTGCCAATTTGATCATTTCCTTCTCTTCTCACTGATTTTATTCAACCCCCATCTTTCACTCTGTCTTGTGATTCCCAAACCTGTTAACTGCTTAGACTGGAGATCACTACTTTTTTACTACATGTGTACAATGGATTCTTCTGGAAATGAAGACAGTTGGAGTGTTTTCATCTCTTCTGACAAAGCAGCACAGGAACAGAATAGACAATAACTGTCTGAGCCACCAGAAAGTACAAATGCTGCCTCCAGAAAGCACAGCTGTTTTCCCCCACACATGGCCCCTGTGATTTGGGACACCACACATCTAATGGAAGATGTTCTTGAGGCAACAGCTAAGTCACTTATACTTCAACTATGTTGCTTGCAGAAGTGTTTCCCTCCTAGCAGGCCATCATTAGAAGATGTCTCTGCCATGTGTTACTCTGAAGGGTTGGCTTAACTGTGGTCAATCCCTTGTAAGAGAACTGACACATGAGGATTCATGGTTCTTTAAGGATGCAAGCTACCCCAGCAACCTGCCAAAATACATGTCTAAGGCTGGTTCTTGGGAGTAGAGCTCTATGGGGTGACAGAGGCTGAGGAATAACATAGCACTCAGTTTCTACCAAGCCTGGGAGAACTGTGCAGCTTCCTACTCTTACCTGTCTCCAGCTGACCCATTTATCAGCAGCACTGGCAGGAGTTTGCCTGCCCTCTGGGTGAGACAACACCCAACTCTGGGTGATCTCCACCAGCAGCCATGCCCTTCCCAACAGAGTGCTCACAGAACAAGGCAGTGAGGATTCAAGCTGGCTTGGGAAAAAGCCTGTTCTTCTCCAAATGACAGATAAAGAAGTTTTGGGGTATTGCACCTCATAGTGTGGGTTTGGAGGTTTTTTTTGTTGTTTCATTCTTAATCTGGCAAAGAACAGTTAACAACTGGAAACAGGCACTCAGGGAGCATTATGGACAGTTCAGACACTGAAAAATACAAAGCAGAAATGAATCATTTACTAAGGCTATTTTTCAGATGGCAGAAAGACATATTGACCCTATCTAGACTTTAAGCAGTGCTTTAATCAGTCACAGATTTTTAATGGGGATTGACCTTGTTCTTTCCCTGATTTCAGTTTTGCATCTTGCAGTTATTTAGTGAAGCAAGATGTCTTTTGCTGTGTTAAAGTTTCTTCTCCATGTCACTTTTTTTCCCCTTGACAATTACCTGCACAACACATCTAGAAAGCTCCCAGGAGAGGAACTGGCTTGCTTTGGGGTGGTTGGAGTTTTGATTCTGGGAGCCAAGGCTTTGCTGCTTTGTTTTATCTCCATTTCTCATTGCCCTTTCTAGTCTTGGTACTGCAGTCATCTGCCACCAAACTGCAAACCAAACTTTTGCAGAACTCCAGTACAATTTTCTAGGCAGTTGTGGAACTGGCTTTGACAAGGACATGTTCAACGTATGGCAGCCCATAAGTGATTGTTCTGTTTTGGAAAGCATAATTATACTGCTCCAAACATGTGGGAGCTGTCTCACCTTCCTAAATATGTTATGACATTAGATTTTCATGTTCAAACTTTTATTCTCAGTTTCTGCCTCTCTGTGTTGCTCCCATCAGTATCTCCCACCAGACCAGAAACAAAGCAGGTAATTACCTTTTCCTGTTACTCCAGTGTCCTTCCTGATTCCTCTCCTTTGAAAGCCCTTCTTTCACCACTGTTTCTAATCTTTCCACTGGTTTTTGGCTTTGTTTTTATTCTTCCATCACATCACAATCTTCCAGTGAAGCTCTGAAGTTAGGCTACCCAAAATAAACAAGGAATTCAATACAGAGTAAGTTTTACAAGATCTATAAGAGTATGAATCTATACCAGTCTCTGCTTACAGAGTTTTCTTCTGCTTCATATCCTCAATTCCATATATTTGCCTTGTATAGGTTTTTAGGATCCCAGTCCTGATCTGCAAGGACACCCACAGTCTGAGTCTAATCAGGGAGGCCTCATCCTTAGGATTGATTATGCACACAGATATTTATGGATTTTGTGCACTGAAGTGCAGATGTTGTGTGTTGCTTTTGAATTTATTTGTCCAAAGAGGTAGGCAACTGCAGCCCCAGGAGCAGATACTGGAGATCAATCCCCACCCAGTTACTCAGGTGAGCTCTCACATGCCATGAACAGCCAAGATTCTTTATCTCAGACACCTTGCAGTATCTAACAGCTTCATTGTGAATCAACAAACCCCACATTTCCAGGAGGTGTTTGGCTCTTCCAGCAGTTGCCAATTAATTCCAGTCTGTGTGTGCCATCTTGTGCTCTGCATCCAAACATCTGCTCTGTGCTCTAGGTGCTCTGGAAAACATGTGTTTTTAGTTTGCATTTTCACCCACCTAAGCCCAAGTAAAGCCATGCCAGGACTCAGATGCTTCCCAGACTTGGGCATTCAGCTTTCTGTCAGGACAAACAGACATATGTCCTTGAGATCTGCATGTGGGAGTTGAACCTTTCACTGTCCTGTCATGAGGCTCTGAACCAGCTGACTTGACAAAGCTAACTGTCAAGCTTCCTCTCCACCACTAAAACGTTTTGCATTTTATCTTAGCTAGAGTATTGCCCAGTGAGTAGATAGGAGGAGTTGTTAGAATTAGCCACTCTTTCTGCAGAGACTAGTTGAAGTTCAGCTTGTGCAGGGCACAGGAATTGAGGGCTGCATGGCTTTTGTTTTACTGAAGCTTTTAAGTTGCTCAGTCAACTGTGATCTTTAAAGAAGCTTGGCTTTGATAGCTTTATGTCCTGCTGGATTTGCATCAACACCAGTGCTAAGCAAGGACCCCATTACTGTTCAAATAACTGTGTTAATGAATTATAAGCAATATGAGACAACATGCCTATGCCCCACCATTTTTCACTTCTCTTCTTCAAAGCTCAGTCTTCTTTCCTTCTCCTGAAGCCCATCTGCAAGTCCAAAGCCTTTGGCTAGGGAAGGGAACTCCAAAAGGATAGCCCAATTTTACAGTCCCTCAGGTTCACCCCCATCATTAGAGGGCTCAGGCTCTGGCCAGCAGTGATACCAGTGTATACTTGCATGTGCAAAAATTACTATTGTAGGGTTTTTGCAAGCTGTGAATTTCTTAAATGCAACTGGACTTTCAATGAGCTCAATCTGCTAGAAGGCAGCAAGATCAAATGGATGCTGGACCTGCTTTGCTGTCTGGCTGGGCTTGTAATGGGCTGTAAAGGTTGGAAATTAGCAGCATGAAATAGGAAGGGCAGGGGTGGGGGAGTGTTTGAAGGGGAGGGAGAGGGATGTAAATCTCCACACAACATATCTGAAATGCAGGGTTAAGAACAAAACCAAAAAGGACATAAAAAAGATCATTTACAAGAAAAAAAAAAAAAGCACAAAAAGTAAGGTTCTTTTTGGCCTTCTGTGGGTCACTCAGGGCATAGAAGGAAACTTTCTAAGATCATAGCACTCACCACAGTGAGTTCTCTGGCAAGCATCTGTGACTTTGAGAAACAGCCCATTTTTCACTGCTGGAGATCTGCTGCTCTGATTCATTGTTATGGAGAGGGTTCCATCCTCTTTAAATACAGGTATTTTCAAGAGTACACTCCTAAGATGGGGTTCTGTAGTGCCTAGAAGCTGGTACTGCAGGGTCCAGGCATGCCTTTCCATTCTGCCCAGCTGCCAAAGGAGCAGCAAACCAGATGCTGGGACACAGATTCTCTAGTGTTCAGCAAAAGGTAAATTAGCACAACCAGCCACAACCAAGGAAGCTTTTTATTTTTTCTCATTTCAAAAGACAACTTGGCATTTTCAGCTCTGACTTTGGTGAGCTCCCATATCAGAGAGGACCTCCAAGAGATCACCTCCAGGAAGTCTGTTCTCAAAAAGCCTCAAAGAGCTAAACCAACACTGAAAGTGGATTTTCAAAATGCTGAGCCCAGAGAGTTCTTTCTAGAAAAGTCCAAGACAGAGTCATTTCAACAGTCATATCCTTGTTGTCCAACTCAGCTGCAAATGTCAATGCACTGTAGAGCTGCAGTAGCCTAGTTCAGTGAACCTGCCCATTCCTTCCTTTATCACTCTTTTCACTACATTGTATTTACTCTGGAGAGGTTTATTAAATAACATCACCTCAGCTGCAAACACTCCAGCCTCAGTGAGAAAAGACACAGCAGTGTTAGGGAAAGGGGAGAGATTTGAGAGTACATGATAAAAGAGTGGCATGTTAGTCAGAACAAGGGTCTAGATTAAAACACAAGCTCAAAGACAGATGTCAAGTTCAGTAGAACAGAACTAACTGGTTCAACTACATTGCTGCAAGCTCAGGTCACCTTCTAGCCTCTCTATCACTTGCCTGATCTGTGGGGCTTTCTCTCTAATGGAATCATAATCTGATTTCGTTGTAATTAGCAAAAGCACTAACCATTTGAAGAACAAACATTAAAGGTAACTCTCCAAAAGGCTTGCATTTGGCCTTCTTAATGACAGCAATCAACTTGCAGAGGCTCTCCTTAATGGCAGCTGGAACTAGTAGTCAACAAAGTTCTAATGAAAACATTAACAGGCAACTCATGCATGCCATTAGCCACGGGCACTCTCACAGGTCCAGCCTGAAGGTCACTTCCAACATCAGGGTTGGGTTTTTAATCCATATCTCAAAGGGCTTGTAACTCATGAGCTGCCCTGGCAGCAGAGCTAGCTGAGGCTCTGCTTTGTTCCCATGTTCTCTTCTGGTGGCAGTAGGCAGCCAAACCTGAGGATACTAAGAATATACTCAGATCTTTCTCTAAATCACAAGAGTCCACTCAGGCTCTCTGCCTTTTTGGGTTTTTTTCCTATTGAGAGCACACCAAGCACTCTCTTAACAATCATGAGATTTTTATGGCTTAAAATAATTCTGCATTAATCTCTGGAGCTTAATATATACTATTTGATAGTACTTTACTCCTTGCCTTCTGGCCACAAGATGTCTACAGTGACCCCCTCATGGCAGGGTGCTGTGGACATTCATTTTAACAGCAGAACCCTTACACATTAACATAACCTCCATTACTCTCAGCAGTGTCCCATGAAATTAACTGCCTGGATCATTGCAATATTGCATGGAGTCATTACAGTTCAGCTTAGGTCAGTTCAAGCAATCCAGAATTTCACTGGGAGAAGGAAAATATTCATTCCAAGACCTGAAGTCTCTGGAGCAATTCTCAACCACTCCTATGTCCAGGACAAATGAACGTTGTCACTTTGAACACTAATCATAGAATCATAGAGTCACAGAATGGCCCAGGTTGGGAGGGACCTTAAAGATCATCTAGTTCCAAGCCCCCTGCCATGGGCAGGGATGCCACCCACTAGACCAGGTCATCCAGGGCCACATCCAGCCTGGCCTTGAACACTGCCAGGGATGGGGCAGCCACAACCTCTCTGGGCAACCTGTTCCAGTGCCTCACCACCCTCCTGGTAAAGAAATTCCTCCTAATCTCCCATCTAAATTTCCCCTCTTGCTTACTAATAACCTTGGAAGATTAAAATCCAGATTGCTCACCATACAGGCCTGCAGACACACTCCCCAGAAGGTACTGAACAGCATCTTACCATACCTGATGTATCTTTCTGTGCCTAGCTGCTAGACAGATACAAGCAATGGTGCAAACTGTTGGTCCAGAGCTCCAATCTCACTAATAATTTTTATTCCATGTACTAAAAATTCAGCAGAAACTACAGCTCACTGCCAGGTTTCTGCTGCTTAACAATAAAGATCAATGGCAAGAATCAGAGGGAGGGAGGAAGGAAGGAAGGAAGGACTGTGCAGTGGATCAGAATTGAAGAATCTCCATGTTTAATCTTCCTGCTGGCAATGACAGATGTTAATTACCAGTAATCACAGATGACTGGATAGATTTCACAAAAGAAAATGTCATTTAAAATGTCCCCACATCAAACAGGAGAGACTTTGCTCAGATATACTCACTAGCTCATAGGTGATGGATCCAGTAATGGAAAAAAGGAGACAAACTCTTCTGGCATGTGGCACAGGCACTTTTTAATCACATGGCCTTGAAAATATTGGAACCCACCACCTCTAAGCATGACTCATGGCACACAACAAATCTGGGGAGGGAGGGAGGCTGAGTTCCTGTTCCAAAGTCCATGGCTTAGGCCCAGGTATGCTGAAGACACTGGAGCCAGGTAGGAGCAGAAGAACAAACAAGATTCCCATAAAAGTTTATTACATCTCCTGCTTTGGCTCCAGTGAACTTTGGTAAGGGTGACAGCAGCAGCCTGTTCCTCAGGCCATGTTACACTTACACATTGACTCTTTTACACTTCCAGTCACCCTTTTCCCTCCTCCCTCTCTGGAAATGCTTCAGTAAGTGTAATGGAAGATGGTCACTCATTTTAAGAGGGATGAGTTCCTCTTATCTGCTGTGAAGGCACAAAGAATTAACCCAAGATACCTTCTCAGCTCTGAAGAGAGCAAAGCTGAAATGCAGAAGATGCTGGGAAATCCCAAATGCATGAGGTTTGCCATGGAGAGATGCCAGACCATGGCTTTGCAGGGAGATCAGGAAGGGCTGGGTGGGCAGTGGTACAGTGCAGCAGCTGGGTGCTAGCACTGGTGGAGAAACTTCTGCTGACAAGCATTAGTGCTTCTCACATCCAAGGGCAAAAGGCTTCAGGTGTCCAACAGGCTCCAATCTGCTGCCCTGTAGTCCTCTGCAAAAATCTCTCCTTGCAGCAAGAACTATAGCTAGATCTGCAGAAAAGAAAGCAGACATACTCTATTTTATACTTTTCATTCCTAAGAACAAGTCAAAACCCACAAAACCTGAGATCCAGATGGAGCTTTGAGGAAAGTGAACTTAACCTAGACTTGGTCAAGGTTTAAGGAAGGGATGCTGGTGATGGAAATGGAAATCATGCATGGAAGCAACATTTCAAAGAAAGATTGTCTGGAACACTCTAAGTAACTTGTGGTAATGTAAACCCTCAAGAATGAAAGGTACTGTGTCAATACTAATACAATGCTATCATTTCATTAGTGCCTCTATTATTCTGCTAGAAGACAACAGATTGTTGTGACTACATTAGCAAAGCATGATTTGAGAGGAGATGTCTTTTAGCCAACTGAAATGGGGAGGAAAAACGTCCCAATCAACCCAACAGGTACATTGCAACCTTCTGTTTAGCACCGACTGAAAAAACAAACCCAACCTGCACTGAGTTTAACAGGGTGATGTTAATGAGCTAGACAATCTGAAAGAGAAGATGCTGAGGTCTGTAGAGAACAGGGGAGTTTAAAAGGAGATCAGAGAGAGAAGGAAAAAGAGAGAAAAATAATCACAGAATCATAGAATTGCCAGAGTTGGAAGGGACCTTAAAGATCACCTAGTTCCAAATCCCCTCCCTGGCAGGGACACCATCCACTAGATCAGGTTGCCCAGGTCCCCTTCCAGCCTGGCCTTAAAAGCTTCCAGGGATGAGGCTTCCACAACCTCTCTGGGCAACCTGTTCCACTGTCTAACCACCCTAACAGTGAAGAACTTCCTCCTAATGTCTAATCTAAATCTCCCCTCCTCTAGTTTATATCCATTCCCCATAATGTTATTCCAACATAATGATCTTCAGTGGAACCCTGAAGTGCTTGTGGGCAGACAGTGGATGAGAAGGCTAAGATGTATCACAGAAGCAATAAACTTCCATTGTGATTTTGAACTCCATTAGAATTATTTTTTTCTTCTTAGCTTCATCTGTAGAAGGTGTTTCATGGCCCTCTTAAGGTCCAGAAGCAGTTCAGACATGCTGTGTTTAGTCTGTAAAAAAGGCAAGAGTTTATGTCACAGGATGTATAAACCATGAGTTATTTAAACTTTTCCTGCTGGAGAAAAGCAAATTCATTGCTAAATGCTTTCTTGGTTAACAAATACCTATCTGAGTCCATTAGCAAGGGCAACCTGAAACTGGGTGATCCAGGGATTCCTGTATCAGGGCAAATGATTTACTCTATTACAATGGGAAAGAGATTTCACAGTTTCTCATTGATTTGATATCTTGGATACTCATTATCAGGTAAATATTGGTCCTGAGTTCATTATGAGTACTCAACGTGGCTGCTTAAAACCTAGCCTAGGCATGGCAGTGCCAGGCTGAAGTCACCACAGCTACCACACCCTTCCACTCCAGGAAGACCTGTGAAGCATTGCCTAGCCTAGTGCACATTTGGGTGGAGGAGTTTCTTTCCTCCTCCTGAAGCAATGTTAATACAGAACACAATTTCCCAAAGTAGCCTGTGAGAGACAGTCCTAGGTGACCCTAAGACAAAAGGGTAGGAGCTACATTTAGCTGCTGGTTCTTGAGTCACAGGGAAGTCACAGCAGAAGTGTCAAAGAGTGATAACAATTGGACTGTGCAGGGAAGGATGGAGTGGTACCTCTCCCAACAGTTCTGCAAGTTCCACTCAGGAAATCCCTACTCCCCCAGATGAAACATCACCACTCTCTGAAGTGCAGAGTTAGCTTTCCAAGAGAGCACCGGATATCCCATCTGAAGATATCCTGTGGGAGCAGGATGAGCCTGGAGAAACAGAGTGAACATTAAGTCTATCTGCCTTCACCTTGGAGCCACCCCTTATCAAACACTGCAGTTCAGGGAAGGTTTCTAATGGGCTACATGGGAACAATTAGTACTTGACAGAATAAGTATTGAGGGAATGATCTCATTAACTTGCATGTAATAGAGAATATTTCTTCCAGGGTAACAGTAAGGATTTAGAAACCAATGCTACTTACAATTACCTTCACAAGGAGTATATTTTTAACAGGCATTGAAACCTGCACACACACACACACACACGATATAGAACACATTTAGATCCAAGCTACTCACTTTCAACAACTGAATTATTCTGAAAACATGGTATTCCTGACTTTAAAAAGATAAAAGCAGACATTCAACCCCCCCTTTCCCTTTTGTTTTCCCCCAGGAGGTTGCTATAGACTCAACATCTCCACACACTGGTAATTAGAAATAAGAACAGAATGTACCTTTCTCTTCCCTTTTTTTCATTTTCTGAGTAAGAAAATCCATCACACTAAATTATTTTCAAATAGGTGATAACATGTCACTATTATCCTCTACATTGCACAGATCCTTGCTCTGCTGTCCCACATTTGACAGTGATTTTCCAGGTGAGAGCATCAACAGCAAACAAACCTCACTAGGTTTCCTGCATGGAATCACTGCATACACAGAGCAGAACGAAACTGGTGCGGTTTAAGTAATGATATCACTTGCTTAAAGAAAGCAGATGAACTGGATATTTTATCTGTGATTTGGGGAACTCTTTTTCAGCTTTTGATTGTGTATACATCTTCCTTGAGAGAAAACAACCACCCTGAAATCAAGCTTTTGTCTTCCTCCAGATCTCAGCCCAATTTGAAAGTGAAGTACAGAACAATTTTCTTCTCAAACCCCTGTTTGTCAACTGTTTTCTTACATGTGTTAGCATTTGTTTTCTCTAAGCAACATGGGTTTTTTTCCCCCCATCAGGTTCCAGGCTGAGAAGAAGGCAAGTAAAGCGGCTGGAAAGTGCCACCTACTGCCTCCGGGAGAAACAGCTGAAGCCGAACAGCCGCGCCGCAACCGGACGAGCACAAGAAGCCCTAGCGTGGTCCTTCTCGGGCCACTACAGGGAAGAGCAGGAACCTGGAAGGAGAAAATAGCACTTTCTCCCTTCATTTCTGTGCCCTATCGGGTCCACGGGTTTTCCTCTGTAGCAGCAACAAAACGTTTTCCCCTTGGAGAACCGCACTCAGCAGCACTGACCCTTCCACGAAGTGCAGGCTGCGATGCAGCATGGCTGGGGCTTTAGAAACCACCGATGCATGGAGTGAGCTCTCTCTTGTAAACAGATGCATGCCTATGCACTGCTGTATCCAGACACACATCAGCCACTAGGTTGCTTTTTTGGCCTTGGGAGTACTGGGAAGAGTTTCATATGCATTTCCTTTGCAGCACAGTTGGATTTAAGTCAAACATTAAGATGATGGACATAAAGCTGGTTTCTCCATCTCTTTTCTTTATTATTTTTGCTCTAAAACTCCTTACCCCTAATGGCTTTCAGACCCCATTTGGAGACAGCAGACTAAAAACCTTAGCTTATACCCCCTTGAGCTTCAGAGGAGTTACCCTGGCATGGCCATTCCAGTTCATTCCGAGAGCACCTCTGCCTGCAGTTGGTTTTGTTGCTCTATTCCTGCTACTCTAATGACATCCCAAATGTGAATAAAAGCCAACCCCCTTTTCCTTCTTACTCCAGAAAAAACTGGTATGCCCTAAAACAGAAGATGTATTGCATGCAGATTTGGGGAAGGCTAGGTGGCAGCACCTTAAACCACTGCAGTCTTTCCCAGCTCCTTGAAAGCTGGAGGACTTTCCAGTTCCTGATGCTGATGAGAAAAGGGGAAGCAAGAGAAGAAACAGAGGAAAGGTTGCTCTGTGCAGCATCACTGCAGGACCTTACAAAGGAACCTTAAGATTCCAAGCTAGATATGAAAGTGTGGAAAGAGACCCAAATCTACCATGCTTGTGTACTTGTCTTCTGTCAGTGGTTTACTTTTAGCCACTTTAAGCATATCTTGCTTCTCAAAGAGGTATGACTGACACTTAGCTCCTAACAGGAACAGATTTATCATGGGTCATAAAGGGTCTGAAAAAGGATTGACTGTATGGAACAACTTAATGAGAAATTTTGCCTCTTATATGCAGAGAAGAATCGACTTCTGCTTAGATCTCGCTCCAAAATTGGGCGCTATTCAAAAGTAATGCACTGCTTTTCTTCCAGGAGCATAAGTATATTCAGTTGGAAGGAGCATGAGGTGGCCCACAGAATAAAACTTTGAAGTCTTGAATATGTTGGGCAGGCAGTTCCAAAAAAGTCCCCCATTTTGTCACTGTTTCCCACCATATGCTATCGTACAGACTTCACACTGCAGCCTTCCTTCAGAATGTCCCACATGCAGAAACTGAAATGATGATGTTCTCAGCATGAAGATTGTTTCTTGTATTTGTACAGCCCAGCTGAACCTAACCAAGAGTTCACATCCTGTAGAAGATAAAGCTACTTGTAGTGCATATGATGTGACAAATAGTTTCTGTTAGAGCAGAGGGACTTGAGGCACCACCCTCAGCCAGGTCAGCTTAATTTTCCCCATGGTGGTTGAACTGAATCTGACCTGCCTCATTTTGGAGGAATGAACTCAAGCCATTCACTGCCTTGTAGCTGAGTTATTTGCTCACTGAAGATGCAGTAGCTTTCATCTGAGGAGACAAAAATACCTTAGGTCAGTTTGTCTAGTTTAACCTATAACCGCACTTTCAATTAAATAGAGCAGCACAGACAACAGCTAGATAAGTCCTGTGGGACAAAAGGGTTCAAGTGGAGATGGTGGTTACATTCAGACTACAGACTCATAGCATAATCTGTCTGATCCCCATTTCTGGAGGACATCCATGACCTCTTTAGAAGCTGAACTATGGTCATTTCCCCACCAGCACCACCACCCTGTTTTCTTGCATGTTTTTATGTCCTCACCATTTCAACAGGCTAGCCTGAAAACTATATTTAATGTGATTAAAACTTGCAACAAGGGAGAACATGAAAAAGCTACCATTAACATTTCTGCCTAAATATGTTTCATCAAAAAGGGGAAAAAGCTCAAGGAACTAACCCAAGAATGAGCTCAACTGAGAGATGATTTATATTTGTTTTGTGGCAGAAGAAAAAGCTTTTAAAATTGATTAAAAATGTCAAAGTCACTGAAGTCACATGAACTGCTAACAAGAGTAAAGCCATTTTTTTTCTCCTACTTATCTTCAGGATGTTTATCACAGCCATAAAACACTTTGCAACTCTTGACACATGAAGAGCTTTTCCCCATTATCTGACAAGCCAAACTACTTATCTCCACAATTCTTTGAATAGAAGTGTCTAGAATCTTGATGGGTATAGGAAATGGTTCATTACTCTGTCGGTGGACACACACACACACACACACAAAAAAGGGGCTTTTTTGTCCAAAGTAATAAACAAATGCAACCACAAGCCAGACACAGCTTTGTTTGTGTGCTTCTCCTAAGAAAAAGATATTTGCAAATACACTATTCCACAGTGTGGATTTGAGAATGAGATCACTGAAAATGCTGACTGGGGGACATCCCAGTCCCTTGAAATATGAAAATATGAAGGAAAAGGAGACCTTAAAAAAAATTCCTTTAAAATTTCTTTCTTCCTTTATTTGTTTGTTTATTTCACAAATGCACCAGGGCTGGGAACAGCTGTGCCACTGCAGACAGAAAGAATAAATGCATTGTTATACACCAGAGAGCAGTATACATAATGACTGTCTTCCTGCCAAATTCCAGGCCTAGCTTGTATAAGATCATAATGAATCTATGAAAGGCTACCTATTCCCTTTATTCAAAGGGGAACCTAAAAGAGGAAAAGTTCACTTACAAAACTAGCTGCTCTACTTCTTCTCCAACACACACCTTCAAATGTTGCCTCCCAAGAAAGACACAGCCCATAGCAGTGAGAGCTGTGAAAACTTAGGACAATTATAAATAAGCTTCTCTAAAAACAATATCCTTTGCAGATAAACAGATGCCACTGGCATTCCATTCCCACAGTCAAAAGCAGAGCAACCTTTTCAGGTCTTTTCTCCTGCTATTTCAAAGCCTGCTTCCATCCTACAGCCATTCAGAGGGATTACGAAGGCAACTAGGAGCTCTGTGTTAGTTTGGTTTCAGGTACAGATACATCTCTCTCATGCATGTGTCTAACTTCTTCAGTAAAATGAAGACAACCACAAAAACCCCTCAGTGTTCCCCACATTTGCTCCTCCTTTAGGAGGATGGTTTGGGGAGAGCAGTAGCATAGGCCTATCGGTTGGACCGGATGATCTTGAAGGTCCTTTCCAACTGTGATGATTCTGTGATCCAGGATCCAGGATCTCACTGCTTTTCAACAGCTAACAAAACATTCAGAAATAAAAACCAGACAAAAGTCCCTACTGTTATTCCCTGGCATAGTGAAATGACTACAGAAATTACTAGAACTGAAAAGTAGCTCTCAAAGCAGGAAGCTATCTGATCAAAGACTGGTTCATTTGTACTGCCCACAACTGACCTTGAAGGCATTCTTAAGAACACTTTGGGTGACAGTCTCCACCCTGTCCAGCTCAAAACACAGTCATTTTCCAGATTCTTGCTTTCTGCCTCATACTTTATTGGGGTACACAACCATGCTGTTCTCTGTGCATCATTCTTCCCTCTGAATCCTCCAAGAATCAGGTAAGAAACATCACTGGTGAAAGAAAACAGAGAATTGGGAAAAATGAGTATGAAACTACTGTAGAAGTGGTCTCCTAGAAAATGAGATATTCTTCCAACAACTCTGATGAAAAAGGAGAAAAACCTGTCTTCATCATGTCTCTAAAAAGCTGCTCAATAGTTTTGCACCACATGTTCCCCTTCAGTAGAACAAAACCTCTCTTCCCAACTCTTCTAACACATAACACTCTACCCCCAGGGAAAGCTGCTTCTGCTTCCCAAAAAATCTAAGGACTGAATTGAAATGTCACACTGAAAAGTTACTAAGAACTATTTTAACCATCCCAGCTGGAAAAGCAGTGTAGCATTTATCAAGTCCATGTTCAATAGGAGATGAAATCTGTTGAAAGCATATTTCAGTGCTCACAAAAAAATAAACCTCCAGTCTTTCCTCTTGAGAAGGCAGAAACACAAGTGGAAAGTTCTCAGGCAATTATGGCAGGTGAATGCTACTGTTGGCTCTCGTGGTCCAAAGACTGGCAGAACAACAGGACTACTTAGGGATCCACTTTGGAAGTCTGGTTGTTCCAGACTCCAACCAGATTTGTGCACCAATATGTAGACACCAAGAAGCAGTTGTTAATCTGAACACTGACTCCTGTGGCATCAGAAACGCGATGTCCCGAGAGGTCCAACAATGGCACTCTGAAAGCAGCAAAGCCTCAGGTAGCTTTGTGAGTGCAAGGAAGAAGGAGGCAGCAAGAACAGAAGATGAAGAGAATGGCAAGGAACAAATCTAAGCAGAAAAAACAAATTCTGAAAGAGAACAACAAATCAAAACCAGCAATGTAAGCAGCCCTATCCTTTCCTATCCATGTCTGAATCTCACACATCCCATTTCCAGTCCTATTTCCTTTCACAGAGACACACATCATGTTGATGATATCTAATGGCAGGCAATGGACCACAGATCTATCCAGTTTCTAGCCACCTTCAGCTCTGGGATTCTGTTTCTCCCTTGTCTTTGGTGATGCGTCAGAGTAACCCTGGCTACAGGGCAGCTATTGATTCCAGAGACAAATACAGTGTGAGAGAATTCCAGGGCACAACAGGGTTATTGTGCCTGATCTGAACAGCCCCTGACTCATCAGCAAATGCAGAACCCAAGTATCTAACCACCTTGCTAGATGTTTTGCATTGCACTCTGCCTTCTTCTTGTATTTGCCCACGAGCTTACAACTAAGACATAAACCCCAGAATGTCCAGGCCACAGATTACTCTAGTAGCGTGGCACAAACAGGCAGTGTGGTACCACATAAAGAGTACTACCCCAGTGATGACTTTTTCTAGTGCCAAAGGAAAAAAAGGCATAAAAATCACAAAACCAGCAACAACAAAATAATTGCCACTGATGTTACCACTGCAACTGTTGTCCAAGATGGACAGAACTTCTTAGCACCATCCGTGTTCCGCAGCTCAGCTCTTTCCACTCACTACCAGCATTACTGATGCCCAGGTATTTTTCTGCAAGATTTTTCTGACTTCATTTTACCTTTATTGTGACAACAGCATTCATTGCTAGTGAGACTGTGTGCTGCTGATTAAAGTTCTGAGTGCTCTGAGTGAAAAATTGGGTTCAGCTGATTAATTTCTTTTGAAGTAATTTTTCTGATCCAAAAAATTGCCTGGACATAAAGCTATTTCTCAGTGTGCTTATGATTGTTTTAACTGCAATTGAATTATGCTTCTACACTTTTTTTGCTTTTGTAGTATCATCTATTCACTGCTAACTTCATGGAGAAATAACCTTTTTTACCACTGAATGATCTTACACAGTCAGGTGTACTCCAGAGGAGTGAAGGGAGGATGCAAAATCATATTCAGCCAAAGAAAAAGCATTCTACCTAAGTGTGATTAATGGACAAGGATGCAGAGTAAGTCATGCCCATGGGAGGCTGTGTCTCCTCCCTGTCTGCAATCCCTTCCAGGCATGAGCAGCTTTCCCCTGTGTGGTCCTCTCTGTCTGGCACACCGCCGGGCTGCTGCCTTTCCAGCCAGCCACCTGTGGTAGCAGCAATGCCAGCAGAAGTGGAGCAGCATAACAAAAGGCTCTGTGCATATGTGCTCCTACCTGGGATTTTCCTCCTGAAGCAATACTCCAGTTGCACTTTTTGGATCAACAAAACCTGGTAGTGTGAGGAGGTGAATTTTCCTTAGTTTTCTGCTCATTCACTCATGGTTTGGATACAATTTTTCACTCAGTTCTACAGCAGAAAGGATAATCACTCATCCAGCATATCAGTGCAATCACAATACTACACACAAAAAAGAGAATCAAGTTCTTCCTCAGACTTCATTCCCACATTCTCTTCTCTAAAAGAGATTTCAAAGCTGATCTGAACACTACCTGCAAATTCTTCCAGAATTAATTCTGTAATTTCCTACTTGGAGATGAATTCTGAGCTGCCCCATACACAGAGCTGACTTCAAAACCACATGCTCAAAGTCTTTTTTGCAGAAGCAAGAAAGGTAAAAGGAATCATCAAATAACAGACCCAACTGTTGCTTACTTCTCAACTAAGGAACTGCTCACAGTCAGCTTTTGTCACTAGTGTCCAAAAACCCCCTTTTGATCAGATTCTGAGGAATAAAACTCTCATCTGACAAATGCTAACAAGGTCAGTAAGCTGCAAGGGGAGATCCCTAGGAGTCTCCACTCTGCTAGAAGTGTATCCTCCAGAGCAGAGCACAGGGCTAGGGAGGGAAAGTCTTCAACTGACCCCGAGACAAATAGGCAGAGCTCTTCAATAGTCAGGTCCTGCAAACCAGGAGCAAGTCATACTTCAGGAACTGTGCATCTCAGTCAGGAATTTCACATCCATCCAAAAGGCTAGATATATTTCTGAGTGAGTCCTGGGCTCGAGTGAGTAGTTTGAAATATCATTGCAAGGATATTCTCTTCTTTGCAAATCTAATGTCTTCTGGTGAGTGACTGCATCAGCAGTGAAATCTATGCATGAGAAAATGGTGTCCATTGATGTTCTTCCAAAACTTTAACAATTTACTAGGACTCATTCTGCATCCCTGTGACTGTTAAAGAAGGCACTACTCCTGAAGAAATGGGGACACAGAATCCATATTTGCATGGTAACCAATTTATATTATGTATACAAAAAAACTTTCAGAGGACTCCATGTTTAACTTGCTCTGTTACCACAATGAATGGACATGACATTAAAATATCAGAGCAACAGGCTAAAACCTCAATGACTTGCTTGCAAATCACCTTTTCTTTTTTAATGCAGTGAAACATAAAACCACAGGATAAACTTCCACTGCCACTTTTCTCCATCTTACTGGCTCCCTTCAATGTGCTTCCTTGCCTAAGAGTGTGAAGACAGAACTGGAAGCTGTACCTTTATAGGGTAAAATCTGTTTGCAGGAGCTGTGTTAGCAAGTCTTGGACTGCATTACATTTAAATGCACATTTCCAATAGCAACAAAAAAAAGAGCTGTAGCACTGCACACTCCTTGACTTCACACTAACTACAAGCATCTGGCTGGACTCCTCCAGGAGGGAAGGTTCAGACAAACTCTCAGGTTTTTCATTCCCACTCCACACATTTTGCTGGTTGTTGTAACATGAACATGCCCTAAAGCCTGCTCTGTGAAGGAAGGATGTTTATCACACCTGTGTAAATATGATGTAGAAGATAAAAGAACCTTGATCAAATTATTTTTATCAAAACAATTTGGTCATGAATCTTCATTTCCATTTACTTTTGGGAACTGACAATATCCAGGTGCAGACTTCAGGGATTCTGCACATCTGTGCCCTCTGCTTTGAGCCATAAATTGTAACTTTGAGCCTCTGTGTACAATTACTAATCCTACTGCCTACATTGAGGGTCTTATCTAATGAGAGGGATCTGTTAATACTTTGAACTGCATGAGCAAACAAGCAATGGCATCCAGCTATCTTGATGGAAAACCATTTCAGGAGATACAAATTAACACAGAGGATTAAATGATAAAGACTGACAGATAACAGAATGTATTCAAAAGAATTCCTATCTTCAAAATTCAGTCATGAATTTTATCATCACAGCTTCAAAGGTGTGTACACTACATTAATAATGAAACCCAACAAGCCTTCAATTTATACTCTGCTTATTTATAGGCATCACTTTGCCAAGCCAGACACTCACAGGAGAGCACAAGCTGCACCATATGCTGTAGGCAGGAAAATCCTGCAAACATCTTGGTGACAAGCTTGGATTCTGCAATGCATCTGAGCTTCCATTCTAAAACATATTTAGAAGCTCCAGTTCTGATTCAAGTAACCAGGTTGTTTCCAAAATGGGCTATTTATAGTGGAGTGTAAGAACTCTCTTTGAGGACTTTTTAATTCACAAACTTAAAAACCTTTTGAATACAGCCTGCAAATGCATTGCTATTTTGAGGTGCTCTCCAAGTTACACCTTGCTTTGCCAATCCCATGCTTCTCTCAGGTGCAGTTTTTAAACACTTGCCAACAGGATTTTTTCAAGTGTCTGTAATATCTGAAGTACTTTGGTTTTTACAGAGCTGGGATCACTGGTATCCTGCAAACACAGACCCAGTGAAGAAAGAATTGAGATGTGAACTATTACAGGAGCTTGACCACTACAGATCAAGGGAAGACTGGAAGAAGGCTAGTGTCACCCCCATCTACAAGAGGGCTTAAAGAAGGATCCAGGAAATTACAGGCCCATCAGTCTCCCTTCAGTCCCTGGGAAAGTTATGGAACAAATCCTCCTGGAACTACCCCAAGTCAAATAAAGCAGGTGAATGGGAAGAGCCAGCATGGCTTCATCAAGGCAAATCGTGCTTGACAAACCTGAGGGCCTTCTATGACCAAGTCACTTTGCTCAGTTGCTGTGGGGCCAGGGATGGACTTTGTCTGCCTGGATTTCTCCAAGGCTTTGGATATGGTTCCCTACAGCCTCCTCCTAGATAAACTGATGTGTCAGGATCTAGACAAGTGGTCTGTGCAGCAGGGTGGGGAACAGGCTGACAGGCTGCACCCAGAGGGTAGTGGTAAAAAGCTCCTCCTCAAACTGGCAACCTGTCACAGGTCAGTGCCCCAGGCACTGATACTGGGCCCAGTGCTGTTTAATATAGCCATAAGTGATCTGGATGATGGGATCAAGTGCACCCTGATGAAGTTTCCTGGTGATACTAAACTGAGTGGGGAAGTGGACACTTCAGAAGGGAGAGCCACCCTGCAGGAAAACCTGGGCTAACAAGAACCTTAGGAAGTTCAACAAAGATGAGTCTAAGGTCTTGCACCTGGGAAAACACAATCCAAAAGTGGATTACAAACATAATCCAGGAGTGGAAACCTAGCTCTCAAGCAGCTCCACGAGAAGAGACCTGGGGGTCCTGGTGGACAGCAAGATCAATAGGAGGGAACAGTGTGCTGCAGCAGCAAAGAAAGCCAGCAGGATGGTGGGTTCCAGCAACAAAAGCATTACCAGCAGAGATAAAGAAGTCATTACCCCACTCCACTCAGCAGAGATAAAGAAGTCATTACCCCACTCCACTCAGCACTTGTCAGGCCACACCTGAAATACTACATACAGTTGTGGTCCCTGCTCTACAAAAAAAGATGTGAACAGTCTGGAGAGGGTAGAGGGAAAGGCCACAGAGATGATAAAGGAACAGGAAAGCCTGTCATATGAGGGAAGGCTGAGAGACCTGGGTTTGTTCAGCCTTCAGAAGGCTTAGGGGAGACCTTATGCCCATGTTCCAGTATTTAAAGGGTGGCTACAAAGAAGATGGAGACTCCTTTCTTAGAAGGAGTCAGATGGAAAAGAGGAGGAGTAATGGGTACAAGCTACTCCTGGGGAGATTCTGATTGTACACAAGAGGACAATTCTTCACAAGGAGAAGAATCAGCCATTGGAACAATCTCCCCAGAGAAGTGGTGAATTCCCCAGCATTGGACACTTGCAGGATTCTGGTGGCCAGGGTGCTGGGCCATCTTGCTTAGACTGTGCTTTTCCCAAGAAAGGTTGGACCAGATGATCCTTGAGGTCCTTTCCAACCTGGGATTCTATGGTTCTATGTTTAAGTAGCTTTGATCTCTTTTTGGTGGAAGAGCAAATGACACTTCCCTGAGGTTTAGTTTGTACACCAGGATTTTGAAGTACCAGAGAGTAACTGGAATCAGGGTATCATGAACCCTCAACAGTATAGCAATGCACTAGTTGGACTAGAGATACCAGAATTATTCTAGTAACATGTCTGCTCTCTTTTCACACATTTGTAATGACTTCTTTCTTAATATTAGCTATGAATATTCTTCAATGAGAACAATGTATTAAACATGTGTATATGCTGATGTCCCTCAAATGTTTTTATTGTGCTCATAAAAAGAAACCCACTGACCTGTGGTAACAAACCCTCTGAATTCCCATGCAAGGAAAAAAAGATTTTGAAAAGCTACTCCAAAGGTCTATCATCACTGTGTCCTTCCTATTAAAGCAAACACAGTGAAAACCATACATTCCCTAGCTGCATGCATCTGCAGCAGTCAGAAAGGTTCTGTGAACTGGCTTCTCATAAATCAAACTAATCATAATGTTTAGCAACGGTGATGTCAAATCTTTGGTAATTACATTTTGCAAAAGGCTATGCCCACTAATGAGCCCACAAGCTGATGCAGTAGAATCAGTCCTTTGTATTTGGCAGAGTAATATATCCCTCTTTGTATGGCAGAGACAAAAGAGATGTGTCATCAGGGAGCTGTCTGCCTGCACACACTATAGAAATTGCCATGTTATTGGAAGCATGGAGGAATGTCACTAAGAAAACACAGGAAAGCCAAGCCAAGATTGGAGATAGCTACATTCAATTCTCAGAGTTGACAGTGCTGTTTCCAAAGGCACTGTTTTGTCACTGCCTGTTAAAAGCCCCTCCAGCATTCTTTATGATTATTAGGGAAACAGAAATGAAATGCCAAGTGACCCGTGCACTGCTCACTGCAGTCACATGTTCCAGAGACCCAGATACTGCATCTGCATCCCTGTGTGAGGAGCAGCACGTACTTTGCCCACTTTGGAGCTGCTCTGGAGTGCCAGTAGAGATGAACAAGTGGAATTGGAGGAAACTTCTTCAACTGGTGCCACATTGCCTTCTGTTTTAAACTGTATAAAATGGGTGTGGAAGCTTCTCTCTCTTAAAAAAACAAACAGCCTCAGGAATGTTTCATAGAGAGAAATGAATTCATTACAGGAGCCTAAAAGATTCAAAAGGTCTCTGAAAAGGACAGAGGTAATAGAACATTGCCATGAACTAGAAGTACACTGGCTATCTCAAATACTGACAAAAAACATAGCCATGCACTTCTCAATTCACAAAAGGAACAGCAACATCCTCATGCCAGATAACCAATCTGCTAACAGCATTATGCAGGAAGATAACTGTTTCTTGGGCTGAATATTCTGGATTAACTGTTTGTCAAAGAACTCTTCAGTGCCACCCATACCTTTTAACTTAAAATCCAGCAGGTGGCAAATTCTCAATGATATCAACCATTTCCTCTGTTTTCAGCAGGAAACTATGCACTGCTAGCACTTATTTCTTACTGCTCTGGTTCAGGCAGGAATCAGCCCTCTTGCAGCAGTCTAAAAGAGCAGCAGCAGAAGTCTGCTGTTTGAAGATGCCCAGAAATTGAATGGTTGGCTATAATAGTTTGTAATGTGTCTAACTGGTTGAGTATGCTTAACTGGTTGGGTGGATTAAGACAGCCAAAGCACACCTCAATTCCACCTGCATTGCTTCTGCCTAAATAGATATTGTGCCACATCAGGTACATCCCAAGTAGGAATTTCATCCAAGCTTTCCAAACTACCTTCTGTTGGAGAAGACAGGAAAAGTAGGTCAGAATTTTCTTCTCTCTTAATGGTCTCTACTAATCACATTTGAAAGTGTGAGTTGAAAGAGCATTTGAGGATCACTCAGTACCCTTCCTCCTTTAGCAGAGGACTGGTATCCCACCACAACACAGGCCAAGCACAGGCAGCAGATCAGGGAAGGATTAGCCTCCAGCTGTCACCTTCTAGTTGTAACAGTAGCTCAGAACTTTGCATGGTTGTTTTCTATAGCAAAATGTATAAAAGTCACACTTCCTAAGGAGCTCCTGTGTCTGGTGCCTACCCAGCTCCAGCCTCAGCTATATTTTCCCAGTATTATCCCTTTCCAGGGCCATGCTTTTCAGCAGTGGAGAAACAGTTGCTGCTGCTTCTCCACACACAACCTAGCAAAGTCTAGAAGGCAATTTCCCTGCTTCCAGAGATATCCTCTTCTGCAAAGCTGAGTTCTACACTTGCCACTGCAGAACTGACCACAGGCTGAGCCTCTCCTTAAGGTTTATTTGCCCAGTAGAAAAGGAAGGTGTAGGAATGAAGATCAGATCTCTGTTAAGGAAGGGCATGCCAGCAGCTTGAAAAGCAGTTGAAGACAGGTCAGGCATGAGGCACTTCCATTGAAACTCTGGGAAGAACCTGTTTCATGTCTCTCTGCCAGGAAGCCAAGTATGGCCATTGTTCAGCAGGATGTAACATTTTTCTCTGGTAGGCTAGATGAGGGAGATGGAAGCTGGACCTCCCTACACCAGACAAGCTCCAGCAAAGACTGTCTTCTTCTGTTACCATTAAACTTTCCAAAATGAAGTGAACCTAAAATGTAACAGCATCTTTGGGCAGACAAATGAGTCTAGCCATTGGATTTTCATTCATAGAGGCCTGTCCAAATAATAACCCTCTGTCTGCAGTCATTTTCTTATGAAAAACAGAATTTAAGATGATTTCAGGAGCAGAAAATTAAATCATTCACAGTGGATAGGTTTCCTAATAACAAGACACTTTTATCTCACAGGCAGCAGTGTTGTCAGTACTTGGGCACAATTAGGACCAGGAATTGGTAATTTTGCTGTAAAGCAGCTGACTGAACAATAGAGACTATTTAAAATAAACTTCAGTTAAAGTCTTTAATATTGACTCAGCTTTTTTACTTGAAAACTTCCACACAGCTCCATGACATTTTGCTTTGCTAAATACCAACATGTGTGGAGTCTAAGGTAAGTTTCTTCCTAGCCAGTCACTTTGCCTTTGGATTTTGGATCCACAGTCATCCATAACCCCTTAGCTAACTGGAGCTGAAGTAAATGTCTCTTCTGGGATTTTGGAAAATGGAATTACCTAATGGAATCATTAATGAAACCACAAATTATCTAAACCTATCTTCATCTAAACTGCAGGGGAAAGCTAGCCTTTTCAGTAAAATAACTGAGTACTACTACATGGAAAGCACAGAGGAAAGTGAAAAAAAAACCAGTAAGCAAACTA
The DNA here is from genome assembly GCA_013399015.1 of Galbula dea. Classification (NCBI taxonomy): domain Eukaryota; kingdom Metazoa; phylum Chordata; class Aves; order Piciformes; family Galbulidae; genus Galbula; species Galbula dea. The sequence continues at coordinate 726,835 of VWZX01005528.1, forward strand.
GATTCTGTGATAGGAAGGTTGGAAGGCTTCACATGTGAAAGCAAGAAACTTCCAAGCAACACTAAGTCAGCACTTCCCTCTACAATGCAAGTCTCCTCTTTGAAAGGGGAAGGACCCAATCTACACACAACCAACCACACAACTACCAGTGGTGTTTGGTGTGAAGCTCTACAACTTCTGTTACCAGCTGTGATGCTTTATCTTCCCACAAACCTTTTCCTTCATTTCATAAAATCTTCATTCTCACTGAGGCTCATGAGGTATAAATCACTTTGCAATTTCCTTTAACTCCCTTCCCTCATCATGGTTCCATTAAAGGTATTGCACACTTCTTTATCTCTCCAGTAATTAAGCTATTCAGAAATAGTCTTATTCCAGACACTGGGATCTAACTTTTTTTAGTTGTGCAGTGTCACTGCAGGTGCTGCAACGTGGCAAATAGTTACCAAAAAATTGTCCCATACCACTGATAGCCTCTTGGGACCAAGGAAACTCTGATACTAAAAGAAGGCAGGGTCACTGTTGACTTAACCCCTGACCTGCACAGCACCATTTTGTATTGTCATGCACTGCAAGGTTCTGGCCAGTGCCTGCTGCAGAGCTCCCTGATCTCCTCACACACAGAGAGAGAGAAGGGCCTGGCCATAAAATGATATCATCTATATCATTCCTATTGCCTAGCTTTTATGTCTTGCTTGATAGCTTGATCAGCTAAAACCAAACCCAATAGCAATCATCTATTTTTCCTTTCCTAGTTCTTTTTCCTTGCCAGACATTCACTGTCATTTAACTCACTACTGTACATAAAGAAACCAAAGAGGGCCACTTGTTACCTTCTGTGTGGAGCACAGTGACAAACTGAGGTAAAATCAAACCAAACCACATAGAGTAACTGCATGACTGTTGCATTTCATCATTGCTTTGGACTTCCTTCCACTGGAGAAGTTACTTTAGATGACACAACCAACCAAGTCAAACTTTGTCTCCACACAAGCAGAAGAAGTCATTGCTTTAGAATGTCAGAGACTGCACTGGGGATGCACAGGCTTTCACCCAAGCTCCATGGCAAAATTCAGCACAACTCAGGAAGTTTTGGAAGCTCTGGAAGGTCCAAATCATGTGGTAGTGCTTGAACCAGTTTTAAGAAATCATGAAACACCAGTTTCTTGCAGTGTTAGCTGTAGATTTCAGTCATGACATCACAGAATCCTTCAGGTTGGAAGAGACTTCTGGATCAGAGTGTATTCTGAAACCTTGCCTAAAGCAGAGCCAGTCCTAACATCATAATGATCAAGTTGCTCCACCTGAGTTGTTTCAAATCTCCTGGGATGCTGTTAGAGGGGAACTGGGTGAGGTAACCACAGCACATCTCATATAAGCCAAACGTTATCAACTCTCCCATTAACAAGAAGGATGTAGCAGCTGAGCAATCATTTCCCTTCCAAGATTTCTATCCTGCCACATGCACTCACATCACACACTCAGAAATCAGATCCCAGCTCCTCTGGGCCAGTTATCTGATCACCTGCACCGTGAACCAGGGGGAAGTGGCACTCTGACCACTCAGTGCCTGGGGTCCTGGCTGCTAGCTTGCTCCTAAGGCATAACTGTTCCACTTCAGGCTCTGCCTTTTGTAGGGCCAAGTCCTTCTTTCTGTCTCTTCCCAGCCACTAGGGACTATTGTCTGAACTATTTATTGCTTTGTAAATTAGACTGCAAACAGAAGCTGTCAATGGCCTCACAAATCACACAGCCCCAGGCCAATCTCTTTGACTTTCTCCTCCTCTAAGACCAATTACTGACTGTCCCTGGGGACTCTGTTACCCTCAGGGCTCCTGCCCCCCACTATCAAAAGTGTGAAGCTAGCAGCAGTTGCATAACAAGGTTCATCTGTACTTCTTTGTTCTCCAGCTCATACTGGGTTAACCAGTTCAGAGCTGGAGAGATGCAGTCAAGGTCTCATTGGCAGTGATTTTGGTTAGAGTTGTAAATTGTTGGTTTGTGGTGGGTGTTTTTTTTTCTCCTGATATTCAGTCAAACTTTCTCTTGCTGTAATTTGTAGCATTGTCTCTTGTCTTTTCTTGTGCACCTCTGAGAAGAGTCTGACTTTGTTTTTCTCTACAAATCCCTGTTATACTGTTGAGGACAGCAAGTAGATTCCCCTGCCCAAGTTTGGCCTTCTCTGCTGACTCACATTCAGTTTGCTTGGAAAGCAAGTAAAATAATCTAGGATGCTACCAAGAAGCATTCTGCATTCTCCAGAGATCAAATGGCAAGTTGGGTATGTAGCAAAATCTGATCTTAGGAAAACAGATGAAAAAGAAAACTTAGGGTTTACTTAAAACTTAAAAAGAAAACTTAGTGTTTAGGTTCCTTTTGACTTTGTTGTTGTCCACCTCATAGGTAATCCCTCTGTACATTCAGAAGAACAGCAAATTCTCAGAAGCCTGTGGGAGACCTTTAAGAAACCTCTGAAGACCAAGAAAGAGGATGAATATTCTCAAACATATGCATTCCACCCAATCCATCCAAAATCATACAATAGATGACAAGAGGACAAACATTTCCAGTAAAGACTGACTCAAAAGCAATTTCATTTCAGCAGCTGCTCAGTGCAAGGAGCTGAAATCTCAATAAAAAGGATTATTAACCCAGGTGTTCTCAAAGTTTACTGTTTCATGGCACTTATTAAGTTGCTAATGAGTATCTTCCATGGTGGCTGTGAAACAGGCAGTTGTGACAGGTGGGGAGCCTTGTTTACCCACCAAATATGATGATCCTTCCTATGTGACCTCATCAAGCTCTTCAGCCTTTTACAGAGCATTTTCTCTCACTGTAAAAAATGGTTGCCAATAGTATAACCTTCCTGTGGCCCTGTGAGGAACAAGCAAGTTCTTGGACTAGTTTTGGAAATACAATTTGTGATGTAAGGGCTAATTCCATCATCATCATTTTCAGCCCCTTAGCATTGAAGTGAAGGCCTCCCCATCTCTCCCATTAAACCACAGGGCTGACAGCAAGAATGAATATGAGTTTCTTCTGCTTGAGTTAATGAAGCTAACATGATGGGCCAAGTTAACCTGGAAAGCACCTGGAAAGTTCTGAAGGTAAGTCACAGCAAGCTACAGGGTTTCCATAAGAAAACTAGACTAGTTTTACATTGGATCAAAAGTGTTACACCTAAGCAAGTTATGGCTTGAAGGAATCTGCTTGGTAGCTATAATAAATGAAAGCAATAAAATGATATCTTTCTCATGAACTGATGCTGTGAGATGTGATTGGACAATGATTAAGACTCTCATTATCTGGAGATAGTTAAGCAAAACCCCTCCTCTGAAATACATTTAAATTCATCTGCAATGTCACCTATTCAATTCTTTTTGGAAATAGAAAGATGCCATTTCTGATGCCACCTGTCCATAGGGGATAACATCAGACTGCTTGTCTGGAACTTGTAATCTGAAGCAAGGCATACTGACCATTAGAAACACTCCTGACAGTTATCTTCTTCTTTTATGTCAAGTTGTAAGTAGCCTAAAATGATACTTATTTCATCACACAGCAAGCTGAAAGCTCAGTTTGTGTGCTGCTTGTCCAAATGGAGGAGAAGAGATACCCCCAAAGACCAATCTGCATTTTGAAGGCAGAAAAAAGAATAAATTCAGATTCTACTGATATTCACTTTAAGTAGAGCTACTTTAGTGTAAATGCTGAAGTAAACATATATACAATGATACAAATAATCAGACCACACCTGCAGGATCACAAAAATTCTGGTAGAGATTTCCACATGCTTCTCACTCTGATTGCAATTGAATGTATTCTAAAAAATGCCCTAATCTCCAAATGATTGTCAACAACACATAGCATTTATGTGACAACTAACTTTTCTTTTTCTCTCATTTTTTGATGTTTAGCCTTAGTGGCACTTCTGGCAATACCACTAGCAGTATTAAATGAAATGAAATGATGCCAACTGAATATAGTCTTTCTATGTTTTCCTCAGGAGTTTGTATTTTGACTTGGGAAGTGGATGTAGCCATAACATCACATAGAAAAAATTCCAGAAAAGGCTATTAAGTTCAGGCCATTCCATCCCAGCCACCCCAAGGCACAGTTTCCAGAGACAAGTGGCAATTAGGATGCCAGTCTCACCACTGTCATTTGGGAGTCCACTGCATTACAGCCCCCTTTAGCCTAGGAACCCTCCTCCACGGATCAGCTTTTCAAAGGCATTTAGCACTGATAGCTCTCAATACCCACAGCTAAACTAGGTTTGTGAAATGGAAAATGAGTAACCATGTTGGAAAACTGTGAAAGAATTAGAGTTGAAAACTACTGCATGGCTTATCCAGATCATCTTTGCCAAAGTTTTCATCCTCTGCCCTTCATTAGGGCATCTGAAATAGGCATTGGAAATAATACTGAAAGAGTTGTATGGCCTATGGTTTGGTTTGCTAAGGAACAGGTTAGAAAGGAGAGTGTTTCTCCCCTCAAAACAGGCCCCTTTCCATTTAAAATCCTCCCCTTTACATTCAATAGCTCAAGTTTTTAATTGTTTAATAGATAAAAAAAATATATTCAACTCTTCAAGTTCTCTGCAGAGGGACCTAGACAGGCTGGATCGACGGGCAGAGACCAATGGGATGACTTTTAATAAGGCTAAATGTAAAGTCCTGCATTTTGGGCATAACAACCCCCAGCAGCGCTATAGGCTCGGGAAGGTGTGGCTGGAGAGCTCCCCAGCAGAGAAGGACCTGGGGGTGCTGATCGACGGCCGGCTGAACGTGAGTCAGCAGTGTGCCCAGGTGGCTAAGAAGGCCAATGGCATCCTGGCTTGCATCAGGAATAGTGTGACCAGCAGGAGCAGGCAGGTGATCTTGCCACTGTACACGGCACTGGTGAGGCCACACCTCGAGTACTGTGTGCAGTTTTGGGCACCGCAGTTTAGGAAGGACATTGAGCTACTAGAGAGGGTGCAGAGAAGGGCAACTAAGCTAGTTAGGGGTCTGCAAAACAGGCCTTATGAGGAGAGGCTTAGGGAGCTGGGCTTGTTTAGCCTGGAGAAGAGGAGGCTGAGGGGAGACCTTATTGCTCTCTTCAGCTACTTGAAAGGTCATTCTAGGGAGGTGGGTGTTGGCCTCTTCTCCCTTGTGACTAGTGACAGGACTAGAGGGAATGGGCTTAAGCTGAGCCAGGGTAGGTTTAGATTAGATATTAGGAAGAATTTCTTTACTGAAAGAGTGGTTAGATATTGGAATAGGCTGCCCAGGGAGGTGGTGGAGTCCCCATCCCTGGAGGTTTTTAAGAAGAGGATGGATGTGTTTCTTCAGGGGATGATTTAGGGGTAAGAGTAGTGTAGGGCTATCGGTTGGACTAGATGATCTTGAAGCTCCTTTCCAACCCCTAATGATTCTGTGATCCTGTGAAATTCACTCTTTCAATGTCTAATGAGGTTCAAACAATTGACTGCTAAGATGCAGTGAACAGACACTGACTTTAGAGGGATTACTGAACATATTTACATGTATCTTGAAGGTTAAGATCTTTCAATTGCAAAGCAAAACTCTGAAATGACAAAGGAACCCATTCAACATCTATGTTGAAAGTCATGTTAAAAGGCCCTCCATGAAAAGCTGTGGGTTTATTCTAATACCACACTAGCCTGCACAATTTGGTGCAGTTGTCATTCATAAAAACTTGCCAGAGTATAACTTGGCTTTTAAACAGTCTGTCAGCAGCTGAATCTGGTCTCAAATCTACCCAGAAGTAGAATCTAGAAGTCAATTTAGAAGTAAAATCTGCCCAGAAGTTTAGTCCAAGCACAGAAGAAGTATAAGAAGCAATTTTGACTCTCAGAAGGCCAACCTATCTTCTCTATAATTGGAGTTCTTCCCATATCTGATGATTTGTTCACACATGTATTAATCAGAGTGAAAAAAACCTGTATGGACAGCACCAGCTTAAACCTTTGCTGTTAATTTGCTTTTTGTTCATAACATCAAAGGCAAGGAACTGGAGATGTAATTTGCTCAAGATAATATGTAGAGCACACAGAGATTAGGGAACCAACTGGGCACTTCATGGTATTATGTTTAAACAAGTCCTCCATCTCCCTTTTATGGCTCTGCATAAAATCACCACTTTTAAAATGAAGTTCAAAGTCTGAGTTTGGGGAATCTGCTTTTATACATGTAGAGAGGAATTGGTTGGTTATTCAAATTGTGAACTTGCTCCTTTGCCTTCAAAGTGTTTTAAGATTTTCAGGCATATTTGTGACAAATTACAGTTGTGACCACATCAGCTATTTTACTCATGTGAGTTAGAGAAGGATGGGATTTAGAATGAAAGAAGCACCTGCAAGTTTCACAGTTTCTTTCTCTTCCTGAAGGCAGACAGAACTGATCTGTTTGCTGACATTCAGCCTGTCCAGAAGGCTAGGAAAGGTTTGGTAACTCCTCATCCCTTGTTTGCTGATGCACTGGACCTGGGGGTTTGAGAGGCAGAGATGTACAACTTCTGGCACTGCAGCCACAGAAATCCAAGTCTGTACTTTTTAATACTAAACCAGATCCTAACTGCCCCAGTCATGGGGTAAGAAAATTTGTAGTGTCTCTCCCACCTGTCCCATATGGATAACCAGGCCCTGGCACTAAAGAAGGATTAGCATCTAGTTTTCAGTAGAGGAAGCAGCAGCAGAGTATTTACTGCACTTCCATTACTTGTCAGTATTTTCTTCTTTTAACTGAAGTATAGGAGTCTCTACTGGCAAACAGAAAAAGGCAGTCACTGTTCTGAAATAACCTCTCCCATGACTCATGTGCTTATTTGGGTTTTTAGGAAAATGTGATAGTAAGAACTTTTATCCTGCCTAGTTCTTGCATTTCTCCTAGAGCTGAAGTCCTTAGGACAGTGTGCTCTGGCACCTCAGTCGCCCACAGTGCTGCAGACTGCTGCCACACTTGCTTCTTTAACCAGATAAAGCAGCTCAAAGAACTCTGCATCCCAGAATACAGAGGAATTGTTTAAAACCAGCTCTCCCAAAATTCATTTATGACTGAGGCCCCAGCACGTCAGAGAGAGACCAATCTATCACCCAAAGAGCTTACACAGCCAGCAAGTCACTTATTCAACTGGAACAGAAGATCATTTCCATGTGCCTTCTCTCTAAACTTAGCATTTATTTTATCAGCCTGTCCAGCAGCAGTCCTAAGCTGTCTTCATTGTATCTGATAGCTATGCATTTTCTAAGCCTTTCATACAATTAAACAAACAGCATTTTAATTCTGTTAGATGTGGAGGAAGTGAAGTAACCAACTGCATTATCACACTCAATTCCTTCCATATCTGACATATTGATTTAATGTTATCAACCAATTCTGGTCATTACCAGAACTCCCTCAAAAAACAGCAGACCCTAAACAAATACAAGCTTGAAAAATAAGAGTCTTTTCATAAATCATCAGAATCATACATGCTCAGCTGTTGCTTTCTAGACCTGAAGCCAAAGAACTGGGATAACATCACAGGAGCAAATCAAGCTGTCAACTGTAATGCAAGGCTGTGATTGAAAGGCTTCTTGGTTTATTTCTTAAGTTAAGCATCACTGTCTTTTACAGTAGTCTCCTTCAAAAAGAGATTTTAACATAAAATGTAAAGAATTATTGTAAAAACTTACACTTATGTGGAAGAGTATTTTGGAGACTAGACAAGGATTTATGGAACAAACAACCCAGAATTTGTTTTGCTTTCTTACTGCCTGCATTCAATGACAGCAAAGGTCCAAGTGGTAAATTATGTGAACTGTTTTCTGGGATGTTTTTCATCAGTTATAAAACACTCCTGAAGCTGAGAATATAAACAAGAACTCAAATTAGCAATTCACATCTTAATAATTCTTAAGAGGTAGCAAAAAGCTTTTCTGAAAAGTCAAACAAAGATTCAAACTGAGTAAAAATATATTGCCAAGTTTAAATACCCCCTTTAAAATAGATACTGATTTAGCTCAGGATATCCTGGCACATTTAAAGCTCCTGGCCCAGCAGTTCAGTGCAGATCTAGCATTTTAAGGATACTATTGCTCCACCTAGTGAAAACTTTGGAAGCCATCAGGCTTGGAGGCTGAAGCTGAATCAAGGTTTTGGTTTTAATCTACCCAGCTCACGCAGCCAAAAATATAGATGTTCATCCTCGAGTTAAATTCTATTCATCCCTCTGTTGAAATACAGTTCTGGTTTTGCAGGACATCATAGATTTAAGACTTTATCCATAGCCTTTTGAGCTAGAAGTCACACATGGAAAACTGAAGTGTAGTGAAGATTAGAAGAACTCTGACACAGGAGACGTTCTCCATCCAAATGAGTGAAGTCATCCCAGCGTCCAGCCCATTCCTGGCTGCTTCCTGTGGCAATAAACTCCTCTCTAATCCTCCCTGTTCACCTATCTATCTATCTTTCAGCTGTTCTTGAGAATTTTTGGTGAACTTTCCATCCTCTGGCACCCTGTCTCCCTTTCCAAGTTACTCTCCCAATTTTCCACCACAGCCAGACCTTTCAGTGGCCTCTTCTCTTCTCCATGTCAGTTGGCTTAACCTGTGCTCTTGGTTCTCAGCAAATACACATTCACACATGTATTAAAGGATATCCTAAAGTTAATACTTTGCAACTTCAAGGAACCACCATTTCAAGGTCTTGTAGAATCTCTTTTTTATTCCAATTCTGCTTTTTCTTCTGAGGTCTGCAGTTACCTGCCATCAAAAGACAGCTGGCAGATGCCTGGTAGGATACAGAGGGTAACACCTGGACACTTACCATGCTTAACTGCTGTGTTTGTAGAGCAAGAAATAAAGGATCCTTCTGCAAGCCATAATCAACTTAATGGCATGCTAGCAGGTAACAGAATGCTCCAGTTTGCAGCCATCTTCTGGATGTTTTTTTGAAGTGGATAAAGTTGATGGTCAAAGAGATCTATCAGGGAAAAGCAACCAAACCCAAAAAGCTCTCTGAATTTGCACTTGTGTTAGAAATCAGCATGAGGATGTGGGTGATGTTCAAGTTATGGTTCTCTGGGTGGGGGGTTTAGTACAACAAAGAACTGCAACTGGGGAATTAGTGATCTCCTTCTACTTCATACTGAGTCATCTCAAGGTTTTATCATCTTTATTTTGCTTACAAGATATATTAAGGATAAATACCTGAAGGAATCTAAAGATACTACCTAAGAAACTTCATGATACCTGAAGGAATCTAAAGATACTACCTGTTGATTGTGAATTTTGTGGCAGTTAATGGATAACTGATCCATGAAGGGTGCTTACCTGCATAAAAATGTCTCTAGAAGAGGCCTAAAAAATGAAGATAACAGAAAAAAAGAATTGAAAGTGTGCAGAGAAAGGCTTAGGGGCCTTAAAGATAAACACAGGGTCTGAATTCTTGCCATCCTCATCAGAATAAGCCACAACTTGAGCCCTGAGCAGCAGGCACCTCAGTGCCCAAAAGTACAAATTATTCACTCCAAAATAGCCCAATTTTGTCAGGGAGCATATCAATTTTGTAACACTTCAGCTTCACTTCTGAAAGCATTCCAGAGCTTTGCTAATTCTCTCTCAGATCTGCTTTTTCTCTAGGTTTACACCTACTGGTAATGATTTTCTCCTGGTTTCTCTCCCCAGACTTCACCATTTTAAGTCTGATGAAATCCTTCTTATTACATTGGCATGCAATTCCTTCAACAGAGACCAAAGAACCAAAAGGCTTGCTGATCTACACAGCTGCTAGATTATCTTTTGGAAGGCAAGGGAGGGGGTGAAAAAGAAGCTCTTGGATGTCTTACACCACCAGTAAGTGCTGTTTGTGAACCCAATATCAAAATAACACTTCTAACAAGAAAGAGGAGTAAAAGATGTATTTTCTGTAAAGCCAATCAAGAGCCAATTAAGTGATAGGAAAATTAGGAGTGCAGAATGGTTGTGACTCTCAGAAACACAGTGTAAAGTGTAAATATAGATGATTTATTTTATTTTTTAAGCAGTCACAGCATTTGGGCTGTTTGTTCATGGCTGAGGGAAGCTCAGGAAGGCTCAGAAACTGGGAGAAACCCAATTGTGTGAGCTGTAGTTGAGCTGCACTTCTGCTACCTCTGCTAACATACCTGTAGCTACTCAGGGCTAGGGTCCATGTGCTGGAGATCATCTTCCAAGAGTGGCAGGTGCTCAACACCTCAGAAAGGCTGAATCTCAGCTGACACATTGCAAGCTGAATTGTCCCACTATTATTTCAGGAAATGAAGGATTTCAGCAGATCATATTTTGGAAGAGTTTTTAGGAATGGGTCCCATCCCTCAGAAATCTCTAGCATTTCCCAAGTTTAAGGAGTTTTGATTTTGTAATTGCCTTTCAATGCCAGTGCAAAGATATGTCACCAAAAAAACCCCAAACAACAAACCACCAACCCTCTCCCCCCCCTCAGACCTCAACACTGCATTCCAAAAAGCTCTAAATCAGTTTAGATACTGGTTAGCAACTAGTTCTAATCTGAATAGTGCAGAGCTCAGGATTGTTACCTAGCTGATCTAAAAAAGTCCCCCCCTTTTTTTTGGAGAGCAACAGCTGAAAGAACAGGTTCTGCTGTTAAAAACACTTCTGATTTAGAAAGAAAAGGAGATGCCTTTTCCACTGACAGGCTAACAAGAAGAGCAAACATCTCCAAATCCAAAGAAAGCAAATTAATATGCACACAGATGAGGAAATGTGTTTCACCCACACGTTGAAGCAGCTCTAGCTACTGATAACAGAGAATCTGGCACACACAACACTAGCTATCTGTGTAAGCAATTACACAGCCAAGATGTGAGGGAATTTTGTCTCTAGATAAGCAAACCCACAATTTAAGCAGAGATCTGCCTGGCTAAAGCTGTTATTTCTATTTCTCAAAGAGCTTCTGAGATGAAAACAAGAGCATCTTTAAGTACTTCTCATGCAACAAGGGTAAATTCCTGTGATTTACTCAACATTCCACTGATACACCACCACTTACTCATTCTTCTGCTGATCCTGTGTCATTTGTTAGTCAGTAATTAACCTTGTGGCCAGGAACTGTCGACACTGTTAAAAAAAAAAGGAGGGGGGGAAGGAGGAAAGGAAAAAAAAGAGGAAGCTCAGAAAAAAATGGGGTAAAAGGGAAATATTTTGTGTCACTTCTGAGAAAACAAGCAGTATATGCTGGTTTTCTTGTTAACTTCAGAGTAGCTGAAAGCAAATAAAAACCTCCAGAACTTTTTTCATGTTTCTTTTCAAGCTCCGAATTTATCGATTCCTTCCTCGAGAGGTGGGAAGAAAAAAAGACTGCAGCAAGGTGGTTTACAGCAGTGTTACGATGACCTCTTGTGGTTAAACCAATATAGAGAGTTTGTCACACAGTTGCTGAGAAACTTTTGTGCTGCTGATTTCCCTTCACCTGAGCTCACTCCTTCCCCCAAAACGCACTATCAGAACTTGTTCAGCTCATTGCTAAAACAGTCCTTTAAAAATACCTCAGCCTTTGCACTCTAGCAACTGAACAGGGGAGAGTCTGCTATCTTCTTACATGCTAATTTTGTTCCAAGGCAACTCACTGTTCTATATTAATAAATTGATGACTATAAAGAACTTTGTCTTTTGGCATAAAAATGCACCCCCTACAAAATGTTCAAGACATCTTCTGGTACCAGCCCCTCATTAGAAGCAATTAGACTAGATAATGAGCATGATGTTGATAGATTACAAGAATAGATACTGAACATATACATTTATTTATCCAAATCTAGTGCATTAGCTCATTATATGTATCATGGCTAAACTGCTGCTAAAGCTGCCTCCTTTCCTCAGTTCGCCTTGTAATGACAGAGAACTGAGCACTTTCTGCTGTTGTTGTAGTCTACTAACCTGCAGCATCTCCACCATGCCTTATCCCTTAACAGATAAAAACCCTCAAGACCTTAGCCTGGTTTTGCAATTTCCTGCAGCACTCCAAAATGACACAGATTTCATGGAGCAGCTTCTCTGAGTGACTGGACTTCAAGCGATGGTCCCAACAGGATCTCATGGTAGGACTTCTTCACTGGAGGATCACCACTGGTGGTATTTGCACCTGCCAGGCAGTATTCAGATGACCCCTAAACCTTACTAAATTTAGGATCTCTTGCAGAGCCATTTTTCACTGTCTTTGCTTGTCTGGAGCTCTGGAAGCTCATTGGTATCATAACCTTGGGCTGCCACCAGCTGGCCACGTGCCACCTTCTGATACGCTGCGACTGCAGCTGGGGGAGGCCTGAGTTCAGCTGCTCTCAGACATTGCTTGTTTATCTAAAACACACTTCAGAGATAGGTGGGTGAAAAACAAACACTGCTCTTGGTGCACACCATAAGGAATCCCTCCTCTTCCTACCTCTCCTGGTTTCTTTCCCTTGAAAAGAGGAAACATCTTCAGAGGCTGTGGAGCGAGACACACCAGGACAAGGACAATAAAAAGGAGGTTTAAGTTAAAATGTGCTTATCTTCAGGTGTCAACAAGGAAGTGGTCTTGTCTCATGAAAAATGACCCTGCCTTTTGAAACATCATCCCCAAAATTATTCTGCAGGCTTCTTGTGGGAGGAGGCTCTGAGCACTGCTGGGACACAGACTTGGGAGACAAAAGCAAATGGTATTTGCAAGGGAGTTGTTTTATTTCTATTGTCTAAGAGGCTTAATCTGTCTCATTCTTCTTTAGCTAGGTTAACTGCAGTGCTAAGAACTGACAAGAGCCTAAGCCTGATCTGCAAGGAGCAAACATCCATACTCTAAGCACCAATTGAACTCTCAGCTCATTACAGTTTGCATATCTGAGCAAGTGATTGTTGTAAATGTCTAAATGCTGTTACTACTTCCTCTGCAGGCTGTTCCAATCATGGTAGTAACCAGCCCAACACAATTTCAGTTTGACCCTCAAGGTGCAGCAGTATTAGCCCCCTGGCTCAGCCTGGCCTGCTAGGTGCCTCTTGGCCACTTCTCACCCATTGGAGGAGGCTCCTGGTCAACCAGCCAAGAAGCCAGCTAGCTAGTGACCTTCCTAGAGGAGACAGCACAGCAAACACCCAGGCACCTTGTACCTTCCTGCAGTGCCTTGCTGTGCCAGGACCAGGGCAGTACAGACAGGAATCACCTGCTGAGTACCAAGCTGTTATCAATCACTCAGCTCCCAGGATAGGGGAGAAAGTCTCATAGTCACAGCCTTGTCCTCCTGGCTGTCGACTCACAACTCTCTCCACAGCCACATTTCAGCACAAGGGATCAATAGAAAAGCCAAGACACGGTCTTCAGCCAACACAATACCCCAAACACTTCCAAAGCACTGAAAACTGAGCCTAACTGCTGAGATTCAGGCAGCTGTGGTAGCTTCTGCTGCTGAAGTTAACCCTCCAACCATGCAACAGTATTGAGGCAGCTCACTGGAAGGTTCCCAAGCTCCAGTTACCTACATACCTACAGATCACCTAGTGTGCAACGAGGTTTTCCCTTTCAGCACAGCTTGCTGACATGGGTTGCATATGCTAGTGAATTTAGGGGGGGAAAGAAGACTTCTTATGTTGATTCCAGAAGCACAGCCTCTTTGAACTGTCAGCTTATATCTGAAAGACAGCAGACTTAACAGCTCAATATAAAAGTCACTGCTAGATTTAGCAGGTTTGAGTTTAACCTGACTCATAACCAGGAAGTCTAAAAAGGCTCTCAATTTGCATTATTGAAATCAAGACTTTTATAATCCACATCCTAGTGAATATAACCAGAGTATTTTGATTGGAACTTGGGAAAACTATGTTTTTCCACAAGTATTCACCAATAACTCCCTGGTTAGAATACATTAAGAAAAGGTGACAATGCTACCAAGCTTTGTAATATGCCTTCTCATTCTCCAAGGAGTACAGAGCATTCTTGTAAGCAATGGTTAAATCTCCTACTTCCTTCTTGGCTTTTCTTTCAACAATCCTAGGTTCATTTTTCTGGTTCTGACAGGAGGGAGTTGGATTTGCTGGCTGGCTGTTGTGTAAGCATCAACTATGCTGGAACTACACTAGCAGCAAGAAACAGGAAGAAACCTGCTGGTAAAACACAATCATAGGCTGGCAGGAAATCAGTGACTATTTGTCACTTCTTCCAAAGAGGAGGAAAACAGTTGGTGGCAGATATTCAGTAGCACCAAGTATCCAGCAGAGAGATTAAATCTCCTTTTCTCCATGCCTGGATACTCAGAGTTTTCCTTCAACGTGGACCATGGCTATTTGGAGGGTCTGGTCCGAGGCTTCAAAGCTGGGATCTTGACAAGTGCAGACTATGTGAATCTAGCACAGTGTGAGACCCTGGAAGGTAAGTTTGCTGCTTTATTTTCTTTAGGAAGAACAAATAGGTTCAGGTTGCTTAGACCTTTGAAGAGGGAAAGGTAAGAGACTGAATGAAGTACTGAGAGCTTATCTCACAAACCAGAGATAACTCTGATGTCCTTTGAAGAGCTGTTCTCACATTTCACTTAATAGCTTTCCAGAGAAATCCCCCAAGGGCTGTACAGAGACTCATTTACAAAGCAATCCAGGTGATGGGATTTTCTAGTTTTACTGATAAGGTTGGAAAACCTCATCCCTGGAGTTCCTGTGGAGATTGGGAACCCTCTCAGATTGTAACCATGCTGTAGAAGCATAGAAGTTTCATATCAGTTCAGCTGGGTAAAAGAGTTCCCAAAATCTTATTATCTTACTATTTTGCTCTGAGTTTCTCCACAAAATACATAGTTTTATTCCTTTATTACTTCATGAGTGTTAGGGCAGTGAGAGACATTGTACTTATGAGGAAGAGAAAACTAGACTTGAGAAAGATAAAACTGAACACTTGTCAAGCTTATGAAGGAAGCCTTTTCAAGGTGACTTTGCCACAGTAATAAAGAGAACACAGACTAGTTGCCAAAACAGCTTTCTGTGGCCAAGACTGGTCACAGCCTGATGAAGACAGACTTGTACAAAAATCATATGACATATCTCTAGACACTTGGCAGGAAATAATGTAACAGGAAAAAAGAAATCACCTTTCTAAAGGAACATCAAGTTTCTTTCCCTGACTCCAAAATAAAAACCTCTGATTATACACTGAAATAATTTCTATCATAGGCAGTATATTAGATTAATTTGAAAAAAGGAACACAGAGAAATAGTATCAGTCTGTTCTAAGGATTGGCTGCTTTGTGTATGCAGTAACAGATCTGAGGAAATGAGAAGTGCAGAACCTGATGACTCCCAGGTTTGAGGCTAAAATATCAACATAATAACAACATAAGTCTTGCTTGCCATTTATCTTGTAGATTAAACCAACTACAATTAAACAGATATATGTAGGTATTTCCCTGTCAGCAGGATGAAGCTCCTCTCATAGTTTAAGAAGAAACTGTCAGTATGGCTAGGAGGATCCAGGGACTATTCAAGTGACCAAGTGCATGTACCTACCTCAGCTGATAAACTGGAGAGCTGCCTCAGCTCTCCAATTCAAACAGGGGCTGTTTAGACACACAGAACACATGTACACACTCTGAGAATTGGAATCTACTCCTTATGTCAGCTGGACAAAAATCAACAGTTCTGTAGCCTATTTGGACCAACAGTTGTGATCTACAAGCATTCTTGATATTGTATTTAATTGCTTATGTCAAAAAGTCCTGCTCCCTCAATATACAGACTTCAGAAAAAGCCAATAGAGCTTCAACCATTTATAAAAGACAGAAGGATGGAATTATTAAACCTTGCTCTTACTCCACCTGTCTCTGTGGAAAAGCTCAGTAAATGATGTCATGAAGGCTCCATGAAGAAATGACATAAAATCCTGGCTACTTCTGGATAGGATGAAAATATACAGGTTAAAAGATACAAGGATTTCCCTCAGCCTTCCCAAAAGAATACTTCCTCCTATTAAAATAGTTCAGAAAAACTATCTCCATTTTAAGTCATGCTACAAGAAAGTTATTTTTAACCAAATGTAGCTTCCAAACATTTCTGAGATATAGAAGCTTTCAAGATTATTAAGAGCATGCAACAGATAGATCAGAATGGAGAGAGAAAATCCTTCCCTAAGGAAGATTTATAGCAGAAAAAGAGATGACTTTTTTAGTTTGGAACCTCCTTTCTAATTCTCATTCCATCTTAGCCTACAAATTATTTCAGCCACAAGAGCAGCAGCCTCCATCCCCCTGCCTACAACCACACCCCTACTACCCACCATCACTTCCCTTGTTTCTCTATTCAACTACATCTCTTTCTCCCTTGTAACCCTTCTCCTTCTTTGAGACAGCAAGCAGAATCCCAGCAGGTATCTACTAAATGGATTATTTATCATGAAAAGATGAGAAGTACTGGATTTGTACATGGAGCTAAATACACTTCTCTCTCTGCACAGAGGATGCTGTAAGAGTGAACTTGCACCACAATGACACAGTGCACTAAAAACACAGACCCTTACCTTTAAAGTGAAAAATGAAGCTTTTAGCATAGATTGCATTTTGGTTCCAGTTAAAAGGTCCAGCATGTGGATCTGTAGTGTGGATTTGTGCTACTGTGCTTGTCCAAGAGTGACTTCAATTCATGTCTTCATGGTAAAAGATAATGAATTTACCCCACTCTGCATTCTGTGGCACAGCACCAAACCACAAAAACTAGCCTAAGTTAAAAATATTATATATATGCTAAAACAAACAAGCAGAAACCAAATCAAAGCCACTCCAAGCAACCCATCCAGAGAATCAAAAAGATCTTTTAATTCCAAAGTGGTTTTGCTATCTCTAGAGGGGAAACCATAATGTTACTACAGGATAACCACAACAAAAGCAGCAGGTTAGAGCTTTGCATCTCCTTGATAATGACAGAAGTGTAACAGTGAGAGGGGAAGAAAAAAAGAAGGTTGTTAATTGACATATGATTCTACTGTGTCCTTTCAATTCAGGGCCACACAGAGAGGAGGAGAGGCCTTCAGCTTCACTTAGACATCCCTTGGGGCTTGTTTGAATTATTCTAATTTCCATGGAGCTACCTTATGGGCTGCAACACTGGCTGAATGAAACCCCTGCAACACAGCATCCTGCTAGTTTGGCCCTATTCCACAGAATCATTAAGATAGAAAGAGACCTCTAAGATCATAGAATGGCTCAGGTTGGAAGGGACCTTAAAGATCATCTAGTTCCAACCCCCCTGCCATGGGCAGGGACACCACATGCACTAGACCAGGTCATCCAGGGCCACATCCAGCCTGGCCTTAAACACTGCCAGGGATGGGGCAGCCACAACCTCTCTGGGCAACCTGTTCCAGTGCCTCAGCACCCTTTGGGTAAAGAACCTCCTTCTAATCTCCAGCCTAGTCATCAAGTCCAACTGCTCATTAACTGTTTCAGGGGAATGGGAGCCCCAGAGGAACTCTGCTGACAGCCATTGAAGTAGACTATGGGAGAGGAGGGAGGGGTGAGGATGGTGTGTGTGTTTAAATCCAGTGCTTTATTCTTTCCTTGCTTCCTTGTGTGATGGAAAGACAACTGCTCTCTACAAGGGAGACTAGGTCACAGAAGGACAAGCAGCCCAGCTCTGCTCCCACCAACATTAACTTGGCAGCTCAAGGACACACCAGCAGACAGTGTCTGAAACACCAGTGGCAAAGAAACTGGAGCAGTTGGCTATCAGTGAAAGGTTAGACAAGGCACCATGTGCTTGATGCTGAGAGACCAGGTTAACTCCTTCCTCAGGTCCCCACAATACCATATCCTGGGCTGCACCAAAAGAAGTGTGAGCAGCAGGCTGAGGGAGGAGATTCTGCCCCTCTACTCCACTCTGGGGAGACCTCACCTGGAATAAGTACTGTGTCCAGCTCTGGAGTTCTCAGTACAGGAAGGACACAGACCTGTTGGAGCAGGTCCAGAGGAGAAACACAACAGTGATCAAAGGGCTGGAATACCTCTTCTATGAGGAAAGGCTGAGAGAGTTGGGGTTGTTCAGACTGGATAAGGATCCAGGGAGGCCTTATAACACTTAAAGGGGAGGTTATAAGAAAGATGAAGAGTAGGTCCTGTTGTGATAGAACAGGGGGTAATGATTTTAAACTAAAAGAGGGTAGATTCAATCTAGACATTCAAGGTCAGGTTGGACTAGGCTCTGAGCAACCTGATCCAATTGAAGATGTCCCTGCTCATTGCAGTGGGGTTGAACAACCAGAAGACCTTTAAAGGTCACTTCCAACCCAAACCATTCTATGACTCTCTGATTCTAGAATTGCTAAAATGAACTCAAGTGGCAGCCAACCTGCATAGAAAACTGAGAATTATCTACCCCAGCAAGCTTCCCTTCCAGGTACACCCTTATTTCAGTCTATGGGAGTGTTGCTGTCCTTCAAATATCACTTCAGATTTATTTCTGAGTGGCCCAACCACGTAACATTATCCCAATCTGTAATTACTGCAGTTTTAATCACAGCATTTGAACATTATTATGCAGCATAACAGGGGCTTTTCCAAAAGGAAACATTAAACTGCTTTGAGCACCACAAACTGATTCCAATTCTTCTGCTTCATGGTGGAAAATGAGCAGTAGAGGAAATCTGTCAAATGAATTCTTCCACACTAAAAAAAGCTTCTTTCAACTTCATTGTCTACCCAGCTCCTTTTCCTCAGTTACCAGGGCTGGCAGCTCAGATACACGTCATGATAACCCAAGTTTCTGGAACAGCTTCTTAGGGTCTGGTAGTTGAAGCCATAAATCAGACAAAGGCAAATAAGAAATGCTAAGAGAGTGTAACTCTGTCCTTTCAAGTGCTCCACTGCAGCAGCCATTTGGAGTTCAGAATCTGAGCCAGGCAAGATGTGTCCTCTCCTCTTCTTCAGGCAGCCTGATAAGATTATAGTCTGACCTGAGATTTAAATGTTCAGTAAGAAAACTTAAGATTTTACCAGAGTGCAAAGCTGATTTCTATGGATGCACAGGAGTGCAGGAGGCAAAACAACTGAGGTATTATCATGGTAAAAATCTGTGAAACTGAAACATTGAGCAATCCTGACTGGGAAGGGGCTAGGGCCAGCAGTAATGAAGACTGTGCCTGGGGTGGATAGAAGTGGAGGCTGCTGGTGAAACTTCTGACAAAGGCATAGATTCTCTGGCCTTTCCTGCAGCAGGCAGTAAGTCTTACAGGTAGGAGGCAGTACAAATTTGCAGTCATTATGCATTTACTTGATATTAAATCTATGCCAAAAACTTTTCACCAGGATGCTTAATATCAGACTGTAATAGAAATGAACATTCTAAATGATTTTTATTTGGGTTTGTGAACAATATCATGACAGTTTATTCTCATGATCTTCCCTGAATCTAATTCCAGATCTGAAATTACACCTACAGACTACAGACTATGGCAACTTCTTGGCTAATGAAACTGGCCCTCTTACTATTTCCACCATTGATGAGAAACTGAAAGCAAAACTACTGACAGAATTTCATTACTTTAGAAACCATGCTTTTGAACCACTCACCACCTTCCTGAATTTTGTCACGTAAGTACCTTAGCACACAGACTCAAACCCAAAAGCACTGTTGGAAAGCAGTGTCAGTGCATCATCCTGGAACTTCTAGTCAGTTTTCACAATAGAAAAACTACTTGGATTCTGCAACATTTGCATATTTACTTGCTAATGTAGGTTCTGGGGGAAAAAAATCTGTATTTGCAACTATTTATTTTAAAGAAGAAAGGCAAATAGCTTTCCCATTTCCAAGCTACTGACTAAACTCTTATCAGCATCTGTTCTAACAGTATAACTAGTAAGAAGCTGTCAGAAAATGTCTAGTGAAAGGAAAAGTTTCAGCAATAAAGAAGAAAGCTGTGAGATCTGTTCTTAGTTACCTTCATGGGAGGTTGTTTCAAAGCCAAGTAAGAAGAAAGCATTAAGACTGGTTCACCTGCATGGACTCTGCAGGTTTTAGGGCTGAGATTCCCTCATGTTTCTTCTCTGTCCAGATGGTCTATATGAAACAACAAAAATCCCAAACTAGAGCTGCTGATTTACTTTTTGATGGCACTCATTGTCACCTGTTATAGCAAATCTACATTTCACAGCTGTTCTGCTCATTCTATTCAGGTTTCAGTGTCCCCTTCTCTAAAAGTGTCTCTTTTCCAAAGCTGTCATGTGGTTTAACCAGTACTGGGTTACCTACTTGCTATTTTAAAACTTCTGGTTGTTTCTGCTGAGACATTGATACAGAGTGGAGATCCAAACCTGCAAGTACTGCAGTTGGTTCTGACTTTAGTATTGGTACTGATTTCCAAAACTCTTGGGTCTGTATTATTGAAGTTTGACAAGGACAAGTGCTGGGTTCTGCACTTGGGTAGGGCCAACCCAAAACAACTTACCAACTGGGGAATGTGAGGCTGGGAAGCAGCACTGTAGAGAGGGATCTGGGAGTTCTGGTAGATAATAGGTTGAATATGAGTCAGCAGTGTGCATTGGCAGCTGTGATGGCCAAGAGGGTTCTGGGGTGCATCAAGCACTCCAGTGCTAGCAGATCAAGGGAGGTGCTGGTCCCACTCTACCTGGCTCTGGGGAGGCCTCACTTGCAGTACTGTGTGCAGCTTTGGGCACCACAGCACAAGAAGGACATGAGGTTGTTGGAGAGTGTCCAGAGGAGGGCCACAAGGATGGTGAAGGGAATGGAGGGGAAGTCTTCTGTGGAAAGGCTGAAAGCACTTGGTGTGTTCAGCCTGGAGAAGAGGAGACTTAGGGGAGACCTCATAGCTGTTTATAACTTCCTCAGCAGAGAGGGAGGGGTGCATGCTGGCCTCTTCTCTCTGGTGACTAGCGACAGGATCCAGGTGAATGGCATGAAGCTGTGCTGGGAGAAGTTTAGACTGAATGGTCATAGGAGCTTCTTTACCCAGAGGGTGTTTGAGCATTGGAACAGGCTCCCCAGGGAGGCTGTCATGGCACCAACTCTCATGGAATTTAAGAAGCAATTGCACAAGGCACTTAGGCAGATGGTGTGACTGTGGAGTTGTCCTGTGCCTAAACAGGAGCTGGACTCGCCGATCCTAATGGGTCCCTTCCAACTCTGGCTAGTCTGTGATTCTGTATGTTTTTAAAGGGAAATTCACAATAAAGAGAGCTTCCTTTTCCTTTTTCTTCCCCACACAGATACAGCTATATGATTGACAACGTCATTCTTCTCATAACTGGCACGTTGCACCAGCGGCCTATAGCTGAACTTGTTCCCAAGTGCCATCCACTGGGGAGCTTTGAGCAAATGGAAGCAGTCAGCATTGCCTCCAACCCCACCGAGCTGTTCAATGCAATTTTGGTTGACACACCATTAGGTAGGAACCACTAAACTATTTCTTCTTTGCTTCTTGCAACAACTCATCCTATAGCCTTCAGAATCCCTCAGATGGAGTAGCATCTTTTCCACTGGGTATGCTGTGCTTTGGTGACACAGAACATGAAGCAGGGACCAAGCACTTCTGAAGTGGCCTTCAGGATATTTTCTAGTAACATTTGTTAACAGCTTCTGTATCAGCCTTGGGTAGCAGGCAAAAAGAAAAGATGCCACTCAAGAAATGTAACAGATATTACCTTCAAATATTTAGATTCAAAGTAGCCACTAAGTTAGAGCATCTAGATTTTTAGTGCAACACTTGCATCTATGATAAAAAAACCTGTAAGATGAAATTTTGGCAACCCCTCTCTAAAGATCAAGATGCAGATAGTTACTAATAAGTATTAGATGCTGTGGTAGAACCTAGATTCCCTCTTGGCATGTGGGCATGATTCAAGCAGAAAGAAAATCCCTGTTTTGAAGAACTAAATCTAAGAGCCAAACAGGGTGAGGGTTGGGAATGTCACATTCTGAAACTGGGGTAAAACTCTGCTCAGTGTGCTGCAGCAGACAATGGGAACAGAAATTAATGAGGGGTACTGAGAATGAGATGGAACTGGATGGATTTGAACACATATGAAACCACTGCACACCCTCATCTTGAGTACTGAGAGTGAAGGTGGGTTCTGCTTCCCATGAAGATGTGGTGGGTTGGCCCCAGGAAGAAACCAAACTCCCACCCAGCCACTCACTCGTTTCCCAACCCCAACACGATGTGGGGAGACAATGGGAAAAAAAGGAGCTTGTGGGCTGAGTTCACCTAAGAAGTATTGCTGCAGACTTAACTTAGGGAAAATTAACTCCATTTGTTGTTGATTAATACATGTATAATTAATTACAGCCCCAGGCAAACAGAAAAGAAACATCTACACACTCGGGGAAATCACCTTTCCTCCCCTCTTTGCCACTCCTTCACTCCACACTCATCTCCTTCACTCCTCCTTCACTCCACACTCATCTCCTTCACTTCTCCTTCACTCCAGACTCATCTCCTTCACTTCTCCTTCACTCCAGACTCATCTCCTTCACTCCAGACTTGCCTCCTTTGCCCTCTTCTTTTCACCACAGGTTACACTTAGGCCCTTGGGAGAGGCAATGAGTGGCACAAGAAGCCAGAAGGAGTTTACAGTCATTATGTGGTGGTTTCTCTCTGCTGCTCCTTCCTCCTCACACTTATCCTCTTACCAGTTTGGGCTCTCCATGGGCTGCAGTTCCTGTCAGGAGTATCTCCTCCAGCATAGGTCCTCCACAGGCAGCAGGAAATACTTTTGCTCCAGAGCTATTGAGTGCCTTCTTTCCTGACCTTGGTGTTCCATCTGCTGTTTCTCAATATTTTTCCCTCCTTCTTTCTGCATCCTGCATTTTTTTGGCCCTTTCTTAAACATATTTTCCCAGAGGTGATACCAGCTTGGCTGAGGGGCTCAGGTATGCCCTGCTGTGGGTCTGTCAGAGACAGCTGGAACTGCCTGTGTCCACATGGCCTCCCCAGGCAGTGAAATCAGAGAAGATACAGGGCAAGACAGCTAAAGAGAACATGGATAGCACTGCCAGACAGACTGAAAAGGCTGGACACCAGCTTGGAGAGGATGAGGCTGAGGAGAGATGTGGACAATGGCTACAGAGTCCAGAGGGCAGTGCTTTGTCCACAGTGAGCTACAAACTGTTGCTTACCAAATTGTTTACAAGACCAAATCCCAGCAGAAAGCCAGTTTAAAACAGGTAAAATAAAACAATTTTTTAACACAGCTGGCAGTAAATTTATGGTTTTGGGGTTTTTTTTGGCTAAAGATGTTTGCAAAAAGCAGAGAGTAATATCAGATCTTTTTAAAAAGACAGGACAAATTCACAGGCAATGGATCTACAAAGAGATACTACAGGGAACTGTCAGGGCTACACCCTCTAATGTTCCTCATCCAGAATCTGGCTGGTGGAAGAGTAGGAAGGGAGAAGAGTACAAAACTTGGCCAGGCTTATATCTTCCATTGCCACTGTTTGAGATAATCACAGGATTTCTAAGCAGTCCAGCTGCACAAAAAGAACTTCATCCTCTGCCTCCCTGCAGCTTGCCCTGCAGCCAGAGGGCCTGGCATCACAGATGCTCAGGGTCAAAGCTTCTGCCCCTTGCTAGGTGCAACCTGTTGCCTTTCCCCCACTCCACACATACCCAAAGAGAAAGAGGGAAAACAGAAAAGAGGATTCTCCTTAACAATTGCAGAACACCTGCATGATTTAAGACAAAATCTATCTTCCATGTTCCTCACTAGAAAATCTCCCTAATGCCCAAACCATACACTTCAGAGAAGATTAGGGTTTTCATTAGCATTTCCCATCTGATTTCCTCTGAAGATGTGGACTGTGGCTGCAGCACTGATTGATCCCTCTCACAGCAGATTCTCATTAAAAAGGAGGGAGTAGAAGGATAAGGGGGAAATCAAGAGGATTTCTCTTCCTCTCTCTTACATCACTCTTTCTCCTACAACAGAAATCTCAGATCCTCACTCACACACTGGTAAATGGCAATAGACAAGAGATGCACATTATAAGCCTCTATATAAATGTATATTTATACTGCAATGTAATAAACTCTACTTTCAGCTGCTTTCTTTCAAGACTGCTTGTCTGAAAACGACCTGGATGAAATGAACATTGAAATCATGCGCAACAAGCTCTACAAGGCAAGTTCTTGCAACCTCAGCAGAATATTTGGGGTTCTTGCAACCTCAGCAGAATATTTGGGGCTTTTCAAGATGGCTCAGAAAAGGAGCTCACTGTCATTAACCCTGTTTTATGGATAGGGAACCAGAAGTAGGGTGAAATAAAACAAGCTGCCTAAGGTCACCAGCTTGATGACAGGTCCAGGAATCAAAACCAGCTCCTTTCATTTCTACTCTACTGTTTGGAGAGTTTTCAAATGTTAGGTCTGCATCCAAATTCTAATTTAATATCTCATTAAACTGCTTTAGATGTCAGACTAATATCCATTTGTTTATGAATAACTCAGTTATCCACCGAAGTGTGAGCTCCTAAGTGAGCCTAGACACCCTTCTGGCTAACCTTTCTTTTTAGATGGAAAAGGTAGTGGTGATTTGAAAAGGTCTCCTTGCTTCTTCCAGACAATTTTGGGGTTTATTTTAAACTTAAGGGGTTTGTATTGTTTTCTTCCTTTTTACATTATCTTTAGCATTGCTACAGCAGACTTCTGTAAAGATATGCATCTAAGATGTGCCTTGCATTTTCAAAGTGCCTCACAAACGTTAGCACACAGGTCTGTATTCTCAGAATTGTCCTTTGAAAGGCTATTCATATTGCATTCTGTTAATGGTTCCTCCTGGCACATCCTCTCCAAATTCTTTGTTACCTTTCTTTCACATTGCATGCCCCAGACAGCAGGAAATAGTCTTACAAGTGGGAAAGAGAAAGATTTCTGCTGTTTGTCTTACAAATTATAACTTTTCAAGCCAATGTTTGATTTTTAACTATTCTGTTACTTCCTGTCATTCAAATCCACATCAGTTATGCACAAGTATTTGAATTCTTTCATAGCACTGCTAACCTAGACACTCTTCTTCCATTTGACAACATGTAGGTTTCATTCTTATATCCTGTGGGGATGACCATACATTTTGGGGTGGGTTTTATGCTGTTTGTTTGTTATCATTTACTTTTTTTTTATAACTTCTCACTTTTCTAAGTATCAAGGGGACCAAAATCTTCTAGATTATTAGTATATCCTTCCTCCTCTGCTTCAGGTGTCAATGTGATCAATTATGTTGCAGCTCTACTATCAGCTAGTACTATATAGAACCTAAAGCATAAAGCATAATGCCACATAGAAGATCTCTCTTGAGATGACTCTACTTAAAATTCACTTCATTGTATAGTTAGTGAGAGCTTCTTTTAACAAGGTCATATGAAGTTGCTGCTAATGCATTTTGATAGCACAAATGTTCCCTGAGACAGTGTTTTGGGGATGGAGAGGTAGAGGGAACAGCATCTCTGAGATATTTAGGGTCCCTCCTGCACAAGTATTTTGAGATGGGTGCCAAGGCCAGAATTCTTAGTAGACCAGAGGTCTGTGCAGACCAGTATTACAGAAGTTTTGTCTGCTGTTCTGTCCTAATCCAGGCTTTAGGGTAAAGCAGTAGGGATTACTTTCTGTATCCTCATAGTGCTGGCCCAACAGCCGTGGCACCTTCCCAAATCCCTCCCTCTGTGCTATAAATGCAGACTTTCCTTCAGCCATCTGCTTGTTATGCAGTGGAAGCTCAATGGAGTTCAAGTTCCTTCTTTAGAGAGCAAAGAACACACAGCCTTTGTCCCATAACAATTTTGGAAAGCATTTGAACCCATATTGTAATCACAAGACATTTGCATGTCAAAACTTCAACTTTCAATCCAGCAAAGTCAGGAAGCCCACACTTGAATCTCAGTTCAGAGGCAGAATGATGAAAATGAATGGAAGTACTTAAAAATGAGGTTCATGACTATGTGCTGCAGTGGAGCAGGTTTTAAATAGCCATTAAAAATATTTCTCTTCTTTCATGTAGTCTTACCTTGAAGCTTTTTATAAGTTTTGTGAAAAACAAGGTGGTACTACAGCAGAAATAATGAGACCTATTCTTGAGGTAAGAAAAATTCAGTCTTTGTCCATGAAACTACTCCACAATGTCTTCAGTGTTACTTTGGCTTTTCCTGTTCCTTCTCTCTCACTTGGCACAGGTATCTCTAATGTTTGCTTCCTCTCTGAATAACATTTTCCCAAGACATAATGAAGACTTTATTCTAGGATGCCTTTTATCTCATGATTGGAGAAGCAGCTAGTCCATTACCAGGGAGGAGTTAGCCCCAGTTAATATTTCTCTATAACAGAGTAGAACAGAATAAATGGTTCACTAGTCTCAGACTGTTGCCCCTTAACATTTTCCTGTGCTACATAGAAAAGCTAAAAAAGGATTCTTCTTACAGCTCCTAGCTCAAAATTTCATTTGGGATAGGAAAGGTCTGGCATTACATTGTCTGTACTAATCAATAATCATTAAGCTTCATGGCACTATTGTGTTTGTTCACTCTCCTAGTAAAAATCATGGTTGAAGATAGAGTTGAGTGACCTTTGGAACCAGTGTCATACAGAAAATTCCAATAGTCCATGTTTTATTTTGGTCTCAACTCAGAAAAGTTCAATATTTATTTATTCATTCTATGCCATACAAGATTCCTAATGTCCTTCTTCCCAAAGCAGAGCTGCAGCATAGCAAATGATATTTTTGTATCTATTATTGTAATAAAAGATGCAGAAGTTCCTAATATTGACTTCTCAGCATTCAGCTCATTTTTTTTACCATGTGTTTCATCATAATTCTTTGCAGAGTTTGATAGCCAGATCACCCATTTGCTTCCAGAAGTCTCTTCTTCTGGAAGAGCAAAACTTACACCCTGAAAGCTGAACAAAATTCACTGAGCTCTGATGGCATCACACAAGAAGTTTGCATTATAAAGGAGAGATAACAAACCTGGAAGCTCACCCATGAAGGAAGAATGAGTCTAAATTACATCTTAAAAAACAATGTCCTAAAAGGGAATGCAACTTCATTTTTTATTGAACTAGGCCACAGTGTTTCAATTTAAGTTCTAAAGAAAAGATTCTTAATTGAGTTAAATTGGCCAGTAATTAAGCATTTTGACTATTTGTTGAGGGTTGAGGCTGGGCTGACCACCAACCCAAGGAGAGCTGCTCCCTCTTACCCTCTCTGTCCCCCACCACAGGAAGGGAAAGGGGATAAAAGAGACAGAGAGACTTGTGGATTGGAAAATAAAGCTAAAACTACTTAAATAATAATAATGATAAATGAAATATATACAAATATGTACAGAACCCAACACTGAACCCAACCCCCTCTTGATGGTAACTATGTCCCCACTGACACTGTGGCAGTAGCCTCAGCAGCAGATGAGCCAGGCTCAGGGGCTGGATCCTGGCACTGGATGCAGGAACTTGGGGATCACTGAAGTGCAGGAGGAAAGGAAGACCAGAAAGGGAGAACAATCTAGGAAGGGGGAGCTGACCCCCAGTTTATATATGGAATATGATGTATATGGGATGAAATACTTAGTTGGTCAGTTTGGGGTCACCTGTCCTGTCGGCTCCTCCCTGAAGGTGCAGCCTTTACCTTGCACCCCCCAAGGGGAGACACAAAATCCAGCAGTGACCTTGCTTTGCATACCAATCCCTGGCAGTAAATCTAAACATCAGGTCTCATCGTTGCTAGAAGCTGGCAGTGTCTGCAAAAGCATGTTGTTAGTTTTTAGAAAGTGCAGTTTCTCAGAGGAGCTTTAACTAAAAGTAAAATCTCTGAACAGAATGAGGTCTGTTCTAACCCAAACCAGGACACCATTCCTCTCTGAAAAATAAAAATCAAGAGTTTGACTAGTAGAGGTAAAGGCATTTTCCACAGTTCACTCAAGACTTTTCAGAAGGTTCATTTTTAGCTAGAAATTCATGCTAAGAGCAGATTACTTACCAATATTATTTTAAGCATGTTGTAAAACTCTCTTTATACCAGTGGTAACAGTTTGGTCTATGATAAGCTTCTTCAAAATCCCTATCTAATGTCAATCAGCTAGGAGGATAAACTTCTCTGCAGAAGATTTCCTTTTCTGTAACATTTTAATAACCTGAAGGCACACACAGAGCAGATTGCTAATGGCTGAATTCACAAAAAGCCAAAGTTTAATTATTCAAACAAATACTTGCTATTTATTCTGTAATCTTATATGTAAGACTACCACACTGACCCTATCAGAATGAGGCTGAGGTATTGAGTTCTCCAGCTCCTTGCCCACCAGTCACAGTGCCAAACCTTCCACATTAAAAGTACTGAGAATCTCTTTCCACATCTCCTGTGGCTCCAGCTCTACCTGCAGCAATCAAAAGGGCCAAGTCACCAACTCCCTACCTCATGGCCTTACTGGCTGTGGAGAACCTCACGTGCCAATAACGTGATGAATGGAGTGGTCTGGATGGATGGGGCCAGCCCTGAATGTCTTCTCAGACTAGTGAGCCACCAGACACAGGCCCCCAAACCTGCTAGCATGAGTTGCAGTTGCATCTGAGCATTCTTTTTTTTTTCCCCAGCAAAATATTACAAACCTAGCAGTTAGATTCTGCATAGGTTCAACAAGTTAAGAAAAGCCAAAGCATTTGTCCTTCCAAAAGAGTTTCACTAGGGCTGATATGCCCCTTCATTTTAATAAGGCACATGAAATTTGGCCCTGTTATTCATTAGCTAGAAACCTTTTCAAGCACACTTATTTTCTTCTCATTATTTCTCTCTTGTTTACTCACTTTTCTTACTCTGAAGTCAGTGCCAGAGGACAGCTGGGTCCCTGTTACAGTGTGTTCCAGTACACAAAGAGTAGGATCTATGAATATGCACTTAAATGCTGAAGTTGTAGAACTGGGTTGCAACTTCAGTCTTATTATTCAACAGGGCACCTTTCTGCTCAAAACAGTTCAAAAATTCACAGCATAAGAAATCTTGCAAGCTGCCTAAAATGTACATATAGTGTATGTGCTTCACTTGAAAGATTTTCCTGTGTAATCCCTGCAATTAGCAAGGGCACTGCTGTTCTTGTAACATGAAAGTAAGTGATAAAGGAAAGAAAGAAAAGCAGAGCCAATTCAGATAGAATAAGAGATTTAAATCAGACACCATTGAGTAAGATTATATTTCTTCACCATTACATTTTTGATTCATGCTGTAAGAATGACAAGTGAAATTTTGCCTTGTACAAAAGAACAACCTGAGATCTAGATATTAGGATGACTTTCAGCCTAGTGCTGCTGGGAAAATACAGATACTACAGGCATCTAAATATGGCAGAAGAAATCTAGCCTTTGATTCTATGCATTAAAAATGCTTTTGAAACACATGAAAACTTCAACCTGGCAAGTAAACAGCCCTCCCCCACATTCCTCAATTGTCCTTTTAAATATGTGCTTTCAGAAACTTATGATTTCTTTTTTTTTCCTCCAGAAATTCCATTCAACCTTTACTCTCAACAGCACTCTGAATTACCCCTGAACAGTACTATTGATTCATGGTCCTTTCCTGTACCATTATTATTTATAAGAGCATTATTTTGTAACTTCAGAAGGGTGTGTGAGGAGATATTTTGTTGCCAACATCTGGGTAACTACGCAGGGAATTGAGGAAGTGACAGAGATGATATTTTCAGTACAAAAAGATCAGAGAATAAAAGCTGTGTTTGCAGAACACTGTTTGATTTCTCTAGTTAAAATTTAACAAGTATTTGCAAAGAAGGAGTTACAAATTTTAAAATAAGCTATGTTTCTAATGTTCTGGAGTCCACTGGTTTGGCTTGGTTTTCTGTTTTAAGTTTCCATGCAGTTTAAGGTTGCATACTTCCACCTGCATTTGAAATGAGATCTCTAGTAACACCTCTTTGTTTTGCATCTGAAGTTTGAGGCAGACAGGCGTGCCTTTATCATCACCATTAACTCATTTGGCACCGAGCTGAGCAAAGAGGAGAGAGAGAAGCTGTACCCAGCCTGTGGAAAGCTGTATCCAGAAGGCTTGCACCTCTTGGCCAATGCAGATGACTACGAGCAAGTGAAGTGTGTTGCAGAGTACTATGCAGTATGTAATCTAATTTCTTAAGACAAGAAGTTAGAACACAAATACTTCCCATCTCCTGCTGGTCAGCAAAATTTGAAAGAGTATTCATGTGAGTTAAAACCACTTTTGTTAGGGAAAATATACTAAAGATGCCTTAAAGGTGTATATGGAACCAAAAGCCTTTCACATGAAGGCATAAAATATTAGTGTAATACAATGTTCCTCCTACAGTGATGTTTAAATAAGACCAAATCACATTCTAGTGAAGAAAACATTGCCTACTTTATTAACCCTCCCCAAATTGAGTTTCACTTCACAGCTGCTGCCTCAGAGATTTTGGAGGAAAAGCTTAAAATGAGCTGAGCAAACAATTCATGTGACAGAGGAGTGCAAAGCAGACTTAGGGTTAGTGTACTGTAAAAATGCCCTTCTGAAAAGTTTTCTCCAAATCACTGATTGAATCAAGGAAGTAGATGAAGTTGTCAATATTGATGTGACTAATGCTGTTATTAAAGAAGAAGCAAGCTGCAACACTTGCAATGTGAATTAACTGTGTCACTCTGAATATTGAATATTCTGAATATCAAATATTGAAGCTACCTCCAAGTAGATACACAAAACTAAATGATGTCTGGTCTACTGCTTCTTCCACAGAAGAAACAGATCTGTTCCTGTGCACAATCAGGATGTTAAAAGCATGCATCACCATGTCAGAGCATGCCTATTCATGTGATGGTAGGATGTTTAGATGGATTTGGGAACGTTGTACTAGACCTATACTGCACTGCTACTTCATAGGAAAAGAACCCAAACCAATATCCAGAGAAGCAACTGCACAGACATGTAATCTTTAAGAAGGCAAGTCCAATAGATCTGTGCAGAATATTCCAGGATGACAGTTCAGACTAATGGATTGAGATACAATATTAATGCAGATAAAGCAGATCCAGCTGACTACTGGAAATCAAAGGAGAAGCTAAGAGAGGATCAGAGTTCAGGGTTTTGGCTCCATTTACAGCTCTGGCTCTGATGGATACTATTTGTACAAGAAGTTCAGTGCTCTCTGGCCAAAGCTGTGCAAGGTCATGTGTCCTCCTAGGATAAGTCTCTTTTGGTGCCTTTAGTAAATTTGAGTTGGAGGAAATGACAGTGAGAAAAACCAGAACAAACCTGATTGTTCTTTCTTTTGCTGACTACATGCTTTTCACTTTTGATTTATGTGGGACTGTAATTTGTACATGAGTTCTATACAGAATTATAGATTAGTTAACATAGACTAATTAATGAAGCCATGCAAGGTAGCTGTGCTGCAGGGAATGCAAAAGGACCTTATTGCCACCGGGTGGTTGTCTGTGCTTTCAGGAATACAAGGCTGTGTTTGAAGGTGTAGGGAGTGGCACTGGAGAAAAGACACTGGAAGATGCCTTTTTTGAACATGAGGTAAGAGCTTCTAACTGAAAAATATCAAAATGAAAGGTACCCCCCTGGCACAACACTTAAACCCACACGAGGTCCTAGGCTTTGGAGTGTACTATGCTGCGTGATTAACCTTGAATTTCAGAATGCAGTATTTCTGTGGCTGTCAGCATGTGGCTGAAGCAAAACAGAAGGATTTAACCTTTGTAAAGAGAACAAATCCTAGGGCATTCTTCTGAAGACTTGTTACAGAACTGTAAACCCTGGTAGCTTATCTAAAAGCCACCTCAGGTAAAGCCCTGAAGGAAATTTCCTTTGAATATTCTGCTGAAGAAGGTATTCCACCACTGTCCTTTACTTACCTCTAATTTGGCTGTAAAATTATTCCACAGATGACTTTTCAGTGATATTTATACACAAGAGACTCCTAAATATAGTCATGATTGCAGAATTACATTGAAATCTTGATCACAAAAGCTACCATGTAAAAATCCCATTTGCCTTCTTGAGTATTTGATCATAACACTTGTCTCATCTTCCCAACAGGTAAAACTGAACGTGCTTGCATTCATCAACCAGTTTCACTTTGGAGTATTTTATGCCTATGTCAAGCTAAAGGAACAAGAATGCAGGAATATTGTATGGATTGCTGAATGCATTTCTCAGAGACACAGAACCAAAATCAACAACTACATCCCAATTTTCTAAACCTGAGAGTTTACAATTCTACCATGCCTGAAAAGAGGCATTAGCAAAATCTTGTTTCAAAAGTTAACTCTCATTAGATCTTTTAAATTGTATTAACTAGCCTTTTTATATCCAGCAGTGTGAGAAAAATTAATGCAATGAGAGGTAAGAGTACTTTATAAGGAAACATTAATAGGCTTATTCATGTTGGTAGATTTGTGTGTTCCTTTGTGCCCAGTTTAATTTCATCAATCAATAAAAACTTCCTGCAAGGTCTTACCTACAGTCTTTCTTTCTTGTGGAAGTAAGCTTTCTATCAATGACACTTGAAAAGCTCTTTGGCTTAACCATGACACTTGAAAAGCTCTTTGGCTTAATTCTGAATTCATGGTTTTCCCAAAGGGCCAACTAACTCACATCTTTTATCTTATTGCCTTTTCATGGCATACAAGACTGTGTGAAGGACTTAATACACAAATAAGGGAGAAACTTCAGGGTTACTCTGAGGTTCCCCTGAAGGAATCTCAAGAGAGAGCTTCCTGAACCTTTCTAACTGGGACACCTCTCCTCAGCTAAATGTAAAGAACTAACTTCATTTGAATGAAAATCTTTTCACTTCTTCCTTTACGGTCACATGAGGAGCACTCTGTCAAACCATGGGTGGCTGATCTACTCCCCAGCAACAGAAGTATCTCCTCCCAGCACATCAAAGACACTGTCTTCATGGATGCATTAGGGAAGATTATGAAACATGAATGAAAATACCAGCCAAGTCTGTATCAGTTTGACATCAGACACAAACAACACCAGCTCTGAGCTATTTGAGGACCTGGCTGAGATTGGTAACTAAAAATAGTGCAAACTGCTGAGGCCAGATTGTAGCAGGACAAGATTAATTCTGCTGAAGAAAAAGGAAGGATTTTGAGAGCCCTATCAACATTCTGCTTTCCTATTCCATTCCAAAAAAACCCCTGCCCTTTTATCTCTGAAACAGGCCATACCTTGATAATCTGCACGACTTCTTGGTTTCAGGCTGCACAACAGCAAACCTCAGTCTCCAGCTGACTATGCTTCCAGGAACATGATACAGAAATAAAGTTCATTTCCTGCCAAGGAGACAGAAAAATAAAATATATCTTATGAGAACACCTCTGAATTATGGAAAACTTTCTGAGAAACACTCTCTCTCTACATAACACATACACATGCACATGCATCACATGTGAAAAACAGAGGCTGTTACCACTTCTACAGCCAAAACCACACTCCTTCAACTGCAAAAATAACCAAAGGGTTGTAGCCCAGAACATCCCATGATGATTTCATAGATAACTGAGAAGATATTTAATATTTTGCTTGATTGTGAACTGCTGAGAACCTTATCCTGTTCCTTTAAAGAATACTTGGGTAGTTTCCTTTAGAAACAACTCAGGAGCAATTTAGAAAAAAGTGACTAAAAAAATGTCTGTAAGAAAATAATCCAAATCTTATTTCTGTATTGAGGCCTCTTTGTGTAGTAGATCTTGTAATTCAGAGGAAAAAAAAAAAAAGAAATGGTAAGATTTGTGGGTTGTAATTTCATTTTGGCATGTATAGTTGCTCCCTTGCTCTGCTTTTATTATCTTGCATTTCCCAGCCTCATCCGTGACCAACACTTTCCAGATCACACCTATAGCACAAACTGTACCACAAGCTACCTCACAGACTGCAATGAGGAAAGGAACAGGGCTACATTCTCTCACATTTGCATTCTTTTTCCTCTAGTTTTTTAATAATGGCATTTAAAAAAATGTGTTGTGAGCTGAGGAGTAGCAAAAATGCCCTGCTCCGGGACACAGAAACTGAAATCATACAATTCAGCACAGGGCATGAATACTTCTTCTGTACTGATAAACCAAACCTCCCTCCTTGAGCAGCACAAATCAGCTGGCTTTCTGCCAAGCATTTTCTGAAGGGATTGGAAGGGGAAAGAATCTGCTCTCCACCCAAAAACATTCTGTGCCAGAGAAGATAGGGCAGCTGCTATTGCTACAATCTGTGGATACTGTTGCCTCAGAAAGAAATGAAGCAGGAACTGCAGCTTACTTGATTGTGCTGTCAGCATAAGTGGTATTTAGACCATGGAAAGGAAAGCATCACTGCTGGAGGATGTTTCTTGCAAAACAACCTTCTAGATGTTCACCAAACAAGCACAGGATGTACTAGGCGTGGATGATACTCAGTTTAAGAATAAGCAAGAGAAGCAACAGCCTAAGAGCAGAATCAGGACTGCAGAGTTGTTAAGCCCTCCAACACCTAGCTGCTTCTATAAATACTATAATTTCCATGCCTCTCTTGTTAGTGAATTAGTACTCCTGCTGTTGTGTGCATATATACACAAATCAATCAATCAATCTGGTCCTATCTCATCTCTAACAAGACCATACAATGGAAGCCCAGATCACAGAATCACTACTACAAGCATCATTAACTTCTTAAGGGTAATGTCAGCTTGTAGAACATGAGACAAGGAGCTACTTTTCTTGTTCTTCCTTCTGCCTCTTAAACAAAAGGAATTTGTGTTCACCACTTTCATTTTGCTGCCTATCACCTTTTGCCTGTGTCTTCAAGGAGAGATGAAGGACCAGGAACAAGCTCCTGGTGAGCTGAGAATCTTTCCTTCCCATCATTTGCTATAGCTCAAGCTGGATGAGCTTGCCATCTGCTCACAAACAGCCCAGCAGCACTGAACTGGGGACAGACTGAGCTGCAGTGTTCAAAGCACTTCCCATGCCCAATCCCACCTTCCTGCACCAATGACAATTCATGTCCATGTTAGGAACTGGAGACTTATAGGATGAATCAGAGTGTGGTCCTGAGACTAGCTCTGGTCTCATAGTTACCTGACAATAGTAGGCTCTCTATTCTGGTTCTATCAATTCCAGTATGACTTTGAGGTGACACACAAAACCAATCCAATACCATACTTGGCTTATTCTGCACATTTATGAAAGATATTAAAGCTAATCCTGAGTAACAATTTGCTTTCATGCATAGCAATATGATGCTTTCTGTTTGTACTAAGCACACCTGAGTTGCAGAGTATATTTAACTCTTCAGCATCTCTACTTTAGACCAAAACAGCAGATCCAAAGTATGTGAGTGGAGTCATGGCTGGACATCATTTGGGTTTGCATCAGAATTATAAAACTGTTAGCATGATGATTACTACAAGGGTTTAAACAAAAGACAAAGTCCAATGGTGTAGTGGGCAACTAGATCATTGTACTGAAGACTGTAGAGAAATGGTGGCAAAGAAATCACAGGAAAATGAAGTGATGAATGCCAATGATATCTCCCAGGCACTTAAAACAGTTTAGATGACATAAAAACTCACCTCAAACACAGAATCATCCAATATATTGGGGTATCTCCCAAATGACAAAGAGAAGAAGTGGAATTTCAGAAACAGCAAGACAAGCCTCCCAAAGAACCCAGGTAAAAACAACTACCATTGCTGCCACACAGTGAGAAACATTTCAAACAAACAAATAATCCAAGTCACATAACTCAGCTGGCAGTGTTAATGCAAATATTCAATCCCATCTTAGTGTGCAAGCCAGAAAAATGAACACCCTATTTGCTATTAGCTTGGAGCTTCTCCAGAAGTAAAAAGAAGACAAACTAATTGCTCTGAAAGTAGGCAACAGACAACTGCAAGAAATACAAGTCACAAACTTACTGACAGATGCCATTTTTATAGCATAACTCATCTGTTAAAATGAAACTTCAGAGTTCTGAGTCTCTTGGAAGACAGAGGCCTGAAGCACTACCCTTAAAAATGATTTAAAAATACAGCCTTGTGTAAGGAGGTGATCATTGCAGATTTGTCTTTGCAATTATTGTCTGCCATCAAGTGACATAGCCAGGGGCAGCTCCCACCCTCGGGCATGGTGGAATCTGTTTGTCACCAGCATCTTAAAAAGCTTGCTGCAATCTTTTTCTGCTGTCTTCATACTGGCATGTAACAGTGATGTTTAAGAGGAAAATACCATCTAAACCAGCAGAGGCTACTGTGAAGAAACCATTAAGAAGGTGAAAGTAATCATTATATTTTTGAAAGGCAAGAAAATGGTCCTTTCCACACACAGGAGCTTATAACTTTTGTCATATGTGCCCCTCTTCACACTCAGCCCAACTTGCTGCATGTCCATGTCTGCCAGCTTCAGGACAGTCAGTGAAACCCTCACTGAGTTCTGCTGCACAGGGATCCAGGGAACTCAGCAATGCTTTTAAGCATTCCTTAACAAAAATATAATTTCTGGAAGTTCAGGACATGTCCTGACTTGCTCTTTACAACATGTAACAGCAACTCCAACGGAGTTTGCAAAGGAGCAGGTAGAAGTTGCAAGGTTCTTGATAAGATAATGGCCATAATTTCTTTTATTCTAAACAAGAAAAACTAGTTTTATCTCATTAGTCTTACACTGACAATGCACACGTTGTTCTTTTGTGCTGTATTGCTCTCTTAAACTTCTGTTTTGTTAGAAGACTGGACTACAAAATCTCCTACTGAGTCACACACTGGCTGGAAATTAAGAGCAAACACTGGGTAAATCAAGCTAGAACAAATTAGAAAATGTAGCTTTCCAAGACTTTCCAGTGCAAAAGTAAAGAACAAGTAAACCATTTGAAAGCTTTGTAACAAAATCCCTGAAAGTCAAAGCAAAGCAAACTCTTCCTGCATTTTCAACTCATCTGCTTCTCTTCATACCATGCAGCACAAGAGGCAAGCGAGAGTACTCAAATAATTACAGGGCTGATCTAAGCTCATAAAAATTCTTTATACCTGTAAGAATATTTCAGACAAGTTCAGCTGAGCCCTATACCTGTGTTGTTTACAACCTCTGACTGTAGTAACCAAAAAAACAGAAACAGGCTTGCATATGACAGAGCTTGGGGGCAAAAGCTGTCCCTTATCTGAATAGACCAGGAAACAAAGACAAGGAGACCACATATTCTCTGCCCTCAGGAAGAAAACTTTAAAACTTCAAAAAGATGAAATGATTCTTTTAAAAAGACTCCCCCATCAGCCAGAGCTTTAATAGAAATGGCTTCATGAAATACACATATGTACTAGCAAAAGAAAAGACTGGACCATCAGAACTGTTACAAAACCCAAGTGTTTTCTCTTATCATCTGTTACATGAAGAGGGAGTACTAACACTGTTACAAATGTGCAGAAGCCAAAGGAGCCAAAATAAAACAGATGAAGTTCATTTATAGCAAATATTATGACTTCTGTAGATGTATGAAAACCACAAGCAAATTCCAAATGACTCTAAACAATATGTGATAAAATCTTTTTATGGCAGAAAAACTTCACAAATGATTAAACAGAAGCCTATAAATCCCTGCAGCAAAAGCTGCTGTAGGTAATAGCCCACTCATCTGCTTTTATGGAAGAAAATGACAATGTCCTTACTGAATCCAGTGGGAGCAGGGATAGAACCTCCTGGGTGAGTGAGCTGCTGTGTTTGTATGAGCTGTACACACAAGGCTTATGAGAAAAACTTGAACTTGTCCTTGAGGTGCCCAGCGTGGTCGACTGCTGTACAGTGTCCTCCAGCAGCCACCACAGCGAGGAGAGCTATTGTGCTAGGAAGTTCACCAGCATGGTCACTGTGCCCAGCACAGGTCACAAAGCACTGAGCAGCTGACTAAAAAGAGAACATTTTCTTAGAACCCTTAGATGCCTTAGTGTTGCTATCAGGTTCTTGGAGCACATTTCTCCACCACTCCTCTGTGGCAAGTTCTGCCAAGGCTGTTAGCGCTGCCTCCCTCTCTGCTCTTCATGATCTCCAGTGAGAGCACTTGTCAGCAGCTGCATTTCCATTCAGGTTCTGAGGTTTGACCATGGGACTAATTAAACACACCTAGGCAATTTGGTATCCTGGGAGCCAGTCACATGAACCCTCCTCATTTTGCTCAATATAAGCATGCAGAAGGCAAACAGTGAAAGCCACTGCTATTGAAGAAGGTGAGGAAAAGTGACAGCATCAAATCACGTCATGACTTCCATATCAAAGCCTTATCTCTGCTATTCTAATGCAAAGAGACTGACATTTAAAGCTGAGCTCTAATGTTTTTCTCTTAAAACCAGCAGTAAGTTTACAACCTCCACCATGAAACAGAGGCTATCAGTCTAACTGTAATCCTACCAGTGTAGCTGTTTCCTCCTATGATTTTTAGACCAGTCCTTACTATTGAGTCATGACAAATAAGTTATAGTTTGGAACTGATCTTAATCTCTCAGGACTTCCTCTTTACCAAAGTACAAGCCAAATTTTGCACTACAGCAAAGGCTTGCCAAAAGTATTAACTCCCTGGTCACAGTGCCAGCCTTTCCAATCACACCTACTTCTTCTAATCACATGTGCACTAGATGCTATTTTATCCAAGAGTCTCTCAGCAAATCAAACATTTCATTGCACAAATCTTCAAGAGCTGTGGGCCAGACCTTGAGCAAACATTCCAGGTAGCTGTCCAGCCTTATCCTTGAAGTGGGCAGCTCCACATTTCTTGGAACAAACTCCCCAAAAAATAATAATTAAAAAAAATTTGTTACTAAAGCAGAATGCAAACACTCATTTCTGACCTTGGGAGTACTGTCAGCTCTACTCAACAAGTCCTGTTGCAATAGGACCAAGAGTAAAGGCTTTAAAATAAGGAAGGGGAGATTGAGACTGGATATGAGGAGGAGATTACTTCCAGTGAGGCTGGTGAAGCACTGGAATAAGTTGCCCAGGAAGGTGGTAGACACCACGGCCCTGGAAACATTCAAGGTCAGGTTGGACATGGCTCTGAGCAGCCTGATCTAGTTAGAGGTGTCCCTGCTTATAGCTGGGGAGTTAGACTAGATGACCTCTAAAGGTCCCTTCCAGCTGTAACCATTCTATGATTCTAAGCAGCACAGAACACTGAGCAAAAGATGTTTCTGTGGTTTCTCAGCAGCAGGACAAACAGTGAATTGCCATTTCTGTGAGAAATACCAGACAACTAAACTTTGTAAATGGCAGCCCAGAACAATATAAAGACTCTCATTTTGAGGTGTGAAAGACACAGATATAGTTTAACATCCCAAAGTATTTTTAAGCAAGACTCCAATTGCTGAGGAGTTTACTTCAGTTAGTTGTAACTGTGGCTAAACACCCTGGGAAGGGTGGGAACAGGAGTTTAAAGTAGAGACAATAATCAAGGAGGTGCAGGATCCAAGCATGTACAACCATAACCAGCACTACCTTAACCATGGCTAGGTTCACTTCTAGCCAGCTTTTGTTGAGATGTTGAGACTGATAAGATGGGGAATGTACCATCTGAGGAGAACACCAGAGGACAAAGTTGACCCAGTTCTCTGGGTTAACCTCCTAACAGGTTGGAACTACTGTAACATTTCTTGCTTCCATTTGTGCTTTGTGCTCTTAGGGACTAGAAGTGATAATACAGTTCTGTATGAGTCACGAGCCTCTGAAATGCTGCAGACAAAATGGATTTACCCCAAAATTACTCACTTGTATTCTACTGAAGTGATAGCAATTAAAATGCAAAAGCTTTCAAATGTGGTCTACTCTGATTTTGCTTACAAAATAGGTGAGGCAGGTATGTAGGCATGCTTTAATTTCTATTACAATGCTCATGGGTCTTAATCAAAATAACGAGTTCTGTCACCCCCATCAAAGTACACAACCTAAGAGCTAAAAACTGGAGGACTGCCAGCTACATGGCCACTTCCCAGGGTGCCCTAACATTAACATCTACTGTCTGGACAGCTTAAACAACTCAAAATGCAGCCTGCATGCTGAGCAAAGAGACATATATTGCTGATTAACAGCAAATGTAAAGCACAAAGCACAGCTATAGTTCTCAGGAGCATCAGTGGCTATCCAATGCTGGCATAAGAGGCTGCTCCCAGGTACAGAGGCCAAAAACTGCATTAACTTATCAATTCAATCCCTCAGCAGGGAGATCTTGGGGTTGGTCTCAGCTGCCAGAACCACTTGCCTATGTATAGTCAACAGTGAAAGAGCTGGAACAGTTTTGGCTGGCTGCTGAACAATCCAGGCTCAAGGAAATGTCTTAACCAGCATCATTTTAAGGCATGAAATTGCAAATCTGAGACACTGGAAATCAGATGAAAGTGGGACCTGAAACCAATGGATTTGAGGTCTCTAGACTTCCTGCAGATGTACAGAGTGGCTCTGCATGACAGGAAATTGCCACTTGGGAGTCACACTGGTTCCTGCTCCTAAGCGAGTTTAAGCAAGACTTAGACACTTAACTTGTTCAGATTGAGACAGTGGGCAAAAAGGCAGAAATCCAGCAAACCAACTGGAAAAATTCTGAAATCAAATGACAGGTGAATTTAGCCATTTTGAAGAGTCAGAAGCTGAACAGGGCTTGCTTGGAGCAATTTTAGAATCAAAAGCTCCAAGCGTGCCAGAGTTCTGTTTTCAGTGCCCAAGTCCTAATTGGTTTAAGCCTTACAAACAACACAGAGTGGGAAAACATTAACAGGTTAGTGCTGGGAGATCAAAGAACAGAGTGATTTCCCAAGGCCACTTTGGCACAAGAGACAAGAACTGAGCATGCATTTCTCAAGTCCTAGCCTGGCATTTCCATCAGAAGATTCTTCTGCAAAGATTTCTTTCCCAAATATTCTTACCAATATTGCATAGTTCACCCTCCAGAGAGTAGGTCATGTTATCATCAAAGACTAACCACCCTGAAAAGACACTCTGTCTTCTCTTTCATTGGGCTAAACAACCTAAACAAACTCAGTCTTTCCTTGTAGATCACATTTTCTAGATGCCTGATAACATCTATTGGTTTGCTCTGGACTCTTTCCCATTAGTACACATCTTCTGAAGTGCTCCAATTAAGATTAGTTTTGGGCACAGCACCAGGCACATTAATGAGAATGATGATTATTAAAAATTCTCTCAAAACATTGCAGTTTGTGCACTTATGAAACACATAATATAAGCAGAAAGAAAGAAACAAAACAACAAAAAAACCCCCTACCTTTTGGAAGTTTAAGTCTCCCAAAAGAGTTCTTTCACCTACTCAAGGATGGTGGTAAGCAAA
Source organism: Galbula dea (assembly GCA_013399015.1). Classification (NCBI taxonomy): domain Eukaryota; kingdom Metazoa; phylum Chordata; class Aves; order Piciformes; family Galbulidae; genus Galbula; species Galbula dea. The sequence goes on from VWZX01005528.1 coordinate 768,139, forward strand.
GTCAAGACTGTTACTCAGACAGCATTTGAGGCCACAGAAAAAGCAAATAACTGACATATTTTGGCCAAGTCACACAGCATCCAGAGCAGTGACAATCATCTAATTCCACTGAAAGAAGAACAGTTAGGCAGTCTGTCTCTATGATGGCAGAAACTAATAGGCCAATACCATACCCCTGAAAAACAAAATGACAGAACCTAATGACACTCTGAAACCAGTTCTGAACTGTCCAACCTCACAGAAATTTGGATGGAAGGCAGTATTGCATTTATCTCAAGGAATGTGTCTGAATCTGAGGGGAAAACAGCTGCTTTTCAAGAAGCATCTGCTAGCACAACCAAAGTTCCCACTACCTGCAATAGGGTGACTTTTACAAGATAAGGAGTAGTGCAGATCAAGTCATAGTTTGTCCAAATGTGCTTGGGTGCAGTTTCTCCTTGGCTGAAACAAGGATGCTCCCACTCAGCCTAATCTCCTCTCTACCTTTATCACAGCAATTTATGAACCCTAGCATAACTAATACCAACATTTCAGAAAGCAATTGATCAGTTCTCTGTTAGAAATGTGATCCATCAACTTCATGGGAGTTCTGACAGTTTGAAATGGTCAAGTACATGTGTATCCATTCATGGTACATGATATAGTGGCACCCCTGCCACCCACAGTCAGGCAGGGTCCTATGTCCTTAACAGAAGAAAACCCTCAACAGTGGAGGGATCCCAGCTCTGAAAGAAGATCAGACAACAGTAAAGTTACTGCTAAAATGGAAAAAAACCTTTGCTCTGTGGTAGAAAACCTTTTGTCAAGATGAAACTTAAGTTGTGAGGCAACAATTTAAATGCTTTTTTTTTTTTGTCTTCTTAAAACAACAGCTAATCATTTTAATCTCCTTCCCACACAGCTGTTGTGTGGCTACTCATGGCCCATACAAAGCCAGGAGTTCCCATTATCAATAACAACAAACACAACTGGGCTTGCTTTTCACCACATTAATACAATCCTTTGTTCCCACTTCCAGGCTGCAAGCCACATGAAATGAATTAATGACCTGCTTCCAAGCCATAAGTGTCTTCCTTCCATCCAAAGGCAATGGAAAATGAAATTTGCCATATTTCATGTCCTACTCTCTCAAAGAGAGCATTGGGTAGAAGTGAACTCAGAAAAGTAGGTAAAGCAATAAAGGTGTAAGACTTGATGGATTTCAACCAAATTAGCCTCTCTGGCTTTTGAAAGCTAGATACTTAGAAGTTACACTACTTTGTCAAACAGAATTATGTTGCAGAAAATGAGTCCTCTGGCAATACCACAGAAGGGGAAAAAAAACCCAAGGAAAATCAGAATAAATTGATATTGCATTAGAGGTAGCATTAAGAAAAAAAAACACTGTTGCTGCCCATCTTGATAAGGTCTTATAGAAATCTTCATAAAATTCTCAGCATTTCATGCTGTGGAGAGGTTTACACACCTCAAAGAAATTATAATGTCAGTTTACTGGCCAGGGCTAAGTCAGGTCTTTTCCTCAGTGGGTAAATGACTGAACTCAATGCCACAATTCCCCATACAGTGATTTTTTGCTGATCCATTTTACACTTGCTCTGCAATCTTCCAACTGATTTTTTAGAAGTTTTGGTTTAGGATAAGAGGAAAGAAAACCCAACAAAATATTTTGGAATTGTAGATGGAAAGTTTTGCATCAAACCATGTAGAAAAATAATGTATTAAACTCACAGGAACCTTCCAGGCCAGCAGTGTAAGAAAACAGCCCTTTCATAACTGAAACACTGACAATGCTAAAGACCAGAAGAGATTTTAATAACTGACCACCATGGGATAAAGAGTCAACTCCCCTAATTAATGATTACAAAATTAAACTCCTTCTCAAAGTCATTGCTTGCATCTCAGTCTTGTCATCAATCATTTATTTGCAGGCATTTCAGAATATTCAAAATGACAGTGAAACTTTGGAATCTTTTTAAAGATTTGCAATTGTTCCACTAAACCTGTATGTTCAAGCTTTGCTTTTTAAAAGAAAGAGCCTTCTCATCTCCACTACAATGTAACAGAAAAATGCAATTACAACATCTTAGCTGTTGTCCAAGGCCTGCATTTGCTGTTTGGCCACTGCTAGTGCAGCAGACACAGCTGCTGAAAAAATAAAATACCTTGGAAACAGCAGAGGCTAAATATGTGGATCACTCATTTATGCATAACATTTTAGGAGAGAAATCTGAGTCAATTACTACCAAGAGGCTAATGTAATTGAACAAGAACAGATTGCCATAGCTTTGCAGAAAGCCCAGACTGTTGTTTGCTAGGAGTGAACTAGTTCAGAATAACCATGGATTATCTCTGCCTTAGAAGGGATATTACTTAAGCAGAAGTATCTTCACTTCCTTCTGCTTTTCTTACCATTTCCCTTGCAAATAGTGACTGACCTTGAACCTTCAGGAGTGGATAAAATCACTCAAATTCAAGGAGAGTTACCAGGAAAAAAAATTGCATACCCAAAGTCCTCTGAGTTCTCACATTGATGCTACATGAATCTTCCACACCTCTTCTTTCATCGAGTTCCATTTTTGTTAACATCTCTCTCATTTTCTTTGTGTTTTACTTTGATAACATAAACATCAAAACACACTTGTATGCCAAGACAAATCAACAAAATTGATCTGTGACACTCCTCTGAATATGACCAGATTCTTAACAAAGTTAAGTGTGACACATCTTGGAAAAGAGGTGAGAAAATAGAGACTTAATACTGGGGAAATGCAAGTTAACTCTCTCTTCCTCAATGCAGTTTTCAACTGAATTCATAATAAAAAATCTATACCATCAGGGAACTTGGCCTTGCTAACTGCCATTTTATACTATTATAGGCATTCAACACAAGTTAGACTGTTTCAGGAGATGCCTACAGTTCATACCCAGAGATGGGTAAGATAGGACTCACCCTTTAAAAACACAACAAAACCAAATCTAGGGGAGCTCATCTCCCACATAGATCTTCCACATACTTTTGCATATAGGAATCTGTAGGAATTCTGAGCTAAGACTTTTCTTCCAAGTCTTCAAAGACAGAAAAAGAGCTACAGAAAAAGAATCAGTATTTTCTGAAATAAAACTGATGGGCTTTCACTCACAGCAGTGGCTCACTTCTCTCCACTCCACTGCAAACAGCTGAGACTACAGCAGGAAACGGTGACTTACACTTCACTGAATTACATGTGACACTGCCAATATCTTAGTGACCATGACCCACCAAAGTAACAGATGTCATCTAAGGGAATGCAGAAGACAAAAGAGACAGAAGAGCAGTTCTGTTTCAAGCATGTGTTTTGCCATGCCATCAGATTGGTGTTAAAAATTCTACATGATAAATTGAATGTGCAGAACGTGGAATTAAAACTGCAATGCATTTTTAAATGCTTTTAAAGAGCCACAGCATGCTGATTTCTACACTGAACATTCAAATGTTCTTCCATATTAACATTTAATTGGTTAAAACACTCCTGTATGAGTCATAAGAAACATCAAGTTTTAAAAACAACAATTTAAAAGTATTATTACTCCCTTTTGAGCCTAAAGGATCTCAAGTAGCAAATCCAATGTGCATAAGTATACATTTTACATCTGGTTTTAAAAAACACAGGATGCACAAATTGCTAGTGAAACTTTAATAACAACCTGGGGACTATGTCTTATAACTGCATTAAAACAGAGAATAATAAGAAAGTCAAAAGTGGCAAACTTAAACATTCTCCAGTCTATTCTTGTTAACAGTTTAAATAGTCATGGAAGGAACTGTTTACCAGTTCTGCCAAGGATGAGTATTGCTTTGAAATTGAAATGCATTTAACTGACATTAAACATTTGAATTATACATGAAGAAACAAAACAGTACAACACTGTAAATACTTGGAAAGAAGAATAACAAGGGCAAAACTTGCACAAGTTGTTAAAACACTTGCATGGATTTGTTAAGTCTTACTTACTGATATACATACAGGACCATGGTCTAAATCCTATCTCCAGTTCAGGAGAGAGGATTTTCAAAGCCAAAAGAATTACTAGGGCATGAGAAAAAAAAACAAACAGGCCTGCAGGTGAGAACCCAAGAAAGGGCAAACAGGGAAGTTAGGAGAAAGCTGAGGGTGAAGATCTTTGCTTTTCCTTAGAATATAAGAAAGTCATGGCAAGAGTTCTGCACAGGAATGCAATACACACATGCTCTACATTGGAGGAAGAGAGAGACCTCAGCTTTGAAACCCTGAACATTGTAACAACCACTGTAATGCTAAGAGGAAAAACAGATGTCTCAGTCTTGGAAAATACATTACTAATAGAACCAAAGAATGGTTTGGGTCCAGTGGGACCTTAAGGATCATCTAGTTGTAACTCCCCTGCCACGGCCACGGACACCTTGCACTGGACTACACCAAGGGAGTCAAGGCCTCATCCAATGTGGTTTTGAACACTGCCAGGAATTGGAATTCTGAATTGGCAATCTGAATTCTGAATATGGACTAGAAGATTTGGGTGTCTTAGTTTTTCTGGTTAATGCTCAAAGATGGGTCAAGATACAAGAGTTACTTGCAGCTCAGTTTGATGGTTGACACTAGTTCACTTAGGCCATGCTCTTACAAAGGATAAACACAAATTACATCCACTTGAGCACTTTCAGTTAGGCTACCTCAGTAGGACAATAAAGGAAAAAGGACATACAGTCTCTTACAACAACCAGAACCTTGATTCTCTGATTGTGGTCTCCAGACCACTACATTTCTCAGCATTTTTAACCAAAGGAACACTTAAGCTCTGGAAGAAAAACAAACTCAGAGACCATCTTTGCTTGCTGTGCTGAAGTAGTCACAACAGCCTTCTTCTGAGTCAAATAACAATGAAGATTAAAAATTTATCCTAATTGTTATTCTCCTCTTCCATTTTGCTTGTATGTGTGGGAGAGTATGGCTGTGGAGGAATTCCTGGGTTTGACTTGCTTTTTGAGCTCCCTTTTGATATTTTATCAGCTATCAATTATCTGCAGACTATGGGCTGCACTGCATTGCTTTAGGGGGTGCTGCAATTAAATCACATTACCCAGTGACTACTGGAACTAATGAAGCTTGGTCTCTTAAAGATTTGGTTTTCATGGCTGATTGACTTTGGTGGCTAAGAATGCAAACTCCAGCTGAAACCTCCTCTTATAGTAGGCATTTATAAGGGCTGGCTGGCTGATTGTTTACTCTTTCTCTCCCTGCTCTCCATTCCCCAGTGGCTAATAGTGTGCAATTTAATGAGGTAGCTTTGCCTTTGTCCATAGCCCTGCCAGGGCACATTTACAGAACCTTTCTGCTATCCTCTACCACCTATTTTCTCAAGGTTTGTAAGAATTTATCAGTCTTTGTAAGACATGTTTGAAGGTTGCCTATGAACTCAAAAAAGTTATTACAGAGATAGAGGAGTAATTGGCCACTGAACTCACACTCAATCAACATGTGTCTTGCTTCCACGAGAAGTGAGGCCAAAACAATTTGCCATACTCTGATTTTCTTTCCCAAAACTCATTGTCCACTTATTGAGGAGAAAAAAAAAACCCCAACAACAAAAGCCCATGACAAAATCTTGCTACTGAAACATGAATGGAACAATCCAAACCATTCCCCTCCCCTTATTAAATGCCCTCCCTATACCTCATGTCTTCTAGACAATCCTACTCTCTTCCTTCCCCCTGCCCCAAAAAAGGCTGCTGTGCTCCCACACTCTTCTGTTCAACACCTCTTCCTCTCATATGCTAGGACCAGAGGTCTCCATTACCTGTTTGTATCTCCTCAGACACCCAAGCAGCACCCAGCCTACTTATTACCTGCTCCTAACCTCACCCTACCTCAGCCCTGCTTCCAAGGCAGTAGTGCAGGCATGCTTCAGAACTGTAAGAGACCTCAAACAGTGGCTCAGCAGTTATCTTAAACAGTTCCAAGAGAGAAGTGAATTTATGTTAATATATTTCCCACTCTTGTCAGTCAGAAAACAGTACTTGACAAAAGGATGTGTATGCTTTTTTGTATGCATGTGTTCACAGAAAATCTGAGTTTAGAGAAGACCTTGCAATGCCAGACTTCAAGCAAATGTTTGTGTTCACTACAGCAGGAGATGAGACATACTAGCTTGTAAAATCATTTGCTTTTTCACCAAATAAGTCTGACATCCTGTGCTGCTGAGAGAGAGCCCACCAGAAACAACACCACTTTGATAAGTGCTTTTCAGAGACGAATTTGGGATTCGGCACAAAAACCTCTAGGCTTACATGAAAAAGTAACACATTCATTGCTGATTCACCTGTGCCTCAATGGTGAATAACAGACCTGAAAAGACACAATGTCAAGGTATTGGAACAATTGTATTCTCAAAAGACAGAGCCATTTTGGAAGATGTTTGTACATAGCAAAATCTATTTTATGGAACTGTAAATAAAAATCGACTGTTTTCTACCCCTTTCAATCATTTATTCATCCTTTAAAGCTAACAACTTTTGAATTAACACTTTCTGCTCTAGGAAAAAGGTGTAGGAAAAAGATTCTCCTTAGAGATGCAAATTTATAAATAAAGAAACTAATAGTGGCTAAAAGCAGAGGGAAGTAATTTTCCTGATGTCTCCTAATTGGAGACAAGTCTTTGTGATTTGTCATTTTTAAATTTCTCCACAATGCTGTTTAAAAACTCTTAATCTTTTTAATTCAATTAGGCAACAAATTCTTGCTGGGCATCAAGTTGAATTAAGTGTACCCAAGGTAATTACTGTTATATGTTATTGACACTGCTACATATGCAAAACACCTCTTTGCAGAATACAAGTGTATTGTGTCAAATATTGCATACCTAATAGCAGAATTCCTGTCTCATACCTTAAATAAGAAGCACAGTATGCACATCTCTGAGAGATGGGAGGAGATATAAGACAGTAAATAACTGGAAGGTGCAGTATGCAGGTTCCTTAACCATTGTTAAACTACAGACTTTAAATAATATGCAGTAAACAATGACTAAAGTAGGATTCTACTTTAAGTACACCAACAAAAAAGCATACAGCATCATAAGGACAAATCCCTGCCCCTTAGCTACTGTATAAGTAAGGTATTTTGCAATGACAGTGTCTATTTAAGGTATACTTTTACATAAACAAAGATACAAATGTATATAAGTACACCACAGACATAACTACACTCAGTGCTTTCAGAACATAATAATCATGGACTCAGAGAGAGAAATATGAGGACACTCTGACCAAATGCCAACAGTGCAGACATTCAGTTGTTATAGGGAGTGTTTATTGTCCTGGAACAGGAGCCAACATTGTGCACTGAAAAGCCACTGGTTAAAATGTCTGAACACTGTTGGGAAGAATGACCAGAAATGAAAACTTTCCATCTCTTTCAGCTACTTCAGGGTGCCAGATAATCCTGATCCCAAATCAGAGAGTACTCATTGCTCATAGCCTGTGTTGAGAGATTTGTTTGAGCTTAGGAGGGCAAAGAATACAGGTTTTCTGGGTCCCAAGTTCTCTACAGTATCATTCTGACACTGTGGGCCTGCTGATCACTGCTACCATGTGTGCCTCTGTTTCTGTCCTTACTGCAACTTCTGCACTTTGGGTTGATTTCAGATCTTCTGTGGATGCCCTTAACCATGCCTCCTCTGATCCACCCCTCCACAGAATTTAGGTGATATAGTCCCACTGTCTGGACCACAAACAAACCAGGCATAAATCAAGCTGCAATTCTGCTGCTGCAGTGAAGACAGCAGGTGCCCACTGCCCAAGATGCCCACTACACATGCTTATGGACACTGAGTACATCCACTGGCAGACCCGAGTCACTCCACCTACAGTGTTTTGTGGCTTATGCTCTTGAAGGTGGAGTTTAAGTTCTACCTAAACCACATTTTAGGCACCTAAAAGGATTTTTATTTTGAATAGGGTCCAAAGAAACGTGTCCAAAAGTTTTCTTACTCTGAGTTTTGTTATAATAAGTCTCCATTTGTTGTAAAAAGTAACAATTGCCAGAGAAATCTTCCCTCTACTCTCATTGGAGGAGTAGGGCTGCATAAGCAACCAACCTAAACACTTTTAGTTAAGACTTGTATCATAAAACCAAAGAGCAGAAATCACACAGACACAGACTAGTTCTGCATACCCTTCACTCAGGTGAAATCACCTTCTATTTCACAGACTCATTAAGGTTGGAAGAGAACTTTAAGCTCATCAAGTCCAACTGTCAACCTATCACCACTAGGCCATGTCCCTGCATATCACATCTATATGCCTTTTAAACCCCTCCAGGGATGGTGACTCCACCACTGCCCTGAGCAGCCTGGGCCAATGCCTAACAACTCTTTCTGGGAAGAAGTTTTTCCCTGATATCCAATCTAAACCTTCCCTAAAGGCAGAAAGAATTGGCTTCAGCCTCATCTTTTACTACAGTTGAATTATTGCACTTCACTTTTCTACAGCACTTTTCAAACTATTCTGTAGCATGAGAGGACTGCAGTTTAACATAAGGCTTTTGCAAGAGGTTTGAGACATCAATAAAAGAGCAGAACTGCATAGAGCTGGTATTGTATAGTAATTTTACATGCTGCTAGAGACATTAGTTTTACTAGTTCACTTCCTATGAAGTTCTAGAAGAGTTCTCCAGAAATATAGTTGGAGCAAAGCTATTGCCAATTGCCTAGACCTTCAAATTAAAGGCTAGCAGAGCTCCCTGCCAATCCTCAGCATGCAGCAACAAGAGCAAAAACATTCCCTGAAAAGAGACAGTTCCAGCCACTGGATGCTTTAGTCTTCTATAACCTAGATTTTGCAACAGCCCATCCTAAGATCCATGCTTATCAAATGTACATTGTTCAACCATGCCAGAAAAGAATAAAATGTCAGCAATACACCCCAGGAGAAATCCTCAAAACCTTTCAATAGGCTCATTGTGCAGGTTTTGGCTGGGCTAGAGTTAATGCTCTTCATAGTAACTGTAGCATGGGGCTCTGGTTTGCACTTGTGCTGAAAACAGTGCTGATAATACAGGGATGTTTTAGTTATTGCTGAGCAGCTCTTACAGAGCTAAGGCCTTTGCACCACACCCCAGCAGAGAGCAGGCTGAGTATGCACAAGAAGTTGGGAGAAGACACAGCTGGGACAGCTGAGCCCACCTGACCACAAGGGATATTCCATGCCATCTGATGTCATGCTCAGCATCTAAAGCTGGGGGAAGAAGGAGGAAGGAGGGAAACGTTTGGAGTGATGGTGTGCTCCCAAGCAACTGTGATGGAGCCTTACTCTCCTGGAGATGGCTCAACACCTACCTGCAGATGGAAAGTAGTGAATGAATTCCTTCTTTTGCTTTGCTTGTGGGTGTGGCTTTTGCTTTATTAAACTGTCTTTATCTCAACCCACAAGTTCTCTCACTTTTACCCTCCTGATTCTCTCCCCCATGCCACCAGGGAGTGGGCTGTGTGGGGTTAGATGCTGGCTGGGGTTGAATCATGACACTTAGAAATGCCTAGCTCAGGAATATTGTGTACAGAAGCTACTTTTAATGTATATTTAAAACAAACCTTCATGCAGACTGTTGCAAAGTTCCAACTTTGGTCAATTTATGTTTTGATAAGTTTGGTGGCTTATGAGACCTTATCTGAGGGTCAGAGTGTACTTCAACCCTCTAAAGAGCAAAGTTCTGAAGCAAGGAGGGAACCAAACCTGCATTAATTCCTCCTAGCCTTCAGCACTGTACTATAGAATCTGCAACCCTTACTGGCCACAGCACAGTAATAAAAACCAAAGGTGGTTATCAAGAAAATGAAGAAAATTGTGTCTCTACTTTCCCAGGTACATAACAAGTACATAACTCTTAATGTTTTCAGCAAGTTTTCAATGTACAGCTTCCAATTGCTATATATTTATTTATTACCTACTGCCCTAAAAGTGCTTGGAAAAGATCTTGAGGTTTTACAAGACATTGAAAACTGAACTTGTGACATTAACAAACTTGTGACATTTTGCATTCATAAGCATACTAAATGCCTTTGAAGAGGGAATAATACTTGGAATGTCACTGATCCCCAGGGTGAGACAAATGTATGACAAAGCTTGTTTTGAAACAGGGAGGAGGCAAGCCAGAGAAGCCCATAACTTGTGTATTCTTTCAAGTCACTACACATTTTTCTTACTTCATGAGGCAAGAAAGAAGCACTTAGCAATTTCACACAGATAATCTATTGAGAAATAATGCTCATACTTCTCATAAATGTCAGGATCTGATCACTGATACTAATAACAAGCAAAGCCTAGAGTAGATAAGTTAACAGCTTATGTAATGAGCAGAGATAGAAATATTGCCATTCACACCTTCCCCTGCCCTTTGCTGCTGGGAATCTGCATCCAGTGGTAAGTTCCTAAATGTAAGTTTTTTCCCCATTAAAAAGTGTTCCTACTTAGAAGTACATGTATTTTTTTTTCCTCTAGATTAAGGAGATTGCTATACATCAGAGAAACAAACAAGCAGGAAAGAAAAAAGGAGCTTACTAGCAGGCTCTGGAAGAGCTAGCAAAGCACTGTAAAAAGTAGTCCCTTGGAGTAAGTAAAGACCTCACTTGGGACAATCTCAGAAGAAAAGCAGGACTGTAGTTTTCTTTTAAGTGTCAGTTTTAGGTCATGTACAGAAAATTCTTGAATTCTGCAAGTCAGAAGGATTAATTATGTCACTAACTGTAAACAGGCAGCCTTACTGCTCAGAAGAGTGTAGGTTCACATGTTCTGTTACAACTGCTACCTGCAAATACTCGGACTACCACAGTTTTCAGGCACTTACACTGTTACCATCAGTTAAGAGAAGACCAGTATTGTTGTCTTCTTCTAGGAAAGTCCAAGATGCTTTTAAATGTTAAACTGTACATAACATTACTTCCTTTCACTAACTTTGTGGTTTTCCTATAGATTTTCTATAAAGAATGAATAGGTTGGAAAGTAGTGCTTTTAAGAGCTTCCCAGTTGTTTCCTGAAGGAATTTCTATGCCCAGATCAGATTGCTGGCCCTCGTGTTGTTTTTAAAGAACAACAAAATACCAGACTTCGCTGGAAGTTGCTTCAGGGTCTCATACTGTAAGCTTTTGTTACTTGCAATTGCCAGTAGCGCTGGACTTTCTAAGGCAATCACTCAAAGGCCTTGTTCACGCTCGAAAGCTGATGCTACCGCTGCCTCCATAGCCTTATGGTACATGGAAAGAAGCTAAAGCTTCGTTACTCTTCAACGTAAAACAAAACTCAACCGCACATTTGTGCATGGAAGTCTTTCCAGGTCTGGAGATCTGTAGAGGACGTTCTTACTCTTTTTTTCGCAGCGGCTAACGACAACGTGCTCGTTGCCCCTGTAAGGACGCGGCTGAAGGGGTACCTGGGGCCGCAGGTGACTCGCAGGGAAGTGAGGCAGACAGGCCAGCCCCGCGGGCAGTCCTCCCCATCAGCTGCCAGAGGGGTAAGAGGTCAAGCAACAGAGGAAAGGGAGCGGCCGGTACCCAAACGAGGCGACCGTTTTAAGGGCCGCTGCGGAGCCCTGGCCGCCTAGACGGGGGCGGCGGCTACAGAAGACACCCCTGCATTTATCGCTTGCACACCACCGGCTTCTCTGTGTTGGCTCTCGGCGCCGCCGCCACAGGGAAGCTTTCTCGGGGGGTGAGGGAGAGACAGTGACTCACAAAAGCCTCCCTTATCCTGCCCCAGCACGCTCCGCCACCCCNTCCGCTCGCCTACCTCTCCCCGTCGCAAAGCTCGACTTGGTTCAGTCCAGGGCAGGCTCTAAGAATAAGCCCTGTCCCCTTTTGAAGAGCTTCGGCTCAGGCTCTCCTTTTCCCCTCCCACCGCCGCTGCGCACTACTCGGTGCCGACTGGGCCCTCCTGCCCGGGCGGCGGCAGCGGCTCTCCTGAGTTCCTGCACCCCGGGACCCGCGCACGGGCGTTGGGGCCGCACGGCGGCGGCGGCAGCAGCAGAAGCACCGGCACCGGCGGCAGAGGCAGGAGCAGGGGGG